>CAMZMU010000057.1:31622560-32222560 GCA_947311845.1 Poa pratensis
CTCTACATCATCACCATCACCAAGACCAGCACCATCTCCATCATCATCTCCGTGATCCACTCCGTCCCCCTCGTAGTTTGAGAGTTGCTATACCCTAGATACTTGTCTTGTGCTACTATTCATGTTTGTGATTGAGTACTTGTCATTATTTGGTGGTGAAGTTATATTTTCAGATTGTGTTGTACCACTTATGCCACTGAATATCACCATGTTTGCACGTTGTGAGTAGTTCCCGTATGTTCCTGAGGGCATAGGATGAATTGGCAATGATTTATATATGACATGTGTTGGTATTTTGTCTAGTGTTTATCTTTTTGTGTGATTCTATGATGGTGTTGTGCGAACGTCGACTGCACAACACTTCACCTATATGGGCTCATAGGAGAACACCGTAGTGTAATGGCGTGAGGGAGACTTGGGAGGACACGAAAGCCTGAGACCGAATCATTAAGTTACTTTACGGGGTATTAGTATCGGGGACCTAGAGCGTAATGCTATGGTGGGATTTTATATCTTAATAATTCTTGTGCTGTCATTTAATTGGCCACATGATCCATCATAAGGGGTTTAGTCTATTTATTTAGCTGTACCTAATAATAGCTCCGTCCGAAGAAGATTAAAACTAGACAAGATATTCAACGTGTTGTTTAATAAATCTATATGCCTAGCAATATCCATGCCGCCCTCGGGAACGTTTTCCACATATAAGTTACACATCACTTGAGCTTGTCCTCTTACACATAGAGGATTGGGCTTTCTCTCTCTTTGAGAGCTTTTACTTGTTACCATTTACCTGCTGCATTGTCACTGTCTTGCAATTATACAATCGAAAATACCAAAAACACTTGCATCTTTTATTGTCTATTTATCATTTCTAATAACCAATACCTTCAGCTCCTCGTGGGTTCGACAACCTTTTCTATTCGAAAGGTACTACAATTGATCTCCTGCACTTGGGAGTCATCAAGATACTTTTCTGGCGCCGTTGCCGGGGAGCGTAGCGCTATTGGTAAGAAGTTTGGTAAGGAAACTTGAAAGGTGAATTTTATTTACTGTTTTATCTCATTGCTACTATGGCATTTATGAATCGTGCCTCGCTGCATCTTGCTCTATATGAAAGTGCTTATGCTCCTAAAACTGTTGAAACTACTGTGCCTGAGATACCTAAAGTGGGATATAAAATTCCCGTTGGTCATGTTAAAAGAGTTATGAAAAATCCATTTACAGGGATGGAACTAAATCTGCACGTGAACACATGGAAACAATTGAGGCTATATGTGGTTTATTTAGACTTCCTGGTATTTCTGAAGATCAGGTAAAAAGGAAGCTGTTATATCTGTCTTTATCTGGTAATGCTCGTATTTGGTTCAGGTCTTTAGATGAAGAAGTCACTATGGACTGGAGTATTTTGAGGAAGGTTTTCTTTCTTAAGTATTTTACTCCTAGAGAAGCTTATGAGAACCGCTGCTATATATTTAATTTCTGGCCACATCTGGGAGAAAGTATTACTCAAGCTTGGGGGAGGTTAAAGGAACTCCTCCGCAAGAATCCTTGTCATGATCTTACAAGGAAAATTATTCTGATAAACTTTTATGTGAGGCTACCAAGGCAACAAAAGGAATTTCTGGATAATTCATCTAGTGGAAGCTTTACAAATAATACTGAAGAAGAAGCATGGAATTTATTGGAGACTATTTCTGAGAATACTGGTCATTGGGATCTTGATAAAGGTAATGAGCCCTATCTGGACTATGAGTATTCATGTGTAGAGAATTTCTCTACTTCTACCTTGTTTAAAAATCTGAGTGATACTTTTAATCTTGATCCTTATGTTATAATTGAGGTAGCTAAATCTTTTGCTAATCATATTGGTATTCCTAAAACTGGGTTTGAAGCTTATGTTGAACCTGTTAAACAATCTATTGTTGTACCCAAAGTTATTAAACAGGTAGAACCAGTGTCATCCTTGACAATTGAGGAGTATGTTGAGGCACCACCATATCCAAACCAAGTCAAGGAAAATTTACTTATTGCTGTTTCTAACAAGAGTAAAAGAAGAAGATCTCAGCCTTATGAACAGATGGAAGTCAACAGTCAAATCTCTATTATCAAACAATTAAATGAAGAAGATCCTGTTGATGTTTATCTATGTGAAGATGCTACTAAAGTTGTTAAAGGCAATTCGGCCAAGGTTGGTAAGCCTGTTATATCATGCACTATTGGGACTTCTAGTTATCATGGTGATATTCCTTATTCTCTGTATCTTGAAATCAAGCCTGATATTGATCCTATCAGTATGGAAGAGACAGGTATGACAATTCAACTTGCTAATAAAGATTATATTAATCCACTTGGAATTGTTAGAGATGTTGAAGTATTGGTAGGTAAAATTAAATATCCTGCTGATTTTATTGTGCTTGGTTGCCCTCAAGATTCATTTTGTCCTATCATTTTGGTAGACCTTTCTTACATACTGTTGGTGCTGAAATTGATTTGCTTAAAGAGAAAGTGTTTATTAATGTGCTGGAGAAAAACTTGCATTCAACTTTTCTAAATTTTCTGATAAGCATTCAAAGAAAGAGCCATTTTCTGAAGATGTAATTGAAACTCTTGCTCATGTAGCTGTAGCTTCAACAGACGTGGTGGAAAGATACATGCTTAATCAAGATGAACCATTTAATGAAGAAGAAAAAGATGCTTTAGAACAAATACTTTCACAACAGCCACCACAATTACAATTGCATATCCCACCTGATAATTTAGGAGTGCTACCACCACCTAAAGGGGATCCTAGCTTTGAATTAAAACCTTTGCCTACAAATCTGAAATATGCATATTTGGATGAGAAGAGCATATATCCTGTCATTATTAGTGCTAACCTTTCAGCTGAAGAAGAAGAGAAATTACTTGATGTGCTTAAAGCTCACCGACCAGCCATTGGATACTCTCTTGATGATCTTAAAGGTATAAGCCCAGCTCTATGTATGCATAAAATTAATTTGGAGAGGATGCAAAACCTGTTGTTGATTATCAACGCCGTCTCCATCCAAAAATGAAGGAAGTGGTAAGGAAAGAGGTAATAAGACTTATTGAAGCTGGTATCATTTATCCATAGCTGATAGTAAGTGGGTTAGTCCTGTTCATTGTGTTCCTAAAAAGGGTGGAATGACTGTTGTTCCAAATGATGAGGATGAACTTGTAGCTCAACGCACTGTTGTTGGTTATAGAATGTGTATTGATTTCAGGAAGTTAAAAAGCAACTCGTAAAGATCATTACCCATTGCCATTTATTGATCAAATGTTAGAAAGGTTATCTAAACACTCTCACTTTTGCTATTTAGATGGTTATTCAGGTTTCTCCCAAATTCCTGTTCATAAAGATGATCAAGAGAAAACCACTTTTACATGTCCATTTGGTACATTTGCTTATAGGAGAATGCCATTCGGTTTGTGCAATGCTCCTGCTACTTTTCAAAGATGCATGAATGCTATATTTGCTGATTATATTGAAAAGATAATGGAAGTCTTTATGGATGATTTTTCTGTGTATGGTACTTCCTTCGATAATTGCTTGTTCAACCTTAACAAAGTTTTGCAGCGTTGTGAAGACCAACACTTAGTTTTAAACTGGGAGAAGTGTCACTTCATGGTTACTGAAGGTATTGTTCTTGGGCATAAGATTTCTGGAAAAGGAATAGAAGTTGACCCAGCAAAGATAGAAGCTATTGAAAAGCTCCCATTCCCAAGGGATCTCAAAGGTATAAGAAGTTTTCTTGGGCATGCAGGTTTTTACCGTAGGTTTATTAAAGATTTCTCCAAAATATCAAAACCCTAACCAATCTTTTGCAAAAGGATGTTCCTTTCTCTTTTAATGATGATTGCATTGAGTCCTTTAATATTTTGAAGAATGCTTTAATAAGTGCTCCTATTATTCAACCTCCTGATTGGAATTTGCCTTTTGAAATTATGTGTGATGCTAGTGATTATGCAGTTGGGGCTGTTTTGGGCCAACGTGTTGATAAGAAACTGAATGTATTTATTATGCTAGTAGAACACTTGATGCTGCTCAAAGGAATTATGCCACAACTGAAAAAGAATTTTTAGCAGTGCTATTTGCTTGTGACAAGTTTAGACCTTATATTACTGATTCGAAAGTCACATTGCATACTGATCATTCTGCCATTAAATACTTAATGCATAAGAAAGATGCTAAGCCTAGATTAATAAGATGGGTACTTCTATTGCAAGAATTTGATTTACACATTGTTGATAGGAAAGGGGAAGATAATCAAGTAGCTGATCATCTTTCTAGAATGGAAAATATACCTGATGATCCTATTCCTATTAATGATAGCTTTGTTAATGAACAACTTGCAATTGTTAATGTTTCTAGTGCTAAAGTTGCATCTCCATGGTTTGCCAATTATGCAAATTTTATTGTTGGTAAAGTTTTACCTCCACACTTCACTACTCAACAAAGAAAGAAATTCTTTTATGATCTTAGACATTATTTCTGGGATGATCCTTTTCTTATAAGAAGAGTGTGGATGGTATTATTAGACGTTGTGTACCTGAGTATGAACAACAGGCTATTATAAGAGATTGTCATGACAGTCCCTATGGAGGACATCATGCAGGAGATCGTACAGGTGCAAAGGTATTACAGTCTGGTTTTTATTGGCCTACTTTATTTAAGGATTGTGCTGAATATGTTAAATCTTGTGATAAATGTCAAAGAGTAGGAAATATTGGTAGGAGAAATGAAATGCCTATGAACTATTCCTTACCACTTGAACCATTTGATGTGTGGGGTTTTGACTTTATGGGACCTTTCCCCGAATCAAAGACAAAGCATACTCATATTTTGGTTGCAGTGGATTATGTTACAAAGTGGGTGGAAGCAATTCCAACCAAAAGTGCAGATCATGCCACGGCAATGAAGATGCTTCAGGACATCATTTTCCCCAGGTTTGGTGTTCCTAGGTTTTTAATTACTGATGGTGGTTCTCATTTCTTACATGGTATTCTTAGGAAAACTTTGGCAAAATATGATGTTAACCATAGAATTGCATCACCTTATCATCCCCAAACTAGTGGACAAGTTGAATTAAGTAATAGGGAAATTAAACTCATTTTGGAAAAGACAGTGAATAAGTCTAGGTCTGATTGGCCACTTAAAATTAACGATGCATTATGGGCTTATAGAACTGCTTTTAAAAATCCTATGGGAATGTCTCCTTATAAAATGGTTTATGGAAAAGCTTGTCATTTACCTGTTGAATTAGAACATAAAGCTAGATGGGCTATTAAACAATTGAACTTTGATTTTAAAACTGCTGGAGAGAAGAGAATTCTTGATTTAAACCTACTAGATGAATGGAGAAATGAAGCTTATGAAAGTGCCAGGATGTTTAAAGAAAAAGTTAAGATTTGGCATGACAAGAAAATTAAAAAGAAAGAATTCAAAGTAGGTGATCAAGTGCTATTATACAACTCTCGTTTCAAGTTTTCTGCAGGTAAGTTAGCTTCAAAGTGGCAGGGACCATTAGTGATACAGGAAGTATACCGTTCAGGAGCTATCCGTCTTCATGGTGATATGAAAGGTAAACCTCATGTGGTTAATGGACAACGCCTTAAACATTATATTGCAGGAAAAAGCTTCATTGGAAAGGTGGAGGAATTCATTTTACAGACACCGGAGGAGGTAATTGCAAAGAAGTTTGCAGTTTCAGAAATCCAAAATCAATAAAAGGTAACTTTTACTCTGGAAAGTTTCTCGGAATTGCGTAATATTTTACGGACATCATTTTTTATGGAAATTAACGTGTGGGACAAGAAAATTGGACGTGACGGAGCTTCGAGAAGGAAAAGAGGGGGTCCCACGCGGCCAGATTCCTGCCGCGTGGGCCCACTCCTTTTGCCCCTCGGAGTCCCGTTCGTCTCTCGTTTTCGACTCCGACGCTTCGTCTTGACCTAAAAACCGTCAATATATACCCCTTTTCGTGATCTAATCTCGCACCGAGCTTCTCGAGCGATCTTTGCTTTTGCTGTTTCTGTCTGTCAGGTTTTAGCCATGTCTAGCTCCGGATCCGATCATGAGGGGGAGAGCTTCCCCAAGGGAGGTGTTGTGAACCGCTACCTCAACTCCGTGATGGCACCAATGAAGACCTTGTCCTTCAAGGAGGGCGCGATGCTCATAGAGGAGGTGAAGGCTCCCAAGATCATTGGCACGGTGGAGGAGAGGCTGGAGGACCTGGAACAGAAGATCTTCAGGTATAATACTGTTGTTGAACGCAGCCTTGATGCTCATCACTTCATGAACCTGGAGCTGGAGAAGAAGGTTGAAGAGTACAAGGAGAGGCTGGAGGACTTGGAGAAGAGGTATCTACATGTCACATCTGAGTTGGACAAGCATCAAGCTCTACTGTGGGATGTGGAAAATCAAAACTGTGAGTATGAAGAGCGCTTCAAGAAGATTGCAGCAGCTGCTACCCTCAGGTATAATGATCCACCTAACTCCTTCTACAATGGGAGGCCTTTCCCATGGAAGAGGGCTGAATGGGAGGAAGAATATGAGAAAGAAGAGGCTGCAGCAGAGAAAGCACTGGCAGAACGTCAAGCTTGGGGGAGTTCCACCTAGTCTTTATCTTTACTAGTTTATCATATCTATCTAGTCATGGTGTGTTTTGCTTTTATCATTTAGTTATCAATCTCTTTTAGGCTTGTGTGAGCTCATGGAGCATTATCATGTATCCCTATCTTATGGTTTATCAATGAATATTAAAGTATGGTGTCATCCATGATTCTCTTGTTTGGAGATTTATGGGTAACACTCATGCAAATGAGCGTGGTTTATTTTAGAGGTTTCAGTCACATCTTGCCTTGAATTTAATTAACTTGAGTATGTTGGACAATTGTAGAATCTAGCTCAATATAAATAAGAAAAGAGTGAGTCATTATGACTTGAGAATTAATAAGTTTAAGGTTGAGATATAGTCTTGTAGCATAAAAAGTTGGGAATAGTTAATGAAAAGGATATGAAACACTCTTGTTAGAATCTAGTATCTTTTGAGCAAATGAATGATCATGGATGTGTCAATACTTATGCTCTTGTAAAGTGTATGAAAGGAAGGCACCCGAGGATTCGGTTAGCCATGGAAAGTGTGAGATAAAGGTTGTTTGAGCATAAGAACTTGATTGAAACATCCATGACTAAAGTTTGCACTAGTTACTAGTGAAGCAAGGGTGCAAATAATTTTATATCTGTCTTTTCATTTGTATTCTTTAACTTGTTATCCAATGAGAGTTTATCTTGTCTTTAAACTTCAGTAAAGTATTAAACATTATGATGCTAGCCATAAGAGCAAAAGCATGTTAAAAATAGTGTGATTCAATTGTCCAACATACAATGGTTATTTGCTTTCAAAGTGTAAGGGGTGATTGCTAGAGCTTCTACTTATGCTGCCCTTATGTGTATGAGTTTTAATTCATTAATCTTACATTGCAATTGAATATGATGATGATACAATGCTCGTATTTATTTATCAACCATAAGTCCATTGATGCATGTAATGATCTATGTCCTTACTTACTTGAGGACAAGTAAGGGTTTAAGCTTGGGGGAGTTGATACGTGCATTTTATATCATCATCTATACCACTTATACCACCATATTAGGATGTTATTTGCATTATATATCATTGTTTTTACATGTTTTAGATGATTTAGGGGACTTTCCTACAAAGTCCCTATTTTTAGTATTTAATTTCTGGGAGGCAGAAAACCTCCTTTTTCTGTTTTTATTGTTTCAGGAGCTACGAAGGCCCAATTAATAAAAGGAAAATTGCACAGCTGGTTTTTCTTCGGGAGAACACCAGAGGGAAGAAGAAGCAAGCGAGGAAGGCCACGAGGCCCAAAATGGGTGGGCCCACGCGGCCAGATTCCCTGACCGCGTGGGACCCACCAAATGGAGCCTCGGGCACTTCCTCGCCTGGGGCTTTTTAACGAGGTCTCCGTCTCGCCCGAAAAGTAACGCCCTAATTTTTACGAGACTATCCGAGGTCGCGGCGGCGGCGAAACTCCTGATTCCCTCCGAGGGGGATCAGATCCTGCTGCTCCGGAGCTCCGGAGAAGGGGGAAATCATCGTCATCGTCATCACCTCTCCTCCTTGGCGTGGGAGGAGGCCTCTACATCATCACCATCACCAAGACCAGCACCATCTCCATCATCATCTCCGTGATCCACTCCGTCCCCCTCGTAGTTTGAGAGTTGCTATACCCTAGATACTTGTCTTGTGCTACTATTCATGTTTGTGATTGAGTACTTGTCATTATTTGGTGGTGAAGTTATATTTTCAGATTGTGTTGTACCACTTATGCCACTGAATATCATCATGTTTGCACGTTGTGAGTAGTTCCCGTATGTTCCTGAGGGCATAGGATGAATTGGCAATGATTTATATATGACATGTGTTGGTATTTTGTCTAGTGTTTATCTTTTTGTGTGATTCTATGATGGTGTTGTGCGAACGTCGACTGCACAACACTTCACCTATATGGGCTCATAGGAGAACACCGTAGTGTAATGGCGTGAGGGAGACTTGGGAGGACACGAAAGCCTGAGACCGAATCATTAAGTTACTTTACGGGGTATTAGTATCGGGGACCTAGAGCGTAATGCTATGGTGGGATTTTATATCTTAATAATTCTTGTGCTGTCATTTAATTGGCCACATGATCCATCATAAGGGGTTTAGTCTATTTATTTAGCTGTACCTAATAATAGCTCCGTCCGAAGAAGATTAAAACTAGACAAGATATTCAACGTGTTGTTTAATAAATCTATATGCCTAGCAATATCCATGCCGCCCTCGGGAACGTTTTCCACATATAAGTTACACATCACTTGAGCTTGTCCTCTTACACATAGAGGATTGGGCTTTCTCTCTCTTTGAGAGCTTTTACTTGTTACCATTTACCTGCTGCATTGTTACTGTCTTGCAATTATACAATCGAAAATACCAAAAACACTTGCATCTTTTATTGTCTATTTATCATTTCTAATAACCAATACCTTCAGCTCCTCGTGGGTTCGACAACCTTTTCTATTCGAAAGGTACTACAATTGATCTCCTGCACTTGGGAGTCATCAACAAGCAATTACATAATATAGTGAATACAACATGTGTATAGTCCAAACAATACAGATAAACATCATAAGAGGTTATCACACAAAATACGGAGAAAACAACCCAAAATCTGGGAAAAGTAAATCCAGCAATAACTGCTTACACTATAGATAGCTAGAAGTAAGCAAATATTTTTTTACTTGCTAGAATTTACAGAGACCACTGTCACTTGCATCAGACTACAAATAGCTAGTAACAGAGACCATAGAGCAACATCAGTAGCTATTCAATGGTTTATAACAAAACTTTATAATAATCAAACCGCTGGAAGTAGTTTTTGGAGAATTAGGGGTACAATCTAGCATTCACAGTTAATCCACTTAAAAAATGAGGTATCTTTTGCAATGACATGACCACACAAAAATATCTAAATATTGAAACTGTGGTTCAAATCACTTATGAAGCAACCAGTAAGCAATCCTAATCACAAATGAGAGTTTAGGATAAAATCATTACACAAGAAATAGATTCATACAACAGATGGATCAATCAAGCAAACATTTGATTCAACTGATCAAGCCACTGCAACAGAAATTATAGCGGGTACAACATCATGCATAATAGGATCAGCACGTACATAGCAATTAGCAACAAGAAATAGATACACACAACGAATCTAGCAGGATCCCATTCTCGAATCAAATGGGGCTGCAAGTAGATACTAGATCTAAGAGGAAAGGAGGGAGTGAGAGGGGTAGCTACCAGGATGAGGCTGATGTCCGGCGCGTAAAGTTTCTTAGGTCCTCAGCGGGGAGGACAACCCGCAGCAGCAGCACGGCCGGCGGAGGAGGCGCGTGAAGCAGTGGCGACCGGGATCTGACACCGGCGTGTAGCGCTGCCACCGCAAACGCTAGGTCACGAAAGCGCCGCGGGCCAGCCAACTTGACGGAGCGCCGTGCATCGACGCACGCGCGTGCCGGCGGGCCAGCCAGCCGCGACGCCGTGGCTTCCGAGATGGGCGAGAGAGGATGACGAAGGGAAGAGTGGTGGCGCTAGGGTTTCAGATCGGGGAAGAGGGCTAGTGGGAGGCGATGCCGAGACGAGAAGGCGGAGATAGAGAGCTCCACCCGCAAGGACGCGACGGGGAAGGTGTCGGAGATGGCACGGGAAGGGAATCGACCGGGGAGAAAGCCCCAAGATCTAGGGTTTGTGGTTGGGCTGCGATTCAGTGGTTCCACGCCGTGGAATCGGTAGAGAAGGAAGAGGAGGGTCTGGTGAGGTGGTTGGCGGCGTGAGGACACGCCGGAGATGGCCGGGATGGTCTGGCCGGCGACGGAGGGAGAGGATGGTGAGGAGGAGAGGGGGCTGAGGCGGTTGGCGGTCGCTCGGTGGAAAGGAGGAAGAGAGGAGGAGAGTGGCGGCGCTCGGTGTGTTCTATGCTGTGTGGCTGGTGTGCGTGTGGGGATTAGGTCAAGGTGTAGGTGGGCTTGGGTGGTGTTGAGCTGGTGTGCGTCAGCTAGCTGGGCTGGGCTGGTTGACCCATAGTTTTTTTTACTTCTCATTTTGGAATTACAAAGCATTTTCATAAATTGTTTTGCAATGAAACTACAAAATCTTTGTTTAGAAATTGGAATCCACATTTTTTGAAAAATATTAGACAACATTTCATGCACAAATAACCAAATAGTTGTGTGTAAAAAGCTTTCCATCCACCCCTCGTCAAAAAGACAAATTCTAGCCGATTCAGTTGAAAGCGGGTCAAATTTGAACTGCAGCTGCCTCGTAGTTTGCTCGTTATTTTTGTTAAAAAGTCATTTTAGGTACACAAGTAGTTATTTAATCAGAGATACACCAAAAGTTTGCAAGATTCAACCCCTAGCGTAGAACGGTCGTGTCGTCAATTTTGATCGCATTTTGAAATCGACATAAATAATTCAAAAGAAATCAAAAAATGGAAATCCTTCGCAATGTGTCATTATATGTGACCTAGTGTCGAGACAAAACAATAAACTTGGAATACGCCCAATATCTTGTAAAGGTGTTCTCAGAAATGTGCTATCATGTACTAACCTTCATAGCTTTCAGGTCAAATGACCAATGTTATGGCCTCATTCATGGCATAGTTTGTTCAAATGATCTCATATTATGCACAAGCGTGCGTCTTGGAATGGAGAACAATGTTGCCGAATAATGTTTTCATTTTCATTGCACGGAAAAATCATTTTTCATTTTCAAAGTGCAAAAAACGGTGTTTTTTGCAAAGAAACTACAAAATATTTGTATCAAAATTGTACCAAAACATTTAAAACAAATATTAGACAACATTTCATGCACAAATAACCAAATAGTTGTGTGTAAAAAGCTTTTCATACACCCCTCGTCAAAAAGACAAATTCTATCTGATTCAGATGAAAGCGGGTCAAATTTGAACTGCAACTGCCTCGTAGTTTGCTCGTTATGTTTTTTAAAAATCATTTTTAGGTACACAAGTAGTTATTTAATCAGAGATACACCAAATGTTTGGCAAGATTCAACCCCTAGCGTAGAACGGTCGTGTCGCCAATTTTGATCGCATTTTGAAATCGACATAACTAATTCAAAAGAAATCAAAAAATGGAAATCCTTCGCAATGTGTCATTATATGTGACCTAGTGTCGAGACAAAACAATAAACTTTGAATACGTCTAATATCTTGTAAAGGTGTTCTCAGAAATGTGCTATCATGTACTAACCTTCACAGCTTTCAGGTCAAATGACTAATGTTATGGCCTCATTTATGGCATAGTTTGTTCAAATGATCTCATATTATGCACAAGCGTGCGTCTTGGAATGGAGAACAATGTTGCCGAATAATGTTTTCATTTTTATTGCACAGAAAAATCATTTTTCATTTTCAAAGTGCAAAAAACAGTGTTTTTTGCAAAGAAACTACAAAATATTTGTATCAAAATTGTACCAAAACATTTAAAACAAATATTAGATAACATTTCATGCACAAATAACCAAATAGTTGTGTGTAAAAAGCTTTCCATCCACCCCTCGTCAAAAAGACAAATTCTAGCCGATTCAGTTTAAAGCGGGTCAAATTTGAACTGCAGTGCCTCGTAGTTTGCTCGTTTTTTTGTTAAAAATCATTTTTAGGTACACAAGTAGTTATTTAATCAGAAATACACCAAAAGTTTGGCAAGATTCAACCCCTAGCGTAGAAAACGATCGTGTCGTCAATTTTGATCGCATTTTGAAATCGACATAAATAATTCAAAAAAAATAAAAAAATGGAAATCCTTCGCAATGTGTCATTATATGTGACCTAGTGTCGAGACAAAACAATAAACTTGGAATACACCCAATATCTTGTAAAGGTGTTCTCAGAAATGTGCTATCATGTACTAGCCTTCATAACTTTCAGGTCAAATGACCAATGTTATGGCCTCATTCATGGCATAGTTTGTTCAAATGATCTCATATTATGCACAAACGTGCGTCTTGGAATGGAGAACAATGTTGCCAAATAATGTTTTTCATTTTCATTGCACGGAAAAATCATTTTTCATTTTCAAAGTGCAACAAACGGTGTTTTTTGCAAAGAAACTACAAAATATTTGTATCAAAATTGTACCAAAACATTCAAACAAATATTAGACAACATTTCATGCACAAATAACCAAATAGTTGTGTGTAAAAAGCTTTCCATCCACCCCTCGTCAAAAAGACAAATTCTAGCCGATTCAGCTGAAAGTGGGTCAAATTTGAACTGCAGCTGCCTCGTAGTTTGCTCGTTATTTTTTGTTAATAATCAGTTTTAGGTACACAAGTAGTTATTTAGTCAGAGATACACCAAAAGTTTGGCAAGATTCAACCCCTAGCATAGAACGGTCATGTCGTCAATTTGATCGCATTTTGAAATCGACATAAATAATTCAAAAGAAATAAAAAAATAGAAATCCTTCGCAATGTGTCATTATATGTGACCTAGTGTCGAGACAAAACAATAAACTTGGAATACGCCCAATATCTTGTAAAGGTGTTCTCAGAAATGTGCTATCATGTACTAACCTTCACAGCTTTCAGGTCAAATGACCAATGTTATGGCCTCATTCATGGCATAGTTTGTTCAAATGATCTCATATTATGCACAAGCGTGCGTCTTGGAATGGAGAACAATGTTGCCGAATAATGTTTTTATTTTCATTGCACGGAAAAATCATTTTTCGTTTTCAAAATGCAAAAAACGGTGTTTTTTTGCAAAGAAACTACAAAATATTTGTATCAAATTGTACCAAAACATTTAAAACAAATATTAGACAACATTTCATGAACAAATAACCAAATAGTTGTGTGTAAAAAGCTTTCCATCCACCCCTCGTCAAAAAGACAAATTCTAGCCGATTCAGCTGAAAGCTGGTAAAATTTGAACTGCAGCTGCCTCGTAGATTGCTCGTTATTTTTGTAAAAATAATTTTTAGATACACAAGTAGTTATTTAATCAGAAATACACCAAAAGTTTGGCAGCTTCTACCCCTAGCTTAGAACGGTCGTGTCGTCAATTTTGATCGCATTTTGAAATCGACATAAAGAATTCAAATGAAATAAAAAATGGAAATCTTCACAATGTGTCATTATATGTGACGTAGTGTCGAGGGGAAAAATATGTATGCAAATATATTTGAGCACAATATAATTGTACTTATAAATGGTGCAGATATATGTGTAAATGTATTTGAACACAATAAATAATTATGTATGGAAATATATTTGAGGAAAATATATTTTTTCTTATAAGTGTTATAAATAAATAATTATGTATACACAAATATTTCAAACTTGTCTTCAAACATTTTTTTTGAAGTTTAGTACTACCGTGAAAATACTATACATATAGAAGAGTAACTCATGTCTGTACAGCAAAGACCAACCGGTCAGATGGTTATCTCATCACTGTAAGCGATTGGTGCTAGAAGGTGCTGGGTTTGAATCTTGCTTCTGCACATATATTTTTCGAAGCAGAAAAAAGATATACCGAACAAACGGGACTGCCACGTGGCTGCCGACGGCAACCGTCGTCAAAAGTTTGATGTATGCCGACGGCCCCGGTATGCCGACGGCCGCACGAGTAAGGCCGTCGGCAAAGATTATGTATGCCGACGGTATGGCTTTGCCGACAGCCACTGTAAAAGCCGTCGGGATATGCACTGTATGCCGACGGCCCAAAAAAAAAAACCGTCGAAGAAAAGGCCGTCGGAAACTGGGTATTTTCCGTAGTGTCAAGTTGTTGTTTTCAAAGGGCATGTGCAGCACTGGGCGCTTAAATTAGACGCTTGAGCGGAAAAGGAACAGGAAATAATCCTGGCGTCCATGCAAGCGTCTAGGGCTCCAACGCTAGCCTGGCGCAACAGTTCGCGTCGACACCAGCAAATAAGCGTCCATGGGCTGAGATTGTATCACGCAACTGTCGGCCCCGCCGGGAGCGAAATCCTGCCGTCCCTAAATAAGGGTCTGTAACTCTGTTGTACTTGTACCTACTTTAAGTAGTTTTAAGAATATACATATTAAGTTAACCAATATCATTTCATTTACTGAAAAGCACTGGAAAAAACAAAATAATCACGCAGGGACAGAGAGTCGTGTCCGTCTTCCTCTCCTCCTCTACAGTAGGTGATTTTACAACGTGGGGCACCAACACCAATCATCGATCGGCCAGTTTGTGAAAACCTACAATTTGTGTTTACGGTTTTGACATTGCCAAACTTCTGAAGTTCTGGGGCTAAGGGCAAGGCGTCATCTCCACTGGGGCCGCCGTGCGTGCTGGGCGGTAGTCGCGCCTCCGCTTCAGTCGATCCCTGCGCAAGCAGAAGTCATGGCAAAAGATCAAACTGCCCTTTGACCGGTGGAATTTACCGACCGAGAACCTACGGAGGGGTGCGAATGGCGGACCGGCGCCACTTGCATGGGAGAGCGGGATTCGGCGGCGGAGGTCGGGGTGAGAAGCAACTGTGGCATATGGAGGGAGAATGGAAATTTCAGCCGAGCCGTTGGGCTCGCGCGGCTGAAATTTAGGTCTAAGGTAGTCGCGCTGGTGCCACGAATTTGCAGCAGCTGGGGGCAATTTTTTGGGCTGCTAACTTTTTTTCTTCTAATATGATATGTACGCAGTTGGGCTTCTGCTCTTGATGACGATGAGCAGAATCCCAACTGACATTGCTCGTCTGTCCGGGCTCTGCTGCTGCATGAGCAACTAACATTGCATTTGATGATGATGGAGCGGTAGCTCCTATACCACGCGCCATGCGGAGGAAAACTCCCGTCCGCGTAACTCCAGGCATTTCTCTCCAGGCAGTGCTATATCTCTTGTTTTTTTCATTTTTATTTTATTTTCTATATTTAAGTAAACAATAAAAAATAAATGAACACTTTTCAAAATAAACATTTTTTAAATATGAAAATAAAATAAAATTTGAACCATTAAAAATGAACATTTTCAAAAATGGACAATTTTTTGATCTATACAATTTTCAAAATGAACATTTTTCAAATATGAATGATTTTTAAATATGAACAATTTTAAAATGAAAATTTTCATTTTTTTAATTTGAATAATTTTAAATCTGATTTTTTTTCAAAAATGAATAATTTTTAAAATCTGAAACATTTTAAAAATGAAAATTTAAAACCTGAGCATTTTTAAAATTTGAACATTTTAAAAAAATCACAAAAATAAACATAAAAGAAATAAAAAACAAAAAGAAAAAGGAAAAACAGAGAAGAAAAACGAAAAAGAAAGAGGAAAGCGAACAGAAAAAAATCTCCGGTGAAGCCTATACTTGGACGGCCCATTAGCTGCGAAGGGGTACACGACGCGGTGCATCCTCCGTGGTACACAATATATAGGATTTCGCTGATGGAGTAGTCAGAGGACCCCAATCTTTTGGTTCTATTTGCTCAAGGAGCATTTGATGTTGGGCCAAGAGTACTTGACCATTAACTTTATAGCCTCATTCGACCCAAGTAGAGATTTCTTTTACCCGAACTCCAGTGCTCTCGCTAGTTTAAAATTTTGAAAAGTATATTTATAAATTTCGAAAAACTCTGAGAAAAACCATGCATGTTCTTGATGATGTATATATGCAAAATCACAATGCGAAATAATTTGTTCCGACCTACACAAAAATGACAAATTTACAGATCTGATTATAAAGATTTTTGCATTGAGATTTTACACGCTTGTAGTATACATCATTGAGAACATGCATGATTGTTTTCAGATTTTTTTGACACTTTTAAATATAATGTTAGATTTTTTAAAATTAGAGGGTTTACTGCAATGTGGGAGAAAAAACACTTTCCGCCTTCTTTTTTGAAGCGGGGCAAAAGCTTTGCCTTTTATATTGATATAGGAGAAGCAAACACGACACGGCCTAGGCCAAGTAAAAAAAAACAGGAAAGAAAAGACAGAATAGAATCAGCCAACTCCGTCTAGTCTCTCAGCGAGATAGGATGACAAATCCATTGCTAGCGAAGACTTCTAAGCAACGATCTCGGCGAGCGGTTTATCGCCGGCCAGAATCCAGTCCTTGCTCTCATCCTTGATCTTTTGCATCAGCGACGACGGCATCGTGAAAGTGTTGTTGAAGACTCTGACGTTTCTTTCCTCTTTCGACCCTCTAATTTATCAGTTACCTCCTGTCGGATTTGTAGTCTTTACCGGAGACGGTGATTAATGCACCAGCGAACACAACAGTAAGGTCATGCTCGGCGAAATTCCTCCAGCTAGATGGCTTGGCCAAGACCAATGTCGATGGAGGTGTTGCGTACAAATCTACAAAAGGCACGGTCAGTGCTATTTGCCAGCATCGGATGGGAATGTTTCTTGGAGCTTCAGTTGCTGTTCTTGATTGGCTGACCGGTTGTGGCTTGAATCACTCGCCTGGAGTGTGGCTCTTTCACTTGCCTTTGGTCTTGAGCAAATGCGCATCATGGTCGCAACTGATCGATTGCAGATCCTGAAAGATCTGAACCTGTGGGTACGGGCCGGTCCTGAAAGAACTCTGTTCGAGCAAGCTTCTTTTGTGCATGAGCTGTGTAGTTTTAGTATCGAAGCTCACGGTTAGTTAAGACAGCCACTATCCTGAAGTTGATCGGCACGTCGATGTGGTGCCCCGAACATTATTATGTGTGGATTAGCAAGAAAGAAAACATTATTATGTGTGATTATTAAAGCAGTGCAGTTTCTCTACTTGCCACATCAGTCCTGCAAAATTCAGTAAACCAGCAGCACTGGTCTGAAGAACGTAGAATAAATCGGCATTTGCAAGCTGCACAAATCGTCTGTCTATCTACCTCCCATTAATTCAGAGTCGACAGCAACACGTACCATCACCAGCTGGACTGACGCCAGAAGATTACCCAGAAAGTGTCTGAGCACCAGCCCTTTTCTCGGCCCTAACTGAAATCTCATCCCGATCCCAGGTGTGCACGTCTCTTCTGCAGGGCGGCAATGGTCCCTTGGCGAGCTAGCAAGGGCCATACGACGAGTCATGGTCCTGCCGGTCCACACCAGAAATGTTTCCAAAATATGATTCCATGTTTCCATCCGGCGAAGAAAGCAGAGGAGAACACGAGGAATGATGTCTCTCTCGGGATCCCTCTGATGATCTGGTCGAGCTTTTGCTCACCAACCGGAGATGCCGAAAAACTCGTAGGCCACGAAATTCTTATGTGTTTGTGAAAGAAGAGAAGATCGCGGCAGCACTCATGACAAGATGTTATCTCCAAGTAGAGAAGCTGAGAACCGTATACAAAAGAATTGTCTAGTATTATACTAGTAGTATATATTTTCTCGTTCCTTCTTGAGGTATTTACACTTCCATCCATCCTTACAAAAATTCACGATTTGCTCTCGAATCAACACACATATGCGAAGGAATTGGGGGCATCACGGAGCAGAGCGTGCTCTCACGCCCACGCACATCGATCCATCGATTTTCACAACCCCAAACGCAAGGGGGCAAAAAAAGCTAGCTCGACTAAAAAATTGACATTTACTACTACGTAGTATCAAATGAGCGACGAGGAGGACCAGCTCCGGAGGAGGGACGGCCTGGCGAACATCTGCTCGAGCGCCACGACGAGGGCCATGGCGAGCGACACGCCGAGGACACCGGGCTGCTGCACCACCAGCCGGAACACGTCCGTGCCTACCACCTCCTTGGGCCTCACCTCCGCCACCGCGCGCCTGCTCTCGGCCTCGTACACCACGCAGCACCGCCGCGCGTACGACCCCTCAACCTCGTACGACGGCGCCCCGGCAACACACGCCGTCACGTGCGCCAGCGTCTTGCCGCCGCGCCCGCCGCTCCGCCGGACGGCGTACACGGGCCGCCGCGTCTCCTCGCCGGCGAACACGAGCCACTGCTCGCCCTGGCGGAGGCTGAACCGCTTGCGGCGGACGGTGAAGGCGGGGCGGCCCGCCGTGTCCATGAGCACGACCTCGTCGCCGTTCTCGGACGCGTAGCTGTCGACGCGGTACGCCAGGTTGCCCTTGGCGTCGAACACCGTGAACCCCTTGCAGTCGAACAGCAGCGACTTGCGCCACACCGTCAGCGTCGTCGGCGCCTCCGACTGATCCGCCCGCTCGGCGGCGATGGAGCTGACGATGGCGCCCGGCGCGGGCACCATGTTAGGGTGAACCTTGGCCATGTACTCTATGTTCGATGGATCGAGAGGAGTTGGAGAGCGGACAGGTGGTTGCTTTGCTTGGGTAGCTATATGCAAATGGTGATGTAGTTCAGCTAGGTTTCTTGGTTCTGAGAATGGAGTCTGTGGTGGGCGGTACTTATATGCAAGTCTCTCTCGCTCCGTGGTGGGCCGGAGGACTGAGAGACTCTCCACCTGCAGCAGACTAGAAGGCAAAAGCATGTTGCTCTGACGTGCGTAGGGACGGGGGTGACATGGGCTGCTGCTTAACGACCTGTTCCTCCTTGATTAATTATAAATATCACCATTGTTTGGAGTAGCATAGAATACAAAGCAATAACAATGGTGCACGTTACTCGCGAGAACTTGGGAATCAATGATGGTCCATATAGTAGATAAAAATTCTGATACTTCCTCCGATCCGATCCAAAATAAGTGTTCGCAGTTTTGAACCGGGTTTATTTAGTTTAAAACAACGACACTTATTATGTAGCAGGATTTGTCTATCAGAACAATATTATTTTTTCATCAAGAGCAAGATCGATCAACTCATTCAGAGAGAACATGACAGATTAGCTTGATCCATCACACTAACTATTAACTGCGTAAGTTTTCAAGTTTATCTAGTGCTCCACTGAACGTAGACGCGTTACCCGCTCGATCTGGACGCGCGATTCTTCATTAATATCCACGCCATGCACAGCGCTGCGAACGAACAATGTGGGCCCGGTTTCGACACGCGGCAGGAGGCGAAGCTTTGGGTGGACTAGGCTACCACGCCGCAAGCAGGAGCGCCTCTAGCCTACTATATGGGTCGGCAGAAATCTACTGTAATCCGCACTCGATCGCAACATTCCATTCCTGCGCTAAGGACAACGGTGACTCGATCTGCCCGGTTTAATCAACGGAAGCAACGCCATTAACAAAAGGATGCTGCTGGTGTTAACATCAGGTACTACGTTTATTACTTAACTAGGTAAGCCCGGTTAATCAACGGAAGCAACGCGATTAACAAAACGATGCTGCTGCTGTTAGCATCAGTGATCAGACTCTGCTCGCTTTAATCAAAGGAAGCGACTCGATTAAGAAAAGGATGCTGCTGGTGTTAACATCATCGATCAGGGACTAATTAAAGTAACTCGACTAAGCTAGTCGCGATCAAGTGTGCTAGCTACGGTGAATGGTGGTGACGAGGTAGATAGCTTAGCTAGTGGCTAGCCAGCACCGGACAACTTCTTTTGGTAGCATTCGAGGTGTCGTCGATCATCGCCGCTTTCACAGTTTCACTGCTCAAGAAAGATTGAGCTTGTGGCTGATGTTAGAGCCATCTGTTGCCTGCTGATTGGTAACCTCGGTGCTAAAACTAGGCAGAGTATTTTAGATGACTAGTGGCACCTGCACGTACGTGTTTGGAGGAGTACTGAATTCTCGGAAGCCAGATATACAGATGGCACATATAAACTAGAGAGTACAATAATTCAGGTAGAAGCCAATTAAACTACCACATGCTAGGGTTTAAAGGAGAAATAGGCTCAATTCAGTGGTTGGTCGAGAATATTTAGGGATGAGTATCTCAAGTTGCAAAAAAAAAAATGTAAAGCTTATAAATTCCTGGGATAACAAAAGTACAAAGTTCGCACTTGATACATTGAGTACTTAATTTGTTTGAAATGATTGGTAAAAAATTGCAATATATATTTTGTCTTATTTCATATAGGTTGCCTCGGTGATTTAGTAATTTTTCTAGTTGTTTAGTATTATAACATACACTAATATACACAGCATGCTCACGCCGAAGCTACACTTGCTAGCGACTGATGCTTTGCTCATAGTAGGTTGCGAGATCTTAATAGATAGTATGAATCATTGTTTTAGTCTTATTTGATCCACTATCTATTATGTGTTACAGATGCTAGAATAAATTATATTTGATGAGTTATAATCATCTTGATAGAGATAACATGTATTTTCTATGTATTATTAGTAGGATCAATTCTAACCCATCAAGCGCTCATATTTCATAAATATCTATCGCTTGAACTACATGAGGTTGTAAGTGAGCACAAGGTGAAATAATTCTTGATAAAAAGCTCACAATATAACATAAACGTTATTTTTTCTGAAAAGAAATTTTGATGTCGACATCTACAATTTGTAAAAGAGATTCAACCGATAAAAGGACCAAAGTTTTGATTAGAAACATTCTATTATATTTTTTCACTTATTTATCACATGATTTGTGAGATAAATATAGTTGTCACGACAACATAGTCATTCAAATAATTAATCCAAGCCACAATTTTGTATTTAAAAATAATACATGATAAAAGAAAGTAAATAAAATGACGAAAGTTCATTCACTTCGGAGAAGAAAGAAGAACAAATAATTTATTCTATAGAATAATCGAGTAAAATATTAAGTATTATATATTTGGATGAAATTATGATAGAGGTCTTTGTGCATGCAACCTTTTGTTTGTTGTTGGCTCCTCCTACCAGCAAATTTGTTCGTATCTTGTGTCTAATAGAGGTGAATGTGTTCTATCTTGTTGTTTATCGATGTTTGAGTTATATAGCTAGTCGACTATTTTCCCTAAATAAATGAAAAAACTTATACCCGATGTGGTTCGACCGCATCATTGTTTTTCCTATGTTTCTAGGTGTAGATGTTGACACACTCGGTAGATCCAAGTCTAACAAGTAACTTTCTCGAGCCGCCTCTCTTTCTCAAACAAAATATGCGAGAGATGGTTCTATGGCACCGAGGAGGTAACATGCCCTACACCGGGTGCACCTAAGCTTGAAGAAACCAATTAAAGTCATAAATATTATGAACATGTACACAATATGTATCTAGCATGTCACAATATTTTAAGAGTGGATTCCACTTTTTACCCCTTATTCGTGCATTTGTACACGTTACCCCCTTTGATGAAATAATTATCCGAATATCCTATATAAGAAACTTTGAACCCGTTCAATTTATTTAGCATTTCCCCGTTCTATTAGATAGGACCGGCTTGTTAGGTCAATGTGGCGCCAAAAATATGTAAAGCTCAAAGCATGTCAACCACGACCATGCTCAACCTTCTGTTCTCCATCCGCTGGACTTCTCGTCCTCCTCGTATCTTCTAATCTCGATTATCACCTCACACCTAGCCTAACCGACACACATGAGAGAAAGATGGTTTAAATCGGGTAATGTCGACGAATTTTCATTAGATCGGGTAATTTTTGTCACAAAACGCGCAAGTAGGGGATAAAAAGTGGAATTCAGCCATATTTTTGTTGGCTAAAAATAACCTATCAAAATGTTTTATGTTTTCAGATGGACGTAGTACAATGTAAGCTCTTCGTCCGTTTGCATTAAAGGAGTATCTCTGGGTGATCCGCCGTTCCGGTATATTAGTTGCGAACAATTCGTTCGTCATCTTTGCGGTGGGACATCAGAGCTTGCAGCAGTACGCCACAGTACGTATGCTGTCGATGAGCCATCCAAATACCAAACGGGGTCGAGCAATGATCAGCTTCTTCAGCTGGCCTCCTACATCCGTTGGTTGGGGAGATGCTCCACGATTAAGAATGGGGACAGTGTTGGACAATTGGTGGAGACCGCTGCCCACAGCACAATGGTTTTGTCCATAATCTTCAGCCTAATTATCAATCAATTTATGAGGAAGTGCCGTATGATAAAGGGTTGTGTGTTGGAAGAAGCCAATCAATTGAACTACTATCGTGCGTTTCAAATCAAGGTTGCTGGTACCGCCAACGAATTAGGTTGGGCATCCAAGCAGCAAGCAGTACTATCAGCAAGAGTATTTACTAGAATTGTTTACTCTCCTTAATAATAAGAGATCTTGCCTTCACAAAGATCGCCTCGAACCACCTCGGCGAACTTTTTCAGAACCTCGGCAATTTTGAATGTCGAGACAGACGTTTGTGCTAACACGAGGATTGTGTAGATGATTAGCAATGTTCTAAGTAGGCACACTTACCCACTAATCCCGTTTTCAAGGGCAAAGACAAAGAGTAAAAGGATGCCATGATTAAGAAATACATTTGAAAACCAGGCCCCTCCTCGCCACTATCGATACCGGTAGACCTTTTGCTGGACAAGGTCATCACTGGCAACGCTCCCTTTTCAATCTTTGTGTTTTATAAAGACGTTAGCAGTTTACAAACTAACTAACACGTAGCCTTTTGTGGATGCATTGCTCCTGTGCACTGTGCACGCATCACCGCACTGAGCTAGCTTTTGCTCGATGCCAATGCATGCATGTGTATCTGCTGCTAGATCCCGGAACAGTCCCCCATAATAAAACCCAGCTGAGGATAGCATCCCAATGCTACGCTGTATCAGGGTTTTAAGTGGAGTTTAATCAGGAGCGAAACAAGAAGAAAAACATGTAGATTTATCTGGCTGTGCATCGATGGTGACCAAACAAAGATCTTGGCGATCCTTCACTTGGAAATGTTCCTCGATCTGCTCTCTAGCTAGTAGTCACTGTTAATTATGCAATATGCTCTTCCTTAATGCGACGTGGTATACACAGTAGGAGCACTGCGAGACAAAAAAGTTCTATCCTGGTTAAGTTGGCGACGGCCAACATGCTCATGCATGGCGAAACCGCGAAAAAGTTCCTGGTCCATGCCCAAGACACAACACACAATGATCAATGATGGTCCTCCAAACACCACAACTTCCGTCAATCTCAGGCTACTCCAAAGTGTGTATGGCAAGTTGGCAACGTACCGATCTGGCTATAGGAAGACGGGAGGGCGAGCAGGGGACAAGGAGATTAATGCCCACGACCTAACTGCGCGATCACAACTAAGCAGCCCTCATCATGGTGTCTTCTCCATGTCCCTAACCAGCGTCGCCACGCTAATTAATCAATTAATCAAGTCACCACCTACCAAGTACCCATCACCCGTCTCATGCCGCTAATCACCCTAGCTAGGCAGCTCGCCCAGCGGATCAATGCCCCGACCCCGACACCGTCGCTCTCCGACAGATCCCACCTCACCGGCCGGCCGTTCTGCCATGCACGCGGCTGGCTTACCTGGGGATCGATCGGGCGGCCACGCATCCGATGCCGATCACGTCGCGCTGTTCCCCGACGGTCGCTGTGCGGGGCACTGTAGCGGTGGCGGGAGGAGGACTATAGATTTCCCGTGATCCCAGGCGTGCATGATTGGCCGGCCTCGGTGGCGCGACGCTCGTCACAGGTTTCGGTTACGTGCTGCTGGCCCCAGGGCGCGGCGATCGGTCGACGGAGGGATGGAGCTGGCACGGCAGCTTGCGAGCCGAGACGTTGGAGAAAAGGCACGGGATCCATGCGAGCGGAACAGGCCATGTGGAGTCCAGGAAAACAATGATTTGATCGACCGGGTTGGCAATCCCAGACCAGAGGGTTTCTTTATAGCTATTTGCGACCGAAGGGGCGACTCAACCCTAGCGCCGCCAGAGGAAAGGCCGGCGATAGCCCCTCCGCCGCTGCCGTCGGCGCCGGCCACGGTGGCGGCGGGCCCCGGCGTCAAGGGCGCTCGGGAAGGGGGGGGGAGGAGGCAGCGGCGACATGAGGTGGCGGCTGGGGCGGCATCTTCGGCGGAATCGCGGGTGGCTTCCAGGGCGGAGCCCCTGGGCATGCGGCGGCGGCGGCAGCCTCCATGGCCGGAGGCGGTGATGGATTTTCCATGGCCGGCAATGGCGAAGGCGGCGACGGCGGCTGCGGATCTCGATCCCGTCGAGATCCATCTTCGATCTCCCGAAGGTGCGAGAAGGGGGCAGCGAGGGGTGGCGGCACTCCACTGTCGGCGCTTGGCCCCATGCTGGGCCTAGTGCGATCCGGCCAGTGGCGGGGTCAGGTGGTGCGGCTGCCGGTGAAAATCGCGCCGGTTTCGGCTATGGCGGACGATGGCAGCGTCTCCGACGTCGTTTCCTTATTGAGGCATCGTCATTGCAGTCCGCGTCACCTATCTTGGACTGCTCCGGGGGAAACCCTAGATCTGGGTCTCCCGGATCGGACGATGACGGCTCTTTCAGGGTCGTTCTCCCTCCTGGGGGCATCGTTTTGGAGCAGCTGCTGATTGGGACGGGTAAGGAGAGGTGGCGTGTTGAGGCATCTAACACGTCGTCGACGGCGAGTCTTGGCGGCACGGTGCAGCGGAGTCTCTATGCTGGACGTGTGATGATGGTGACGCGCAGATCGGATATGTTGTCTGGCATCGTGGCGATGTCGATGGCTGGCCTTGCAAGGTCATTACGTTGATCGCTCCTGAAGATGGGATGGCGGAAGATGGTGGCAGCGGCTTCTGGTGTGCGCGTTTGTCGCGTACGCTGAAGATCGGCTGGACCGGTTTGTGCTTCTGGCGCACTGTCGGGCGGCCTAGTTGAAGCCTCCGGTTCTGATTGTTCCACCCCCTTCATCAGGGTTGTAGGTGTAGCGAGTTGTCGCTAGTTTGCTGGTTCGCTTCCGGTTGATCTTTATAATTCTCTTGTAAGGTGTTGTTGAATAATTGCGGATGGCTGTGTGCATCACTCGATGCAAAGGCCGGGGATCCACACCCCCTTTTCTAAAAAAAAGACCAGAGGGCTTCTAGTTTTAGTGCCGCCGGATAGATGGATGGGGGTGACGCACGCGAGCCATCTCTGCTTTTCTTTTGGGATTGATGGATGGATGCTGAGGAATGGAACAAGTGTTAGTGCTTCGTAGTATATATTTTTCCTGTGTCCGCACATTTTGTTATTGGTTCTAATCGACAGGCTATCATCGGCATACACGAGCATGATACAACCTGCTAAGCTAGATGCTAGTCCTGTCGAGGAGTGACTCCATAAAAATGCGATCAGGTAGGTACCGAGACGAACTGCGTGCAACTTCTTTGGGCTTCTATAACTGGCTAAAGCCCAAAAGCAGGTGGATAATTTTTAGCATGCATGTTTAGTCCCGCCGTGAAGCCCAATTTCTGTCCATAACATGATTTAGGCCCACTAAACTCAATTTGTTATCGTGCGCACATGGGCAAAGCTCGGCTTAGGGCAAGGTAGGGCGGCCGCGCAACCGTGATTTTTGGCCAATGCATTCTTGTGGACGTGCTTTTTTTGGACAGTTTGAGTGGTCGTTTGTCAAAAAGGGACTTCGTATGAGAAAGTTATGCATGTTTTAGTAAACACTGCGCAAAATCGATTCTAAATATAAATCTAGTCTAGTTGGAAACTAACTCTTTTTATTTGAAATAGATAGTTATCAATCTAATGGAACCCGGCTCTGTCCAAGGTGTGGTATTTAAGAAGGGTTTGACACTGTTTAGGGCAACTTAATTATGAGTGTGGTGGCTGAAACCAACTCTAGCTATGCAATATATTACAGTATGTTTTATGGTTCCATTTTGGTTACTATATTTTATTGGCTAAATTGTAATTGTATTACCTCACTCATTATATTTGTTTAATGGTGTGAGGACATGTTTGTTCAATTGGTGAATTGATTGTTTATAACCTCTTGAAAAGTGTCAATTTGTATGGAATGACATCACAATACTAAGTATGAATGAAAATGGGAAGAAACCATGTCACTGTTGATTTATTTTACAGTGTGAAAACCTTTCACATTGTTATAGATTCAGTTATCTCGTATTTTGACCATTGAATAAGCGAGCTATCTTTGGAATTGTTTGGAATTCTCTTGCCTTGACTCTCGAGACTCATTTTTTTATTCAGTTTGAATAATCTTGCTTGTCTTACAAGAATTGTTATTGAGATTTGTCTAATTATGAGCATATTCATATACAAGATAATTTTTAGTTATTAATTATTCATATGCAGAGAATTGAATATCTCATACATTGTTTTTGAACTCTTGATATTTGAAAGACATATCATGTTTCTTGACGTTTATAGCCTCATTGAGCTGTCATTGTTTTAATCGATAGTTACTAAAATTATTAAAAGAAACTTCTAGAAAACAAAGATCATCAACAAGGACGGTCCAAGCAATTAATTAGACCTGGGGTGGACTAAATATTGTTAATCTGTTTCAAATTATAAATGTTTTGGAATTATTTTTTTACAACAATATTATTGACTATAAATTTATATTATTTATTTGCAATATTGATCATATAGAAATGTTGTTGTTATTGGTAATGTTGACTTTTATACAATTGTAATGAATATGTTCAAACAAACTTGATAGTGCTAAAGATAAATTGTAGTCTACACCAAAATTTTGTTCTCAAACCACGTTTCGACAATTGTGTAAACTATATAGTTTACACTACACTTATTCATGATTAATTATCTAGGATTATGACCTAGCAACTATTTTAAATAGTGTTTCTAGTATATGACTTCGTAACTATATTTACTGACAATTCTAGAAATTAAATTAAAATTTTATCATGATTCTTTACTGATTTCTTGCGTAATGTGTCTTATATATAAGTTGAAATTTGTGCATGACACCTATATTTTTCAATAGGTCGTAGTTATAATCAACGAACATAAAATGGTACAGATTCTACTAGGTAGACATGAACTAAATTATTTTTCTTGCCTGCAATGTTGTGTTTTATCATCTAGCTTATACATGTCCCTATGTTGGCCTCCAAACTAAAATGTCTTGTATAAAATTAAATAATACTCTTGTTAGCATGCATAGATTTCAGTATGAACTAATGAACATGTTGTCGTCGATCTGAATTATTAGCTCCTACATGGTACACCGTTAAAGCTATAAACCTTATCCAACAAATCAAGATTTTTTTTAATATATTCAATAATGGTGTTTAGGTGTAATCGAGAATTTTATTAACATATATAATATGTGGGCCCTCCTCCTCTTGGGGCCCAGGGCGCCCTGATCATCAAGAACGAGTTGCAAAAGGATGCATCGGATCACTTCTTAATGATTTCATTATGCGCCAAATATAGCAAGAAATATTCAAAAAATTTATCGACAAAATTCTGGAAGTTTTTCAAAAAAAAGTAGAGGTTTTCCATTGGTATGTTTTTAGCTTTAACTTAAATTTCTATTGTGTTGTTTTGAATCATATATAGTGTTAATATCTTAACACTATATTTCAGTTTTTGCATAATTTTTTCAGTTTGCCCTATCTCAAATACTTCGCCACTAGGTTCACACTTAGTTATTTACAACGATGTAACATACTCCACCATAGAGTAGAATATAAATTGCACGCGTCCGCAAACCCTACAATCTCGCAAGACACTAATTTTTTTTGGGTTCAAAACCGGATCCCCTACATGCGGAATTCGGATGCGTTGAAGGGTAGTCGAAGCCGAGAGCGTTATAGGAGGGTGTGACTTTTACAAAAGTACCAGAGAATTAGCAACCTCGTATCACCAACAACACTATCGCTAAAGTTGGGAGGTGAGTTGAGGGACTATCTCCTTTCGAGCTCGGCGTGCGGCCACGACTTATCAATTTTTCTTGAATATATACCATCAATGACTCTTCTCGCTTTACCAAACATACATTGGACGTACGCCTCCGGATACTTTGAGGCATCACTTTCCTTGGGTTCTACAAATTTTTCATTTCTTTTCACAAGTTTTTGGCTACACCGGATAAATAAACTGATCCTGATAACTAAGTGAAACACTCTATATGATGCAATAAGATACTTCAAAGACAAAAGACTACCAGAAAGGTAATAACCCAAATGAAAGTGCTCGGGTAGAAATAATGGAGACACGCGGATACGATGATATAACTCTGGGAATTTCTTTCTGGAGAGGAAACACCGTCATTGTGTTGGAGAGATGTGGGATATCACGAATGATACTTCGAACACCACGAAGGCATCACCTCCCCCATGAAGTATGAGCTCAATCACTAGTGGGAGGCCTTAAGGTGACCTCCAAACTCTCACAAACTTTTTAGGGATCAAATCCACAAGCCAGATTCTCCGAGCGACACTTTCCGCTTAGGAGCATCCAAAACTTTTGCTAGACAGACCGGCGCCTAGCTTCCACGAAGAACTGCTGAAGAAAATGCTAGTGGCATCAAGTTCAGGTGCCGGACACACCGGCAAAACTTGCTAGACAGTCCGAGATCTAACCAAAGCCGAGTCAGATAGTTGCTGGAATTGTTGGCACCAGTCTGGCGCCCTCGTTGCAGAAAACTATTTGATGGACATTCCGGCGCAGAAGCGTATCATATTTTCAGCAGAAATTTGTTTCCAGGTTGACGAGTTTTTTGAGAGGCGATCTATTGCAATATGATAGAAAAGGAGAAAAATGAGACACCAAAGTGTCAGAACACTTTGATCCCCCCTTAATAGTGCAGGATCTCTATACCCAAGAAAGCAGAAACAATCTAGCGCGATTCTTCGTCTTCGACAATCCGAGAGTCTTTTCCCATTTATGGTCTACATCCACGGGACTCGATATAGGGAATTAAAATCAGTAACAACACTTAGAAGATTGATTAGTTCCCTTCAATCCAATCATCATCAACCACCAAAATACAATTAAGGGCATATGTTCCCTTCCAACTCTTCCATTTACTCAGTTCTAAAACTCTCTCTTTGAACACCGTCAAAAGGGAATTGGCAAAAAAAATCATGCTAATAATTTTCCTGGTAAACTGCATCGATTTGCTTTTTACAACAAGTGACTTGACATTAACAATCAACTCATCAGAATTTGCTAAATTAAAGGAAACACATTGTAGGTCAGGCGACCGATGGGGGCCAGGAGACCCTACAACTGCTGACTTTTTACTGGTAAAGTGCCTTGTTTGTCTCTACTTTTTACTTGTGGCGGATCCTACAACTGCTGACTTTTATTTCTAGACGCATGCGTCACTTGTTTACACACATGGTTGACCCACTGTTGTGTTTTATAGCTGTTTTTTTCTACACCTACAGATGCATATATAGGACATGCCCAGGATAGTCTATGCATGCGTCGTTGATCTTTGCTATGGCCACAAATAGATATTTTGAAATTACAAGAATTTTGTTGTGGAAACATACACGAGCTGTTGCAATGTTTTCAGAATGTTTGCTACAAGTTTGTGTTTTTCTGTTATTTTTTTATGTTGCATACGTTCTTTCAAATTATAAATAACTTATATGCTTCTTGTTGCAAAATCACATGTCAGATGTTGCAAGATTTCGGAGTGTTTGCTAACAAGTTGTGTGCTTCCTCAGATTTTTTTGAATGATGTTTACATTTTTTCAAAATGATGGAACATATGGTATTTTTATTGTAACCTTTATGTTTTTTTTGTGTTAGTTGTTGATTGTTGTTACAAATGAATCCACAACCATTTTTTGTTGCTTAACCACTTTTTAGTTGCTGCAAACACATGTTTTTTTTTGTAATCATTTTTAACTTTTGTTGCAAATCAATCTGCAACAATTTTTTTGTTGCTTAACCATTTTTTTGTAGCATTACGTTTTCTGAAATGTTGTGACAATTTTGTTCATGGGTGAGGAAATTTGTTGCAATACTCTTATTTTATTGCAATGCTAGAGATAAATCAGCACATAGCCATTCTTATTATAAATATCGGAAAGGTCAAAACCAAAACAATACACTCTTTCATTTTAAGTGGATTAACTCGGTACTAGGGGTTGAATTTGCAAAAATACTGGTTAAAATGTGAAATTACGTTGCGGCTGATTTTGAGCGTAGTTGACCGATTTTGTTGGCCCAATTCAGGCGACGGACGCCAGCGCTTGCCGTAAAATAAGCTTATGGTTGCTTAGGTTTTAAAATGAAAAACAAAATCGGTTTTTTCTAAAATATTTTAAAACCTAGCGCTTGCCGTAAAAAACCGATCCCGCAAAAATGAAAAACAACACACACACTATTGATATCGTTTTATTCTGCTGGGCTATTGACTTCGACGCATATATTTTGTAGTGCGTCACATAGATCATGCATATGTAAGTGCTCACGGCTAGCAACTTTGAGTATCAGTCTTGGCAGCCTACGAACTCGTAGTCGACGACAAGGTGGCCGTTGGCGGCGCCGCCGCCGTTGGTATCGATCTGCCGGAACACGGCGACGTCGAGGTCGAGCCCACCGTTATCGCACTGGTCCACCACCCTCGCCACCGTCCGCGCCCCCGTCGCCCTGTTCGTCACCTGGAGGCAGCGGCCGCAGGAGGGCTGGCCGTGCGCGCCGGCGGGGCCGCAGAACGCCGTCCAGCCGTACCGCTTCCGCCACGCCAGCGGCATGACGGCATCCCATGTCGCGCAGAAGACGCTCGCGACGCGCAGGTCCCAGTTGATCTGCTCCGGATGGTACAGGTTGTACGTCGCCATCACGCCGCTCGCCTGCTGCGCTGAGGCGCCGTCCCCGGACATGCAGACCACGACCAACGCGACCAGAACCAGCACTGACAGCGGCACCCGCTTGCCGGCGACTGTGGCCTCCATTGTCATACTTCTTGCTAGGCTAATTACCGTGGCAACTAAGCAGTGCCTAATTGGCTAATTAGCTGCTGATAAAACTCTACTTTGGTAGAGTGTATTGCTCAGTTTGTGACTGGACATATTTATAGATCCTGCTACTGACATTAGCTTCACGTACAGAAAAATGTGAATTACTCAATCTGGCTTGTTATCACCGCCTTCATCAAATTTAATATAAATAAACATGTATACATAACTAGTAGGTTATTTGATCAACACCTATAAAGTGGTTATAGGGACTTTGTATCACATAAAAGCAATATTAGAAGAGTAATTGTTAGTCAAGTGCTCGTCTTAACAAAATAAAATACGTCTTGATCAACCAAGGGAGTATATAGCTACTGTAATGTTGCATCAATGTTGTGATGGGCATAATCCTGACAATGACACGTGACTGTCTAATCTTTTACTTGTTTAAGATGAGTGTTGTGTTAACTCCAAGATCTCATTGGGCAAGGTATAGTCAACTATTATGTTTCAATCATTTTAATCACTATGGGCATCAAATTATGTGTTTATTTTTATTTTCATCTGTTTGTTAGTAGTATTTCATAAAAAATGTTTCTGAAGTTACACGTTAGCTCTTTGTCTACTTGCATGAAGTGGTAAGTAACGAAAGTCCCTTGCCTATGTATTTTCACCATACTTTCTTGTTAATATCGGTTCACTCTGTCAGATGTCTTTACTGTCTTTACCACAAACCACAGCCAAGAATCCTAAACTAATTAACTATCCAATAGTCCGGTGAGATTTCTCGATGTTGAAGCTGTTCTTTTGTTGCCTGATATGTGAAGCAACGGTGCTGTACTGATGGGTACTGATTGTACTGTCAGAAGAAAACAAAGTAATGCATCATCGATTGTAGTGTCAATGAAATTCAAGGAAGCGTTTGTAGATGACGGTACTTCCCGTAATGCATCATTAGTTTTATTTCCGTATCTAGTATTGAACACAACAAACAAATACAGCTCTGGTTCAGATCATGAGAAATACTGGGCCGCCCGGTCTGCTTGGAGTTTTCAAAAACATTGTACGATGTAATGGTCTGACAATAATGTATCATTAGGGAAAGGTCGACCTTTTACAAAGGTCTAGCGCGTGCGCTGTGCGCAAGCTAGACTGCGAGGCGCTCTGCCTCTGAGGCATGTCTCTTTTTCTCTCTCCTTTTACTCGAGGAGTACAAAAAAAAACAGAAAAGTACAAATTTCCGAAATATTATTTCCGAAGTACAAGTATAAAAACACCGAAGTACACGCATACTGAAACCCAAAGTACAAGAGTACAGTATACAAAACATCGAATTACAAAAATGCCACTTGAGTACAAAGTACAGTGTAAACGCAAAATACAAAATTACTGGTACACCAAACTGAAATACAAAATTACACTAACCAGAAAATAATAATCAAAATTTCCATGTGACGCAGAATTACAAGTACATTGAAACCCGAAGTACAAGTATATTTATTCCAAATATATGATTCGTAATTCAGATGAACGATACAAGAAAATGTTTCATTTTGAAAATCTGTTTTGAAAAATAAAATGGAAAACTGCACCCTCACACCCTCCCATCACTCTCTCTCACATCCTAATCCCCACTTTTTTTTTCTCCTTGCGACGTTTGGCGAGCATGCTGACACTCTACAACTATTTGCGGAAGGAGAAGCCACCACTTGGTGAGATTTCAGTGAGCGGGACGAACCTTTTAGAAGGTCAACATTGTGATTACATCGACATTATGTGTGTATGATAAACACGAGATAGTCGGTGAGCCAACATACTGAACTGGGTCGATAGGTGAAGCAGACCGGTTGATAGGACAACATATGAATTGCAGAAGACCTCCACCAATGGGTCGGCCTATTAGGCTGTTTGTTTTTCTTTTTTATCAATTTCTTTTTTCTATTTTCTTTCTTTATTTTTTTTTTCATTCCTTTTATTGTATTTTCATTTTTTCTATTTCCTTTCTGTATTTTCTATTTCTTTTTTCTTTCATTTATTTTTTACGTTTGTTCATATAAAAAGTTGTTCAAATGGTTTGAGAAAATCTTCACTAGGTTAAAAAAGACTTCCATGGATTTAGAGATATAGGCACATGGTCCGGACACAAGTTTCACAAACTTCGAAAAATTGTCGGGTTCGAAATAAAATACAGTCACGGATATAAAACATTCTGTCATACTAAAAAATGTACACAAGGTTTAAAATAAATCATGGATTCTAAAGCTAGGTTCATGATTCAAATAGAATCACCAGGTTCAAATTTTTTTCATGGATTCTAACAAATACGTCACATATTCGAAAAATATCACGAGGTGTGAAAAAAAAGTGCTTTTGTATTCACAAAATGTTCATGGTACGGAAAGGTTCATGGTATATTTAAAATATATTTAAAATAAACGTAATGGATTTTTAATTTTACAAAAAATATAAATTCTTAACCTATGAAAGTATTTTGTCGTCATTACTTTTGATAAAGTTATTTTTAATGTTATTTTGTTATTTTAACCAATGATAGACATATGCATGTATTTAACTAACCATAGACAATGACCAAACTTGCAAATGTGAGAGAAAAAACCCATACAAAATGGCCACGAAAGTCAAGACATGTGGCGGCGAGAATGAACCTGTGGTTGGACAATTAGGATGGTGGTTGTATCCCAATTCATCCGACTGATATTTATTATTAAGGCGGATTATTCTTTCAATGTGAGTCGACTTTTCCGTTGATAGCGAGTCGCCTGTGGTTACTTCGTCAATCTCAAGACTTGGTCTACTGGCTTAGTCTCTTTTTTTTAGATAACGTTGCACTTTATTGATCACTTAACATCATTACAGAGTTCAGCCCGGATAAAATCCGGGATAACACCAAAAGAGAAATTACAAACAGAGCGTTCCGAGGAACGAGCTAAATGTGTGCGACGACATTTGAAGTGCGAAGAACATGTTTGAAAACACAGGAAACGAACCCTCCTGCCAGGGTCTTGATGTCTTGGTCTGCTGGCTTAGTCTTTTTAGGCTGCTCATTGGGTAGCGTGTCTAGAGGGGTGAGTGTTTGAGCATGTGAACTTCGTGTTTCGAAAAAAGAAGTCACGACGTGTGGCATGAAAAACACTCGAAAAAAAACTGTCCCAAAAAGAATCAATGGCACCTACCATGGTCACACGGGCCGTATCTCATAGGAGAAGGGCCAGGGCTGGCTCTAGCAGTGCACTCAACACTCAACATATAGAATAACTAAAAGAGATAGAGATAGAATAATACTATGATTAACTAAAAGAAAAGGTTAGCTCAAATAGCGACGGAAAATACATTATGCATGGGTCCTAAGTCCTAACCACCAAAATCTGATCTAGGATGGTCTCCTCACGAGAATCTGACTAACTTATCTGGCTCAGAGTTTGATCTCTCACAAAATGATAACATGTATTCGATCGATAAAGAAAACAATCTCAGCCTCCAGTTCCATGACAGATTTTTTTTAGATAAAGTGATTTTATTACTTAAGAGTTTTAAGCATTACACCCGGCCTCTGCATAGCTAAGATGCACACAGCCACCAGTTCACCAGTAACCAATTCAGAACAAAAAGTAAAAAGGCGAATTACATATCATAATGAGAAATTGTAGATCCGCCTAAAAAGCTGGTAGGTCTATCCGGAGTCTATGTTGCCATCCATGCCGGGAGAATAACTCCCTGGCCGCAGCCTCCAGCCTCGACGCCACCTCCAAAAATAAGTCTCGGTGCTCCACACGCTGCAGGGCCGACCACGCTCGTAGCGTAGCTGTACACCGATAGATAACCTGCATTACAGAAGCATTTTTATCGTTAAAAACCTTGTCATTTCTACATAGCCACAACGACCAAATAATGGCAATCGCTCCCATCCTACAGAAGAGTTTAAACCTAAGATCCACGCCATTTAACCAGTTGCCAAAAATGTTTGCAACAGTACGCGGTGGATGTAAGGTAGAACCTATCTGGATGGCTGACCATATAGACCTGGCGAATTCGCACTGGAAGAATAAGTGTTTAATGGTCTCGTCATGTTGACAGAAACACACTTTTTACTTCCGTGCTAATTACCTTGGCAGATGAACCAACACAAGCAGAAACTGGTAAATGGACGCACTAGACATGATAAATCCGAGACAACAATGTGTACACTACAGAACGTGACTAAATTGCAGTATCTGTTTCAGAGATTGATCCCTTGGAAACCAACTAGCAGGCTTCGATCATTCAGGCAATAATCTCAGCGTTCATACACGTTCCACCTCCACGACAGAGTAACAATCCAAACAACTACAACCCAGCTCATTCTAGATTCTAGACACGACGAACCTGAAAGAACAACCATTCTACTATACAGAAATTCGACCCTGCGCGCTTCAGAAGCCTACGGTGCCACTGCCACTAGACCATCTGCTATTGGCCGCCGACGACGCCGGGATCGTCTGGTACCCCTCAAGCCCCACAGGCGGCCGCTGGTTAGCGTTGGTCAGGTACTGGCGCACCGGGTCGATGTTAGCGGCAGGTCCGGGGGCGGCGCCGGCCATGGGCGCCGCCCCGTCGGCCACCACGTACTGCTGCACCACCAGCACCGACACCGTCATGGAGAAGTCCGACGACACGAGCATGTCTCCGATGGGCCCCAGCTCTGGGGACTCCATCCAGTCCTCCAGCGCCGACGTCATCAGCGATCCGGCCTCGCCGGGGCGCCGGCCCACGATGTACAGCTCGTGCATGCTGCTGTCCAGGCTCCGGATGGCCGCCACCGTCTCCTCGCTGTTGGTCACCGTCCTCTCGGCGTACGTGATTGCGGCTTTTCCGCTGTTGCGCGCGCGGAACTCGTTAAGGTACTCATCGTCCATCTGCAGCTCGGTCTTGCCCTCGCCCCCGATGTTGATCGCTCGCGAGTCCGTGTCGGAGGACACCGCCGACTGGTACGAGGTCGCCCGGTAGTCCGGCGGGAGGAACCGTAGGATGGAGAGAGAAACTCCGGGGTTTTCGACCATCCTCCACGCGTAGGCGAGCGCCTCGCGGTCGTCGGGCCCGCCGAAGAAAAAGAGCACCAGGCTGTGCTCGTCGGCCATGCGCGCCGCGGCGGCGCTGAGACCGCGGTCCACGAGGATGGCGACTGAGCACGGGGAGGTGGAGAGGAGGCTCTCGTTGAAGCCGCGGATGTACGGATTGATCGGCTCCATGCCGCCGTCCACAGTCTGCTGCCTGTGGAAAGGGATCACGATGAGCGTCACGTGCTTGTCCTCGGCGAGCACGGACACGTCGTCGTGCATGCTCTGGTACGGCGACACCGCCGTGAGCGTCTGGATGGAGACGCCTCCAGTATGCATCTCATAGTTCTCAAAAGCGTTGAAGATATGTTCCGTCATAGGAGGCAAGGTGGATGAGCCCGACCGGCTGTCCGTGGAGGCGGAGGCGGCGGCAGCGGCAGCGGCAAGCATATTGGATGCTCGGCCGGTGAGCTCGACGAGGTGGAGCGCGTAGGTGAAGATCGGGGAGCGCTTGCTCGGGTTGGAGAGATCCAGCAGCGACAGCACGGACGGCACGTTGCGTGTGGTGTGCACGCAGGTCAGCATGCGGAGCTCGCTGTCGTGCCTGATGCGCTGTAGGTTCCTCCGCTTGTACCCGACGAGTCGCCGCGCCGGCTTTTGCAGGCCCGTCACCACCGGCGTGACCAGCGCCGTCATCGCCACCGACACCAGCACCATCACCGCGAACGACTCGTCGCCCAACACCTGCAATACATTGCTTAATTAATCAACTGGTGGCTGACACCATATAAGCAAGAAGATTAAGGGTGAATTGAGTACCTGCTTGTCTCTCCCAATGTTGAGCACGATCATTTCGACGAGTCCCCTGGTGTTCATGAGGAATCCGAGGGAAACACCCTCGCGGAACGGCATGGTGTAGAGCACTGCGATGATGATGGTGCCCATGATCTTTGCAAAGCTGGCCATGAGGAACACGAGCACGAGCAGGCCGACGGTCACAGGGTCGCGCATCTTGGTGACGTTGGTGCGCAGGCCGCTGATGGCAAAGAAGAGCGGGAGGAGGAGCCCGGTTACAAAATCCTCTAGCTTCTCAATGAGCGTCACGCCAAGCGGCCCGCTCGGGATGACCAGACCGTAGACGAACGCGCCGAAGACCGAGTGAATGCCCATGGCGTCCGTGCAGACGCCGGCGGCCAGGACGCCGGTGAGGATGAGTGAGACCTCCATGTCGCTGACGCTCTCGCCCTCAGGGATGCGGCCGATGAGCCACCACATCCCGGGTCTGACGACATAGAAGCAGAAGAGCACGAAGACGACTCCGGAGAGGAGCACCCAGAGGGACGACAGCGGCGTGCTGTTGACCTCCGTGATGGAGATGGCGAGCGCGAGCAGGATCCACGCGCACATGTCGTTGACGATGGCGGCGGACATGGCGATGCGTCCCAGCTCCGTGTTGAGCAGCTTGGTCTCGGCGAGGATGCGCGCGAGCACCGGGAAGGCCGTGACGGAGAGCGCGACGCCGAGGAAGAGCAGGAAGGAGGTCTGGTGCACGTTCCGGGACACCTGGTGCCGGAAAATGAAGGAGGTGGCGGTGCCGATGCAGAAGGGAAGCGCCATCCCGGCCAGCGCGATGAACAGCGCCTTCCTGCCCGAGCGCTTGATGACGTCGAGGTCCATCTCGAGCCCCACGAGGAAGAGGAAGTAAAGGAGGCCGAGGTGTGCGACGGTCTCGAGCGTGAGCAGGCTGCGCTGCGGGAACACCATGCTGGCCCAGACCTCCATCTGGCCCATCAGCGAGGGCCCCAGCACGATGCCGGCGAGGATCTCAGCGATGACGCGGGGCTGGCGGAAGGGGCGGAGGAGGAGGACGAGGAAGCGGGTGGTGATGACGATGACGGCGACCTGGAGGATGAAGAGCGGGAGGGAGAACTCGAGCGGGTTGACGCCCTGCCAGATGCCGTTGGTGGCGATCATCATGGGCGAGTAGCACACCACCAGGTTGGTCACCTTGCTGGGGCCCGTAATGGCGTCGTGGAGCTGCGCCGTGACGTTCGTCCGCAGGGCCTCGGCGTTCAAGGGCGCTACGGTGGACGCCATCTCGGCGCATGGCACTGATCGATCACCGGCCGGCTTGACCGATCAGTCTGCCTTCCGGTTGTCCGGCAGCTCGGAGAGAAACGGAGGGAGGAAAACGTGAAACGAGAGTGCGAGGGGTCATTTTTCAGGGGGCAACGTCAACGTGGTACTGGCTTTCCACCGGTTGCCCGGGGACTTTGGAGGTCTCCGGCTTCGACAGCTCTCTTCGTTTCCTTTTCTACCACGAATCGCGTGGTTCTCATTAATGGTCGGGCCGTCTGGTGAGAAGCATGCAGCTGTGACTTGCTGGTCGCTGCTAGTCTATCGGGTCTGCTGTACAAGTTGCGTGACCAATAAACCATGATGTTGTTGTGCCGGAAATTGGTGCCGTCATTTTACAAATTGACCCCTCCGCGCTCTATCCCGTCCTCATTCTTGAGACCCATCTATTTTTGCACAACGCTCTCTCTCCCCCACCATTACCTAACTATTACCTAATATCATCGATTGTATAATGAGCGTGCACATTCGCGGCCGGAGAGACGCCCGAGTTACTGTGGCTTAGCTACAGTTCTTACTGTTGATTTCTACAGTAGCTACAGTAGCGTGTGGGACCCGCGCGTCGGCCTCACAACCCGCCGCGGATTTTTGCGGATAAGCCCGCGTGCGGCCGAAAATCATATGTTCTTCTCAGAAAAACCGGTTCCAGGGGCCTGTTCGCAATTTCGGAAAAACTCGGGTTCTTTTCTGTAAAAAAACAACATCCCCGCGAATCCTCCTCCTCTCTCGCGACCGGCGCCGAGCTCGCCGCGGACGCCGACGCCTGGCGCCGCCGCAGCACGTCCCCGCGCTCCAATCGAAGGCCACGGCGCGGTCCGCCGTCGCCGCCGCTCCGTCCTGGCCAAGCGCTGCGTCCCGGGACGCCTCATCGGCGGCGGAATCGCCGGTGCCGTCCCGAAGTTCCTCCGCCGCTTCCGCCGCGGTTCCACGCCGCCGCGGCCGCCCCGGCGACCAAAACGGGGCGGCGCCGCCACCTCCAGCTTGCCCGCATCCGCGCGACTCGGACGTGCTCAGCCGCGCGGCCCAGGACGCGCCGTAGCGCCGCCGGCGACCAATGAGCGTGCACATTCGCGGCCGGAGAGACGCCCGAGTTACTGTGGCTTAGCTACAGTTCTTACTGTTGATTTCTACAGTAGCTACAGTAGCGTGTGGGACCCGCGCGTCGGCCTCACAACCCGCCGCGGATTTTTGCGGATAAGCCCGCGTGCGGCCGAAAATCATATGTTCTTCTCAGAAAAACCGGTTCCAGGGGCCTGTTCGCAATTTCGGAAAAACTCGGGTTCTTTTCTGTAAAAAAACCACGTCCCCGCGAATCCTCCTCCTCTCTCGCGACCGGCGCCGAGCTCGCCGCGGACGCCGACGCCTGGCGCCGCCGCAGCACGTCCCCGCGCTCCAATCGAAGGCCACGGCGCGGTCCGCCGTCGCCGCCGCTCCGTCCTGGCCAAGCGCTGCGTCCCGGGACGCCTCATCGGCGGCGGAATCGCCGGTGCCGTCCCGAAGTTCCTCCGCCGCTTCCGCCGCGGTTCCACGCCGCCGCGGCCGCCCCGGCGACCAAAACGGGGCGGCGCCGCCACCTCCAGCTTGCCCGCATCCGCGCGACTCGGACGTGCTCAGCCGCGCGGCCCAGGACGCGCCGTAGCGCCGCCGGCGACCTCGCTGCCGCCGCGGCTGCTTCAGCCGCCGTGCACGTCACCGTGACGTCTCGGCATTGCTGGGCTGGCCGGACGGACCGCTTCGTGGGCCGTTCCTGGGCTGCGTCGGCCTTTTTTTTTTTACAATTTCCTTTTCTGTTTTACTTTTCTGTTTTTTTTTCCAAGCTTTACAAATACATTTGAACAACTCCAAAATTCAAATACATTTTAAGTGCAAACTTTCCTCGAATTCCAATTCATTCAAAAGCTTAGCATAATTTTACGCGTACATTTTCAAACATGAAATTTCCAGACCACCGTGCACACACTAAAATTTGGGTTCAAGTGTATTGGAATTTACGAAATGTTTACACGTTGTCTAATTTAGGAATTTTCGGAGCGCGGACAGACCGTGACAATTTCTTTAAAATCTTCCGTTAATTGTTTCTTTAAAATATTGGCCCCACGGTTAACAAATTTTTTACTACAATTTATGAGCTCCAAATCTTTCTATAAAAATGATAATCACAGAAAAAGAATAATGTCCAAATCTTAACGAATAATGTTACATATACAAAAAATTCAAATCTTCCTACCGGAAAAATATGAACAACAACTCAAACTAACCATAAAAAAAAGTGCCTACTAATTAAGCCAAACTACAAACATATTCAAACATTCCAATTCACCAAAAGAATTTGAAAAAAAAATGCATTCACTCCAACTATATGGACAATTGTATGGATTTGAATTTTTTTTCAAAACAAAATAACCAAGAAAGAAATAGCATCTTATTTTCCTCTAATTTTTTTCCCCACACTCACATTTTAAAACACTCCTTCAGACATAATTTCCTAATGGTAGTTTTTTAAGTTAACAGCAAAACAAGTTTTTGACTGCAATATGTGAACTATAGACTTTTAGATTTCTCAAATCCATGCATATTTACAACAAAACAATTCCATAAATTGTTTCCAAACAGTCATTCTTTACGTAATTTCCCCGCGGAAAACAAATTTCTAACTAAAATCTGTATAAATTTACACATAACCTCACGAAAAAAAAGAAGCAGCGCGATTCTTTGTCAATGCGCCCAAAATTAGTTGTACTTATTTCATATGATAAATCATTTTTTTCGATTATAGCTTAGAATCTACACGGTTCTTAATTATGCTTCGTACTATATATAATATTGTGATTAAATGCATTTTGATGTTGTACATAAATTTGCTAGCACCATAATTTATTTTGTACCACAAATGTAACTACTCTTTCCCGCTAAACCATAATGTATCTAACTACGTAGCTAAAATTAATAAATGCTCATACCATGCTTTTTAACTACAGAGCTAAATTAAAAATTTATGTCACATACTGCAACACACATCGACATGCTCAGAACAATAAATGGTACTTATTAATGCCAAAATGCAAACATATTTAAACAATTCAAACTGACTAATATTTATATACGATCTAGGTGTACTTCACGTAATTATGAATTTAAAATAAACAAATGCTCACAGAATACATATTCTCTGATTATGGAGATATCTTCCAAATTTATGAAAAAAATACAAACATTTCTAAACAATGCAGTTTGTTAAGTATTTGAAGATACCCTAAATGACAAATTCCAACAAATTTAAATATTACCAAACCTGACAGGTACACCGTGACGCCACGCCAAATTGGCAGCAAAATTCAAAATTAGCAAATGTTCATCAACAATTCAAACACATTTTTCTCTAAATATGGTAAAATAAAATATGGCAACTTGCAAACATATTAAAACACTCCATATTGCCAAATATTTGGATATTCCATAAACTATATAAAAAAAATGCTCATTAAAAAAACATTACCTACGTACAGCAAAACACAAAACATAGTTAAGCAATTCAAAATGATTAAAAACTAACAAAATCACGGCATGACATCGACATAAGCAAACTTTCTCGAATTGTAAACTTGAATCAAAAAAATATGCATTACGACTAACTAAAGACTTAAATTAAATATCGTTTACAGATAAAAGCATAAATAAACATTTCAAACCACTAACATATTAGAAATACTCCAAAACATATCGCCATGCCAAAAAAAAAAACGCTTATTAATGCCAAATTACAAATATTTTCAAACAATTCAACTTAGCTACCATTTGCACACAAAATAAGCAAACTTCATCAAATTATGAAACAATTTAAATTTAACAAATACTCACAAAAATATATACTCTTTAATTACGGAGTTATCTTACAAATTTACGAACAAATACGAACTAACAAAATCGCATCGTGCCGCCGCGTTAAATACTATAGAAAAACCGTTATCTACATATATCAAAAATGTAAAAACCGCCGCGTTAAATTGCTACATACTCACACAAAAGTAAAAACATGTTTGAATATTCTAATTTGGCCAACATTTACGCGAATATTCCGATATTCCATAAAAAAAAATGCTATAGAAAAACCGTTATCTACATATATCAAAAATGTAAATATATTAATTCATCAAGAATTTTCTATTCAAACATACTCACCGAAAAAAAAATGAAGACATACCAACATAAGAACACACAAAAAATGCTAACATTACATGCCACATTGCCGAAAATCAAATTCAAAAATTCCAAGAAAAATGCCTTACAAAAGACTCACACATTTTGTCTTCATTTCAAACAATTTAAATCTGAACATTTCTCTTTTTTTAAAAAAATCCAAACCGTCATCAAAATTTAACATCAAGGGCGCGGCGCACGCCGCGCCAAATACCACTAGTAACTATATAAAGGGAGAGCAAAATGCTCCTCCAGCATCGCTCCACGTCGCCTCACAACGCGCCGCGCACTGTTCATGTGAACAATTATGAACAGTGCGCGCACGTACTGTAGCAATTCCATTTTTTTCTTTTCCCCTTGCTTTTTTAAATAAAAAAAACCCTACCTATTACTACCTACATAAAAGAGGTGCAAAATAGAGCTCGATCCCGCGCCGTCGGTTGCCGATCCAACGGTCCACACATCCCCGCACGATTTTTGGCGCAGCAAATTTACAAACAACAAATCACAAACCGACAAATTAACCCGCGGTCCAGCTTTCCTCGCTGCGAAGGATGTATTTTAAACCTATTACTACCTACATAAAAGAGGTGCAAAATAGAGCTCGATCACGCGCCGTCGGTTGCCGATCCAACGGTCCACACATCCCCGCATGATTTTTGACGCAGCAAATTTGCAAACAACAAATCACAAACCGACAAATTAACCCGCGGTCCAGCTTTCCTCGCTGCGAAGGATGTATTTTAAATTAAAAGAAAACACAGGGCCCTCCCTGCAAAAAAAAACACGCAGATCCCCTCCCTCTTCCTCTCTCTCGCGCCCGACCCCGACGTCACCGTGGCCGCCTACGCGGCACGCCACCGCACTGCTCCTCCACGCTCAAATCGAGGCACACGGGCAGCTCCGCTGTCGCCTCCTCTCCCTCCTCACCGAAGATCGACTGCTAGGACGCCGGAGACGCGCCGGAATCACCGCCGCCGTGCCCCTGCTCCCTCTGCCGCGACTGCTCGCCGCCGGCGACGTTCCGACGAACAAACCGCAGCGGCGCCGCCACTTCCGGGTGCCCCGCATCCAAGCGCGTCCCACACGGCCAGGCCCGCGTCCCAGATGGCGCTGGTTCGGCGAGCTCGCCGTGCCAGCCGTGGCCACTGCTGACGTAACCCCGACGTCGCGGTGGGCACGTTTTGTCAGCGACTTATTTTTTCCCCATAGAAAATTAAGAAATTGCTAAATCCCTAACATGTGGGCCCCCTTTGCTTACACAATTTCCAGAAAAAATATTAATATTGCAAAATCAATAGCTCAAAATCTATCCACCATAAAAATATAAAAAATATCAAAATGTCCACCAAAAATAAATGCTAACTACTTACAAAAACATACAAACATTTTTGGAAATTTTAACTTGGCAAATATTTAGAGACAACCTAAATGCATTCCCTGCAATTAAATGGAATTGAATTTAAAAATACTTATATACTGTATTTCCACTGTTTATGGAGCTTAATTAAATATGGCGAAATAGAAACATAAACCGACGTATATTTGAACATTTAAAATTGCTAAAATTTTGAAGATACTCCAGACGACAAGTTTCGATGAATTTTAACATTTTCAATTGAAATATAAAATCAGCTTTCACTTAATTTCCAAACTTCCCACACAAAATGTGCAACAAAAGAACATTGTGCACATTTCAAAATTTAAGAAATTCTGAAATTTACGAATTTTCAAGCTTTCCACGTTAACTAATAAATGTCCATTTTATTGAAGATTTGTTGGAATCCAACGGATTTCAAAATTTGCGATCACAACGGGCACGGTGAGCCACCACGCTAAATCTCCCAACAAAATAATCCATTATAAATTCAAAAAAAAAAATCTCATCCACGATAATTTCCAGCCGATAATATTTAACCGCAACACACAAATAACGTGAAGGTTATTCTTTTTTTAAGACATTTTAGGATGGGAAAATAAAATCATGGTTCAATATTCCAATTTGCTAAAAAAAATGGAGATATACTCCAAAACATACCGACATGCTCGAAAAAAATGCTACCTATTTATGGCAAGATACAAACATATTTGAACATTCCAAACATTTCTAATAGTTTCAGCAATTTGACCAATTTTTACAAAACTATAGAAGGAAACAAACACACCCCCAATAAATCTAATCGGGCGCGGCAAAGCGCGCCAATTTCACCTAGTATTTTGAAGAGATTTCGAATTTATTGAATTCAGATTGAAACAAACCAAGATTTTCACCTTTTTTTTTAACGAACCAGGTTCAACAGAGCTATATGCATATTTTTCACTCGTGAACGGATGCATGCCGATGAACATCTAATATATTTCAATGAAACTTGTTAGTACCACCATTTCGTGGGCTTCGAACATGTTTTATTCATGAATCGTGCGAGATGATGAATGCGAAACTTCACTGGAACTTGAAGGAAACCGAAAAACTTGAATGATTCAAAATATGTTCATTCATATGAGAACATAAACAAAAATGAAATTTAACACCTAAGAAACTATTATAAAACATGAAAGAAATACGATTACCATGGAGGTGTTAGCATGACTCGGATTTTTTATCTGTTCATTCAGATCAGAGAACATTGACAAAACTAGAAGATACCCCGCGCGTTGTAGCAGGAACCTTAAAAATAAATTATAGTATAAACGAAAAGATATTTGATGCATTAAATGGAAAAAAAATCTCGAAAATATGAAGGATTTGATTAGCCACAATAGTCAAAAATCTAAATTTTAATCAATATGAAATGTTCGTACATTTAAACCGCTAAAAATTGATGATGTGGAAAATTGTACGGCTAAAAGAATTTATAATGTGAATAGCTTGCCCGTATGGATGAATATTATTAATAACTATGTGATGACATGGATAAATGAATGTCTCAAATATTCAATGGCGGGAACAAAAAAATTTGGACCCCCTAATTTCTTTGCTAAAATAATGTGAATACCTTGCCTATATGGATGAATATTATTAATAAATATGTGATGACATGCATAAATGAATGTCTCAAAATACTCAGTGGCGGAGACAAATTTTTTTTTGATCCCCTAATTTCTTTGCTAAAATAATATGAATAGCTTACCTGTATGGATGAAAATTATTAATAAATATGTGATGACATAGATAAATAAATGTCTCAAATACTCAGTGGCGGAGACAAAAAAATTGTACCCCCTAATTTCTTTGCTAAAATCCCCTCAAATGTTGCACCTTAGTAATGCGGCCCTCCCCAACAATTGGCATAGTGTTAAATCTTTCATTGGCCCCCTCATATTATTTTCTACCTCCTCCTCTGCAAATAGTAGATGATGTGGTGATGACATGGATAAATGAATGGCTCAAATAGTGGATGATATGGATATCTTGCATGTGCAAATAGATTACTTTAATGCATGTTAGTGGGGTTTTGCTTTATAGATAGATAAATAGACATAGATAGATATATTGGATTTTAGCATCCATTTTAACAAAAAAAATCAAGAAATATAGTAAAAAAATGAATGACCAAAAACAAATTTGGAGGATGAGGTTGTCGTGGCCTCCCTTCTAGTTGATGTCATAGCCTGATTTGGGCCCTCCATAGCTGATCTGGGTTCTCCACGCCTGTATCTGGGGCCTCCGCTACTAGGTCTGACGAAGTCGTGCTCGAATAAGAGGAGGCAAGCACCATGGAAGACGAGTAGCACAACATGCACATGCATGCATAGCCATGTAGGAGTCTAGGATGAGACGAGGAGGGCCTGCCGACGGGTAGAGGATTTCGTTGACCGCGCTTTTGGGCACGGCAGATCGTCGGGGCCGTGCGCCACTGAGGCGTGCCTCCTAGCGGTGTCGTAGGTGCTTGAGGACCACCCCGAATGAATGGAGCCTAGACGATCATTGTCTTATTCTTCAAGACAATCTTCTTCTTCATGACATACTCTATATGCTCACACCATTTTCTTCTTCAAAACATAATCTATAAGCTCAATATTCTCATGATCATTATTCGGATAACCCCTTGAATAACATCTTATTCATCACATTTTTTCTTGATTATATCTATACGAGTCGATGATCTTGATGCAAAATACTCAATCCAAACATTATATTTATGACATCCAACCTTGAGTCCAACACATGGTTTTCAAGCATTGCATATAGAAAAACTCTACAAATATAACCCAATACAAATATTAGTCCATAAGTATTATCATCAATTACAAAAACCACACATGGGGCACCATATGCATTTTCACTCTTACTTCACTCCAAGATAACTTGCAGGCACTCTTCCATAAACCTCAAAAATAAGCAAAAAGCCATTTCCCTAGCTCGTCGTGGTTCGATCCTTGTACTTCGAAACCAGTTACAACAACCTTATGAACTTGTAAGACTCAAGCTATTTCTGACGTCGCTGCCTGGGAGTAGGTGTTTTTTCCCTTTTTTAAGTTTTTTATTATTATCATGCTAAGTTGTTTACAAGTTCCAAGCAAACATGACCCATATGTCGTTTGTGCTACCTGAATAAAAGTACTCCAGAGTGCTACCAATGAATATTTTTTACTACGGTGAGCCCGAGACCTAATGGAGATTGCTACAAACTTAATCTAACTCTACTCGACAAGCTACTTCACATGTGATACTAAGGAGGATCTGTACCTTCATGTGGATTTCTTATATGATATATGCGGGGAAACAAATGCTTTTACTTATGTTGAAATTAAACAAAACTCTTTGACATACATTTGAGATGACAAAGTGCTATCTTTGTTAAAGGCATAGCCCATGCGTACTTTTGACACTTGGAAAAATTGACGGTTGTATTTTTTTAACTCTTTTTATGCAGAAAATAAATCTTATGGATCTAGACATATGATCCAGAAAAAACTAGGTGAAAGTCTTGTTACAGAATATAGAAGGTACCGTACTTTAGCTGATTATCTTCATCATAATTTTCCACCTTGGCTAGTATTGCATATCTTTTATGCAAGACTAGATGACCAGTGCAAGAGAGAGATAGACCTTGCATATGGAGAAGCTTTTATGAAGGTTACTCTTGCTCAAGTTTTGGGGTTGCTAGATAAAATCGACATTATTAGGAGGCTTGGAATTTAGATAAAGGATGACATGAAGGAGTAAAAGTTGATTTTGACTGCATTAAATCCATTTTATAAAGCCAGTAAAGTTGATGAGTTGAGTGGATATTTCCATCTTGATCCTAACATTGTTTTCAGACCATAAAAACTTATATCGAGCATTTGCAGGTACCACAGGAAAAAATCCTAACTCTTTTCCAACTCTACTAAAAAGGAAATTATGGTATCAACCATAAATAATTCGGGTGTCATGCCTAAAGAAAGAGGAGACATGAGTTAACAAGAAATATTTCTGCGCGTAAACAGGAAAAAAAGCTAGAGGTGAGTGAATACAACGTCAAGAAAAATCGATGTACCTAACTAATCTTGTGCACCTGACCCTCCAAGTGACAACATGATCCAAATAGAGGAAAAGAAAGCATCTTCCCTCGTCAAAGCTAAAATTAGATGCAAAGATGCAGGTAATTCATAGCATCATGCTCTTTTGCAGAAACTTCTTATTATGTTTTATGTGATCTTTGACTCTGTTGGGAAAAGTGCCATGTAAAACAAAAAATTCTAGCGTACGTGCACGAACAACCAAAATCAACGATGAAAGTGGAGGTAACGAGATTATACCCTTTGCAATTGTGAACCTTAATATACAAATAAGACCAAATAAATATATTTTCCTTTGGAGTTTTAAATCACTAGTAAAAGTGCACGTGCCACGCACGTGTAATATTAGAAGATATTTTTTCTGTCAAGTGAAACAAAATCCAATGGAACGACAATAATCGTTAATCAAAATGACATAAACTTGGTACCTATTAATTATATATAGGAAATGGCAAGTAAGAAAATAACCATTGTTCCACACACATATGATTTTTGAATAAAAAACATAACCATCAGTTACCAAAGATATATTGACGGAAGAAAATCAAATCACATAATTATAGTCTACCAAAGATACACTGAGGGAGAAAATAGATGATGACCCTGCGCTAGGAAAGAAGTATAAGGCAAGCAAGATATCTTGTACCATCAACAATGATCCTGCACTCACAACAACAAGCAAGCAACTAAAGTTTCTATCACCGGAGTAATCTAACTGACAGATAAACACAGTGAGCAAAAAGAATCTATGGCAAATTTGGGAGAAAGGGGGGCATGATAATTAATTATTAACTCTCAAAATAAATGATGTTTTTCTATCACTGATGGCTACAGTTTTAACAAAATGATCATGTACAAAGATGCATCCATACAATCCTGCTAACCATATTTTACTTCACCAACGGGATGAGAAAACGTAAAGAAAAAGGTGAAGAATAAATTATGTAGCTTGCCCAGCCTTGTGAGATACCTTCTTCCCTCATGCGGACCATAAAGTTTCACTGGACAAAGAATTACAACATTCCATATGAAAGCCCAAATAGCAGACGATCAAGAATTTTCAGATTTTGTCAAAATTCTGTCTGCACTGTTCTCGAATTTATAAAAAAATCAAATCAACTCCGATTAAGCTGAAAATTTGACAGTATGTCAATAATAGTTAGGCATTGCTTGTGCAAAACTTTCAATATTTTATGAGGTCGATTGGTTACCCAAATAAATTGAAAACGGATAGCAGTTTCAGAAAAACAGAGAGAGCAGTTTTCACATTCAGCAGAGAGGAGAGATATTTAAAATCTTCCAATGTTTGAGTTGACAGTGGACAACTTATCTAAAGAACATGAGGAGAAGCTGCGCTCAGCAAATTCAAACTAAGACAGTTGGTCTCAGTTAATTCAAGCGCCTTCTATCCAAGGCTCACACGACCTACATATCAATGCACGATAGAAATTCAGCGAACCAAGGAGGGTTTTTCAAATAAAATGAGCTTCAAAATACATTACAATGGTGGCTACTATTTATTCTTAAAATTAGTTGATAACCCCAAGTGAAACCAAATCCTCTATTTTTTAGTTTTTATGCAGAGAATGTAGATGATTTTCCACTACAGAACGAAGAGGTGGAGACAGATTTTGCATTCACAATCAAAGTTGAGACCGAACTCCACTTGAGTAACAGAGGTAGTTGTAGCAGAAAATGAGAAATATTTCTAGAAACATATACGTTCGTAATCTGAAAACCCCTACATTCAGATGAGTTTGAACAATATCATGGACGGCTACAGCAACTGATCATCGTGGAGACTGATTGTTACTGATTTCTGAAAATGAGAAATCTTACTGATTTCATTGCTACACCATGATTTTAACATCTGTATCTACATTCAGATTCAGATACAAGTGCAATGCAATTCAGATTCCTTGGACGGCCGCGGCCCCGGCAATGCCGATGCCGGCGGCATCCTGTCCGTGCAGTGCGACAGCGGCGGAGGCGGGCGTGCGTCGTGCAGTTTAGTGCGGCGGCGGCGTCCTGTCCCGGGCAGTGGGACAGCGGCGGCGTCCTGTCCCGTGTAGTGCGACAGCGGCGACGGGCGCCGTGCAGTGAAGTGCGTAGGCGGCAGTGCGATGGCGGCTGCGTCCTCTTGCAAGGCGGTGGCGTCCTCCGGTGCGCCCTCTTGCAAGCAACGACCGGCAGCCGTGGCGTCCTCCAGTGGTTGGTGGCAGAGTGATTAGTGCGGCGGCCTGGGGAAGGATTGCAGGCAGCGTTGGGGGATTTTTTTACGTTGTAGTATTTACTTTCAGACAGAAAAGAATCGCTTTTGCACTGCGCTCCGCTCCGCGTTGTTTAGCGCAAATCACGGTCGCGTTTTAGATCGTTGGATTACAGTGGTTAACGTACAGGATTTATTGGATCTGCCACCTCTCTCTCCTTTTATATTAGTGGTGATTCGGAAAATTAAACAAAGCCAATGAAAAATCCAATCATATTCATATTCATTTTATTTTTATTTAACATTTCAAAACGGAAAAGTTTGGGATGTTGCAATGGGGTTTGTGTATAGATCAAGATTTTGGTTCCCGGTAGAAAAAAATCCCGAGAGGGGTCGGGATTACCGGCTACCGCAAAATTCCGACCGGTTACCGGACGAATTTCAAAACCAAAATTTAAAAATTCAAAAAAAGTGGTTCCCAATTTGACCTGTCCCGGGCAGTGGGACAGCGGCGGCGTCCTGTCCCGTGCAGTGCGACGGCGGCGGCGGCGCCCTATCTCGTGTAGTGCGACAGCGGCGACGGGCGTCGTGCAGTGAAGTGCGTAGGCGGCAGTGCGACGGCGGCTGCGTCCTCTTGCAAGGCGGTGGCGTCCTCCGGTGCGCCCTCTTGCAAGCAACGACCGGCAGCCGTGGCGTCCTCCAGTGGTTGGTGGCAGAGTGATTAGTGCGGCGGCCTGGGGAAGGATTGCAGGCAGCGTTGGGGGGATTTTTTTACGTTGTAGTATTTACTTTCAGACAGAAAAGAATCGCTTTTGCACTGCGCTCCGCTCCGCGTTGTTTAGCGCAAATCACGGTCGCGTTTTAGATCGTTGGATTACAGTGGTTAACGTACAGGATTTATTGGATCTGCCACCTCTCTCTCCTTTTATATTAGTGGTGATTCGGAAAATTAAACAAAGCCAATGAAAAATCCAATCATATTCATTTTATTTTTATTTAACATTTCAAAACGGAAAAGTTTGGGATGTTGCAATGGGGTTTGTGTATAGATCAAGATTTTGGTTCCCGGTAGAAAAAAAATCCCGAGAGGGGTCGGGATTACCGGCTACCGCAAAATTCCGACCGGTTACCGGACGAATTTCAAAACCAAAATTTAAAAATTCAAAAAAAGTGGTTCCCAATTTGACCATTTACCGAGGGTTTTTGTTAAATCTTGAAATTTTCAAAACATTCGGGATTTTTAACCCGGGATGACCATTTCCCAAGGGTGCTCGGGATATCCGGTTACCGGCGGTGACCGGATTTCCCGACCGGTAACCAAAACCTTGGTATAGATATAGCTGGGCCTGTGTTCTATTAGAAAACTAAGGGATGACCAAATATTAAAATTATAAAACATGAATCTCAACGCGATCAGGCCCCTTGGATAGTCCGGGGATACTTGTGGAAAAATCCGCGCCGGTTGTTGTGCACTTGTGCTCTCGGGACGTCGTGCTCGCGCCGAGGTTCACCGTGGGAAAAAACACACACATGAGACTCCTGGTGTAGAACGGGAAACCAATACGCTGGTGGTGGATACGGACAGGCAAGCTACCTTCCCCAAGTAGAGGAAGGAAGCCGTGAGTCCGTGACCGATAACGATCCGCCTTCTCCTCACCACAACCCCCGCCCTCGGGCGTTCTTAAAACCCCAAGACTCGGAAGCAGAAAGAAGCCCTCCAACAGAGAACCCAGAAGCAAGTCGTCGACGACGCCACCGCGCAAGTCCCAACCAGATACCATCCAGGTTAGGTACCGCTGCTGGAAGGCGGAAGCTCTCATAACTTATTCTTTCCCCTGAACTTCGATCGATCTTCGCGTGGAAAACGTGGCGTGTTTCCTGCTATGCTTCAGGTTTTCGTGCATATCGATCGATCAGCGCGTAATCTCGGAGTTCCTTGTTTCGGTTTCTTCGTCGTCGATTGATCGGAAAGATGGATGGGGCTTTCGGGCCCGAGGAGCAGGTCCTCTGGCCGGCGTCAGTGCTCGCCGGCGTCGTCATGTGCGCCGTTGTAAGCTCTCCACGCCATATCTCTCTTTTCTTGTTAGTTCAACCTGATCTCGTTTAAGTTTGAACTCTTAGTTTTACGAGCGGCTTCCAGATCCTATCCTCCGTCTTGTTAGGAGATGAAGAGGCTAATGGTGTCTTTCCTGCTAGTGCAATTAATTTAGGTCGTAGTGATCTCGACATCTCCACACCTTTCTTTGTGGCGAAGCTAGTATTAGTTGTAGCAGTAGTGCAGTACTGGCCAGTCAATGATGCAGATACTTGTCAATCGTACATGTCTCTAATTTTTAGATGTGGGGCCGATAGTGATAGGTAGATATAATTCAGCTGCGCTGACTGCAACGCTGAGCATATTGTGTTGAAAAAAAAAACCCCGGTGAAAGCTCATATTTTGAATAATTGCACACAACTTTGGATTAGACCTAGTTATTCCACATGCAGCATTCTACTAGGGTATGTTTAGTTCATGTCCAAGATCAATGATTACTGATTTTATTTCGTAGCAAAAAAACTTATTTCGTGTTTGGATGCTGCCAAATTATTGACATGTCTATACCAATTTGTCAATTCTATTTTTTGTTGTTCACATTATTGGACACATCATAGGCAAGCAAAACCTTGGCCAAAATGTTGACCTGCCAAATATTTGGTATGGGTACATGGAGGGAGTAGCCTACATATCAGATACTAGGAGATTGTACCAGTTTTGGCTCGTAATCCTGTCAGTTACGATTTCTGAATTGAAAACCTCACACCTCTAATTCTGAAGTTGTCATGTTAGAAAACGCTGTTCTCAGCTATTGAACCAGATAGTTTTTGTAATGCGTTGTATTGTACTGCCAAAATTCACTATGTGTGCTTCTAGGTATATGAGATAACTCGACAGCTGAGCTCTCGGTGCTTCAAGTGCTATGATGGGTTAAGTCCAATGCAGAAGGTTGAGTGGAACAATAGGTAAGATATACTTGGCCACAACTTCTAGTTGTGTACATGTTCTTATTATAGTTGACTGTTTATTTTATTTGATCTGATTATGTAATACAACCAATCGGTAGGGGCTTCTCTACGTTCCATGCAATGGTTGCTGCTGGCGTTTCTTTTTACTTGGTCATGGTATCTGGCCTCTTCAGTGAAGATGTCAATAATGGCGTTATCATTGACAGAAAATCATGGTTATCTGACTCCATGTTTGGGGTAAGCTGTGCATTTCAACTTCAGTCGTCCTAGCTCTAACTTGGAGCGGCTCAATTTGTTTCTCAATCGTCATGTCCTGCTTACATATTGACAGAACTTGTATTACTGTGCAGGCCTCACTTGGTTACTTTTTGACAGACTTGGCGATGATCCTATGGTATTTTCCGTCTTTAGGTGGAAAGGAGTATGTAAGTGTACAAGCCCACATACTGTCACTGAACATGATTCATCGTTGTTGGTTTTTTCAAATCAGTTGTTAATGTATTGATTATGTTTCAGCTCTTGCATCACGGACTTTCCATGTATGCGATCTGTCTTGCTTTGTTCAGTGGAAAAGCACACATGTACATACTTATGGTCCTCTTCACTGAAGCCACCACTCCCTTTGTGAACCTTAGATGGTAACGTTTGATGTCACTAACTGTTTTCTAACAGTTTAGGTTAAGATGTAACTGTTTCTGAATTAATAATTATTTGGTGTAGGTATCTGGATGTTGCTGGTCAGAAGACTGGAAGTCTCTACTTATGCAACGGATTGGCTCTGTTTGTCGGATGGCTGGTACAGTACTCGCTGCTCTCATGATTTATCAGCATACTTCTCTGCGCTTTCAGTTCATAGAGTAGCATGTATAATTCTTGATACATAAGTTAGAATCTTTCATGTTAGAAGTGAAATGAAGATATCCTCCCTGTGGTCGACTGGAAAAACTAGTTAGGTCTGTTGTCGGCTGTGCTTACCGTTTCTGTCAGATAACTGAAAAACATGACCCTGTCAACTAGAGTTTTTCCCTTTCTGACTCTTTACCAGTCAGATGCTCAGAGATGTATTCCTTTGGAATATTTCTGCCTTTACCTTTCTGGTGGAAAATATATGCTTGATAGACATGCTTAGTTGCTTACATGTTGCTAACTACTACTCCCTCCGTTCCATAATTCTTGTCATGGTTTTAGTTCAAAGTAAATTTATGTTCAAGGTCCTTTTCGCTCTGCTACATACGTGATTAACACTTCTTTTCTGGTTGGCTTGCAGATTGCTCGGATAATCTTGTTCGTATATTTCTTCACTCATATGTACTTCCATTTCGATCAGGTATGCATGGCATGACCAAGTTAGTCATGGATCGACTGAAATTCCATTTACTTCTGCTAACGTTAAAGTTGAGACCTAGAATAACTGTTTAATCAGTGTACTGTACTCCGTTAAGGTTGTGACAGTTCCTCCATATTCTAACTGAACTGTGCTGACCTTTTATCCAAGAAAAGGATAAAAACTGACACTAAAAATGCCATGGAAGTACAGCTGTTTTATGCCTCAAGATTCATACAATCTGATGACTGAAAACGTTTGCAGTCGTTGTATACAAATTCAGACATTTCGCTGATGACGCGCCATACTTTGTTTTTCCCACAGGTGAAGTCCATCTTCCCCCTGGGATTCTACAGCACAGTGACGGTGCCACCGACGCTGGCAGCGATGAACGTGTTTTGGTTCTGGAAGATAACCAAGGGGATGGTGAAAACCCTGTGCAAAACGAAGACGCATGCTGGAAACGGGAAGATGGATTAATTATAAGGAAGGATGCAGCGATTCAAACATTTTTTCTTAGATCAAAGTTGTGTTTTTAGTAGATCAAAAATTGCACCTTGTATATAGAAAAGCTGTCTTGGTATTCGATTGTTTTTCCTGAAGTACGCTCATGCTATTGAGTTGTGACTACTGCATACGCCGTAAGGAGAACTTAAGTCTGGTGTGACAGATGATCACTGAATCTACTATTCTTTCGCCGTTCGTAGTGACTCACGGCCGCAGGAAACACACGCATCGTTACTGAATCCGCGAAAAGGTGATTGGGCGGTGGGTGTCGCACTCGCCATAGCATCGAAGTGGCAACTGAGAAACTCTAGCAGCGGCAGAATTGACTGATCGTTCGGCTGTGTGTGCGGTGCGGCGCGGCGCGGAACATGCGCCGCGTCGCGTTCGTGTCGACCGCGATTCGTCGTCGACTCAAAAGCATCTGCGCCAACGGACGGACCACACTCTTTTCAATGCATGACAACAACTATTATGGAGGGAGAGAGACAGAAGAAGAGGTCGGACGTTGGTCTGAAATTAAGCTCGATGCATGTCATTCTTGATTCATACTTCTGCGAGCGAAACATATCAAGTGTATGCTTATTTTCTATGGATTTCAATAGTATGACCTCGAAGTATGCAAATTGAAATTTTTAATGCTTTTCAAATACTCTAGTAGATGGCTACTTTGTTTTATATACACGGATATTTACATGCATTCATGTTTACACGTGTAACAGAGAAAATTGCAAAAAACCACCACAATTGGTGGTTCAGTTGCAAAAGACCACCGGTTTACAACAAATTCGCAAATCGCCACCACTTTTGAATGACTACGTTGCAAAAAACACTGATTTTGTCTGTTACCGCGTTTAACCTTGATTCTGACAGTGGGGCCCACTTGCAGGCGTGACGTGGCGTTTTAGTTTTTGTAAGTGGGTGTTTTTGTAAAAAGAACGTGGGACCCACTATCAGCTCCACCCCAATTGTTTTTGTAAGCGACAGAGAAGGGAAGCCTTAGCCGGCGCCATGGGCGGCGCCACACCGGCGATGTGGGTCCTGGTGGCGTTCTTGGCCGCCGCATCGGGGGCGGCCGCATCATCGCCATGACGGTGTACGTGTCCTGCCCGTCCGACAGGAGTATCACGCTCGCCACGGCGTTCCTGTGGAGGCGGTCATCGAGTACTTTGGCGGCCTTTTTTAGCGCGGCGCCGATGTTGGTGCCGCCGCCGGCCTTGAGGGACTCCACGGCGCGCTTGGCCTTGAGGGACTCCACGGACTCCATGGCTTGGCGGCTGCTGCTCCCGAGGCTCCCGGAGACGCAGCGGAAGTGAAATTGATGGGAACAGTCCGCCCTGAAGCCGCTGCCGACGCCGCCGCCACGACGCATGTCGCCATTACAGATGGCGCGTGTGGACACGGCACGGGCGCGGCCGCCGGAGCGCGGGCCGGCCACGGCGCGGGCGAGCAGGGGAGCGGGCGCGGCCACGACGAGCAGGGGAGCGAGACCTCGTCGACGGCAGCGGCCGTGCCGCTGAGGCAGCTCCTGACGACCGCCTCGGGAACTGCTTGCAGATGAGGCATGTGTGGTGCGGCTGGAGGCCGGCCACGCTCTCGGAGGGGCCATCCACGACGCCGGCGCCGCCACTCCCACGTGCTCCTCGCCGGGCGCGCAGGTGGCCACGTCGGGCGCGAGCGAGCTCCGGCCAAGCGCGGGCAAGCTCCGGCCAGCGCGGGCGCGGGCACGGGCGAGGGCCTCCGAGGCCGGAAAAGCTGCGGGAGCTCGCCGCCGGCCGGATGTGGAGCTCGGGCGCGGCGATAGTGCTGGCCGGATGTGGACATCGAGCGCGGGGACGGCGACGGCCGGATTTGGGGCTGATTTGGAGCTCGAGCGCGGCGGCGGCCGGATGTGAACCTCGACGCGGGTGGCGACGGGATAGAAGAAAAAAAAGGAAAAGGAAAGAAAAGGAAAAAAGAAGGAAAAATTATGGAGGACTTTTTCGCAAAATCTGCACACGCCACGTCATGCCTGACAGTGGGCCATACCGGTCAGAAACAGCGTCAACTCGACTAAAACGAGGTTTCGTGGAAACTGGTGGTTTTTTGCAACGCTGTCATTCAAAAGTGGTGGCGATTTGCGAATTTGTTGGAAACCGGTGGTCTTTTGCAACTGAACCACCAATTGTGGTGGTTTTTTGCAATTTTCTCCGTGTAACATGTTGGAAGACCGAAAGAATTTAAGAGATTGTTGCAGCGCATGGGCATTCAACTAGTTCTTCTAAGTACAACAGCCACAACATTCATAACATTTTAAGCTAACACAAAAACTAACTTTCAACTAAAACAATTAGGACAGTGCGAGAAGCCATCCGCTCTAATCAAGGATTGCGATCCTAAACCATCAGACCCTTACGGCAAAAAAAAAAATGAGGTTATATATTTTTAGATGTTTGCAACATAATCGAAACATTTTTCTCGAGATATGTTCAAAACATTACAAAAATTTCGCAACATTTTGAACACACCCACACAACAACTTTTTGTGTATGCAAAAAAATTGTATTGGTCACGACAAATTGACTAGAAGAAAAATCATTGCAAGTGTACAACTTATTAGCAACTTTTGCAACATCACATAAGACACTTGCGACATGAGCACGGTACTTGCAACAAACAGATTCATCGGAACATGTCATTGATGTGTTTATACAAAACACACGCACAAGGTTGAAGTATATCAAAATAACATATGTAACATCCATAATTCGCAAATCACTAACCTTAATTTTAGAGCTCGCTGCCCACACATTGACTCGCTAAGAACCAATCCGGCTCTCCAAAGACCTAATGGATCTAGACCCCGTGATTCGAACTCATTGTGCCCGAATCGATGACGTGTTGATCTCTAGCCTAAGCTTGAGCTCCCTTTTGTGCCATGGCAGCTGAGATCAGTCTGTTTGTATACAATTTTTGTGACAGTAGCCTCGAGCTCCACCATTTCTCCTCCATGACCTCTTTTTGGAGGCAGGTTGCTCCACGAGGCAAAATGCAAATACGAGGCTGAGAGCATTCGAAGGGGAAAGATAATGAAAAGCGACCTAGGTATAACAGGATATGTATGTTATAGAACCGTGTACCACGTGGACGACATATCAAGCAATTGACGCGTGCGTCCGATCATTCGGTTGTGGGAATCATTTAACTAAGAACTAATACCCATAGATGAAAAAAGAGTACGGGTTATACAGACGAGTCCTGGTCGTCTTCCTTCCTCCGCTACAGTAGAGAGGAGCGTTTTCTGAAATCCACCGGAGATCCACCGCGTCTTCCGGCGAATCCGGGGATTTCTCGTCCTCTGCCGGCCGCTTCAGCGGCGGGAGGGCGGGGAATCCCCGATTCCTGGCTGTACATAGGGTAGGTGTGTCTGGTTCCCCCCGCGTGCCGGCGTCGAGGAGGTGGCGAATCCGGCGATGCGGTTTTGGCGGCCGCGCTGTTCCCCTTCGGCGATGGAGGTCCTCGGAGCTCCGTCGTCTGGCGCGTGTCGTCCTCGGGCTCGGCGGTCCGTGGATCGAGCGAGTTCCCCTCCCCCGCCCCAGATCGAAGGCGGTCGATCTGGATCAATAATTTGCAGGAGGTGGTGAAGATGATCTGGAGCACGGCGATGAAGACGGCGGCGCTGGGTGCAGGCCCTGTTGGGCCATTGACTGGCGACTTCCCGACCACCAGGGGGCTGCTTCCAATCCAGGAGTATAGCGGAGCAGCGGCGGATTCGGCGCGCCACCGGCTCGTCCACGACGGTGTCGTCATCGACTTGCAGAAGGACCTGTCTGTTATTTCTTATTTTCTGCTGTCCTTTTCTGTAATGTTGCTCTAATCATCAATACTACCTTTTTCGCAAAAAAAAAATACCCATAGATGAAAAACAATTTGATTATTATCCTTATGGGTGTTTTTCTTAAAGAAAATCACCGCATTTACATTTATGACACAACAAATACAAACCGGTTACAAATCACGCACGCAGTAAAAACACGAGAAAATAAGAGAGAAACTGTTGCCCAACGCAAATGAAAAGAAGACTCCAAACACATAAGCAATTTACAATCAGGATTCTAGAGATCTTTGAGCATATCAAACCAAATTCATGCAGCAGTCCACCGCCGTCAAGACGGACACCGGAGTAAGGTTATATATGTTGCCCAACGCAAGTGAAAAGAAGACTCCAAACACATAAGCAATTTACAATCAGGATTCTAGAGATCTTTGAGCATATCAAACCAAATTCATGCAGCAGTCCACCGCCGTCAAGACGGACACCGGAGTAAGGTTATATATTTTTAGATGTTTGCAACATAATCAAAGCATTTTTCTTGAAATTTGTCCAAAACAGAAGAAAAAAAATGTCACAACATTTCAACCACACCCACACAACATTTTTTTTGGTCGCGGCAAATCAGCGTGAAGAACATGTGCAACTCATAAGCAACGCTTGCAACACCTCAAAAGACGCTTGCAACATGAACATGTTATTTGCAACATACATCTAGATTCATTAGAACATGGCACTTATGCTTTTATAGCAAAACACACATGAGGTTGTAGTTTATCATTTAAAGCGCTGACCACACATTGAATCGCCTCCAAAGACCGATTGTACCTATATCCGCTGAATTCAAACTCATTTTGCCCAAACTTATCTTCATCGATTCACCACGGGTGGAATCTCGTGTTTAGATCTAACCCGACTCAAGCTCCATTCTGTGCCATGGTAACCGAGATCAGTAGTCGCAAGCTCCACTTTTCTCCTTCTTGGTATCTCTTTGGAGGCAAACTGCCATTGATGTTGAGTGCTTTATAGGGGTGGGGAGAGTGACCTAGGTATAAAAAGATAGGTATGTTATAGGTGTACAGCGTGGACAAGGTGATTGACGTGCGTGCTCGATCGATTCCTTAAAAATTAATACCCACATAAAACTGCAATTTGATTACAATTATTATGCGATGTTTGGAACAATGATCTGTGTTTGTAAAGTTTTCATACATATATCAATGAAAATTGAACTAAATAGTACCAGATTTGTTTTTGAGAAACAATGGACATAGAATACGGGCTCACATATCAACGATGTCATGATGGACGTTTCCCTATTGACAGGGACATCACATGTCACCAAAAGAATTTCGACTTTAGATATTGGAACCTCATGGCGGCGTTGTGCGGAATAAGAATGAGGTTTCCCGTTTCCCCGTTCACCTCATCAGCAGTGATCTCACACGTGGTGTTGAAGAGTGTCGAAAATCGTCTGCTTGCTGCTCCCTTTGAACGGTGGATAACGTTTGGTCTACGTGTGTTGCAGGTTTGGTTTCAGAAGATTCAGATCGATTCAAGTGTTCCATGGCGACGAATTCAGCTCTAATACGTTGCCACTAGCCAGTAGCCACGTGCACAAAGACTTCTCAGTTTTCATTAACAAAGCCAGGCCAGCTCGAATAGGGGAGCGACAACGTTGTTAATGAAAAGTGGGAAGTCTTGTTAAGACCATCCAACGATTAGTACTACTACTAGCCGTTGCATGGTCCAAGCCTCCAAGGATCTCGATTTAATTTCTACTCCATTATGTTTGAGATCCCTTGTACATCTTGTGAACTTTTATAACTCTCCCAAAAAAAAAGGTGTTAACTACTGGCAGTCATCTGAGATCAACGTTTTAATGCATACCCGATTTACCAAAGTTCAAATGGCAGGAAAAGATAGTAAAAGCGAGTACGTAGTAATAATTACGACCCGCGTAGCGTTTCCTCTGTCACACCACTGCGTATAGCAGTTTCCAAAATATCAACCGCGTGGCCGTTTATTTCCTCCCCTGCACTGCACCTCTCTGCGCACAGCACAGGAAGGAACCTACCCAGTAGACGGACACACAGCCCAGCCCAGCCTGCCATTGCCGCAAACATGCCATGAAAAAGGAGGAGAGAAAAGGAATCGCACTCCTCCAAAAACACACCAAATAGGCAAGCACCCTTGTACAAAAAAAAATAGGCAAGCACCCCACGCGGCGGCGTACCGGAGCTCTCTCCACCTCCCTCTTCCCTTTCCCGGCTCTCCTCTCCGCCATACTTCCCGCCTCCGCTTTGACCGCCTCCCCCATATCTTCCTCCGCCTCCGCTCTCCCCAACCCACCGCAACCCACGCGCGCGCCGACCGTCCGATGTCAATGTGGCGATTCTCCCGCTCCGTCCTCCGCGCCGCCGCCGTCGCGGGCGGGCCCTCGGCCTCCGCGCCGCCGTGCGCCGCGCGGGCCGCCATCGCGTGCCGCCTTCCCCCGCCGTGCGCGCTCCAGCGGTTCCGCTTCGCCGCGTCGCTGCCGGCGGCGGCGGAGGCGGCCGTGGGGCGGGACGCGGAGACGGAGGTGACGGCGGAGGAGGCCAGGCGCCTGATGCGGCTGGCCAACGTGGAGGCGCTCAAGCGGCGCCTCGGGGACGGCGAGGTCATCCCGTACGCGGAGCTGCTGCGCGCCTGCGAGGAGGCCGGCGCCGCGCGCACCCGCGCCGAGGCCGGCGCGCTCGCCGGCGCGCTCGACGAGGCCGGCGTCGTCCTACTCTTCCGCGACAAGGTCTACCTCCAGCCCGACAAGGTATGCTCGCCGCGCATTGCCGTCTCCTCCCTCCTCCGCATGTTTCAGAAATTTTATTCTTCGGTCTGAGTGCTTCGTGTTCGCGTCTCGGTTCGGGGATTCGGGGGACCGACCCGGTGGGGTGCTCGACCCGTGCTCATGCCTGAAAATTTGCCCGAGGAGTGCGTTGACACCCTCACTAATTCGGTCCCGGAGGTCGGCTGACGGCGTTTGTACTTTTCCGTGCGTCCCTAGCTCCGATGGTGACCTACAGGTGTTCGGTAGATTTCCTCCAAGTGCAGGTCTACAGGGGTACTTGTCTGATGGTCTAATGCTGCATCGATTTTCAGTCCTAGTTCCACCACGTTTTTATTTGGCAAATCCCACCATCCGTCGCTCGATTTTACTCGTACAAATTGTCCAAATTGTCGGTAGCAAAGCAAATTGTCTGATGGAATATGCGTGCAAGGTGCAAACCTGAATTATGCTGTACATATTGTGACGCACTGTTCAACTTCAATAGGTGATTAGAGGTTTGGAACTGACTTGGCATGGTGGTGGGGGAGGAGGACAATGGCTGGACTGTTTAGACTGTAGAACTGAACCAGAAGCAAACCACTTGTCGGTGACACTTTTTAGAAAAAAGCCGCACGGTTGCTTCAGGACTTCTACCCCAAGTGGTGGCGACTGGTGGGTGATGGCTCACTACGTGCTCCTCCTGGGTGCGCACGCTGGCCGCACCAGTGCAAAAGCTACCACCGTTTCTTCCATGGGGAAGAACTCTTCCGATTAAGTGTGGTGGCAAAGCACCAAATAGATACCTTAGCTACCTTGCTTTGCTCTGCCTTTTCTGTGTCATACAGGATGGGTCATTGCCGTGGAGAATCATGTGGCTCTTTACACTGCTTTTTTCTTGTTTCCATCGTAAATGGGTGACTTCTGGCTCAGTCTATCATGTTATCTAATAGTTGTTTATCGTGCTAAACTACCAGTCCACCATGCCCATGCAGACAGTTTGTCATTTTATAGCAAGATCCTTTAGTTGGTGACAAACAATGTGATTTGTCTAAAAGTCGTCAGTTTCTTGCAATGTCCATCATACATTGTTTGTTTTAAGTAATTCAGAATCCCATTGCATGATCTTTTTATGTTGTCACTTTTCTTAGACATGGTTTTGTTAATGAACACCTCCTTGTGTCACATCCTGAACATTGGTGATCCTCTCATTCTAATTGGGTTGATGGTGGTGCATTTGTAAAATTAGTTATTAAATGTTTGAGGCTAAAGCATGTTGCACAGCAAAAAGGTTAACATCTCAAACATTTTTTAATTCTGATTTGGTTTCTTAATTTCTACTTTTGAAGTTTCTACATGGACAACTTTCATGTGTTTATGTTGCATTACACTTGTTTTGTCATTATCTTAGAATTATAGTTGTAGTCGTTGCCATTATGTGTTGAGATTCTACATCATCTGATACTTAACATTGGGAGTACTGATTCTATATTTTTTTGTTATGTACAGATTGTGGATCTGGTAAGAAAAGCTATGCCCCTTGCACTGACAGCCGAGGATGATCCAAGAAAGGAAGAGCTCAAGCAGCTGCAGACACAGTTGGAAGATATCAACAAGCTCGCACACAAGCAAGTCCGTCGTATCCTCTGGTCTGGGCTAGGGTTCCTGATCACGCAGGTTGGGCTCTTCTTCAGGCTCACCTTCTGGGAGTTCTCGTGGGACGTCATGGAGCCCATCACCTTCTTCACAACCACGACGGGCCTGGTTGTCGGGTACGCCTACTTCCTCATCACGTCAAGGGATCCGACGTACCGGGACTTCATGGAGAGGCTGTTCCAGTCCCGGCAGAGGAAGCTGATCCAGAGGCAGGGCTTCAACCTGGACAGGTACCTGGAGCTCCAGAGGTGCTGCAAAGACCCTTTGGAGAAGATGTACGGCACAAGCCATTTCTCCAACGCCGACATCGCTCATCTCCATGAGTTGTCCGTTCAGAAGTGACAGCCTTCCTTCGCGCTCTAAACACTAATCTACAGTGCTCATTTACGTCTTTGGCTATCTTGGGGTAATGATCAGGAAAGTGGTGACGACGCTCATGTTTCTTGCAATTGCGAGGTGGACCTTTGGCAAACCTTCTTCATGGTCTTCTCCTATGCAACTGTGTAGGCCAGCAACTCAGTATGACTATATTCTCTCTTTTGTACAATGCCGAAGCAGAAGCACCTTATGCTTATATAGTCTGCTCGTCTTGTATGAAGTATGAACTTACCAAGAGCTGTGTAAACTCTGCAGCCGCTGCTAATCGACCGCGTTACGTGATTCAGTAGTTTTTATTACATTTTACTAGTCCTTGTTGACGACGCATCTCTTGTTTTTCATCTGTGGTCATCTGTATCTTCACGAGGGCCTTCCGTTTAATCGTGTTTCTCAGAGAAAATTGCAAAAAACACCACAATTGGTGGTTAAGCTTAAAAAACCACTGATTTTCACCTCTTTTGCAAATCACCACCACTATTTGTTGACAACGTGACAGAAAACACTGATTAGCTCGTTTAATCGTGATTCTGACATGTGGGGGCCACTGACAGGTATAACTTTGTGTATAAATTTGTCTACCACGTCCCCCACATGCCAGAATCACGGTTAAACAAACCAACGCTTCGGTTACATATAATCCTTTGCGGCACTGTTGATGGCAACAGTGCGATTACAAGATGGGAGAGCGAAACGCGTGATAGCTGACGCCGGAGTCCGGCCGGCGTATAGAAGACCCAGTCCACAACCCGCAACTCTTGAACAATTTGCAGAGGCGGCGGCCGCCGCAACGCTCCGTCTCGCCTGGCCAGGACGGAAGTTGCTGCGTCGGCGCGGTGTCCTGATCGGACGGCGGTCCGAGTAATAAAAATACTAGTCCACCAGTCTGCTACCCGCTGCTTCTTGTTAGACTAGTCACAATGGGGAGTAACATCAGTACCATATAGGCAAATAATCTGATGTGGCGGGTAATTAATGAGGAGAGAGATGGTTGTGGTAACTAGTTATGTTACCATAACATCACACATTTCAATGCAAGATGAGTGTATAACCTATTAAATATGACACTACACACATATTACTCCCCACTATAGAGGTACTCCCTCCGTTCCATATTAATTGATTTGCTTTTGTCCAAATATAGATGTATCTATATTTGTTAGGTGACTAGATACATCCATGTATAACCAAGTGTGAGTCAATTAAATCCGAACGGAGCGAGTAGTAACTTAGAGTAGTAACATATGCATGTTACTAGTTTAAGTTACTCCCCATTGTGACTAGTCTTAAGCGGGAGGAAGATGACGCCATTTTCTCGGTATCCACGAAAAACGCTGTCCCGTTTTGCTTCGATCGCGTCTCTGCCTCTCTGGGTGCCTGTTTTGACCAACAAAATGGAACACTGCGCTCACTGTCTCGGGTTCTCGTGTTTGCTGAGGGAAGGTTCAACTAAAAATCAGTACTGCTACTAGCTCCTTCAAAGCCTGATGACGTCGATATGTGTATGCAAATGCGAACGAACAAGTATTCAATTAGTACTCTAGAAGATTCTACAAATATGCTTACCTACTCACCACTAAAAACCTCGATTAAGATATTTGTTAAATCATATACTTTACAAATCTCTACCATAAATATACACACACTATATAGTTATGCAGTTATCACAAATTAATTCATGGAGCATATAATGTTACACAATATAGTTTGAATCAAGCACATTGCAAATGTGATTTTCAACTATGTGAATCAAAAAATATACAAAAAGGATGCTACGGTTAACATTTAACAATTTTATTACATGGCTAACTATACCAAATAACAAATAGAACATTATACCCGTTGAGACAGTAGCATGCTGAAATAAGTTATAAATAAGTATAAAAGTTTAATACAAATTAGGTTAAGCTCAGCTCGCCCCGGGTGCCAACCTTGTTTGGACCGTGGATATCATGCATGCATACGGTGAGTAAATATGCTCCTTTGTTGGAAAAGTGCGCGGTCGAAGAAACCTACCCGTTGATGTCGTCCCCCTTCTTAGTGCCACTCCGCATACCGTGCGCAGTACAAACGACGTTGTCGTTGCTGTATAAGCAATCAAACAATAATACTTGTTCGTTTGTCACTAAAATAATGAAAAACAATATTCAAAAAAATCTTCGATTTTCACTTTGGCAATGTTATTTGCAATGTTAAAACACATGTTTGTTCCGAGTTTGGTCATGATAGTAATAACTCAACCATGGATATGGCCAAGACCTTAGTCATTTGGCTTGAAAGAAATAAATTTTCACACAAGATGGTCCATTTTCTATGACTTTAAAAATTGTAGTGTAGTTTATAAAAAAAATTCAGAAAAAATTATGTTCGTGGAATCTAAACTGCCCTAGATTTGTTACAAATTATTTTCGCAACACCATAACAGTTACTATCATGTTGATGTGAAAAATAACGGAAAACCCCAAACCTAAAATTAAATGTATTGTCGTTGGTAACCAATAGCGCACAAGTCACAACTGAAACAAACGAAATGACCTCGAGCAAAACACTATGACTTGCTTGAATATGCCTGCCGGATAAACACGTACGACGAACCATGGTACATTTTTTTGAAATAGGTGCATTATAGCATGAATGAGCAGTTCGGAGCTCGGGCCCAATCGAACACGATATTTTGAAAATAACAAAGCGGCATTCATAGTTTCAAAAACTGAAAACAAATCTATGTGCGAATACGGATGTATCTACATGTGTGTAAATTTTTAATAAAAAATTACTTTATCCTCTAATATACACATAAAAGACAAAATTGTATATCTCACTATTTGGGACGTACACATTAGCACAAATTGACTTTTTTGTGTAGGCTAGAGTATAAGTTATTTTGTAATGAATTATACACCCTTGTAGAATACATCTACATGTACAAGTAGATTTGTTCCTATTATTGGGGATCGTTGAAAACCTGTTCTTGGATTTCGAAAAAAATATGCACATAGAAATGAAAAGTCTCTATAATTTCAAATGTTGTTCTTACTCAACACGTTAAGAAACTGGCCACATATTACTATATGTCTAGGTATTTATTACTACACGACGAACATTTTTTTAGTCTCGGTATCAACATTGAACAATCGTGAGAGGATGAGAACCAACTATTTGTTGGATGCATAGTATGTTGGTTGTACCCTAGTATATAAGGATCAAATCTTATGTTTGACATTATTTGTGTCTCGTTATCTTTGTAATGAGTATATAAACAATCATACAATAGATTTAAATACGCAATATAATGAACATAATATTTGGGACAACCATTCATGCAAAATACACTGAATATATTCACTATTAAATTTAAATATAAAAATCATAATAAAATATAGTCCTACTCCTGTAAAACCAACACTCTTGTAATTGAATAAGTAAAAGATTATAGTATACTCCAACTTGAAACCTGACTTTAGATTTCATCCACAAAACCAACTTTCCTTGGTCTATGGAATAGCACACATGACTAGACAATTTTATTGATTCTAACATGATAAGAGACCTCCTTCATCTTACCATCATTCTACCCCCATAATTGCCCTCGTACCACATCTCGCCTTTTTTAACATCCCTTTCTTTATTTCAAAATTGTGTCTCACTTCAGATGTTGTAATTATGAATTAATGGTCATTTTAGTTACTCCAACATCCCTTTCTTTTCGCCATCTTCTTGTTTACGAGACCACATAACGGTTGCAGAATACCAAGCCTATTCGGGGAGTCCCCATGCTCATTGTCTAACTACTTCCCTTTTTAGTTAATTTTATTAGCAATTCACGTGTTGTGTGCTACTTGTGTATTATGCTTTCACTGGGAGGCGGCGTCTCTATTGATAGTGATGTCGTCGTATCGACATCTGAGATAGGAGACGGGGTCCTGCTAGCCGAGGGTGAACGTAGGGCAAGAAGGTGGACGTCGTCGAGGTCGGGATTGTACACGGCAGTTACCCAGCTTCAGGCTCCACGGCGGTGGCGGAGCCCTACGTGCTGCTATAATTCACTATGAGGCAAAATAGCCGAGATACAGGTTACAATGAGGTTGATTGTATGAGAGTATATGGATTGGTTCCTTGCCCTAAAGGCGTCCCGAGGTCCAGCTTATATAGGCGGCTGGACCTAGGGTTACAAGGTATTTACGTATCCGACAAGCATACAGAGTCCTAAACCTAGCCGGCAAGTCTACCGCCTTCCGTCTTGGTCTTGGTGGCTTCATGGGCTTCGGTCTTGGGCTTCCTCCCTGCGGCATCCGCCTTCCTTGGTCGTCAGCTATCTGGGCCGCCCGGCAGGCAAAGCCTTCGCCACCACTGCGGGCCACCCGGGACTAGCCGGATTGATCCATGCTGGTGATACCCCTAGTAGGTATATCCCCAACATTAGCCCCTGGAAGGGTTCGAGTTCTTCAGGCGTCGTCTTCTTTTGTCGGCGACGTCCGTCTTGTCTTGTAGGCGGCTGAAGAGCTTGAAGCATTCCAAAGTTGAAATAAGCGGCGATCCGCCTAAAGTAGTCGGATGATTTGCCGCCATCATGGGAAAGACGGCCTGACCGCTGTCAGGAATCTTCCCGGCACCAGTCTTGTCATTTGACCGGTCCCGTCAAATGTTGACGGATGACGTCATGCAGTCCACGACAGTTTGGACTTGGCATGCGTCATGATTACTTCTCCACTACGCACGAGAATCGGGGAGAAGGCCGCAGACACCGTTGCCACGACGTGCAAATCGTGGGCACGTGGCGGAGATCGTGTGTCCCCCCAATCTCGCGCACGAATCTTAACGCGGAGATAAATACCCAAAGGGCACAACGGGGTCGAACTTCTTCCCCATTCGCATTCACCGCGCCTCCTCACCTTCTCGAGCGCTCCTCCCCCTCGTACTCAACTCCGGCGAGCACTTGAGCAGAGCTTCCGCGACAAATGGCGAGCACCTCTGAGCAAGATTCGGCGGCGGCGGCGCTGGCTGCAACTTCGGCGGCTGCACTTGGATCTGGATCTGCGCCGCGGCGGCGGTTCCCGCGAGCACGCCGGAGACCTCTTCTGTCCCCACCGCGGCTGCGGGTGGGGTTCTTCTTCTTCTCCAACTCCGGTGGCACCCGCAGCGCCCACACCTACCTTCCCGCTTCCATCCCTAGCGGCGACCAGCGTTGAGGCCACGGCGGAAGCAGAAGCTGCCGCCGACGACGACGCCGAGGATGAAGAGGAGGCGGCGGACCTTGGCTCCAGATATTGGCTGCCGTCAATCATGACGTCAGCTTATCTGAAGGAGCTGGAGGATGGCGGCTACATACCGCCCAAGACGGAGTGCTCCTGGAGGGTTCCAGGCGACGAACCAGTCCCTGACCCGCAAGACGGCGAGCGCGTCATGTTGGCGTCGCACAGCCTCCGCGGTATGTCTTTGCCGCTTTCCGCCTTCTTTCTGGCGGTGCTTAGCTTCTACGGGCTGCAACCGCACAACATAGCGCCCAACAGTATTCTAGTGCTAGCCGGCTTCCAGGCTTTGTGCGAAGGGTATTTAGGCATAGCTGCATCCATAGAGCTATTCCAATACTGCTTCCTATGCCGCCGGCAAACCATACCAGGCGGCCAGCTGGCAACTTGCGGTAGCGTAACCTTCAACTGCCGCCAACCCGACTGGTACCCAAAGATCCCATACATCGAGTCGGTGAAGCACTGGACCAGCACCTTCTTCTACTGCAAGGACATCCCGACACCCGGCACGACACAGGGGATGCCTGCTTTCGTCAACGGTCCGCCAACCCACAAGGCTGGACGGCAAAGGTGCCCCTTAGCAGCTTGTCGGCTGAGCTTCGAATTGCCGTCAGGCGGATCGAGTTTCTGACGAAGACGATGAAGGCTCCGTTGCTTGACGGAGTTGACACCGTCATCTGCTGGCTGTCGAGGAAGATAATGCCACTCCGCCATCGCCCACTGAAGATGTGCGAGTACAAGGCGGATGACGCCGGCAACAGCACCCTTGACCAAGATGTGCTAGAGTACCGGCTCAGAGAGCTTGTCAAGCCTCTGTCGGTGAAGGCGGCCAAGGCGTCGCCATGTTCACCCACGATAACCCAGCCCCAGTGGTAAGCCAAAGCTACTTGTCTTTTACTTGACATCTTTGTCCACTGGGTACTGAATTAATGTTTTGCCCTTTTCCTTTTCAGCTACAAACCTTGGGGGATGCCGACTTGGCTCCTAACTGGTACGACACCGGTGCCAGCAAGTCGAAGAAGCGCAAATAGGCGGCTCCACCAAGGATTTGGAGAAGAGGAAGAAGCGGCCACCTCTGTTGATGCAGAGGATGAGACCTTGGGGGAGAATATCCCACTCAAGCGGTAGGCAAGCTTTTGCTTTCCCTGACTTAGCCATTTTGATATAAGTTTGTACTGACAAACTTGCACTTTTCTGCTTACAGGGGCAAGCCTGCCATGCCCAAGCTCCGCGCCAACCTGAAGATTTCTGCCGGTAGGGGCAAGCCACCACGTCTTCTCCAGCCACTGCGCCGACAACGCCACAGTTGGCGTTCCCGTGGTTGTATGCCAGGGAACGTACACATCTGCTGGTACCGCAGAGGCGGCTACGGAGAAGATGGCGGGCAAAAAGTCGGTTGCCGGACCTACTTTTCCAAGACGGCTGAAGCTTCGGCTAATGATGCCGCTCGATTTATTGCCATGAAGCAAGAGATGGATGACGAGATGGCGGCTGGCCATGGCGGATCGTCCTCCCATCCCAGCTCTCAATCTGGCAAAGGTTACAAGACCCTCGGCAAACGCTAAGGACCATGCGCGAAGGTACCCGTAAATGGTACGCGCACATGGATGATCTCCACGAGACCCTGCACGGTCAACTTGAGGTAATTAACCTATAGTCGCAGCCCCCGAGCACTTTGGCGGCTGAAAATTTTTTAGCCGGCAAAGTGGTCTCGTTGACTATATAGTGCTAACCGCAACGTTGTTTCGTGCATGCAGGCCGTTCTTGCTTCCAATCTTGAGCTGTTCCGTGCTCAAGAGAAGAAAAACAAAGAATGCCAGCAACTGCAGCAGGACGTGGAGATGAAGGACGCCCAGATTGCGAGCTTGGAAGAGGCTCGCAAAAAGGATGAAGGTGACAAATTTTCTTTGCCTTCTTTTCGTCCGACTTCTTTTTGCTTTTCCGACAAGTATTTTAGTCGTCTTTCTTTATTTGTAGAATTACTAAACACTGCGCAAGATATTCTCAAGAACTCCACTGACATGCAAGCTTTGATGAACGAAGCTGCAGATCTTGCTGAGTTGGTGTCAAAGCTGAAGGCGGATCATGCCAAGGAGCTGGAGGAGCGGGAGCTGGCCCATGCCGCCGAGGTTAGCAAGTTGACGGGACAACTTGAAGCCATGAGCAACAACCTCAACCAGGTGAACAAGAACGCCAAAGAGCAGCAGGAACAACTGTCGAAGGCAGTCCAGCTAGCTCAGGAAACGCTTGAGAACCATCTGGACGAGGTCAACGCCATCCACGAGCATGTCTTGGGTAAATCTCTTACCCTTCATCCTTCTTTGATACTTGAACTCTTGAAATTTCAAACTGCAGTGTGTAACTTTTGCATTGTGCAGTGCCGGCTAACTTAGGCGATGACATGGCTACGACGCCGCGCCTTGCCCGTATCTTGAAGGTTGGCGAAATCGTCAACCAGATTGTCGGCGGGCAAAGCGTTTGCCGCCAAGTTCTACCCTGGCGAGGACGGCGATCCCGTCAACTTTGATGCCTTGCCGGACTTGCTGGAGAAGGCGGCGACCGAACATGACGACGCGCTACGATCAGCAGCACGAGGCGGAGCCAAGTTGGCGTTGGCGATGACGGCGGCGTGGTATCCGGAGGCTGATATTCATCAAGTCACCGAGTACTTCCCCACCGAAGACGAAAACAACCAAGCCATCGTGATGCAGACGTGCTGCGGTCTGTTCGGGCTATGCAACCCGGGTTGCCAACATGGTTGACATCCGCAAGTTCTACAAGGAACACCCGGATCCACATGTTGCCGTAGCCGATCCCTCCTTGGCGGATCCTGAAGCTGCCGGCGGAGAAGGCGAAGCCGCGGCTGACGAGCGCAGCCCCCAGGATGGCGGAGCCAGCCCCAAGGATGCCGGTGTCAGCCCCCAGGATCTCCAACACCTCCACCAAAGCGGCAACTCCTTGACTGTCCTCTCCTGCAATGGTAGCACAAGACACTGCGTTAATCTGTTAACGCAAAAAACTTGTTTATATTTTGGGTTTGTAAATATTCTGGGCCAACTTTTATGCTACACTTGGCGGTAGGCTTATTTAAGTGGCCCGCCTTAATATGTATCTCGTTTGCATGTTTAGCTGTTTCATATGTTGGCGGAACCTCATCTTAGTTACTTTAGCTGAGCCAACCAGGTGCAATACCAACTAATTTAGACTCAGAGACCAAAGCCAGCATGTTGGTGCCAACGACATACTAGGCGACCCACACACAAACAGACAGATAGCATATTAGGCGGTGCAAAGATTGTTTGCTTTTTTAGCCGGCAGACGGCAAATGTCAAAAAGTTTGAACCTTAGCGCGGAGCAAAAATATTTTGTTCGGTAACTTTTATGACAACAGATATATGATTGCGAGAAAAGACAAAAGATGGCATGATCCCAAAACTGAATGAGCAAACCACAGACTTTTATTTCATAATCATATAGTACTTATTACAATGTGGAAATTGCTAAGTGTAAAAAGGACGTAGCTGCTCAATGTTCCAGGGTCGCTTGGTTTCTTCGTACTTGTCGTCAACCTTCCTCTTGCGCTTGCGACCTCGTTTCTTCTTGTATCCGTCTCGCGCGTCTACCAAGTAATAAGATCCATTGAGCAACACCTTACTGACCACAAAAGGTCCTTCCCATGGCGGGGATAACTTATGCAAGCCTTTCCTGTCTTGGATTAGGCGGAGGACCAGGTCACCAACTCTAAAACTTCGTTGCCGTACTCTTCTGCTGTGATAACGCCTCAAACTTTGCTGATAGATGGCGGATCGTGCGAGAGCAACGTCTCGTTCTTCATCAAGTAGGTCAAGGCCATCCTGTCTTGCATCTTCTGCGTCTTCCTGGACGTAGGCTTGAATTCTGGGAGAATCATACATCATGTCGGTCGGCAACACTGCTTCTGCGCCATAGACTAAGAAGAAAGGAGTGAACTTGGTTGATCTGTTTGGAGTTGTGCGTAAACTCCAAAGGACAGATTGCAACTCATCCACCCAAGCCCCAGCCGCTCTGTGCAATGGTACTTCGAGACGTGGTTTGATGCCTTGTAGGACTAAACCATTTGTACGCTCTACTTGACCGTTTGCCTGCGGGTGTGCTACTGAGGCAAGATCTAGGCGGATACCATGCTTATAACAGTATTCCTCAACTTCGCCTTGCGACAAGTTAGTGCCGTTATCGGTGATAATGCTATGAGGCACCCCGAACCGAGAGATTATTCCCCACAGAAAATTTGCGGCTGTGGCACCGTCTAGCTTTTTGATGGCTTAGCTTCAACCCACTTGGTGAACTTGTCTACAGCCACAAGTAAATGTGTGTAGCCACCAGGCGCCGTCTTAAACGGACCAACCATGTCCAAGCCCCAGACTGCGAAAGGCCATGTGATGGGTATTGTTTTAAGCTCCTGAGCTGGCATGTGCGATTGTCTGGCATAAAGTTGGCAGCCCCTGCATCTTTTGACGATGTCCTCTGCATCTTGCTTGGCTGTCAACCAGTAGAAACCTTGTCGGAAGGCTTTTGAAACAAGGGCGCGTGAGGAAGCGTGATGTCCACACACGCCAGCATGTATCTCATCCAACAGTTCTCTGCCTTCTTCGGGCGAAATGCAACGTTGGTAAACACCAGTGGTGCTACGTTTGTACAATTCGCCTTTATTATTGTGAATGCCTTGGCTCTTCTTATGATTTGCCTTTTCAAAACCTCATCGTCCGGCAACTCCTGATTGATCAGGAAGTCCAAATATGGCGTCGTCCAATCCGGCTTTACCAGGTAGACGGCATAGCTAGCATCTTCAACTGGTTCTGCCGACTCTGGGTCAAGGAGGTCTGCTCCTTTTATTGACGGCTTGTGTAGGTGTTCCAGGAAAACATCTTTTGGTACCTTTTTGCGTTCAGACCCCATTCTGGCAAGTGTATCTGCCGCCTCATTTTGAGCTCTTGGGATGTGGCGGACCTCGTAGCCTAGGAAACATTTAGCGAATTCGTCGACGGTAGCTCGATATGCCGCCATTGTCTCGCTCTTTGTGTCCCAAGTACCACGTATCTGTTGCGCCACCAAGTCTGAATCTCCGTAGCAGAGGACACGCTGGACGCCTAGTTCCTTGGCAATGTGTAGAAGGAGAGCTTCGTATTCAGCAACATTATTAGTTGCCTTGAAGTGAATTTGTAACACATAACTAAGCTTGTCTCCTTGAGGGTTTCTTAAAACAATGCCAGCCCCCGAGCCCTGAAGCATTTTTGATCCATCAAAGTGCATGATCCAATATGCATCTTCAGGGAGAGGTACTTCGTCCATGGCCTCCGTCCAATCTGCTACAAAGTCTGCTAAGGCTTGAGATTTAATGGCCGTTCTGGGTTTATACGTGATGTCGAAGGCGGCAAGTTCGATGCCCCACTTGGCAACGCGGCCTGTCGCATCTGTATTATTGATGATATCCCCCAGAGGTGCCTTGCTCACAACCGTGATTGAATGCTCCTGGAAATAGTGCCTTAACTTTCTGGCGGCGTAGAAAACACCGTAGACCAGCTTCTGGTAATGCGGATAACGCTGTTTTGAGGCGGAAAATACTTCACTGATGAAGTAAACCGGACGTTGTTCCGGCAAGTCTGATTTTTCCGTCTTGCGTTCCACAACCAGGACCACGCTAACAACCAAGTTAGTTGCCGCGATGTAAAGCAGCATTGGTTCCTGCGTTCGAGGAGCTGCTAAGATTGGAGCAGACGTTAACGCGTCCTTGAGCTGCTGCAAGGCGGCGTCTGCTTCGTCTGTCCATTCAAAGTTGTCGGATTTCTTCAGAAGCCGGTAGAGAGGTAGTGCCTTCTCACCAAGACGGCTAATGAAACGACTGACGGCAGCCGCCGAGCCGGCAAGTCGCTGCACGTCCTTCAGGTCCTTGGGCCTGGATATGTTGAGGATCGCTCTGATTTTTTCTGGATTCACCTCTATTCCTCGTTCTGAAACGATAAAGCCGAGCAATTTGCCGGCAGGAACCCCGAAGACGCATTTTTTCGGGTTGAGCTTCATCCTATATACCCGGAGGCTATCAAAGGTTTCTCTCAAATCGTCAAGCAAATCTGCCTTCTTTCTTGACATGACGGCAATGTCGTCAACATAGACGTGAACATTGCGGCCAATTTGCTCGTGAAGGCATCTTTGCATACACCGCTGATACGTTGCGCCGGCATTTTTTAGACCGAAGGGCATCGTGATGTAGCAGAAGGTCCCATAGGGCGTAGTGAACGATGTTTTGATTTGGTCGGATTCTCGCATTTTGATTTGGTGGTACCCGGAGTACGCATCCAAAAAGCACAGCAGCTCGGAGCCGGCTGTGGAGTCTATGACCTGATCTATACGAGGTAACGCAAAGTGGTCCTTAGGACAGCACTTGTTCAAACCGGTATAATCAATGCACATTCTCATTTCCTTATTGGTTTTGGAACCATTACAGGATTTGCCAACCAATCAGTGTGTACTACCTCCCTAATGAACTTGGCTTCTTGCAACTTGATGATCTCCTTCCCTATTGCTGTCCGCTTCTTCTCACCGTAGCGCCTTATTCCTTGCTTTACTGGCTTGGCTCCTTCATAGACATTAAGAGAGTGCTCGGCAAGTTCCCTCGGGACACCTGGCATGTCGGCTGACGACCATGCAAAGATGTCCTGATTCTCACAGAGGAACCCGACGAGCGCGCTTTCCTATTTGTCGTCCAGGCCTGCCCCTATGGTGACTTGCTTGGAGCTGTCACCTAGGACCAGGTCCGCCTTCTTTGTGTCTTCGGACGCCTTGAAGGTGTTCTTGGGCTCTGCGGTCTTTACATCCTCCGGCAGCTGCGACGTATTGATGTCTACGCACGCTTCTATTCTTGTAGACAGTGTTGGGCCTCCAAGAGCAGAGGTTTGTAGAATGATACGTCTCAAACGTATCTATAATTTTTGATGTTCCATGCTGATATTATATCAATTGCTACATGTTTTGGTTACACTTTATATCATTTTTATGCATTTTCTGGGACTAACCTATTAACAAGATGCCACAGTGCCAGTTCCCTGTTTTCTGCTGTTTTTGGTTTCAGAAAATCTATTAAGGAAATATTCTCGGAATTGGACGAAACAAAAGACATCGTCAATAATATCACGAGGAGATCACGGAGTCCAAAGGGGAGTCGGAGCAGACCCACCAGGGGGCCACGCCACACTAGGGCGCGGCCCAGGGTGGGCCCGCGCCCCCCTATGGCGTGGTGGCCCCCCTCGGCCACCGACGCCGCCTCTTCGCCTATATATTCTCCGCGACGCGAAAACCCTATTACGGTCGATCATATTCCACGAAAAGTTCCGTCGCGGCCGTCATCGTCAATCTCAGATCGGAGGAGTTCTGAAGCTCTTCCCGGCACCCTGCCGGAGGGGAGATCATCACCGGAGGGCTCTACATCACCATGCCTGCCTCCGGAGTGATGCGTGAGTAGTCCACCCCTGGACTACGGGTCCATAGCAGTAGCTAGATGGTTGTCTCTCTACCTTGTGCCTCCATGTTTAGATCTTGTGAGCTGCCTAACATGATCAAGATCATCTTATTGTAATGCTAGATGTTGTGTTTGCTGGGATCCGATGAATATTGATACCATGTTTATTCAAGTTGTTTATCTATGTGCTCTTGATCTTGCATGCTCTCCGTTGCTAGTAGATGCTTTGGCCAAGTAGATGCTTGTGACTCCAAGAGGGGGTATTTATGCTCGATAGTGGGTTCAGTCTCTAGATATCTGGATCAGTGACAGAAAGGTCTAAGATGGTAGATGTGCTGTTGCTACTAGGGATAAAACATTGGTGCAGTGTCCAAGGGCACTTGTATTGATTACATTACACACTTTACTTCATGCAATAATCTGTTGTTAGCAACTTAATACTGAACAGGATGCGGATGCTGCCTTGAAGGTGGATTATTTAGGCATAGATGCGGTTGGAATAACGGTCTATGTACTTTGTTGTAATGCCCAACTAGATTTCATAGTAGACATCTTGGCATGTATTGCATTGTTATGCCCTCTCTATTTGTCAATTGCCCAGCTGTAATTTGTTTACCCAACATGCTAGTTATCTGTTCTGAGAGAGACACCACTAGTGAACTGTGGACCCTGGTCCAATTTCCTCATACTGTTTACACAACCTGCTGCAATCATCTGTTTCCTGTTACTTGCTGTTTTCCTGCTGTTTTCCACACCATACGTTTAACTCTTTGTTTCTGCAAGACCGGAGAGATTGACAACCTCTCTGTTTCGTGTTGGGCAAAGTTCTGGTTTGTGTCTGTGCAGATTCCACGTTGGTGCAAGCTCCCTAGCGCCAGGGGGAGTCAACATCAACAACCTTCCGATAGATCGTCAAGTCCTACTGGATTGATAACCTTGGGTAGATTATTCAAGGGAAAACTTCTGCTGTCTACATCATAACCTTCCTCTTGGGGTTCACCAACACGTAGCCATCAAGCTGTTTTCTGGCGCCGTTGCCGGGGACTTGGAGGCTATTGGAAAGGGGAGTCTCTCAGTTCCAATCTCTTTACTTTGTTTTTTGTCTTGTTTTAGTTTTGTTTTGCTTGCTGTTAAAAATCAAAAACCAAAAAAATTAGTTTCTTGCATCTAGTTTATTTCGGTTTGTTATTATGTCTAGTTGTTTACTTGCTATCAATGGCTTCTCTCTTTGATACTAAATATTATTGGCACGGTGGGTTCACGGAGGAACATCAAACTTATTATGAGGAATACCGCTTGTCTCAAAAAGGGAAACATCTATGGGAACAAATAAGTAGATTGAATTATTTTGCTAAGAACTTGTGTTCTACATTTGATGAATCCTACTGCTTTAATGAATCTTTTTGTTGTAGAAGGCATAAACACCTCCCTTTCCAATGTGATTATAATGATAATGAAACCTTGGCTGCTTATGCTAAAGGAAACTATGACTTTGGTAATCTTGAACAAACTGAAGAATTTGTTGTTTTTAAGGGTGCTTATGAAATTGCTGGTTATATTCAAGATGATGATTCTCCTTATAAATCTGAGAATTTTTCTATACTTGGTTACTGCCTTGAATATTACAATGACAATCCTTATATCACTAAATTTCTTGAGAAAACTTATTCTCCAGAACAACTTGCTTCTTTTCAGGGACCTATGGAAGAAGAAATTGCTGAAACTGTGATCTCATTGGATGAAAAAGAGGAGGAGAGTGAAGAACAAAAGGAGGATCTACCTTCTAATGATAGTAACTCTTTAACTCTTACATTATATGATTACCCTCCATGCCCACATAAGGAGGAAAAATGCTATATTGTTGAATGTCATGATTCTATTGAAATATCTCCTTTTGATAAATTTGAAGTAACAAGCTCCTTGACTCAAGAAAAGGAAATTGCAGAAAGTAAAAATGTGCTCCCTAATGTTATATATGATAATGCTCTTGATGATGGTCCTATATTGGCTAATGATATTTATTATACTATTATTGTCAAAAGTGGGTTTGATAACCCCACTGTTTTAGAGCTTAATAAAAATTATGTGTTTGTAGATCATGAAAAGCATGCTTTATGTGATAGTTATATTGTTGAGTTTGTTCATGATGCTACTGAAAGTTATTATGAGAGAGGAAAATATGGTTGTAAAAGTTTTCAAGTCACTAAAACACCTCTCTTTATGTTGAAAGTTTTGAAGCTATATTTGTTTCATCTTTCTATGCTAGTTGCTTTATGCTTCAATAATTTATTTTGTTACAAGATTCCTTTGCATAGGAAGTGGGTTAGACTTAAATGTGTTTGATATTTGCCTCTTGATGCTCTCTTTTGTTTTTCAACTCTTATTCTTATGAGAGCATCATTAAAATCTTCTAGCCTAGCTAAAAGGCATTAAAAGAAAGCGCTTTTGGGAGGCAACCCATTATCTTTTATTTTCAGTATTAGTCAAGGATGCTTGTTTACCTCTGTAGCAACTCCTTTGTATCTTTATTTGCTGTTTTGTTGTGCCAAGGAGAGTTACTAATGCAAAGTTGGTTTTATTTTCGGGACTGCATTGGGACAGATTGCTGTTCGTCACCGTTTAATTCAGTAGAAAATCAGAAAAAATCGAAAAATGCTGAAACTTTTTGTGCATGTTCCTGATGATGTTACGCAACTTTCATTATTTCAAAAGTTCTTCATCTGAGCATCGTAAGTGCCTCGAAAAAATTCGTCATTACAGACTGTTCTGGTTTGACAGATTCTGTCTTTTATTTTGCATTCTCTCTTTTACAAGTTTTTAAGTGGTTTCTTTTCGTGTAAAAGTGCCCACTTGAGCCTAGTAACAGTGGCTAATGTTTAAAATAGTTGGCTTGTGAGTTTTGTCTTTGCTAGAACTTTGAAGTATTATCTTTTAGTGCACTAACCTGCTAATGAGAAAAGCTGTTAAGTTTTGGTGTGAAGGAAGTTTTCAAGTGTTGATAGAGGAGAATGATATTACATGATCAAGAAGAGTGAAGAGCTTAAGCTTGGGGAGGCTTACCTCCCCAGCATATTTCAAGAAGACTCAAGCATCTAAGCTTGGGGATGCCCAAGGCATCCCCTTCTTCATCTACAAATTATCAGGTCATCTCTAATGGTGCTATATTTTTATTGCTTCATACTAGTGTACTCTTCCTTGGAGCGTCAGTGTGTTTTTGTTTTCAGTTTGTTTTGTTTTGTTTGCTGTGCTATACTTGTTGGATCCTAGTATTCATGTTTGGGAGAGAGACACGCTCCACTTTTTCATTAGAATACTCTTGTGCTTCACTTATACTTGTTGAGTATTCCTGTCTAGTTGCTGTTATTGCTTTAGCTCTCAGTTTTTCATGTATCTCTTGTTAGAGCTTCAGTTTCTTTTGAAGAAAGTACTCTCTTGCTTCACTTATATCTGTTTGGAGAGTTGTCAAATAAGTTGATTGGTGTTTGGTTGGACCAGAAAAATGCTATGCATGTGGTAGTGGTATAAAATGCTTACATGAATCTTTTTAGATCGTTGTCTTGAGTAATTTGATGCTTGCCAATTGTTTTGAGCTGTCAAGTAATTAATGTTTAAGCTTGTGCATCATGTAAGTAATGGCTATTAATGAAGAACTACTATAAGGATTTTCTGCTATAATAATCTGTTGCATAATTGGAAGTCCATAGTAGTCTAGATAATTTTTGGATGAAGGCTATGTGTTAACAAGGAAGACAGTGGGAGTCTATGGTTCGTCAAACCTTGTGTTTTATGTACACTCTTGCTATTCCAGTTGATAATGATGTTTGCTTATAATAACCTTGCTAGCCTAAACTCTGTACTAAGAGGGAATGCTTCTTGTACATCCAAAACCTTGAGCCAAATCCATGCCACCTGTGTCCACCATACCTACCTATTATGTGGTGTTTTCACCATTCCAAGTAAATTTCTTCATGTGCTATCTACTAACTACTCAAAACTGTTACATTTCCTTTTTGTGTCACTACTTGAAAAGCTCATAAGGACGTAGATAGGTGGTCTTTATTTCCTGGTTGATCAAATTTTACACACCTGGACTAGTGGCATATACATCCGCTTATCCAATAATTTTGCAAAAAGAGCTGGCAACGGGGTGCCCAGTCCCAATTAATTACAACTTTAACCAAACAATTCTCTTCACATCTTTTTGCCCCTGATTCGTCAGTCAAGCAATGTTCACAAGTGTGTAAACAAAAGAGAAGAGGGATGATCTGCCCGCTGGTAGAAATAACGTCCTTCATGGGAGCCGCTCTTGTAAAGTTTGATCAACTAGTGAAGTAGAGTATTGCCTATTTGCTGATTTGTTGACACCTGTATACACCATTACCTTACAAAACAATATTTTATGCTCTCTATATGCCTTCGGGAACTACAGCTCTAGCACATGATGTTAATCCCTGCTTCCCTCTGCGAAGGGCCATTCTTTTACTTTTATGTTGAGTCAGTTTTCCCACTTCTTTCTGTCTACTTAAGCAAACATCATTGTCAACTCCAGTATAACAGTTTTTACATAACTTTGTGTTTGGTTGATCATATTCTTTGCATTGACATTATCTATATGATATACATGTTGAAAGTTGAAGCAAATGCTGAAGCTATTATCTTCCTTTGTGTTGATACAAACACTTTCATGTTGAGAATTATTGCTGCTGTGAGCTAACTATTATGTTAGACTATTATATCTCTAAATGTTTTATAGTATTATTCATGAAAGTTTGCACTTGTGTGATCACTTATGTTTACTCTTTATTTACTTGCTTGCAAACTATAGACCATTGGCTTGGATCACTTCATTCAGATCATGTGCATTACATTGTTATTTGATCAAAGATTGTGTTGGTAGCATGTCACTTCAAAAATTATCTGTTTTTATCGTTTACCTACTCGAGGACGAGCAGGAACTAAGCTTGGGGATGCTTGATACGTCTCAAACGTATCTATAATTTTTGATGTTCCATGCTGATATTATATCAATTGCTACATGTTTTGGTTACACTTTATATCATTTTTATGCATTTTCTGGGACTAACCTATTAACAAGATGCCACAGTGCCAGTTCCCTGTTTTCTGCTGTTTTTGGTTTCAGAAAATCTATTAAGGAAATATTCTCGGAATTGGACGAAACAAAAGACATCGTCAATAATATCACGAGGAGATCACGGAGTCCAAAGGGGAGTCGGAGCAGACCCACCAGGGGGCCACGCCACACTAGGGCGCGGCCCAGGGTGGGCCCGCGCCCCCCTATGGCGTGGTGGCCCCCCTCGGCCACCGACGCCGCCTCTTCGCCTATATATTCTCCGCGACGCGAAAACCCTATTACGGTCGATCATATTCCACGAAAAGTTCCGTCGCGGCCGTCATCGTCAATCTCAGATCGGAGGAGTTCTGAAGCTCTTCCCGGCACCCTGCCGGAGGGGAGATCATCACCGGAGGGCTCTACATCACCATGCCTGCCTCCGGAGTGATGCGTGAGTAGTCCACCCCTGGACTACGGGTCCATAGCAGTAGCTAGATGGTTGTCTCTCTACCTTGTGCCTCCATGTTTAGATCTTGTGAGCTGCCTAACATGATCAAGATCATCTTATTGTAATGCTAGATGTTGTGTTTGCTGGGATCCGATGAATATTGATACCATGTTTATTCAAGTTGTTTATCTATGTGCTCTTGATCTTGCATGCTCTCCGTTGCTAGTAGATGCTTTGGCCAAGTAGATGCTTGTGACTCCAAGAGGGGGTATTTATGCTCGATAGTGGGTTCAGTCTCTAGATATCTGGATCAGTGACAGAAAGGTCTAAGATGGTAGATGTGCTGTTGCTACTAGGGATAAAACATTGGTGCAGTGTCCAAGGGCACTTGTATTGATTACATTACACACTTTACTTCATGCAATAATCTGTTGTTAGCAACTTAATACTGAACAGGATGCGGATGCTGCCTTGAAGGTGGATTATTTAGGCATAGATGCGGTTGGAATAACGGTCTATGTACTTTGTTGTAATGCCCAACTAGATTTCATAGTAGACATCTTGGCATGTATTGCATTGTTATGCCCTCTCTATTTGTCAATTGCCCAGCTGTAATTTGTTTACCCAACATGCTAGTTATCTGTTCTGAGAGAGACACCACTAGTGAACTGTGGACCCTGGTCCAATTTCCTCATACTGTTTACACAACCTGCTGCAATCATCTGTTTCCTGTTACTTGCTGTGTTTCCTGCTGTTTTCCACACCATACGTTTAACTCTTTGTTTCTGCAAGACCGGAGAGATTGACAACCTCTCTGTTTCGTGTTGGGCAAAGTTCTGGTTTGTGTCTGTGCAGATTCCACGTTGGTGCAAGCTCCCTAGCGCCAGGGGGAGTCAACATCAACAACCTTCCGATAGATCGTCAAGTCCTACTGGATTGATAACCTTGGGTAGATTATTCAAGGGAAAACTTCTGCTGTCTACATCATAACCTTCCTCTTGGGGTTCACCAACACGTAGCCATCATAGAACAGCAGCAAGTTTCCCTTAAGTGAATCAGCCAAGGTTTATCGAACTCAGGGAGGTAGAGGTCAAAGATATCCCTCTCAAGCAACCCTGCAATTAAGATACAAGAAGTCTCTTGTGTCCCCAACACACCTAATACACTTGTCAGATGTATAGGTGCACTAGTTCGGCGAAGAGATAGTGAAATACAAGTAATATGGATGATTATGAGTAGTAATTGCAATCTGAAATAAAAATGGCAGCAAGCAAACATGTAGCAGAACTTGTTGTAAACGGTGTTTCAATGCTTGGAAATAAGTCCTAGGTATCATACTTTCACTAGTGGTATCTCTCAACAATGAACTCATAATTGAATAAATAAATGCTACTCTCAAACACTCTCTTGTTGGATAATGAACACCATTCATTGCGTAGGGCTGCAAAAGCACACCTCAAAGTCTGAGTAAACAAACACCGACAACGTCATAAAGGAATCACACACGATGTGCACACTGTCACCTTCACACCGTGGAGAGTGAATCCGGAGTTCATATTAAAGTAACCTCTAGAGTGGCATAATAGATAAAGAGTAACATCTACTTGTTCAACTAGATTACAGAGCTCATGATCACATAAAGATCACATCATGGGAGAGAGAGATAAACCACATAGCTACCGGTAGAGCCCTCAGCCTCGGGGGAGAACTACTCCCTCCTCATCATGGGAGTCAGCAGCGGCGATGAAGATGGCGATGGAGTTGATGGAGATGGTTCCGGGGGCAATTCCCCGTCCCGGCAGCGTGCCGGAACAGAGAATTCTGTCCCCCGAAACTTGTCGTCGATGACGGCGGCGCTGCGGAACTCTTCTGGAAATATGATTTGGTTTTTTAGGGTTTACGCCTCGGGGGGGAATAAATAGGCGAAGGGGCAACGTCGGTGGAGCCCGAGGTGGGCCTCCTCACCAGCTGGCGCGGCAGAAGGGGGGCCGCGCCGCCAGGTGGTTTGGCCACCTCGTGGCTCCCCTTCGTCTCTCCTTCGGACTCCGTGTACGTGTTGGAAAAATAGGGACTTGGCCTTTTGTTTTGTGCAATTCCGAGAATATTCGCAGAAGTACTTTTCTGGAATCAAAAACAGCAGAAAACAGGGAACTGGCACTTCGGCATCTTGTTAATAGGTTAGTCCCAGAAAATGCATAAAAGTGATATGAAGTGTATATAAAACTTGTAGCAAATGGTATAATATAAGCATGGAACATCAGAAATTATGGATACGTTGGAGACGTATCACGTATCAAGCTCCTTTTTCAACATGGCTAATTCCTCTGCATGGAGGACTGCCTCAGCGAAGGCGGCGTTGCCACGCTCGCACTCCTTTGCTTTCTTGAAGTTGCCACTGACGGTGATTGTACCGTTGGGTCCCGGCATCTTCAACTTGCTGTAGATGTAACACGGCCGAGCCATGAACTTGGCGAAAGCTGGCCGTCCAAAGATGGCGTGGTAGGCACTCTTGAAGGGGACTACTTCAAACCTGAGATGCTCCGAGCGGTAGTTTGTCTCAGGTCCGAAAGTAACCTCCAATTTTATGCTTCCCATTGACTTGGCTTGCTTTCCCGGAACGATGCCATGAAACGTGACTTTGCTGTAGTCAAGCTGGCTTTCCGACAAGTTCATGCGCTTCAGGGTGTCCGCGTAGATGATGTTGAGGCTGCTGCCGCCGTCCATCAACACCTTGGTGAGTCTGAAGTTGTCAACAATTGGGTCGACGACAAGGGCGTATTTGCCGGGGTGAGGTACGTGATCTGGGTGATCATCTCTATCCCAAGTGATTGGCTCTTCGGACCAGTCTAAATACTGGGGAACATCTGGCACTGTAGCGTTTAGCTCGCGCATCTCCGCCTTTTCTTCCTTTGCCGAAGGAGTGCCTAAGAAGCACACCAATTGGCCATGCACCTTGGGGTATTTCTTTTCTTTGCGCACCACCTTAGGTTCCTCATCCTCGGACATGGAAATTGTCCCATCATCGTCTTCCTTCTTTGTCTTCTCAGCCTTTTTGCTCTTTTTTGGCTTCCAGCCAACCTCAGGGTCCTTCTTGAAGTCTTCCATGAACCGGCATTCCCCTAATGTGTGGTTAACTTTGCCTAAGGACGCATGGATTGGACAGGGCAAGGCTTTTGCCTGATTGTATGTCAGGCGTTGCTTGCTGGAGCTGCCATCTTTACCCTTTCCTTTCCACTTGCGGTTGCCGCCTTTGCCTTCGAAGGCGGCGGCGATCTCGTTTGACGGTCCGGCTTTGTTGTCCTGGGGAGCCTTGCGTTTGTGACTTGCTCGCCTGCTTGGCGCCATGTCATGTGAGCCATCTCCATCGCGTGCATCATCATCCGCCTGTGCGTACATGGCTGCTACTTCGAGCATGACTCTGAGATTCTTGACCTGCATGCGTACGAGCTTATGTCTGAGACTTGAGCCCTTCAGGAGGCCTGTGGTAAAGGCGTGGATTGCTTGATTGTCGTCTACGTTTTCGCAGCTTGCCTTCATCTGAATCCACCTTGCCAAGAAGCTTGTAGCTGTTTCATCAGGCTTTTGCACGCAACGAACCAAATCTGTGTATGTATTGGGTCGCTTGTATGTGCCCTGGAAGTGCTGCGTGAACACCTTTTCCATGTCATGCCAGCTATGAATGCTTTTCTTCGGCAAGTTTTCGATCCAGCTTCAGGCTGTCCCCTCTAGCATGAGGGAAGGAAGCGTGCGGCGACGAGGCAATTGCCCCTCGGCAATTTCAACTGCCAACGCGTAGTCCGACAGCCATGAGTTTGGCTTGTCCGCTCCATTGTATCTTTGATGAGTTTTTGACACTGATGTCATGTCTCGGGGTACTTGGACGTTGCGGATAGCTGGGCCAAAGCACTCAGGTCCTAGGTAGGCATCCTGCTTTCCAGCCTTAATGTCATTGAGATGATGTCGTGCGTCTTGCGGACTGAACTGCTTGCCGGATCTGTCGGTGTTGGGCTCGTCCTGCGCTGCCCGGCTGTGCCTGGGCTCGTTGTTGTGCGCTCGACTTCCAATTTCGTGCCTAGACACTCGTGGTGGGGACGGTGTGCGGTCCCTGCTTCTTCTTGGCGGCGGGGCATTGTCACGATTCCCGCCACTCCTTGGCGGCTGCTTGCTGCCCCTGCTTCCGCCTTCATCCCGCCTAGGCGGAGGGGGTGAGGCCTTGCGTCTGTTGCCGGTTCTGGACGCCTCGTCACGCTGCCTTTTGGGAGGTGGTGACTTGCGTGGGTCCTTCTCCTTGTCTTTCCCTTTTCCGTGGCTACTGGAGCCGGACGGATCTTTAGGGTTGCCACCGGCCGCAGCTTTGCAAGCATTGGATTTAGATTCCAGCTTTCCTCCTCTTGCGTCCGCCATGTCGGCGCGAGAATCAGCACGGGCCTGCTGCTCTAGAGCTTTGTGAGCAAGGATCGATGCGTAGTAAATCTTCTCGTCCTTGTCGTAGTCATCATTGTTGAGGATGTCTAAGGCGGCTGCAGTGTTGAGGACAGGGGTGGCGAGGATGATGTCCCCGTTTTTGTCCTTACGCTGCGGCGCTGTAGCCCACTCGAAACCAAGCTTTTGGGCAGGGGATTTGAAGTTGTCAGGATCCCTGCCTTTCTTGCTTTTCTTCTCTGCCACAGGTCCTGCCGGTTTGGGCAGTGGAGTAGTGGTGAAAAGATTGCGCTTGGGGTCTAACTTGACGGTTATCTTGGCGTTTTCCTCCTTGGCTTCGTCGAGGAGGCCCTGGACCTCTGCTTGCTTGCTTTTGAGGTACTCAGTTTGCTCCACCAAGGTGTTTCGAAGCCTTTCCAAATCAGCCGGGTTGGTTTTGTCGGTCACCGGCGTGTGCAGAACTTCTGCCAGGGCCGCCATGTTCCCTATCTTGCTAGGCTCGCCTTTCTCTAGAACCCACTTCTTTGGAGCCCCAGGAGGCTCCGGAAACAGTGGATCGGTTGTCGGGGTCCCCAGGTTGGCGGCGTCAGTTGCCGCCGCCTGTGCTGAGGCTGCACCGGTGACATCCGCCATGAAAACCTGCTGCATGTTGACGGAGGAGCCCGTAGCCGCTTCAGAAGGCGAAGGCTCAGATGTAATGAAACACTGCTTGACCCGTTGCTCAAACATGCTTGCAAAATCTTCTTCGGAGTCAGAATCTACGTTGACGTGAACAGTAGATCTGGATCCGGCATCCGACATCGCATCATCCTGGAGCGCAGGAAGAATAGATTCGGGATCTTGGCTGTCAGGCTGGGAGTCGGGTCCCAGTCCTGTCATGCCGACAAAGTGTAGATCTGAATCTGCGAACTCCTGAGAGGAGGAAAACTCAGATCCGTCTTGATTGTAGGGCGGGTGGGATGGCGAATAAATTCGCGGCAACCCATACGCCTCAGAAGTGTAGCCGATGAATACATCGACGCCGCCAAACGGCACAACTCCGCATCCGACAATGTAGTCGTCTGCGGGGATGTAGGACTCGTCGCAGCTGATGTAGTGGTTGTCGCCGTAGCGAACGGCGCGGCCAACGGTGATTGTTTCGCCGATGCCGCCTAGGGTTCCCGCCTGGAACGTGACGCCTGACGCCTTAGGCCCCACGGTGGGCGCCAACTGTCGTCGTATCGGCATCTGAGATAGGAGATGGGGTCCTGCTAGCCGAGTTTGAATGTAGGGCAAGAAGGTGGACGTCGTCGAGGTCGGGATTGTACATGGCAGTTTACCCAGCTTCAGGCTCCACGGCGGTGGCGGAGCCCTACATGCTGCTATAATTCACTATGAGGCAAAATAGCCGAGATACAGGTTACAATGAGGTTGATTGTATGAGAGTATATGGATTGGTTCCTTGCCCTAAAGGCGTCCCGAGGTCCAGCTTATATAGGCTGCTGGACCTAGGGTTACAAGGTATTTACGTATCCGGCAAGCATACAGAGTCCTAAACCTAGCCGGCAAGTCTGCCGCCTTCCGTCTTGGTCTTGGTGGCTTCATGGGCTTCGGTCTGGGGCCTCCTCCCTGCCGGCATCCGCCTTCCTTGATCGTCAGCTATCTGGGCCGCCCGGCAGGCAAAGCCTTCGCCACCACTGCGGGCCACCCGGGACTAGCCGGATTGATCCATGCTGGTGATACCCCTAGTAGGTATATCCCCAACAAGTGAGGTGGTAGTGGTGAGTTCATAAATGTTGAAGCTTTGTGAATCCAATCTTCAAGAGACCATGTGTTTTTGTGGTGGTGATGATGGCTTGTGTGTATATGGGGATACTCGATGTTACTAAATAGTATAGCCATCTTAATCCACATTTTATTCCAGATAGTTACTCACTTGGCTATGAAGATACATATGTTTCTATCCATCCATTTTTTTTCCACTATGCCAGTGACATACATGATATGTCGCACAAATGTTTCAACTCCTTAATTATGTACCAACTGCAAGATTCCATTCAATTAGGAATGAACAGATGACCTGATTTCAGGCATCGCAACAATTAAGCTAGTCCATCAACCAAATGATCCATAATGTCAAAACTTCCGAGAAGAATGGCATTCTTTTCCGGGAGAATTCCAACAAATTTTTGTTGGGTAGCAAAATATTGGTTCTCAAAATTTTGTACTGAGTTCAAACTAAATTTCAATCAAATTTAAAGCAGGTCAAAAAATAGAATTTGGCCTAATAAGTCACAATTTTAAAACTTTCTGATTTTTAAATGTTTTCGCAGATCCTAAAGTCTTCTCATAATGAAATCTTAAACCATTTTCCTTCTCATAATGACACCTTAAACCCTTTTCCTTGAAAAGGTTACTAGACATATTTGAGATCCGGAGGCAAAGGTACACATGTGATAGTGGGGCCATCAATTCATAAAAAGCATGTTGAGAAAAATTTGGGATCCCCCATCTGCCAGATCTTGGTAATCGAGAATTTAGAAGTATTTTATCGTGTGTTCCCACAAACATCTAAATGAGCCAACACATAAGAAAGGATATACGTACACAAATTCTATTTTTCCTGTGATTTTACCGCAACAAAACTTATCTCAAAGTCCGAACTAGATTAAATTCGGGAATGACTATTCCGTAGCCAGCTGATACGTTACTTTTATCACTTGCTGGATTCTTCCTTATGTTACTTGAACATATTCTTCTCGTTCTGCTAACTTGTTTTGCTTTTGAGTAAAATTCATGCCCTTGTGTTGTTGTTTGTCCGGCCTACCTAGTCTTTAGGTACTAGACCAACATAACTAGGCCATGGATCCTTTGAAATAACAAATGGGCATCGATATTTTATAAAAGCATTATTTTAAATATTTTTAGGAAACTACACCTCGCACACACATTCCCAATTCACACGTGTAGTGCAACCGGCTGCTCTAGCTATGCACATCCTAAGTTGCACGTGCAAGACATGCAATCTTCAGTTACGCACCGGATGCAACTTCCCCCTTCCTAGTCCCTAGCTCTCTTCTAGCTTCTGGTTGCACTCATGCCATATTTGTTTCACAACGGTTACACCATCTATTCCCTCTCACTATTGCGCACATGTGCAGATGCAATGTCACCCCGTAGTTGAACAACATATATGACTTCTAGACAGAGCGGGCACATGATATTGACACTGCATTCAAATTACAAAACAAAACCAACGCAAAACCTGAAGCTTCACAATTTTTTCAATGGAAAAGTATAGGCAAACATATTGGCAAATTTTTCAATAGTAAACATAAAGGTTCATAAATTTTCCATAACAACGACATCATCTAAAAATAGTAGAGAAATTACATAAAATAGATAAACTCATAGCACAACTTTACGGTTCTCCAAGGCTTGGAAACGTGATATGATTGCATCATCATTAACTTGCAAATAGAATTCCTTCTTAGGATATGTAACCAAGCAATCGTTCAAGTATTGACCTCCCATCTTGTTCCTCAACTTATTCTTCACATAGTTCATTGAAGAAAAAACTCGCTCAACAGTTGCAGTTGCAACAGGAAAAACCCGAACCAATTTAAGAAGCTTGTAAACAACATTATAAGTGAGTCTCTTCTTTGTCTCAACAAGCTTAATAGAGAGATCCGTAATATTTTTCACTTGCCTAAACCTTTCATCTCTACGAATGTCAGCTATAAAGTTTGTGAGTTGAAAGGGAAGGCGCATTAGCTCCATCTTTGAAAATCTTTGGGATAAAACCGAGCAAGTTTAACCAAATTTTCCTTGTCATAAGCAGAAAAATAAGCCATTTGGATTGAAGATCCATGCAAACAAGTAACTTTGTGTTTACCTCATCAAATCTGTCTTTGAACTCTCGAAGTTGTCTATCAATGACACCCAAGAACATATCCACATGGAAGCGATGCATATTTTTGAAGAACCTTGCGGATCTTCCAACCGACTTATAGAAAGTATCCATGTCAATAACTTTGATTCTATGCTTCACACAGAAAGAATTTACCTCTTCAAAAAAGCTCTCCATCCACTATCATGTCGCAAGTTCTCAAACTCTTGTTCTGTCTATTCAATGAGACCCATAGCGTTGACAATATCCTGGTCCCTCTGTTGCAAGGGTCTACTCAAGTCATTTGTGATGCCAAATATGGCCAACGTCAGTTTTGCCATGAAAATAAATTCATAAGACTCAAATGATGTTAACATAGTTTGTGCGGCAAGAGCCTCTGTGCCACTATACTCTTGTCCAATTTTTATAAAAACTGTTTGAATTGAAGGATACATGGACATAACATTTGTCACCGTCTTATAATGAGAATTCCATCGAGTATCACAAGGCCTTGCCAAACCCATCTCTTGATGCAAACCTTGACCAGATTCAATTTCACCCAATTCCAATGCTTCAATTATATGCTCATCTTGTGCTACTCGGAGTCAAGACATGCCAAGAACATTCAACAGGTATCCAAGTTGTTGAAAGAACCAACCACAATCACCACACTGTTTATCAACGGCAACAAGAGTTGGTTGGAGCTGATGGGCAAAGCAATGCACATAATATGCCGAAGGAGACTCATCCATAACAAGTTTCTTCAAACCATTGACATGACCCTTCATATTGCTAGCTCCATCATACCCTTGCCCACGAACCATGGAAAAGCTCAAAGAATGTTCCATAAGTAGACCCCTGATTGCTGTTTTAAGTGTCAAAGATGTGGTGTCTTGAACTTCAACGATACCAAGAAACCTCTCCACTACCCTTACTTTCTTATCAATGTAACGAACACGTAGAGCCAATTGTTCTATTTGACGAACATCACTAGATTCATCGGCGAGTATTGTAAAATAATCACCATCAGGATCCTCCAACATGAGTCTACAGGTTTCTTTGGCACAAGAACCAATGAGCTACTTTTGTATCTTGTGGTCTATCATTTTACATTTATTTGGAGCGTTGTTTAGAACCACCTTGCCAGCTTCTCTAAAATTATTTGCTAGCCACTTCAAGAGCTCAAGAAAATTGCCTCTATTTAAAGAAGCTTTACTTTCATCATGTTCACGAAAGGCCAAGCCTTACTGCAAAAGAAACCTCAAACACTTGAGAGAATATGTCGAACGTGATATATGCAGTGACTTGTATTCTCTAGTGTTTGCAGCTCTAGGACCTGTTGAATCGAATGTTTGGGTTGTGTGAACCAATTATATTTCACTTGAGCATTATTGTGGGAACTAGTTATATCACCAACATGTTTCTCCAATCTTCTTCTCATGTTCCAATTTCTAAATCCTCCATTGACAAAATTATCACCACCAGGAGTAGTTTGGTCCTTGAATAAATGACAAATAAAGCAGAAAGCAGCATCCTTTTCCACACAATACTCAAGCCAATCAAACTCATCAAACCACGCAGCTACAAAGCGACGCATACCTCCAATCTCTGTTACCCGAAAATTATGCTTCCTAGGTTGACATGGCCCCAATGCAATATATCCCCTTCTGACTGAATCTTGTTCATTGACATCATAGCTTGAGATGGGAATCCTCTTCCCAGGATCATGTGAAAGTAAATCCAAATTATAGGCTACTTCATCTTCATCATTCAGTTCAAGATCTTCAGTGATTGGGGAGCCTGTTTCTGGTACTGTACTTGTGTCTATCCCCGGTTGGGTTCCACTGCCATTATGTGCTTCAACTCGTACAGGCTGAAGCTCTCCAGAAAAAGCATTGCTTTGATTTTTAGGTCCATAACTTTAAAATACCATTTTTGAATTTTACTAAAATCGGTGCGCTGGAGCTCGGGAGCCAAAAAATCCCCTCTCCTCGCTCCCTCTATATATTTTTTGCCCGCAAACAGGATAAAAGGCCTAGGCAAAAGGAAGCCCACCCGTACCGTTCAAATAAATAGGCCCAACAGAAAACAAAAGTCAACATGAGAGCAACCAGTCAACCACAGGGCATGGAAGGACAAACAACATCAGTGACTTGTTCAACAGTACCATGAGCACAAATATTAACAAATGACCCTACGACTCCCATGCCGACAGAGAAATAGGAAGTCCTCAATCAAGTGAGATTTAGCAAAGTTTTTTAACTTATAAGTACAACTTTTGGCCACAATTGCTCATTGATTATTGTGATTTGTTCAAAATAACCCTGATTTCGATTTTTAAGTGGCCCGAAGTAACGACCTACGCATGGCCGAGTAATTATATTTTTTTGTCAATTTATCACAAATCGTTGTGATTTTTCAAAAGTAACCCTATTTTGTAATGAGACCCGAAGTACTTTTATTTCCGAAATTTTAAACCTTGAAATAAAGAGGGAAGGTGGATTGAGCTAAGCATGATCCACACGTTGATGTGGTATTTCTACTAGGTGTGTTAAGCTAATGTCTTAAGTACCCTGAGTTGTCTATTTGCAGGTCACTCTACTAAGCCTTTTTTTTAACAATCAATATCATATATTATATTAGCGAATTGTACACGATAGAGATACATGAGCTGGCTACAACGATTACAAAATAAAGTCGAAAGAAAGGAGCAATTCTCCGAGATCTTCAAACCCTTTATTCTTCCAAGACACAATCTTGTACTTTTCTGAAGACAACCGTAGAACGACAAAGATATCAAACCACAGACCTGTATATTTGCCAATTCAATTGAAAGATTGGAACTCATATTATGGTTACCATGTACTGAACTCAAAACACAGCGTGGAAGTAAGGTACAGTGAACCATAATATGAAGTTCCAGTTAATGGAAGTTACAGAAGAAAACAGAAGGGCGAACAAAATTACAATATGCTCATGTACATATATATCTTATAGACACAAAATAATTGACCAATTTGTCTGAAGGACTTATTGGGTAAATGATGACCAGGTAGAATTAATTAACTCCTATTACAACATACGATTCGACAGGGCGTCCCGAACTCCCGATCGAGCTCGTATGGCATTCGCATCCGGCCAATCTCTCTTCTTCTTCTTGTCCTCATCATCATCCTCCTTCCGATGACAGGTGGTGCCCACATGATCTTGAGCCCCCTATTTTTTTTATTCCTCGAAAAGAGAGAGTAAAACCTGACAAGAAGAATAGTCGACGGGGGGGCGTACGAAAAAAAGAAACGAAAAAACTCCTGCTCTCTTCCTGTTGTTGTTGTACGTAGTGTGTACAGCGCCATGCGCTCACGCATGGGTCAATGCTTGCGTAGGCCTTGAAAAAGAATGGAATGGGATGGAATGGAGTGGATGGAGTTAGGAGTAGATTATGCGATGATGTATGGCGCCGGCAGCGGCAGGCCGACGATCTTGCCGCAGCGGAGGCCGTTCTCGGGCATGTTGTACTCGTCCCTGAGCGACCTCGCCGGCGAGGTGCAGCTCACGTACAGCTGCTCCCCCATGTAGTACCTCTCCCAGAGATTGGACCTCAAGTTCCACATCCCGGCGTTGTCGAAGGTGAGCATCACCGCCGTCCACGACCTCGGGTACACCTGGATGGTGTGCCGGCTCACCGTGTCCAGAAGGTTGTACGTCCTCCTGCAGTCCGGCGTCCATAGCCCCGGTCCCATGCTGCACATGCATATATGCGCGTAACGTAGGTGATTCAGGCATTCAGACTTGATCAAGCTATATATTCAGCTACAATTTGCTTACCCGGCGGCGAAGAAGGCGTAGCCGTTGAGGTGGAAGGAGTCGATGCTCTTCTCAGGGTTCTCGAAGACGACCTCAATGTAGGTACGGAACTCGGTGGTGAGGACGTTAGGGCGAGCTTGATGGGCGTGCCCTCCTTGGGTGGCGTGTCGCCGATGAGGTTGTACTGGAAGAGGCCGTTGGTGGCGTTGAAGTACTCGGCGAGCTTGAGGGGCGTCTCGGCGTCTACGTGCGACACGCCGTTGAGCGCGTACCTCTCCTTGCCGTCGACCTTGGCGCGGCTGGTGGAGAGCTTGATGGTGCGGGTGATGTTGATCTGGCCGTAGTGGTAGGACCCCTGCGGGTTGGGCCTGGCGGCGCTGGCCGTGAGGTTCCAGCGGAAGGACCTCCACTGGTTGATGGACCAGGCCCAGCCGCTGGGTGCCTCTGGCAACTTGGGCGACGGCGGGGTGTTGGATCCCTTGTAACGGATGACGGCGGTGATTGTGTTCACCTCCTTGATGAAGCGAGTGGAGGCGACAAGGAAGTAGTCACCGGGCTTCTGGTTGGCGGTGACGAGGACGGAGAGGCACTGGCCGACATGGACGTCGAGCGAGTCGTACTCGTTCTGCACGGTGTGGGAGCCCTCCATCTCGACGAGCTTGAGGATGTGACCTTGGACGCGCACGTTGAGGGAGGCCTTGATGCCGACGTTGCAGATGCGGAACCGGTACGTCTTGCCGGCCTCCACGTTGTACATGGGCGGGTTGGAGGCGTCCTTCTCGTTCTTGCCGTTGATGAGGAGCCCCGCGGGGCGGCCGATGGTCTTGCCCGTGTCCAGGTGCTTCTCCAGGACGGTGTGGTCCTTGGTGTACCAGTCGCCGACCATGACGGAGAAGTCGTCGGCCGGCGGGTCGAACGGGACGGGGATGAGCGCGCGGCTGTGGATGGTGATGAGCCCGTACCCTCCGGCGGCGCGCTGCATGCCGATGCTGGGGAAGTAGAAGAATGTGCCGATCTGGTCCTTGAACTGCATCTTGTACGTGAAGTTGGTGCCTGGCATGATGGGGCACATGGCGCCGGGCATGCCGTCTTGCCACGAGTTCTTCCTCTGCTGGATCCCGTGCCTGCAGCCAATTTGCATGCCACGCGCGCGCACAAATTAACATGTAATGATCCATCGACCATGCTAGCTCCAAGAATGATCGATCGGATTCAGTAGAAGACGTACCAGGTGAAGAGGAGCGGCTTGTCGATCTGGTTGAAGACGTTGACGATGATGTTGTTGTTGGAGGTGCAGTTGATGGTGGGGCCTGGGAAGGCGTCGTTGATGAGGAGCATCTTCTGGGGCACGCCCATCGGGGACCTCGTCCCGTAGGTCACCTTCCACTCGAAGAAAAGGTAGGGGTCCTCGGCTCTCACCGCCACGGCGAGCAGCGCCAGCGCGAGCACCGCGGCGGCGCAGCCGCGCATCGTCCCTGCCGTCATATCCCTCCTCGGCATCTCTCCTCCGGTACTGCTTCCCCCTCCGGCCGGCTGCTGGTGGGTAGATCGATCAACGAGACGCGACAGCGGTGTGCATGCGGCGGGCGATGGAGATGGGACAGGGGAGGGGAGGCAGAGGAGGCCGAAACTTATATGTGTCGAGGCGCCATTGGAAGGAGCGGTGCGCGGGCATCCATGGCGCGGGCGCCTGTGGTTGGTTTCCTCCAGCGACCGCAACGCCCGCGCGTCCGCTCGCCGATCGGGCTCCACCGGCTGTGGTCGGTCTCCTTCTATTCTTGACTCGATCCTGCATGCATGGCACATCTCGGTGCGTGGCATATATGCTGGCATGCATGACAACGGTCGGTCGGCGACAGCAAATAGCAGTTTGTTGTTCGTACATGATGATCCTATAATAACCGATGCTGACCTCGCAGCCGCGGTATCCCTTGAACGTTCGTATCCGCTACCCCAGTACTTACCTCGATCCTAGCTACTCCCTCCGTTCCAAAATAGTTGACTCGCATTTGTGTAAATACGGATGTATCTGTACTTGTTTAGTGTCTAGATACATCCATGTTTTGACAAATGTGAGTCAAATAATTTGGAACGGAGGGAGTACACTGTATGTCTGTGATCTTAACTTTCCGTATCACATATTCACATTGTAGGCCTTGTTTGGTATTAAGGTTTTTGTGAGAATTAATGGGCATAATACTCATACGGATTGAGTGAAACCCTAACCTTCACCCAATGCTATCAAATCAATTAGTTCACAATCCACTAGGCAGGGGTAGTATATTGAAAATTAAAGAAAATAAACTGAAGTTTGGAAAATTCTGGGAAAAAATGGGGATAAACCCAATCAAATACACTAGAACCAAACGATCTTTTGAGATATGTGGAGATTTGGGGTTTAACCGGGATAATACCCATCCAAAAAATACACTAGTATCAAACAAGGCCGTACGATAGTCACTACTTTTCTTTCTTTTTGCCAGTTGTACGGGGCATACCGGGGTCGTACTAAAACCAAACAAGGAGTCCACTTTCTAGGGTTAAGCATTTAGAGTTGAATGCACCGCTAGTTGCCGTACTTGTCATGTCGGTCTAAGTCATTCTGGTCATTGCACAATAAGAATACCCTTTAATTGTACAACGAAAAACTTTGTCCGGATATGAGGAGGGAGGGGCGAGGACGGCAGCATGCCTTCGCCTCACTTCATTACTTTTAGTTGACGCTAGGTGGTCCAATAACCTATTTGTAATTTTCATTACTCTCGGTGATGTTTGTAGTGTTGCTGATGATTATTAATAGATCGATGGAAATTTTCGCAAAAAATGATGACTTTGGGACCGTCACGCTTCTAATGGCACGTTGTATTTGCTGACGTGGCGAGCTACGTGGCCCATTTGTCAGGTCACTTAAACAAGGCCCATAGCCATGAGTTTTTTTTTTGGCAAACTGTCACCGGCTAGCTTGGGACATAACGGCCAGATATTTTACAGAGCTCTCAAAACACTAACTGAGAACCATAAATGGAAAAGTTGCCAGTGTCGGAGGTCGCGAGCTGCTGACAGAGCATCGTCTCCAAGTCATGCAAACCACAAGATCCATCCGTTCTGCGCTTCGCCACTGGTTCCCTTGATTTCGTTCATCCCTCCCCGATTGTGGGCGCTTGGTGAAACAAAACATATTCAACATGGCAGACCACGGCGGCCGGGTGTTTTACAAGTATAGCAAGCATGGTGTATGTTCTGGTACTATAATACGTTTGTCATTTTGGATTTTTTTTTTGCCAATTTTGAGTTCAATAGTGCCACTGTTACAAGCAAAGGTTCCATTTTGAGTGTTAATTTGCTTTTACTTTTATAGCACAGTTGCAATTTTTGGCATTGGGATTTGAAGTATGTTGGTTTTTTATCGACAAAAATTATCTTCGAGTTGATGTTATTGTTGATGCACTAGGTTGGGAGGAGTTGAAGTAAAGAAAGGAAGAGTTGCAGGTACATGAGCTGAAGGGGTTCGTAGCAGAAAACAATAATTTTTCTACCTTACGTACGCCAAAACTTAGCCAAGAATCTATCTATCTAGTAATGCGGTAACGGAGGATATATCGATAACATACCCTTGTAGACCGATAGCGGGGATTACGCTCCCGCAACAAGCGTTGTCGATGAAGACGACGTAGCCGACCTCGAGGTCGCAAAGAACTTGGCGTGACGAAGACGAAGGCGAAGGTGGCGCGACGATGACGCCCTGGCGCCCCAAGTGTGGCGCCTCCGAGTACTCGCACACGTGCGGAGCTTGACGATGACTACCGGACTCTCCGATCCAGCTGAGATAGCGGAAGTAGAACTTTTGGGTGGAATCCCGCAGCACGACGGCGTACTGCGGTATAGATTTCTCACACGCGCGTAGTCCTTACAAGGGGACCACGCACAACGGGAGGTGGAGAGAGGGTGGAAGTGGGCGGAGGGACATCCTTGGCCAATAGGAATAAATCCTGAATTTATTGTGTATTTTCCAATTAATATGCCCCACTATTTATTACGGGAGAGGGGGTGTCCCTCTCCCTTGCTAACCCATGTGGGACTAAAGGAGAAGGGGGGAGGTGGTGCGGCCAGCTATGGGCCCCATGTGGCCCAGCCGCACCACCCTCCCAAGAGGGTTCGGCCCCCTAGTGGGCTTTCCCTCCGGGGTTTTGGCCCATTAGGTGGGCTACCCCATTTTTCCTCTTTTAATTAATATTTAAATATATATAATTCATAATTAAATATATTTGCATATTATTTAATCTCCCGTGACTCCGCAACAACTTCCGGACCACTCCGAACTTCATTCGGTCTTCCCCGGAACCCTTCCGATTCCACTGGAACCCTTCCGGTTCATTCTCTCTCTATTTCTATTATTCCGATAATTCCACAACGATCTCGAAGCGTCGTCAATACCTTAAGTGTGTTACCCTACGGTTCGGGAAATATTCCAAATATGGTCGAGACCCCTCGCTCGCCAATGACCGTTAGGGAGACCTGGATGGCTATGACGGTCCCTGTGCATTCTAGAATAATCGTCGTTGAACCGTTAACATGATGTTTATTCCTTTTGTTCCTTCGATACTACCCTCGTCCGAGATACGATCGTCAACATCCTATGTTGTGTTTTATCCCGTTACCGACAAGGGTTACTTAACTCGTTCCGTGATATTACATCTCCAATGACCTAGTCATACGCTGCACAACTTAATAGATGTAATCTCACCGAGTGGGCCCAGAGTATCTTTCCATCACACGGATGAACAAATCCCTCTCTTGATCACTCGCCTCAACTACTTCCTTAGGATACCCGAAAGTGTCACCTTTATTGTCACGCTAGATAAGTCATGGTGTTTGATGCGATCAAAGTATATTCTAGAAGCAGTGATTTGATATGATCTCATGGTCTGAGGAATAAGCTATCACATTACTCTCCTATTGCAATAATGAACTTCAGTGATACGATCCTTTTGCAATACTTTGGTGGGTAATGTCCATCGCCTTATTTTACTAATAAAATGACTTCATCATCAACTGTTATGAATCTGCATGATCGAGAAATCACGATCATCCGCTGACTGGTGAACTAGTTTATATAGAGGCTTACTAGGGATCCTGGTTTGTTTACATACCACACGTGTATTAACAATTCTGATTAATACAGTTATAGTACGGTAGAAAACTTATTTATAAACTTAATGAGATAATGCGATAAATACTTAATATTTATTTGCCTCTAGGGCATATCTCCTTCAGTCTCCCACTTGCACTAGAGTACAAATAAACCAGCTGCATTTTATTACCAATCATACAACCTTATCCATTATAGGCGTTTATGATAATGCTTGCTTGTGAAAGAGGTTTTCCTTTAACGGCATGTACCATACTGAACCGTCCATTCTTTGTGATTCATTGATTATCACCTTGTTTGATATCAATCTGTTATCTTGATAACATTTGAACATATTTACTAAGTGGGACTTCGTTTCCCCGCGCATACTCTGATTCATAATCAGCCAAGTGCACCTGGAAATCACTTTAGTTTGAGAACACGTTTTCTCTTCTAATCAATATGTATAATTTCGCAGTATCTATATACCTTTCATACCTATGTAGATTCTGACATTCTATTGTCAGTTTAGTGTCTAAAAAGCTTCCTACGACATTTGGTCCTCCCAGTCATCCAGATAGATCCTTTAACACAACACTTTGTTGAGTTCATTTTCCTCTATTGACTCGAAATGCTTTATCCTTAGTTTCCTTTAAACAGTAAAGATTTTACTTATAGTGAATTTCATAAAATTCACCTTGGTATTTGTTCTTCTTATAAGAACATCGGTCATACTACGTCGAGCACATAATATGGTTTTATACGATGCCACTTAATATACCGGTATAAAAGAGGCAACATATCTCACAACACTATTATCATGTAGAAAACACTAAATGTTTTAACTAGATTTTTCAAGGACTTTTCCTTGATATATTCCATTCTGACTTTTCAGAATCTAATCTAATAAAACATCTCGACCTTTTATTTAAAACTTCCTAATTATCCAAATAGATTACCAACGTTTTAAATCACATACAACTTCATCGTAATTCTATAATCATATTAATTAATTCTAATTTTAACTAGTACTTCCATTATATGTCATTTACACATAAGGACATTTATTAAGCTCCACTCAAAATGTCAATCACATTTGAGACTATTCAGCTCATCTAGCTCCCACTCAAAAACATGTCTCTTACATATTAGATTTGGTAAGCTAATTCGACTCCCACTTAAATTATATAACATAATTTCTTTCGATATTTTGGTCAATACAAAATCATTGATCATTTATCAATTCGAAATCCAACATACGAAGTATTAGCACTTTGCTAACACAGACTCAAGCATGTCTACATTTGTGTAGTCAAACCTTTTGATTTTTTCCAAGACATTCTTTATGACAAAATTAGCTTTATGTCCTTTCCATAGTTTCATTCCTTTCATATAACCTTTTATATAAAGATTAAGTAACCATTTTACTTAATAAGATTCAAATAACAATTATCTTTGTAATCTTAAATGTAACTTAGGATTTACAATTCTTAATTGTTTCTCGTATTTGGTATCATCTAATTTCTTTGTGTTTCGTTCTGGCAACAAAATCATTTAATCAAGAATATCAATTTGTGACTTGACAAAATATTCTTGATTCGTACCATCTTTACAAAAAGCTCCTAATGAAACATTATGATCTTTTATCATCATTTTTCATTTCCTTTCGTGAGTTTTGTTCTCGAAACATATTCCATCACATTACTCCATACTTCACAGGAATAAGGCCAATTACCTTTATTTAAGCTTTATGCACTATTCCATTAAACTTATTTTCCAAAATTACCAAGACATCAATACTAGTTTTGCTTTTATTGGTATTTTGGTTCATGGAATGTATTCATACCTTTTATGAATATTCTACAAAGAACTATTCGTGTATAGTTTTATATTATCATATAATCCTTTAAACCACGACACTGAAAATATTGTCGTGTTACATGAATTTTGGATGAGAAAACAATTTTCTAAAGTGGGGCGTTTTACTAAAACTACTCTAAATAATTTTAACTTTTAAGAGATACTTTTAAGACCATACTTTATAAAATATAGAGTATGATTATAATATTTACAAATCAACTTGTTTGATGTGCAATTATTATAATTTGTGGAACAAATTTCACAAGTCTCTATGCTAAAATCATAACCCAAAATCACTGTCCTTTTGATCAAATCACAATGACCCGATTTAGTATCCACCTTTTCTCAAAAATCCTTTTGATATTTTATCAAACAATTTCAGATTAATGTCTCTTTTAGTAAATACATTTTATTTACTTAGAGTCATTTTAAAAGTTCCGATAATAATGATATTCACCATATTGATTTAATTATCATCATGTTTGATTTTCAATCAACTTTTCTTATACATTGACATATCAATGTTTGGATCATCACGTCTCATTTAGACATTGGCTCAATTTTAATAGATCGAAGTATCTATAAATAATGCCAACATGATTAACAATTCGGTGGTGTTGTTTCAAACAATATCATCTTTTTTACTTTGGATTTTATTTTAGTATTTCTATTTTATAAATGTCCAACTTATTATCATCGGGATTATAACGCGAATAACTTATTTGTAACCGAAACATGATCATAAGAAGAATTTATCCATAATCAAAAACAACTGGCTTGTTCCATTACATATATGAATAACTGCATTGCAAGATGCAAAACACACTAATTAAGATCATTCTCAAAACGATTACAAAATCTCTTATTCTAAAATACTAATCCAAAATAATAAATATAGAAGGTAAAACGCCATTGGCCATCAACTATCTTGCTTGCCATCACTTGTTCACCATCACATTGTCCTCTCCATATCCTTGTAAGAATTAGGTCATGTTTTCATAAAACAGAATAAGTATCAGATACTTTTCAACAAGTATTTTGAAAAACAATACATTTATAATTCTGTATATCAAATATACCGTATGGGTCGATGATCTCCGCTTCAATAGGATCCACTTTTACGTTCCTGAACCAGCTTATAAATTGATAAAGAGTAAGCGACTCACTCTTCACAACATAGCCACGGACATGCTCCTCATAGCTGGGAGGAAGAGAACGTAACACAATAGTGATCGCAAAAGCATCCGCCATCCAGTAGTCATAGACATTCGTGAGACTCAAGTATATGTCGTACATCTTGCCCAAATGAGTTTCCAAGCAGGTGTGTCTTCCATCTTGAGTGAAAGAAATCATCCAGCTGCTTAAACTGCTCAATTTTCATCTGGTCTATGAAATGGGCCTTGAGTGCATCTATCATCACAAAAGGTTCCATGTCTTGAAACTGTGCTTTCAATTCAGGCTCCATGTGAGACATAGTGATCTGGACACTTATGAAAATATCACGACGCTGGCGAAAAGCCTCATCATCTTCTTCGCTTGCGGAATCATCCGGCGCATCTCCTAGAAATTCTTCTATTACATAGAGTATGTTGTTGTGTGAGAGAATTCCCCTTAATTTCTCGTACCAGTCGATGAAGTTGGACCCATCGGCCAAAAGTTGCCGATCTCTAAGGAAGTAACCAAAATAGAAATTGTCGCTGGGATAGAACACCATCTACAGAAATAGTCGCAAAGATAATAAGGCTAAGTTTATAAAAATATGAGCTTAGTTTATAATCAAATTATCAAACATACTCCACTAAGATAATCATCCCTAAAATCATCTCAGCGATTACACGATCCCAATTCACTATACCACCCCCGATCGTCACGGCCGGCAGCATAGTTGCAAGGGTGGACATCGAAATGTCGATCACAACATTCATGTGACTCATGCTCGATCTTTCGATCTTCACGTGTTCCGAGGCTATGTCTGTACATACTAGGCTCGCCAATTAAAACCTTAGTGTATTGCTTGTGCAACGTGGCTTACACCCACGGTATGCGAACGCAGATACGTCTGACACCCGATCGTCACGGCCTGCCTCGTAACGGAGAACTTTCGGTGGTGCACACTAAGGGAGAACACAACTTTGGTATTTTATTTAGGGATCATCCTATTATAGCTATTGTCGTATATCTAATATATAAGCAATCAATAGGATATACACACAACAATACAATATCAAATAATGAAATGAAGTGCGATATGACATGGCCTTGCGCCTTGATCTCCATGGCGCGCCTCGGCAGGGCTCCGAGTCCGCGGTGCCTCCTTTGCCGTCGACAAGTTGAACAATTCATAATACTTACCGTAGCCATGTCATATAAAATGCCCCCTGCAAAATAAAGTTAGACGCTCTCTACTTTATCTTTTGCATGTTTTACGTGCTGCTAGGGCTTTCGTAAAAGAACCGTTTCTTACCTACGAACATAGAACCATAACAGCGATTAAATAATTGTCTCTATTACACCCTTTTCAGGGCCCTCCATTAAAAATGCTAATCCATCTAAAGAGAGAGAAACAGACACCCGCTAGCCGCATATATGGTACAAGCCATATGTTAGTTGCGGAGCCAGTCTCGCGTAAGCGTACGCGTAAGGTCGGTCCGGGCCGCATCATCAACTCGATGCTGACAACATTAGCAAGTGCACGCGAGAGGGTAACAATTATAAAATCGATACCCACATTTAACATGTGTTCTAACCGTACCAGCATAACTACGCATAGATCGGCTCTGATACCACTGAAGGGGTTCGTAGCAGAAAACAATAATTTTTCTATCTTACGTACGCCAAAACTTAGCCAAGGATCTATCTATCTAGTAATGCGGTAACGGAGGAGATATCGGTAACATACCCTCGTAGACCGATAGTGGGATTACGCTCCCGCAACAAGCGTTGTCGATGAAGACGACGTAGCCGACCTCGAGGTCGCGAAGAACTTGGCGCAACGAAGACAAAGGCGAAGGTGGCGCGACGATGACGCCCTGGCGCCCAAGTGTGGCGCCTCCGAGTACTCGCACATGTGCGGAGCTTGACGATGACTCCCGGGCTCTCCGATCCAGCCGAGATAGCGGAAGTAGAATTTTTGGGTGGAATCCCGCAGCACGACGGCGTACTGCGGTATAGATTTCTCACGCGCGCGCAGTCCTTACAAGGGGAGCACGCACAATGGGAGGTGGAGAGAGGGTGGAAGTGGGTGAAGGGGCATCCTCGGCCAATAGGAATAAATCCTGAATTTATTGTGTATTTTCCAATTAATATGCCCCACTATTTATTAGGGGAGAGGGGTGTCCCTATCCCTTGCTAACCCATGTGGGACTAAAGGAGGAGGGGGGAGGTGGTGCGGCTGGCTATGGGCCCCATGTGGCCCAGCCGCACCACCCTCCCAAGAGGGTTCGGCCCCTAGTGGGCTTTCCTTCCGGGGTTTTGGCCCATTAGGTGGACTGCCCCATTTTTCCTCTTTAATTAATATTAAATTAATATTTAAATATATATAATTCATAATTAAATATATTTGCATATTATTTAATCTCCCGTGACTCCGCAACAACTTTCGGACCACTCCGAACTTCCTTCGGTCTTCCCCGAAACCTCTCCGATTCCACCGGAACCCTTCCGGTTCATTCTCTCTCTCTATTTCTATTATTCCGATAATTCCAAAACGATCTCTAAGCGTCGTCAAGACCATAAGTGTGTTACCCTACGGTTCGGGAAATACTCCAGACATGGTCGAGACCCCTCGCTCGCCAATGACCGTCAGGGAGACCTGGATGGCTATGACGGTCCCTGTGCATTCTAGAATAATCGTCGTTGAACCGTTAACATGATGTTTATTCCTTTTGTTCCTTCGATACTACCCTTGTCCGAGATACGATCGTCAACATCCTATGTTGTGTTTTATCCCGTTACCGACATGGGTTACTTAACTCGTTCCGTGATATTACATCTCCAATGACCTAGTCATACGCTGCGCAGCTTTATAGATGTAATCTCACCGAGTGGGTCTAGAGTATCTTTCCACCACACGGATGAAAAAATCCCGCTCTTGATCACTCGCCTCAGCTACTTCCTTAGGATACCCGAAAGTGTCACATTTATTGTCACGCTAGATAAGTCATGATGTTTGATGCGATCAAAGTATATTCCAGAAGCAGTGATTTGATATGATCTCACGGTCTAAGGAATAAGCTATCACATTACTCTCCTATTGCAATAATGAACTTCTGTGATACGATCCTTTTTGCAATACTTGGTGGGTAATGTCCATCACCTTATTCTACTAATAAAATGACTTCATCATCAACTGTTATGAATCTACATGATCGGGAAATCACGATCATCCGTTGACTGATGAACTAGTTTATATAGAGGCTTACTAGGGACCCTGGTTTGTTTACATACCACACGTGTATTAACAATTCCGATTAATACAGTTATAGCACGGTATAAAACTTATTTATAAACTTAATGAGATAATGCGATAAATACTTAATATTTATTTGCCTCCAGGGCATATCTCCTTCATGAGCAACTTTAGCGGTGATAGGACATGAGGAGTGCAGAAAGGAAGAGTTGCAGAAAACTATGAAGAGAAACATTGACTATGTTGAAGATAGGTCTAGGTATGCTAGGTCTGATGTTATTTGTGTTGGTTCTAGAGAAATGATGGATATGATGAACCGATGTGAAATGATGTGCTGGTGTGTGCGAAAATGATGTATTGCTGATGTGCAAAATGATGTAATCTAGTTTTTGTACTTAATGTGTGAATCTTCCGTTCTAATGCAATGTTTGTTGCAATTTGAATCTTCCGTTTTTAGTGCAATGTCTGAATGCACATATGTGTTAATTTTTAGTTGAATTGCAATATATTTGTAAGAATTGGACAAAACAATGCCATTTCGTATGATAGATCACATATGTTTGCCAAACAACAAGATAGGACATAAACCCAATATTTCATATCAAAAGTCATACAATTTTTCTTGAAAATATGGGGCATTTCACATCAACTAAAAATGTGATTTAAGATTATAGGTAAAATATATGTTTGAAATCTTGTATTTAATATGAAATCGTCACATGAGCTAGAAAAAGGACTCAAGCATGAGTTCATAGATCAAAATGAAATATAGCCTAGTATTCCACAAAAGTTTGCCCCCACAAAAATGCACAACCTAGCATCTCCAAGGGAAATCCAAAGGGGATGGACCGATGTCGAGGGCTTCCTCAAGTTCCCAAGGTATATGTTTCTCCTCCTTTTCGGTTTCTTTTGAGGGTTATCTTTAGCTAATTTCCTAAATCACATTATCTCATCCCATCAATATACATTCTAGTTGTTTACATGACCAAGATGTGTTGCTCCCTTGCAACACCTATTTTATCTTCATATGCTACATCTTAGTCACGTAGATGAACATCCCGAAAGGTTACCATATGTAATTTGTTGTCTTGGTCTGCAACTGATCTTACTAATGACGATCAATTCATAGATTGAGAATAATTACCAACTAGTCTGAGGAATTCTATCTTTGGTCAGATTAAGACATTTGAAAGGACATTTATATCCACACAATGAGCGGTCTAACTGTGTGCTAAAAGATTTACAGGTACATCTCTAAGTTGCACATGATGTTTGGATGTCCCCTCAAAAAGGATGAAGCGCGTAGTCGTAGTTTTCCTTTGTCTTTCTTAATGTTTATAGGAAAACCGTACTATCAAGGGGGTCCGGTGTGGAGGTATGGACAAAATCATCGTATACCATTTGGTCATTCACGGTTTTGTTCTGAGCTAGTGTGTGCTTCAGGTGCCGGAAGTATCAGGCCAAAGCCCGGAAGTACCGCCCCACTCTTCCCAGAGGAACAGGATGCCCAGGCTTTGTTTCTGTACTACCCGATGTACCGACATTTTGCCCCCGTAGTACCGAGCCACTGTGCTCAGTACTTCCAGGCCAAGTACCAGACCTACTACCGCATTAGCCCAGGAGCCTATGCCTTCGGTACGTTTTGCTCGAAAGTTGCCCCGCTACTTCCCGGTCCTACCGTATGCGTAGTATCGGGCCCTAACGCCGAGTAGTACCTGGGCCACCTTATCCACTTGAGGTTTGTCCATCGGCTGACTGGCCATTTTTCTGCCGGTCGAAAGTACCGGTCTTTGGCCCGGTACTACCGTCCCTGCGTAAAAAACTGGCCAACGCCACATTTTGTGGAGGACTATATAAACTAGCCTCCAAAGAGGCTAAGCTTTCTAATACTCTCTCTCCTTCATTGATTCAAAGCTTCAAACTACTAGATCTCCCACTTCCTTGGTCCAAACACCTTCAAACTTTGAGGACTGAAGGAGGAGATCTAAATCTATACTTCCACAAAGCAATTTCGATCCCCCACTAATTCTTAGCGGATCTTGTTACCTCTTGGGTTCATTGGAACCCTAGACGGAAGTTGTGGTCTTCGTGGCTTTGGAAGTCGTGGGGACAAGTCGGGAGCCTCCAATTGAGTTGTGGATGCGTGCCTCGGCCTTGTGATTCTTGTGGCTTTGGGAGCCGCGGGAATTTGGTGGGAGCCTCCAATTTGGTTGTGGAATGTGCCTCATCCTTGTAAAGGTTTCGTTGCTGACCTCAAGGGCATCATATAGCGACTCGTGCCACTCCACATCGGGTGAAAGCACGAAGGAGATTACGGTGTTCCGTTAACGTCTATTTAGGGATCACTTTGTGACTCGGCACCAATCCAACGGAGACTAGATTTTCCTTGTGAAGTGAACTTGGGATAAAATCTCGCGTCATTATGTGGTTATCTCTCAACCTTCCTTTACTTGTTGTTGCTAGCTTATCTTGTTAATTATATCTTGCTCAACATATAGGATTTTTCACCTAGTTGCATACCTACAGAACTTATATTGAACAATGCCTAAATTTGTTAAAAAGAAAAAAATTATAGTTGCCTATTCACCCCCACCCCCGTCTAGTCAACCTACTCGGTCATTGACATTTAACTGGATCTACTACATAGAACTTTGCATTGCAAAGTACTTCAGTTAGAGAACTCAAGCTCCTTTCAGATTCAAGTAATAACTATTTTTCCAACAAGTGCTCAGTATGTGCTCAACGGTAGAGTGGTGCTTTAGTGCTTTTGATTGATACCTTTATTGTTTCAACCCCTTGGTTGGAGTTCAGTTCCACTCACAAAAGCGAGTAGCTGAATTGCTGATATTTGGATTCACGCGGGTATATGTAGAGTTCTAAATTCATATATCGGATGTACGCAATACACCCAGAACACCACAAAGCAGCGTGAATACTATTTAATTTCTGATAGGGAAATGCTGGATCTCATGCTTTAGAAGTTCAGCATTCCTAAAGCAGACTATGCTCGCCGAATGTCACAGTCCCGTGTCCCCATAGCCTAACCAATTCTTGTAGTACTGATAAATACACACTGGTTGAAATTTTCAAGTCATGGTGAAGTTGCCCTCGTGGTTGTACACACCATTTTTTCGGGAAGGTTATGATAATATTGCGCATGACATGGATATTGGTTGTATATATCAAGTTTCTTTTGTTGATATATCGAAAGAAAATTACTTGGTAGCTATATACTCTCGTGTTCCATTCTTTATATAGACATTTCAAATCCAATACTACTAATGGCAAAATGAATTAATGTTCTCACACGGCTACCGTGTTCAGATTGACAACACTTTTGTACAATTATCGATCTCCAAGCTAATTGGTTGTCTCTTGTAAGAGTCTTCTAGGTTGCACACGATGATAGGAACTTGCATGGTTTTGGGGGTTTCAGATATGACGAGATCATGGGTTCCGGATAGGTCCATGAAGGTAGAAGATGACCCACTTGGAACAACAATGGCCACCACAAGGGTTCAGACTTCTGACATGACCCAAACACACCATTTTAAAGTACAAGTCAAGACAAAATCGACGAACGAGATACTCGATATAAACAACCTCAGATCGAATCTAGGTCGACCCATTTAGTTAACTTGCCTCGTGTGCCAGTGGCCCGCTTATAAACGAGTCTCTGTGTGGGTGCCCTGTCGTGTCAGGACTCGGGACGGCGGCCGGGTAGTGTTGTGCCCGGGCCGGCCCGTTGGTTGGCTATACTTGGGCCTATTTCGCTCAGTGTAGTTCAGTCTACTGAATCTCCGAACCCAAGCAGAGCTGGCAATCTAGGCCCGTGCTCGTGGGCCGGCCAGCTAGCTGTCTGGGCCATGAGGCTAGGCACGCGGGTCGGCACGGCACAACCCGTTTATCATTTGAATTCTCCCTCCAATCTGAAAAATGTGTCGCTGGAAATGAACTGATCGGTACAACTTTTACATACCACTCCTGACATATTTTTATGGTTCAGAGGGAGTAGTTTTATAGATTTAACAGAAGGCAGAAATCAGCCCAAAATCAGACAAAACAGCCCAGCCTCCTTAGACCGGCCGGCCCATTTAGTGAACGTGTCGTGCTTGGTCCTCGAGGCGAAGGCACGTGCCATGCCGTGCCAGGCCCGTTTAGCACCGGGCCCGGCCGTGCTCCCGTTGGCCACCCAAGCCCCCAAGGTGGAGGCATGTTGCACCCGAGTCTCACGGCCCGCACGCGACCTGGCACTGGCACGCAACAAACGGCAGTCACTCGGAGCGGAGGCAGAAGATGGAATGGCGAGGGGACGAATCCTCCGAAGCGCACGCGCACACACGCGGGGGACGGCCAGCCGCGCCGCCGCCGGCCGCCGGCCGCGTCCGCCTCCCCTCCGGCCCAGGTTCGTCCGCATTTCCCCACCCTCGCGCTCCTTGCAAGCCCTGCCCTACCCTAGGTACCACACGATGAACGGCTGCAAATCCATCCAAACGCTCCCTTATAATGCGAAGCTATACATCTCTGCGATCTAGCATCACGAGTTTAGAACAGCTTCTATTCATTTGCCATTCATTTATTGAATGTCACGCGAGGTGAATTTGCCGTCAATCGTCGGTTAATTTGATCAGAAGTTTTCTTTTTTGCCGTCATTCGCAAAAATAAATAAATAACAAGGGTCAGGGTGAATTTGCCGTCAATCATTGCTTAATTTGATCAGAAGCTAACCGAGCATTCAAGCTACGGCCTGTATATTTTGGGCCAATTCACAAGTCGCAACCATCGATGAGGAAAATGTCCATAACAGAAGTAAGGGTCAGGTAAAACTAGTGCTTGATACACAGAAGCAAGGGTAGCAAAAAGGCGTGCAGGGAACTTCTAGTGTTGCCGTTCAGGGTGAGAGAGTTGCTCTGATATGCCGCCGCTGCCACTGCTGCTGCTGTTGTTCAAGCCCGTCCCTCTATATGGCCCTGCCTGCTCGAACTCCGTGACAGACGAGGCGATGAATTTCTTCAGGAAGTTGAAAGCCATGATTAACATTTAACTTTTCTAGGATTAACCAGAACCTAGCAAACTTATCAACTTCTGACTAACTAGGTGGCGTAGCAGACTAAGCTAAACTGCAATGAAGACATACTTATTGTGTTTTTCAGAAATATGCAGATGCGTTATTGAACTTAATCCTGTACAGGTTTTGCGCTTACCAAAAGATGAAGATGACTAACCTGAGAGAGTTCACATTGCCCAATCAATCTACAAGCGTTATTAAAATATACAGTCAACGTTGTTAAGTGTCTCCATCATATAATACCATCACCAGATTGCTTGTGCTTGTGCGTGTATTGGATGGTGCCACCAAGTTTTCATAATCTAGAATAGAAGAAAGCACACATGAATTTTCTGTTTGTGGTGTGTGATTTGCATAACTTTGTATCGAATAGATTTTGTGATTAGGGCTTTGCATTAGTGACTAGAGAACTTGTATTTTTATTTACTAATCTTTTTGATTTATGGTCTCTAAGTCATGAAATCAAAATTTCCGAAGAAGCACTTGTGTCTCAGCGCAGCTGGGTGGACGTCCCCAAATCAGCAGCTGCAACAAGAAGCCATGAAGAAAGAATGGTAGAGTCCGAGTTTTATTTGAAGATGGGAAGAGAGATCTCCATGTACAGTGGTGTAGTAAAACGGGTCAAGATGGCCTGCCATTTAATTGATGACATCTAAACTTATTGGAGCATAGTGATGTATCGTGTTGGCTGAAAGACATGGGAACTACTATTTTATGGAGAGAAGAGACTAGGAATGAGAATGACCTTCTTTAATAATTCTTGCTTAGCATCAAATATTATGTGGCAGTCCTTCAGATGGATGGAATACCTTTAACAAAAATAATATAATCTTAACAATGACCGTAATAAAAATAAACTAATTGCTAAGTTCCTGGCAGTATCCTTATTGGGTCTAGCTTCTATAAAGGCTTTATTCTGCACCTTCTTATGTGCAGTACCGTGCACATAACAAGCGACATGACAATAATGCCAATTTCGTAAGCTTAGTTAAACAGTTGTAAATATGTAGGGACTGTTGATTGTTTAGTGATTTTCAGTTCCTTGCAGCTGGTTTTGTTTGTGCTTTTTAATAGGAAAAAGCCTCTTGTACATATCTCGATTTCTTATGCAACTGCAGAAAGATTTCAGGCTGTGCCATATGTTATGTTTGAATGATCAGATTGTGTCCTCTGGTAATGTAAGATTATCCATATCTTTTAGTTGATCTTAATTTAATCCTTTTCCTATATGATTGCAGCTGCAGGATTTGTGTACCCCACCTACACGACTTGATGCAGCAAGGGTGATATCTGCTTTTTGTGATGTAAGATTTCTCCTAATTTTAGTTGCTCAATTCTGAAACATGCTTGTTCTTTCCCATTTTGTCTATGTCATGTGTTACACAACCGTGATAATTATGGGGCATAATTGTGCCTTCATGGTGGAAATAGGTGTCAAAACTTCAGAGTTGTGCAGAACCTTTTCTTCTTAGAACAGAACTTTCATATTCATATTATGTAGGAAGTTATGTGTTCTTCGGGCTGACTCACTTGGAGAAGCCAAAAAAAATTACCGCATTGATCATTTATGTACTTATTTGGGACCACGTTGATCCACAAAACTTTGTCAATACGTACACGGCTTGTATACCACTGTCGTTCATCTGCACGAGCAGGGATGCACAAGCGCCGGACTCCCTTCTTCCGCTTAGCGCATGAAGTAGACGGTAGGAGCTCAACAATATTGCAAGAAACCTCTGTTTTCTTGTACTAAGACTAGACATTTTTCTGTACAGTATGACCACAAAACTTGTGATGTACACTTCATTCAGCCTCTATAAATTTTTGATCTGGGGCATTTGCCAGTTCCTGTTTGTCCAAAAAGAAGTATAGAACTTTCAACTTCAGACTCAATTGCTATGGTGGACCTGAGCATTGGTGATTGTTCGACCAGTTGTTTCATAAGTAAAATATGCCAAGCGTAAAAAAAGACTCAATTATTATTGTTTTATGCTTGTACATTTTCCCAAATATTTTGAACGCCGAGTTGCGGGTTGCTACTCTTTTTTGTGCTAGCATCCATATTGAGGACATATCGGTTTTTAAGAATAAACATACCATTTAAAGTGTATGATTTTTCTTTTGAAATTCTTGAGCACAAAAATGAAAAATCTGGTCACACATTGCATTAGCTTGAAAATTGATTACACAAAATTACTGTCATGCTATAATAGTTTATGCATTAGGCGGTACGTGCATTGCACGTGCATGATTACTAGTGTACTTGAAGATAAAGACGCGCTGAAATATGGCATTTTTTTACAACAACAACTAAGCATTTTGTCCCAAGCAAGTTGGGGTAGGCTAGATATGAAACCCACATAGAAACTTGTGAAAACATGAAAGAAAAAAGAAAAGACAAAAGGCAAGAGAAAAAAGAGTAAATCAAATATGGCATTTTTTTGTAGAATAAAATTGTTTTCTCCATACAAGTATGGAGGTGAAAGATATTTCATCTAAATACTTGTGTGTCTTGCTACCTTCAACATTATCAAGCTACATCTTTGCAAGGTACACAGTCTAAGAAGAGAGAGGTACAAAAAAATTAGGTTTATCGTACTTACCATCTTGAGAATTTGTATCACATAATCTCCTGGGTATACTGGCCAACAACATCAACAGTAGCAGAACCTTGCACAATGCCTCCATTCTGAGAGCCTATAGGGATCCACAGTTCAGGAACACACAGAGCAGAAACAAACTGCAAAGCTGGTTGTGTAAGCTTATTTGTCAAGAAACCAAATGGAGGAGCTTTCCACGATGATCATCAAAGCCTTGTTCTTTGAAAGAGTAGGAATAGTTCAATCAAATATGCACTTCTTTGCGTATTCTGGATGATATTTGGACCAGCTGTAGATCATGTGGCCAGAATGGAGAGATAGTTGAGACAATCGAAAGGCAAGTAAAACAACAAAGTAGCATAAGGATTACTGACTCTTCCATGGGTGTAATTTCTTGACCTTTTCTAGACAGGCTGTTGGTGGTATGTAGTTATCTGAGAACCTTCACGGTCCAGGCTTAATTTGCTTCGTTCTTTGGTGGGTCGATGCAAGTCACAGCTTTCATCCAACCAACCTGTTTCCTTTAAACTATGAATTCAGGATGTTCTTGGGACAACTGTTTGTTGGTTTTTTTGGTTGAAATAAGCTGTGATGAGGTGATTCTTGTTATCTTACAATATATACTTTCTTGTTAGTAGTTAATACTCACTACTTGCTTGTATTATTTTTCTTTGGTACAGCATATGTTGGCGGGGACTGAAATAACAATGCAATGACTTGGAAGCTCGGACAGTGACAAATTCATTGGTTTGTTCTTCCACTCTTTGTGAAAAGGTACTTCCCCATTTCGCCCCTCCTCTTAATATTATTATTTAGCATTCATATCTGTGATATGTCATCTCACCAAATGACTGAAAGCGAGAATACTGCTGTTCAAAATGGAAAGCGCAGTAAATGTGGACGGTAATTTTCTGAATTATTTCTTCGACTGTTATGCAATGAGAAGAAATAATGTTTCGATGTACGCTGCTGCAATATGTCTTTGGAATGTCTTCAGCGGTAAAACATAGATAACCGACTGCCAGTGGCAACAACTTTATGGCCCCACTCCAACAGAAGCTTGGAACAAGTCCAGCAGTCCCTTGTCCCATCCCGCAAATAGGGGGAAAGTGAGGGAAACAGTGTTCAGCAGTTCCCCCAATCGTCTTGATCAACACCCCCCCCCCCCCAACCCACCCCACACACACGCCCCACCCCCCCACCCACCCCCCCCCCCCCCCCCCCCCCCCAATATATGTTCCCATTTTTGTGACACCTCAGCTCCTGTTGTGGGTGCTATTGCTGTTTTCTTGATGTGCCCAGCATATATAATATATCTTCCTACTTAAGAGAGTGGGATATAGGGGTGTTATTTGTGGCTCCGCTGGAGATGAACAAAATACGGCGAAGGATTTTTGAGGGAAGATCCAATATGAGATATAGGAAATGCATTTTAGGTGTTCACCTCTACTTGCTCGTAGAATATTTAGTTGTTAGCTAAATATGGATAAAACAAGAGACAAGATTTTACGTGGAAAGTCCTTGCAGGAAAAACGACACATACGAAGGTCAACTTCACTATGATGGAGACATTATTACATGCACGAGACGAAAGACCGTCTTTGGGTACGACTACATGGGTATGTATACTTGTATAGTGTGCAGTAAACAAGAGTCCTTGGAGGACAAGAAAACGAGGTGTACTTGGTTGCGCTGGCCAGCGTTAAGCCCTCTAGAAGAATTTGGATCACGCTTCAAACGTTGCTCCTTATTCCCAACTTCCAATGAGAAGCCATTAGTTTGCTAAAAAAAGTTGCCTTTGATTGTTAACTATACTTCGTGAAATGATGGTGTCATATCATTGTAGGATTGTTTAGGCAAAACTATTGCAATTGCATTTGATAACTACATAAATTATAAAACAGATGAAAATTCTTTGCTTTAGGTTTTAGCACACACCACTCATTTTAGTTTTTAGTTATGAATAGGAAAGGAAAGGTCATTAATGGTATTGCCGATAGATCATTCTCTGCTGTTACATCTTGAAGCGATTTGTGAGTGTCTGCTTATAAAATATTCGGACCTTGGTTTTATCAACAGACATGAGAAATAGTGTACAATACATGTCTTGTGTCCTTTTCACTTGGACCGTGCACTTAAAACAATGAGTAGAGACAAGCAAGAATCAAGACATAATACCTACTTTGGTTCAACAGCTGAGTAGGAATATACACTATTGTAATCAAAAGCACTGCTGCTGCTGTCATCTTTCATAGGCAAGTGTTCCTCTTGAGGATCTCTACTTATTTCATTTCCAAAATGTTCAGGTGATAAATATGCTGAGTTTAACTGTGTCCCTTCATTCTGTATAATGATCTCAAGTTCCTTCACCACATCATTCATTGTCGGGCGGTCAACACCGGACTCTTCTACGCATTCCATAGCCAACTGTACGAATCTCCTCAAGCCAACTAATTTTGCTGAATCCCTGATTGCCGGATCAATTAGGCTCTTCAAGCCATAGTACTCTTGATCATACTGGTCTACCGCGGTCCTGATCTCACGCACAATGTACTTCCCTTTCTCTATGGGCTGCCTGGAAGTTATTAGTTCTAGCATAACAACTCCGAAACTGTATACATCACTCTTCTCAGAGAGCTGTTGAGTCATGTAGTACTCAGGATCCAAATAACCCTGTAATTCAATATAGAAGATGAATTTGCAAGAAATATTTTTTCCCAATAAAAGCTATGCACTTATGTTAACTTTCCTAAAATTACTTACCAGTGTTCCTTTTACTTGTGTAGAAACGTGACCCTTTTGCGTGTCAGATACTAGCTTTGAAAGACCAAAATCAGCTACCTTTGCAGTTAGACTTTCATCCAAAAGTATATTGGTTGATTTTATATCCCGGTGGATAATTGGTGGATTAGCAAGTTCATGAAGGTACGCTAGACCTTTAGCAGACCCGATGGCGATCCTAAGTCGCTTCATCCAATCCAAGTGCATCCCTCCTTTACCTGCAGTTAAGCTATAATTAGACCCCCAGCTTGTTTAGGCGCGTGCAATAATCCGTAAAATAAATCTGTGCTGGTAGTGATAAAAAAGAGTATTACCCATCAGGTTCTCCCTTAGTGTCCCATTAGGAATATACTCATAAACCAACATCTGCTCCCCTTGTTCGTAGCAGAAACCTACTAGGCTCACTAGGTTCTTGTGATGAACCCTGGACAGTAGTTCTATCTCATTCTTGAACTCAGCTGCACCTTGCATGGATCCTTGCTGTGCGCGTTTTATTGCAGCCATTTGCCCATTTGCGATTGTTCCTTTGTAAACCTTTGAGCAGGTAAATATGTTATCAGATGCTTCTGCAAAGTGCACACCCATGTGTCTGTGTAAATACGTTATTACAGAAATTCGGTTACCTTTCCATATCCTCCAGATCCTATCTCCTGGGTTTCTGAGAAATTATTTGTACATTTTTTCAGTTCCTCAAATAAAAAATATCTTGCTCCTTTCAGTTGTGGCACGTCACCGTTATCTGTACCACCTGCTCCCCATGATGCTGTTGTATCAAATAAGTAACAAGATCAAATTAGCAAGCATGTTGTGACACTTTGAAACTGCATGTGGTTAGTTATAGTTTTTGGCTCACATTGCAGGGTTTTGTTAGTTCTTTCAGTATTTTTATTTCAGGTGTTTTCTGTAACCCCGTGTTATTAATACCAAATGACACATTTTTTATGCGCGTTCAAGAAAAAGTGCTTATGGTTATCTTAGATTTTGTTGGCATGTGTGGAAAACTAACTATAGCTAACCAATTCATATTTAGTATGTATGGTTGTAACATATGTTCCATTAGATGAACTCCGAATGATGAATGAACTTTTACCAAACGGGTTAGTAGTTCTCTCTACTGCCTTCTTGGCTAATTTCTTCTGTCGTAGAGCATATATTGCTACCAGAACAAGGCCAGCAATAAGGACAAAACCAGCAACTGCTATTCCGATTATTACACCTCTTTGCGTTGATGACTTTTTGTCGCTTAAGCCTGAAATGAATAAGTTATGTAAGACTTGGAGATATATCAAATAAAAGAGAATGCAAACATATGCAGTGTACATACTTGTAAAGTATTTGCTTGCTATGAAGCTATACGGTCCAAATGCAGGTGGAGCTTTGTAAATTTGGTTGACCAAAACAGAGCTGATTTTTATAACTTCTGAGCGATTGAAGGTTGCACCACTGACTGGGAAAAACTTCAGTGTGAATATTAGAGGAGCTCCTGGACTGAACTCGACATCAGAAAGTGCAACTGATCCTGGAGCCAGGCTAACGTTCTGCGCAAGCGTCGACTCCAATTGTTGGAATATCGTGGGGTTTGTCACATCAGAAAATGCAGGTGCTCGGAAGATCATCAAACCCTCGAAGGGGATAGTGCAAGTGCAGCTCTGTGAAGGAGCTGGATTTGCTAACTGGTCAGTGGGGCATGAAATGGCACCACATGGGCCTAGGCTAGTCGAGTATGGCACTTGGTGCTTTTGCTGGAGTGTGCACCAAGTGATATTGTCTAAGCATGCAGGATTCCCTGTTAATCTGGACGAGAACAAAAAGATGGGTGAGATGCATGCCACTTTTTCAAATAGACGTCATATTGGGGGATACTTACATTAGGCTGTTGGTGTAGCTTGGATTAATTGTAGTCGCAACAATTTGATTATTTGTCAAATTAACAACCCGCAGTTGTGAGCTGATGTTACCACTCATATTAAGTATCCCTCCAAAAGCATTCTTAGCTAGTGATCTGCATTACAGTACAAGTTATAACATCAGAAGTCAGAAATTGTTGGTAGGGTGTAACTAGAAGTCATGTAAGGGTCTATTTGCAACTAAAGAAAATATAAATATAAAGCGAGTGAGGTCTCGGGGACACACAATCATTTTCCGAAATTTATAGAAAATTACTGAAGTGAAACTTTCAGCTAGATATGCTATCAGAGAAATTTTTAGCTTGAGACTGAAGAAATTACATTTGCTGCATCTGTGGGAAGCTGAAAAGAGCGGTAGGTATTGCCCCACTAAGACCATCATTGTCCATAAATCTGTAAGTTATCCAAGCAGAGTAAAAACATTATTTAAAGTATAACTGACTTGCGAGAATGGAATTTGCACACTCAAGGGTTAGTGCAAATACAACATCACTCATTGATACAGCCTTGAGATCTGTGCACACATTGTTGATGTAGGGTGAGAGTGCACAGATCTGAAGGTTGTATTCATGGTTGAAATAGTTTGCAAACTCACCCGTTAGTGTACCTAGGCTTATTCCTTTACTAAATCCATTTAGTGTTTACTTTATTAATCCTCATACAACTCACATGGTGTTCAGGGACGTCAAAGTTGAAAGCCATTGTGGTGCTGATGAGCTTGCAAAATTATTGTTACTTGTGTCCCTGTTCGGAGAGAAAACATTCTTTAACACAGCAGAAGAATCATTAAACTTAAGTGTTGATATATTTTGAATCTTACACATAATTGAGTTTAGTTGCATTGGTGAGGTCTGGCACTGTCCCGTTCAGTTGGTTGCTTGCTAAGCTCCTTCAGTAACCAATAGAAATTTTGCAACATCATTTGCAAGGAAGAGGAATGATTGATTGGTATTCATTAAGAGTAGTTACTTACAGTTCAGTCAGGTTAGGCAGGTTGCCTATACTTTTAGGTACAGGACCATTGAATTGGTTATGGTCTAGTCGGCTGAAACAAGTTCATTCAGCAAAAGAGTTAATGAAATTGTTCAGAAGGGAGTGTGAGACGAATGAGAAACTGTTATCAGTATATACATAATTTGAAGTGTTTCGACAAGTCCAAGAGAATCCGGGATTGGTCCAGTAAAATTGTTGTTATCAAATATCCTGACAATGATCGAGAAACTAATCAGATGATATAAATGAACAGAGGACATTAGCAAGTGCAAATGAATACACTGCTTACACATGTATGAGTTTCATGTCGGCATTGAAAAGACTTCTGTTCATTGGGCCTGTCAGCTGGTTCTCGCTAAAATGGCTGTTGATTTGGATGCATGGGTAAGATGATATGGAAATTAACACATTAAGCAGTGAATATGGTTATTCATTTTATTCTAGAGCTGGTACAAAATTGAGTACTTACAAATGGTTTGCCTTGACAAGTCTATCCAATCCCGGGTCTGTATTTGTTGAAACTGGGATTTGCCCTGACAGTTGATTGTCCGACAAATCCAACCAAAAGAGATTTGTGAGAAAGCCAAGTGCGGGGGGTATGCTGCCAGTGAATTTATTTGAGTTTAGGGCCCTGTATGAGAGCAATTTGTTAGTTGAATTGTATCACCTCATGAACAGAATGATCTCATTGAAGATCTTTGTTGAAATTCAGTGAATTCTTACAGGAATATTAGCTGCCTTAATTTGCCAATCTCTTGTGGGATGTTGCCAGTGAAGCTGCATCCAAGCAAAATCCTGAAGAAAACACACGATATGTCAGCATTCCCTTGTCTTTTCGTTTGGTCCTCCCCACAGATCCCAAAGAGGAGTAATGTTCTTGTGTGGTCGCAGTTCTTACAGAGTGGTGAGCTGCTTCAGATTTCCAATATTCGGAGTAAGTGGACCTCCAAGACTTGGATTGTTAGACAGATCCCTGCATATAGTTCATATCAGTAGCTTAAAACATATTATGGTTAGATATCTTCATAATTTTGTATGTTGTAGCATCCCGTTCCTGGAGTCCTATCTGTTACAGAAAGTTTTTTGCTGAGAAAAAAATGAAGTTTTCATTATTGGATGAAGAAAGTTCTTTTAAATTGAGGAAGGACTTACAGATACGTCAAAGCAGAGAGTTGGTCTATGGTGTTGCTTAATGTACCTCCAATATTCATGCTTGATAATCTCCTGCAGGTACCAGTTTCAGCAGATTGTTTGTTGATAACCGAAGTAAAAAAAACATGACCGATGAGTTCAGCTCTCACACTTCTGTCACTCTCCCATTAGAACAGGAAATTCCATCCCAGGAGGTGCACGGATCGGTTGATCCCGACCAGCTTTGCGGTTCATTCTGCCAATTCCTTGTCAGTGCTTGAAGTGCGGCAACTGTAGAATTAGTAACCTAACATTAGAGAGGCACTTTTATAACAACAGTTCCAGTAGTTAATCTCATTCCTGCCATGAATTTTTATCAGCCACTAACATTATTAGTATGAGAGGTGATGGGAGTAGCATTTTAGAAAATTCAAGATAAGTCTTGATCCAAGAAAGGAGGCCTTCATTTAATCTCAATTGTACTGGCAGAAAACATAGTTTCAGTTTTTTTTCCACACGACCTTCTAAATTTGTTTGACTTGAACTACTGTGGGTTTGATCCATTACATGTTTATTTTTTGCACCACATGGGGTAACAAACTGAAGAAAAAACAGAAACATATTCTTGATGTTACAGAATATATTATGCTTCAGGCTGAACTAATCTGGCTGACCTTGTTCTCAGGGTAGTGTCTGCTCAGTGAGCAACTTGTCCTAAAATGAAGGAAACTTTCTTCCGATAATCTATCGAAGCAACGAAGAATTACGGCTTACCATCTTGGGAGTTCGTCTGGCTGGAGCCTGACCGAAATCCCAGCAAGAGCAGGAACAGAAGTAGCACCCACTGCATCGCAACTCCGCCGCGGCGTCCTGGCCTCCACAGCAAATGAAGGTCACACCAAACAGGAGACAGCTTCGGTGTATGTTCTTGTGGGAGAAGTCTACCCGACGGACAAGTTCATGGAGGAGCTAGCAGCTAGCGCACCCTCCTTTCCGAGGTTAGTAACCAGGCTAGGCAAAGGAAACAGACATTCAAACAAAACCATCTCATATAGCTACCTTCAAGGAGTTACTTATCAGGCATTGCATGTCGGACTGCTTACCAGGTCCAAACAACAGTTATGCGCGTAGAAGAATTGCACGAGTGCGCAAGGTTGTTGGTGGCCTTGAGACTCGAAAATCAAGGCGAGAAAGAGTGTAATTGAACTGATCAAAAGATGAGATGGTTGAAGAAAAACGTCTATGTGTTACTCTGGAGGCCTTATCTGGGCATGCAGCACCTTGTGCATTTCTCCTCCTCAGCATCGGTCCAGTCGTAGCTTTTTTGGCCTTGGGTTAGCTTGGCGTTTCTAGGTTTTGTACGTTTTCTGTCCATATCATGGTGCTGTTAGTTAACACAAAGATAGACCTGGTACGGTTGGATTTTATATGTGCTGGCCCACACGTCAGCGCACTGGATCCGCTGCAGGCAAACCACGAATATGAATCTCAGGTTGTTGAGTCATGTAACCTGCCAGGCACCAGCCGTGCTGATGCGGATATGGCGGCAGGGGATGATTTGTGGAACAGCTTAATGAAAAAATGAGGCCGGACGGCAAACTCTTGGACCTGTCTTCCCCTGGTATTTCCTTTGTCGTCATTGCTGAAAGCCTTTGCTGGTTGATTACAGTAAAATGCAGATATGCACGTGTGACGTAGCAAATTGCAGGCCAGGCAGGCAACGCCAGAAGACGCTCTAAAGAACAAAAAAAATGAAGGTTGCGCTCAGAAAGATCCTTGTGCGTGTGGCCAAGCTGAACGGCAGGCCGATGATTGATTTCTCAACTGTTATCACTGCAGTCGATCTGGGTGATGCAAGGACGCGACAGGTGACTCGAAACTTGGTGCCAATACGGCAGCACACGCGTCTTGTGACCAGCATCTTGGCACGAATACGTTATAGAGTTATACTCCCTCCGTTCTAATTTAATTGACTTGCTATCCACCATATGTGGATGTATCTATACATGTAACTTGTCTAGATACATCCACGTTTGGTGGATAGCAAGTCAATTAAATTGGAACGGAGAGAGTACTAAGTAGAGTATACCTTGTCAGCGCACACGCCGTGCGTTCTAGTCATTTATTAGAACAAGTATGAAATGCAGTTCCCCAGCAAAAGTGAGAAGTATTCTGTGTGAATAACGTGTCAAAGAAAAAAAATGTGATGTTTACTTCTTCTCGAGGCAATAATGATTATTTTATAGAGTTTAGGCGAAGCTTACGGTAACATTTCTCACAAGTATCCGAGCCATTTCAATGTTTTTACTGACACTTCTCCCACGTATCTGAGCCAGTTCAAAGAGGGTGGGTAGCTCATGGACTTTTCTTCGACTATGACCGAATATTGATCTCACAAGTTTTAGAACATGTCAAACTATAGGGACATACAGTCGTGCACGTTCGAAAGTGGCGCATGCAAAAACAGCTTATTGAGATTGGCACTCGTTTGAAACATGAAAACTCACTACTCCTGCTTCTGAACACTTCACATGGTAAATTGGTAACTAGTAAGGCTGTGCGCTACGTTGACCAAAACCAGGGTTTAGTGGTCAAACTGTTGTCGTCCTACTAACCTGGATATGAAACATCTGGTCCTTTTCTCATTGTTTTTTTATAAAGCCAAATGCGTACTGTGCCGGTAAATTTTATTTTGTATCCTTTCATATTATTTTTTTTGCGTGAAAGTTGAGTTCCGTCCCCACCATTCCTATTTTATATTCTGAATGCAAGCCGTTGATGATGGATCGATGCATATTATGGCAAGGAGCAGACGCGGAGCGGGACGACGTGGTCGCCAATTGGCGCACGCGGAGGACACTGGAGCATGCGGAGCCGCCGGCGCCGGAGTCAAATGCCTGAGCAATATGTATGCACGTACGTGTGCATGATGCTTTCGTTCGGCCCCGTGCAGACTTATTTAAGCCCAAATTTATCGTCACCAGGCCCAAGAAAATAACTACAAGCCCGTCTGATCGAAAAGGCCCAACCCGAGTAAGGCCTTGTTTGGTAGGAAGGAGTGGGCCGGTATCTAGAGGGAAAATCCTCTAGAGGGTGAAAAGCCCCAAAATTCCCTGGAGGCCCGTTTGGTAGACCGGGTGGGGGTTGGGCAGCCCGGTCGAACCGCCCGAATCCACGCCAACCCACGCGTGTCTTACACCTCGAGCGTTCACGCGTAGATCGACCGGGACGAAGCGGCGGCGCAAAGGAGAGCGAGGCACGCCTCCCTTCCTCACGACACGGTGTCGCCATCGTCGCCTCCTCCCAGTCGCCGGTCACCGCCAACGCCTCCTCTCCGTCGCGGGCGCCGCCGACGCCTCCTCCGCTGGCTTTTTTCCCGGTATGGCTCCCCTCCCCTTCTTTCCCCTCTCCAAAATTCCCAATCTTGGCTCCCATCTGCGTTGCCGCCGGCCGGCTCCCTTCCCGCCCGCGACCCCCTCTCTCTCTCGGTGACACCACTTAATTCTTCACTCGCTAGCTGATGCTGGTCTATCTGTGCTCAAGCCATGGGTGCGTCAGTGCGTGGATTAGATGGGGACGGGCTCTGGCCCTCCGCTCCCTCTACTAAGCATGCATGATTGAGTATGGCTTCTTCACCGCCCATTGATCTGCGGGTATGGCAGAGAAACGTACAGATGCGTACTCTAGTTAACAATTTACGCATACGGGAATTATTTCTTAAGACCACGGCAGATGTTTAGTTGCGTACTCGTACAGATGCGTACAGATGTTTAGTTGTGTTTCCTTGATCATTACTGGAATTCACTTGTGAATTGGTTTGCCACTCCAATGAATATACGCGTGGCTGAAATTTATTCAGGTTAAAGTGCAACTGTCAATTGCTTAGATCATTGTTCATTCCTAGAGGTGCGTAGGTGCTCAACTTGCTTGTGTGATGTTACAGTATATTTAGCTCTGTTTTGGGAAGTGCGTAGGTGCTCAACTTGCTTGTGTGATGTTGGACAACTTTCTGGTCATCATGAAATTTAGAGATCTGTTATATTTAGCATGTTCCTGGTACTGGGGAATAAATCATCTAGCTGTCTCCCTTGCTGATTCGGTTTGTATTTAGATGATCCAAGGTTGCTTTGCTCCATGTACTAGAATAGCACTAGGCCAATTAAATTGCTTGACACGGCTCACTAACTTTCAGACTGGAACTTGTGCATATATAATAATCTGTCGAACTTGTGCAAATGTAGCACCTGTAGTTAACTAAAACAAAATTCGGTGTAATGATCCTTGCTTTTAGTGGGTACAATCTGTAAATGAACTTGTGCTTTACACCGTCAGTACAAATAGAGGGTGCAACTTCATCTGATTGCTTGTTGCTGGCTTCGAAATCCCTTGAGTATCTTAGCTTTTTTACATGTGTTTTCCTGCAAAAAAAATTGTGCACTCTGCTTCGAAATCCTCTGTAGCATGATTTATGTGTAGCTTCTCTCATATCATTATACTTTCTATTGTTCTCTGACTTGGTAAAATGTTTATTGAGGTTGGCGTGTTGCACAATTTCGTCCTGTTATTTTGTAGTCTGTACCAAAAAGCACATGTAGCTTCTCTGCTATCATTATACTTTCTATAGTTCTCTGAAATTTAGAACCGAGCCAAAAAGTACACTAGCTGTCTCCATTGCTAACTTGGTTTGTAAATATATGATGCAAGGTTGCTTTGCTCCATGTAAATATATTTCCTGGTACTTTCTTGTGTCACTAGCACAAGTAGTAAGAGGAGGCAAATAATAAGTTTCTTTAGTACAACTACAGATTTTTGAACTTTCTATCTAATGTATTTTTAACTAATTCTTTTCAGCGGCGGGCAAAGTCGAAGAGGCGTTCATGTTGCTGAAGAGGCGTTTCTGGGTTGGGAAGCGTGCAGTGCTACTTGGAGGCGTTCGTAGTAGTAGTAGTAGTGCACTCTCGTATTGATGCTTCCTGGGAACTGTTTAGGAGATTTTGCCACTTGGAGTTGGATTTACGCACTTTGTCTTCTCGTTCTGATATTGGATCTTGAAGATGCTCTATCGTGTAGTTGATGTTCACTTTACTGCCTTATGAATTCCTCTGTGCTATGCAGTATTATGCCTTTAGAAATCGTGTTCTGATATTTGATCTTGAAGATGCTTAGTCGACTAGTGTTTCTGTCTCCACTTTGTTATGTAGTACTCGTATATCCCATTTGTTTGGTACTCTGTTGTGCAATTTGGGAGCGCTGGTTCTGTTCGGTTTGACTCTTGGCAAGGGGCATTAAAATTTTATCTGAATAACAATGGCATGTGTAGTAGATAAAAGTTCGAATTTTTATTTTGTCATGCTTGGTCAATCTGGCATGTGTAGTTTTGAATATATGAATCCCTGTGTGTATGAAACCCTGCGTACCAAACAGTCAGAATAAGACTCAGGGATTGTAGGGGATTGTCAGGAAGAGGTTTTGAGGGGTTTAGGTGAGTGGAGAGGTTTCACCCAAACCCTGTGGGGAGGATAATCTCCACTAATCCCCTCAAAACCCCTTGCACCAAACAAGGCCTAAGGCAAGACAGAGCAAGGAAGCAGAAGAATGATTAGACGAAATCGTGCAGCAAGAACAGCTAGCAACTCTTCTACCCGAATCAGGAGGCATAAGCATCATTCGAAGACGATACAAGTATAGTACTCTGTTTGTTGATGATTGATTTGATTACGCGGCGACAGCACGACCACGGGAGACGGCCGACGTCAATGATAAAGAGGAATCATTAATGCCAAATCTTGTACTAGCACCACTGCTACGCTGTACTAGTACCACACTAATTGCCATGTGGGCTCAAATCTAATGTACGGCCTGGACTGAATACGCGATACCCAAAACCATGTGTTCACGACAGAATCCATGCGTTGTTTGGTGGAGCGGTTAGGAAGAGCAGTAAGGCGGTCGGCAGTTAGACGACTTCTACTGCAACAACTGAATCCATATCTCGTAAAACCTCGGGTTCTTTTTTTTAAGTATTTTGGGTGTGTTTGGTTCTGGAATGGAGTGGAATGTAATGGAACCGTTCTGCATCCAGAACTGATTCTAGTGTTTGGTTTTACAGGTGGAATAGAATGAAGTGGTTCTTCCAAAGGGAATATACCTCTTAGGTCCGGAATACACCGGTTTCACCAAATCGGTCGAACGGAGGTGGAACGAACGCTAAGCATCACCGCTAACAGCCCCAATCGAAAAAAAAACCCATCTCACCTCTGTCTCACCCACGTACGCACGCGCACCCGAGACATCTACGCACGCACGCGAGCGCCGGCGGACGAGCAAGCGGGCGGAACAGCGACGGCCGAGAAAGCCGACGGCAGGCCAAGGAGTTTCAGGCCGGGCGGACCAAGGAGAGGCGGCAGCGACCGCATCTGGCAGGTGAGAGGCAGCACGCACAGAGCGGCGGCGCCGGGCAAGCAGGCTTGAGCGGCGGCGCCGACCAAGCAGGCAAGCTAGCTAGCTCCGATCTATGACGTCTCTGTGATCCTTGCCAATTCGCTCCGATCTATATCATTTTTTTTGCGGCCCACTCTCGTATGTGTTTATTGTGGATTTATATTTGTAAACTGTAATTGCTGAGAATTTAAATAAATTGGTGCTGAAATTTTGATTAGTGTGATGCTACAAATACACACTTCGTGGTAACCTCACCATTAGGTGAGCCGAACTCAATTCTAGTCCTTCCAATTCTCTCAACCAAACACAAAACATAACCATTCCATTACACTTTTTTGTCATAACCAAACAGCCCGACTTCCGGTTAGTAAAGCCATAAACCAAACGAAGTGTCTAAAACAAACACACACCACAGTTCCAGTGGCGGAGCTTTAAAAAAATCATGGGAGGGCCAGCCCAATAAAAAAGAAGAAAATTTCTGTTCTGAATCATACTTGTCATATGTACTTAATTAAAAAGATGAAAATTCGATTGGATGACAGGTTGCGGCCGCTCCCGCGACGATGCCGGACCTTGTGCCGATGTTCGGGCGTGCAGCGACCCCCTGCTCCGAACATGTCTACCTTCACAAATTCTGACACTCACGCGATAGATGATGGCAATCATAAAAAACTCCCGCACCTATTCCATGACCGATCGAGGCCTCCACTGATCATATTGCATTAGCCACTTCCATGCAATCATGGCCGGCCGCAATTGGTGCTATATTCCTTGGTGTACAATATAATCATACGGTGGCTTAGGTCCCAGAATAGAATAAAACCATGCTGGCGGTTGAGCGATTCAGCTCAGCCCGGGCCTTTTTCCGGCTCGATTCCGGTGGTGTCCGGTGTGATACAGTGATACGCTGGGAAAGCAAATAAAGGCGGCCGGCCGATCGTCGATGGATCTGGTTCCTAGCTACTGCTTGAAGCGTAAGTCAAGTGGCTTTACGAGAGCCAGCCACCGAAAGAGCAAATTATGGTGGCATGTTATCCAACTAACTTCCTGCTTGCAGCCTACTGCCATGAACTACTCCTACGACTTCTTCTGAGATATCATCACGACTTGTGTCGCGCAAGTGCGTACTGTACTTCGGGGGCCAAAATCCGCTCGAAAGGTGCCAACAATTGCATTCGGTCCGGAAAGTGACGAGTGCTGGTGCTTCGAGTTAATTTCGCCTTTTGCTTTGTTATTACTTTCCTGCACGGGGTGGGGTTCAGAAATTCTAAACCGTGACGTGAGTAGGCGGTGAAGTGGGTTCGGTACTGTATAATTTTCGATGGCAGGCCGAGAGGCCAAAAGGGAACAACAACGATGTACGACCGAACATAACGGGAAAACGACGCCGTGCAGTGTGGATGTGGACTGACGGAGCGATAACCGAGAAATCCTGGAGATGTCATCGCGTTACTCTTCTTCCATGCTCTTTATGCTTCTACATCATGGCTCAGTTCAGTAAACCTTTTTCGGAGAAAATGTTACTCCATAAACACTGAAACATAAACACGTCGTGTAATCTAGTGAGTCAATTAAAATGAAACGGAGGGAGTACCCACGAGGAACCGAGGGACTCGCTGTTGACATATTAGACGATTCTCGGATGAGTTTAATTAACCAAATCACTATTACAAAATACAATTGCACTAGTAAACTCGACCATATATGACAGATTGGACACATCTAGCATATTTACGTACATATGATCCAAATACTAGTGCGATAGGAATAGCACATACGTATTGACCGAGAAGGTTCCGCCACGGTGTTATTGTCGTCGATCATGGCGCTGAAGAGGACGTAGTCGTAGTCAAAGCCGGACTCGGCTCAGCTGGAGTCATATAGTCGGCGGAGCTGGAGTCGGACGAAAGCGAGCAGTCACGCAGAGACGCTCACCAAAAAACCTCATCGACCGTCTCCTGGTGCAGGATCCCAACGGCCGGGATTTCGGAGGCCTGCTCTCCCGGATGGCCGTGCACGCGATCGCCAAGATAGAGAAGGCTGAAAACAACACAACAAAAGGAACAAGAGAGAGTGTGGCCAAGAAGTGAGTTATCTCTCTGTTCAGTCTACCCATTATATCCGAGGAGACGTGTAACGCGGCGCGCGTGGCGAGCCGAGGCGGGCGGCGGAGGAGGAGGAATGCGCGAAGGCTCCTCCTATTCCCTCTCTTACTAGTGGGAAAAGAGTTGCTCTTATAACCTGCTCCCAATCTCTCTCAACTAGTAATGTTAGACTAAACTTTTAGTCCTACTAGACATAGAACTGAATGTGCCGGTCAAATTTCAGGATTTAGGCTAGATCGGTTGCAACCCATTAAAATCCAATACTCGCTACCGTACTCAGCAACATGGTTGTCTTTTCCTCCGAGTTATTAACTGACGTGTTTGATTTTTTAACATAATGGATATGTTAACAATAACGACCACGGTACAAGGTTACAAAGTTGAAATGTCGACAAATTTTGCAACAAATTTCCTGAATACATATTCACATTCTATGTGTTTACAAAGTTGTTTCACTAAAAACCGATTGTGTTATGTGTAAAAAGACAACAAAAAATGTTCATGAAAAGTCTTATTTTGGCACAAAAAATACCTTTTTTACACAAGCCACGAAAAAAACGGAGTTGTGAATACGTAGAATCTTAAGATCTATGCACGAATATTTTTTTTCATTTTGAAATGATTTTAAATTAAATAAAGGGTGCATATGCACCCTGTGGTAAAACACCACTTCTAGACGTTTCTATATATTTGTTTACATAACCATACACTACACACTTCTATTAAGATTTTGTTAGGTTGTATGTTTTGAAACTTCTATCATTATGTTTAGTAATATTAAAATTAGAGAATTACATCCACACAATAATATACATATACATTATATAATTTATCAACCGTAAAAAAAGGAGGCGTGTGTTTTAACTTTTTTTCACCTATGAGGTGGTTAAGGGTTTAGTGTTTAGGGATAATATCTAAAAAGGAAAATATTTTTTTTGGGAAACTTGGTGTTTTTCCATGATATACATTGCAAACAATTGAGAAAAATATTGTTTGGTTAACAAATATAATTGTTAAAACTACCATCATTTTTTAAAAAAGTATAAAATTTTAGTATAATTATATTTAAACTCGCCTTGGGTCCAAAATTTCGTTGGAACGGCTCTGCCCACTCCTAAATCAGTTGCTAGAAAGAGGTCCAATGGGAGGAAGAAATAGAAGGATGAGTTAAAGAAGGGAAGAGGCAATGACTACAAGGAACCATTGGACAACATGTGACAACAAGGAAGGTCATCGCTGCTCAGAGTAAGGACATGAAGACCACATAAATGGCTACATTGCTTTGGTGTGTCACCCCTTCTTGCCAGAAGACTATGCTCATCTACCATGATTTTAGCCGTGGTAGAGGTCCACTTTTTGTCTTAAGATGAGTTGGACTAAGTAAACTTGACGAAATTCAAACCGTGGTTAATTGAGCGCGATAGCTACCACGATTTAGGACTTTCTAGGTAGACATGCTCCACATTTACAACGGAAATAACTTCTGTGATAGATCCAATCTCACATCTAACGCTTTTTCCTAGTCCCATTTGTGGTCATGCATTGTGACAAAAGCGAGACCGTCATAACATATAGACAAGTGAGACTAATACTGTTACCACCTGCTAACAATACTGTAATGCTCAGGAGCATAATAGGCCTACACGTCCCATATGCCAAGCTAATTTACGACATAAATTCTTACCAGATTGACACAAGACGACCCATCTGAGGCCCATATGACATAAGATTGTTCAGTTGTGGAACCATAATTTTTCAGGTACTAGCGGCGCGTTACATGATGGCCCATGAAAAAGTTACAATAGAATTACAGGTAGATACTGTTAGGTTAATTTACGATGAACACCGCTAGACTATGTTACGAATAGTGCGTTAAGAAAATTATCCAACACCATTACAATAGCGTAAACATTACAAGGTACTTATAAACGCCTAGTCATTCTCCTCAGAACGCGGTTGAGGCTACGCGACACTTAAAATTTTATAATTAGTGAGGTGATATAAGAAAGTACCAACATTCAGAAGTACATTTAACTTTTGTCATCACAGTAATAACACTCCTAGTTCATTCCATATAATCGCACTTGTCCCACTATGGCATGCCAAGTACAGATTGAACAACATAGATACAATAACCACAAATAAAATAGTACTTTCAGCCAAAATAACATCAATGCATAGAATAAATTCATCATATTAAACTCTACCACCATGAAACAAAAAAATATCATAATCATGTATGATAGCTCTAGCTCAGGTGCTATAATTCATTTAATAAATAGTGAGACGACTACATATGTGCCCACAAATCCGTACTATTGTGGTGGACTACTCATATATCATCACCAGAGAGACGATATGGGTGGAGGAATTGGCAAGGCAAAGCCTTTAAAGAAGGGGTACGTTATTGTTCTGAAGTTTTCACGCCGTGACTCTTTGTGGTAGCGCCCCAAAATCTTGAAACAAATGAATTTTATTTTAAGGTAAGAGGAAACACTCAGCCGAATGGCCCTAACGGTGGACACCACAAGGCCACCTTGCGCGCCCGCAAGACTCGCAACCTGGTCACATGAGGCCTTCCCCCCTATGAAGAACTCTTGTGTAGTTCTCGCCCCGTCTAGAAAATTCTATGATTCCGTGGATTTTTGTTGGCAAAATGTCTAAAACAGACGCAACGATAGGGAGGTACCCGCCTTCTCGCATATAGTAGGGAATTATACCATAAGAGAATTAAAATGACTATCAATACAAAAGGTACACAACTCGATTAAATATGGATAAATATGCTTTGAACACATCACACCACTTTGCTAACCATAGGTAGACACATCGTCAAACGAAATTCTGGACTCTCCCGGTGTGGGTGTCATTAAAAGGAATGTTGTTGTGACCAACGAAGAGTTACCGCTCCAAAGCCCGCTTCAGACGGAAGGCTCGAGAAGAGCCCGGCTTTGAATTAACGAAGCCAACAACCGGCTAAGGTTACAACTTACAACAACACCACACACGCACACCACACACTCACACCTCACAACAACAGAGAAAACAAACATGGAGTAAAACCAAGCAAAACTAAACGAAGCACATGCTTGATCCGAAGGCGGCACCATGTCTTCTGTTGCACGGAGACGACGTCGGAGATGTCCACACCAACGAAACCTCCACCGCACCATCATCGCCACCGTCACGGCATGCCATTGGGGAAGGGGCAATCCAAAGGCGAGGGCTTGCAGCAACGCCTCCAAGAAGGTGGACGGCGCTCAAAACGTCGTCGTTGCCGGAAGATACAAGTCTTGCAGAGCTTTCGCCCAAGCCCCATGATACCAAGGGAAGTCTTCATCGAACGGACACGCCAGGGAAAGCAAAGTGGGTCGGAGAGGCGGAGTCCGACCGTTTAGAAAGAGGAGTTGTCTTCACAGCGATGCCTTCAACAAGGGAAATGACACCGAAGGTGTTGTCATCGCCAGCAATGGTTGCAACCATTTCACGGTTTTCACCGAGACCCTCCACAACCAAACGACGGCCGCCGCCAAGAGGACAAAAACAGACGCAGCCACCGGCCTCTCAACCTCGGAACACGGTGCACTAGACCCAACTAAGAGCACCGGAAAGAGCACGACGGAACGAAACCCAGCCCACGGGAATGTCTGTTCGGCCCGGTCCGCCCCAGCCCAGATCGGAATCTGGAGCCTCATGGTAATCACCATGGATACCGGGGCAACTCCGGCGGATCTTACTGGGCATCTCCGGCAAGACCGCGTAGGACAGACCTCGGAGAGGCACGCCCATGCATCCACTGCACCCGAGCAGGGACGGAAAAGGGGCGGCCCAGCCCGGCCCAGATCCGGCCCAACGGGCTCTGGATCTGGAAGCGACACGGTGGCACCCAACAGGGCACCACCGGCAGGCACGGCCGACCGCCGGAGAGGCGGTGCACAGGCCAGGCCGCCAGAGAGCGGCGCGGCCGGCCAGCCGCCGTAGAGGCGGCGCACGCCCACGGACGGCCGCCCGTCAGATCTACAAGATCTGGAAGTTCCCCACACGGCGAGAGCTTCACGGGCGGCGCGTCGCGGCGGACCTGCGGAAGTCGAGGTGACTACGGCGCCGTGCTCAACGAGGAGAGGCGGGAGGATACCATGGCGCACCATGGTGAGGACACACGCACGCACACAACGCCACACCCACGCACGCGAGGGAGCTCCCCGCCGCCACCTTCGGCCGCATCGCCGGCGGCGTCCTCAGGCGACGGCGGGGGGAGCGGGGGAGGGAGGGAGAGCTCGGTGTGGCTAGGGTTTCGGCCGCCGCCCGTGTCGCCCTCGCGAGAGCGACGCGGGGGTCGTTCCTCCCAAAGCCCGCTTCTACAACTATATACGTACCATGATCGAAGATCAAGGTTGCCCACCTCTTTCGTCGCCAGACGTACCGATGGATGAGAGAAGAGGCGACAGTCTTGCTGACGTCAGACGTAAAAACCCTAGCCGTCTCCTTCACCTCAATTTTTTCAAGGGAAAAAGTTCCAAGGTGATAATTGTTGCTAAACGGTGCGATGTAGAGAACGTGGTACAGGCACGAATCTCATCCGTACACGTGGCACCAATGTCCGCCCGTCTTCGTCGGAAATTCAAAATATTTCAAAACTCGCCGACCGGACCGACACCAATCCCACTTCCCACGCTCCGTCTCCCTCGCCTCGCAACTGGGCGCCGAGGAACACAGGACATGGCCCACTGAGCAGTGACAGTACGAGCGCACCTTCTCGTGCGCGTCCGACCCTGACCCGAAACCTACCGGTTCCCCCGTGCGCCCGAACGGACGAACAAAATGACGCTCCTGACCTGACGCAACTCCGAACTCCCTCCCTCTCTATTCCACTTTGCATTTTCCACTCTCGAATAAATCGATTTTACCTTTTTATTCCCCTTCCCATCTCCTCCCTCTCCCCCTTCGGATCCAAACTCCGCCACCGCCACAATTTGAAACCCTAGGCCGCCTTCCGCATCGATCCGGGGACGGCGGTCGCATTGGAGGTAGCAGCGCCCCGTCCCGTCTAGCGGCGGCGGCGGCCGAAGCGGCCGGCCATGTCGACCGAGGACGAGAAGCTCCTCAAGGAGGCGAAGAAGCTGCCGTGGGACGAGCGGCTGCAGCACAAGAACTGGAAGGTGCGCAACGACGCCAACATCGACCTCGCCAGCCTCTGCGACTCCATCACCGACCCCAAGGACGCACGACTACGCGAGTTCGGTGAGATTTCGCTCCCGATCCGCCCGCCCCATTCCGCGCTCGGATCCGCTCCGCGCGACGCTCCGTCCATTTCGGGATTTCCTGTCGGTTTTATCTGCGGTTAGATCTGAACGTCGCTGTTGTTTCCCTGTTGTTGTGCTCTGGCCAGCTCCCTTGTTTAAGAAGGCGGTTTCGGATGCGAACGCGCCGGTGCAGGAGAAGGCGCTGGACGCGCTGCTAGCGTTCCAGCGAGCCGCCGACGCTGATGTATCCAGGTGCGTGATGCTACCTACGTCATTTGCTGTATTGTGCTTCTGGTCACTGGTTCCAACGCCTTTCGGAATTGGCCCGTCCCTCCCAGGTATGCCAAAGAGGTGTGCGATGCGATTTGCGCCAAGTGCCTCACTGGTCGGCCTAAGACTGTCGAGAAGGCTCAGGCTGCGTTCCTCCTCTGGGTGGAGCTAGAGGCGTCAGAGGTCTTCCTTGTAAGTGGAACTGCACTCTTATGAATTATATGATTATTCGTTATGCATTGAGCAAACTGTTATGGTTTACTCTCAGCCATTTTGTCTCCCACAACTTGTGCCACACGTTTTGTGATTGCAAAGTTACAAGCAGTGCCTGCTCATGTACCAATGCTGCTATAACTCCCAATGCGTTAAAAGCTTAATGCCATAGTGTTGAATGTCGAATACTAAAGTTACCACTAGCGAATGGTGGGTCGCAAATTGTCTATTGTTTACTAGTTCAGTGCTTAAAACCATGGATCAATGCCTGAGACAGCAAGCAAACACCAATTTCCCTCCTTCACCAATGTTCTATTCTGGCTTGGTAGCCACCAAGATTCTGCAAGTAGTTTAGCTGATCCAATAGGGAAGATTTCTGTTAGTTATTGTTACTAGCATCCCAGGAGGGTGCTTCTGGAGCTTGCATTTCTGGCGAGCACCTGTAAGTTTGGCTGACGGTGAAGACAACTCTTATCTTTGTTCACCTTCCAATACATATTATACTTGCATTTTCTAATTACCATCTGTAAGCAATCTCTGCCCAACCCACCCAATTACTGTAAAACAGAGTATTTTCCTGCTCAACTGACATGCATTATGATGATGGTGGTGGTGTTCCAAAAGTATACCGATATGACAAGAGTAGCATCAGGATGGGGACAGGATTTACACGCTTATGTACATGCCAATAATAGCGTTTGTAATTTTATTTACTCTCTAATATAAGTCATTTTAGTCTTCAGTCCTAAGGTTATATCGCAATATATTAGCAGAAGTAAGCTTATATATCATGAAAGTATTCGAAGACAAATCCAATGACATTAATATCATGTGGTAAATTTATATACCACATAAACTAATGGTCAAAGTTTCAAAGTGTTGACTGCACAGATACCACGGCGTCCTATATTTCGAGACACAAGGGAGTACCTTTTGGTACGCCTATTTAGCTTAGACATAGCAAAATTAGATCCCACTCGTTGATACGTAGAAGCTTCATTTGGTATCTCATCATTTATTTGCAATTGCAAGTATCTGATTGATCACTCAAGTATTTTCATGAGCTTGTTGATTTATCTTAACATTTATAAGAGAAGGATATGTTCTGGTGATGCCATCATATCTTGCCACAAGGCATTGATGACCAGCCTTTTACCTAATACCATATTCTTTTTTCGTTGCTTACTCAACCAATCTAAAAATATTTCCGACCTCTTTGTAGTTTGTGCCACCACATGTTCCCTCTTATAATTATAGTTGATAGCATGCTAGATTGCTCAAACTGGCTTAATTTGCTTGTGCTTCCAGGAATCAATGGAGAAGGCTGTAAAGAATAAAGTGGCTAAAGCTGTTGTACCTGCTATTGATGTTATGTTTCAAGCACTTAGGTAAGTTCCTAGCTGGTAATTTGGTTTCTTGTTAGAACAAGTTTTTTTGTCGAACTCTGTTAACAACTTTTTTCCTACCAGTGAATTCGGAGCTAAGGTTGTACCACCCAAAAAAATTCTAAAGATGCTTCCTGAGCTATTCGATCATCCAGATCAGAACGTTCGGGCTTCTTCCAAGGGTTTGACGCTTGAACTTTGTCGATGGATTGGCAAAGAGCCTGTAAAGTCAATTTTGTTTGAGAAGATGAGAGATACAATGGTGGGATTATTTGTACAAGTGCAGTGTTTTTATTGATGATTTATATTACGAGCCAACAGTATAATCACACTCTTTCTATTTGTAGAAAAAAGAATTGGAAGCAGAGCTATCAAATGTTTCAGGGATTGCTAAGCCAACTCGCAAGATAAGGTCAACTTCTTTATTGAACATGTCTTTTTGATACTTTTTTTGGCTACATGAGCAATTTCTGACATAACCTGGGAAACTAGGTATCTAAACTCCCCAGGCCGTTTTGCGATTCTACATGAAAATGATCACATGCCACAGACACATGCATAATATGATACAAAACCACTGCATTTCCCAGCATCTCATACAACTTTTATCACTGTTTTTCTTATCCCAATATACTGGATATCTTTGTTTTGGTAGTTCCTTTTGTCATGCAGTAATGGTGAGTAGAGATGAACCAGCTTCATATTTACAAGGAAAAAACCGATTTTAGTCCCCACAAGTGTTGCAGTGGTTTGAATAACCCTCTCCGTTCTATTTTTGGTTCACTTCAACTCTCCTAAGTTTCAACACTGCCTACTTAACCTCTTCCCAAAGTTTTAGACCCTGCTTTTGTTGATGTGGACCTTGGTATTGTCCACATGGCATCCATGCCACCAATTTTTGCCGCATCATCACCGCTACCCACTGCCGGTAAGCTCCAGCGCTCTTTTTGCAAAAGCCAAGATAGGTCTGGCAACATCTTGCTGACAATGAGCTCTAACTGCCACACATGGGGGTTCGAGTACAGGAGCTACCTCCTCTGTTCTGTCCCTTTGACCTGGTGGACCCACTGGTTGGGAGTATTTTTTCATATGCATGTAGAAACCACGGAACAACCAAAAACCAAAGAAAAAACCAAACAGACATTAGTAAATTTGGTTTCTGTTGGTAAAAACCAAAAGTAAGCATCCAAGCACAACGGCTCAGCAACATGTTTTACATGCATCAGGCCCAAAAGATGTTTGCCCAGCTCGTTCCTTCTCACTCTTCTAGTTGGATTCCTGGAACAACTCCGTTCCTTCCCATTCTCATCTAGCAGCGCCTCATCCATTCCAATCTCCATGACACCACGGCTAGGACGCTTGATCTCGAGCTTGTCATCCAATCCTTCTTCGCCTTCTAGTCCCAACAACCTGCAAGTTCCTAGGGTAGGTGAAGGCTGGCCCTGCTTTCTACTTTTCTTCGCTTCTTGATACTCTCCCAGGCATAGTGATCTTCCGCTGTCGCTTCTGTGCTCGGCGTGGCGATGCAGCATAGCGAGTGACATCTCCTAGATGAGTTCGTGACTCCCCCAAAAATAGTCGCCACACTGACGGATTCTACGGTATACTTCCACACAAGATTCTACCTGTTGTCTTGCATGTCTAGCTCGCTTTAATCGAACACCTTAACCGAATGGTTAGTTTCTTGATTTCCTGCACATATTTCTGTTGTCATTTATAAAAAATGAACCCCCCTCCCCACCCCTTCTGAATTTTTGGTTAAAACAAATGCTCATCCTTAGTCAAGAGTAATGTAAGAGAAAGAGGAGTGCCACATCGACTTTGAAATGGTGATGTGGATGGGCACGTGGACGGAACTGTCTAACCCTTATCCATGTCAGCAAAACCATAGTCGAAAACCTGGTATTGTGTTAAGTAAACGGCATTGAAACTTGTGGGGGAGTAAAGTTAATAAATGCAATACTTTAGGGAGTAAAAGGGTCCTTTTACAATGTGCTAGTTGCAGAACTATATGTAGGATAGTTCAACAAGGAATTATCATTTGCACATCTACAACTTCTTAAAGCCTTTTTCGAAGTGCTCTATAGGTGTTAGTTTCTGGGTCGTGTTAATTTTTATTTGGCACAAAAACAGTACGGGACCCCCTTGCGGATATGTTTGCAGTGGTACTGTTTCCTTCTACCATACTTGTGTATGTGTGAATACCATTTGTTATATTTTCAACTTATCCAATAAGGTATTGAAAGTGGATGTGATTTGAATATTGTTTACTAGATCCGAACAAGAAAAAGAGCTTGAGGAGGAAGCTGTACCAGAGACAACAGGCGCCAGTACTTGTGTCGAGGCAGTGCCAGATGGTATGTTATTTTCAGGAGCATTTTTATTGTTATGTTCCTTTCTGTTATTGACAAATTTGCTGCCTTTTATATTTACTGTAAGAGTACTGATGCAATTATACTTCTAGCCCCTATGGAGATCGATGAATATGATCTTGTTGACCCTGTGGATATTTTAACTCCACTTGAAAAGTCCGGATTTTGGGATGGCGTGGTATGTGATCTGTCTTGAATACACATACTGTCACTCCCATAGTAAACGTTGGTCACTGTTATATTAGATTTTGATGTCATCGTGTTTTGTGTCATACCAGAAAGCAACTAAATGGTCGGAAAGAAGGGACGCTGTGGCAGAGCTGACTAAGCTTGCTTCAACAAAAAAAATTGCTCCTGGTGATTTTAATGAAGTTTCTCGAACACTTAAGAAGGTTAATACTGGCTTGAAGTCTACTATTTCATACCTCAAAATTTGCACCCATTGTGCACACTGATTTTACTTGTTGGCACGATATATTTTTTCATTTCAAGGCTGTTTCCTGACTCATCTATTGTTTTCCTGTTTCCTTATATTTACAATAAGACTCCCTTCTAGTGTTTGTCCTGGCTTGTATCGTATTTTGTACGGCAATCAATGTGTATGTGAATACTTACCTAAAACTATCTGCATAATTTTTTGTCAGATATGCATTGATTCATTGCCCAAAAAAGAACTCTTGTTATGTTGTTTTGGTAATCTCTCAAGAGGTAGCATTATGTTCCTTAGTGTTGCAATACTTAATGTGGAGCTGTCGACACACTATATTCTTTGGGAGGTCTTGTTATGTTGTTTGGGAAGGTTCTTGAGTTACTGTGGTAGCATTTGGTGATAAAAGCCGTTCAATTATTTTCTTTACTTTTATTTCCTTGCCAAGCTTGTTGTTTGTGTTATTTATCACATAACTGTTCAGGATCCTGAGTGCTGTCATAAATACGTTGCGTCTAATAATGTTTGTAATTTGTGATTCACTTGCTTTCCTCTTCTTTTTTCCTATCACAGCTTGTTACAGATGTTAATTTGGCCGTTGCAGTGGAAGCTACTCAAGCAATAGGGAATTTAGCTAGAGGTTTAAGAACTCATTTTTCTGGGAATTCACGGAATCTGCTTCCTGTTTTACTTGTAAGTCGAAAGGTCCCTTTTCTGAATTATCATAAATTACCAACATTGTGTTGTTGTTTGTGCTATCTGCCAGCTTATAGCTTAAGATGTCTGATCTGCTTTACACTACGGAGTGTTCTGTACTTTTGTATATGTGATATGTTGCCCTTCACTTAGCCACACAACTTATTAGTGCTGCCAAATTTCCATGTGCGTATGTTATCCACTTAAAGGATAAACAGTATGTTATCCACTTAAAGGATAAACAGTCTGTTACGCACTACTGCTTGTTGCCTTGCTTGGGGTCGTTTGAAACCTGCCTGCCTGTAAGTTTGAGGTGTCGGCCAGTGTGCCTGCTTAAAGGTTCGGGCATCTGACTCGCGGAAAAGGAATCTCAAGATGCGATTCGTTCAGCTTAACATGGAAGGAGGGGGAAAGGGAGAGGTAGGGATAATCCTGAACCCTGATTGCCGGTGATACTATCACTGATCAGCTGGGCATAGCCTTGGGGGAGGTACTTCGGAAGACAAGGACGTTTGAGAAAAGAACCTCTGAATAGGGTCATCGTGACAGACAGCAGAATCACAGCAAGGGAGAGAAGCAGTGAGCAGAGTTGGAAAAGCTTACCATCTGCAGGAAGTTGGGGCTGTTGGACAGTGTGCTGCTGTTCTGCTTCATCCACCTTTCTTTCCAAGTGTGAGATGCGATTTTCTGTGATTTAAGAAGATTGATGGGGTCCTGTACGACCAATACATTTTCTCTAGATGTTAGTTAAAAATTATCATCTTCTTATAGTAAATAATTGTACAGTTATAATCTATTGCCTGATTATTGCCCAGGTGTCTAGGACCAGGGCACCGTGACCATTGCTATATATCTGTTCACTTAGATGTAGTAACAGCACACACACATGCGGGGAGAAATCCGTGTTCTGGGTAATTGGATAGTATAGTGATATACTGGTTATGTTATGGTAGGACAATAATTTAGTGCCGAGAAAAATATATTTGGTGTTTTAATTGGGTAATAAAATACTGTAGTTACTACTTGAGATCCTCCTCTTTCATTTGATTGCATGACTTGTTGGAGTTAGCTATGTGGGAAGGTGTGTTCTTGTATGCTGCATAAGCTTATCCTGCTTGTATTACATAGGGATATATATAGGGTACAAGGTCGGTTGGACAACCCAACCTGACAGCTTACTATAGCCTTCTACAACCTTCCACAGATTTCTACTGCTAGGTTTCTACAGTTAACTTTCTACAGACTTCTACAGAATTTACTACTTGCTGTTACAGCCTAAGGCTTAGTCTAGAAATAGTACTACTAGAACATTCTAGATTAACTCCTATGCAAGGATTACTCTCACAATTCTCCCCCTAATCCTTGCTCTTCAAGCTTGACTTGATCTGGACCATCCCAATTCGAGCACGCAGCTCCTGAAACTTCACTCGCCCCAAAGATTTTGTCAAAATGTCAGCGAGCTGATCTGATGTACTGATGAAGCTGGTGCTGATGCTTCCGTCTTCCAAGCAGTTCTGATGAAGTGATACCGAATATCGATATGTTTGCTGCGCTCGTGGAAGACTGGGTTTTTGGCTAACGCTATGGCAGACTTGCTGTCCACCTTTAGCTCAACGTTTCAGCTTTTCTTCCTTGAAGTTCTCCGAGTAGTCGAGCCAGCCAAATTCCCTGATTTGCCGCAGTTGTGGCTGCTACATATTCTGCTTCACAGGAAGACTGAGCAACCACCCTCTGCTTGAGAGATTGCCAACTTACCAAGCAGTTACCGAGGAAGAACAGTGTGCCACTTGTGCTCTTCCTGGTGTCAATGTCGCCAGCGAGGTCACTGTCACTATAACCAATCAGCCGTACCTCCTTTGTCTTCCGCCTGTAGTGAAGACCATAGTTGATCGTGCCAGCGACGTAGCGTAGGATTCTCTTCACAGCCATTATGTGCTCCTCCGTGGGTCGTTCCATGAATCGACTGACGAACCCAACAGCAAAGGCCAGGTCTGGCCTGGTGTGGACGAGATAGCGGAGGCTGCCAACGATCCGCCGGTACTCTGTAGCGTCACCTCTTTTGCTGTACTTTCACGGCTCAGCCTGAGCCGCTCTTCCATCGGAGTGTGTGCAGAATTGCAACCTTCCATTCCTCCCAGCTGAAGGATGCGCGAGGCATAGTGTGCCTGACATAGGCTGATGCCGTCGGCGTGCTGTTGGACTTCGATCCCAAGATAGAAAGACAACAATCCAAGATCGCTCATCTCGAATTTTGTCTTCATCTCGTCCTTGAAGCTCTCCACTGCTCCCTTGGATGAACCTGTGATAATTAGATCATCCACATAGACTCCAATGAGCAGGATTGCCTCGCTGGTGGTGCGCCGGTATATTGCATGCTCGTGCTCGCTCTGTTTGAAGCCCATTTCTTTGAGCGTGCAATCAAGCTTCGCGTTCCATGCTCGCGGTGCCTGTCGCAGGCCATAGAGGGCCTTGCGTAGCCGCAGTACCTTTCCTTCTTCTCCTTGGATGACGAAACCGGGTGGCTGCTTGACATAAACTTCCTCCTTCAGTTCTCCATTGAGAAAAGCTGATTTTACGTCCATGTGGTGGACGGGCCACCCCTCCTGGGCAGCCAGAGCAAGTAGCAGCCGGATCGATTCCATGCGAGCCACGGGAGCAAAGACTTCATCAAAGTCTACGCCGGCTTGCTGAACGAAGCCTCGAGCGACCAGCCGTGCTTTGTGCTTGATTACTCGCCAGCTTCATTTTTCTTCAACTTATAGACCCACTTGAGGCCTATTGGTTGATGCCCGTGGGGCAGATCCACGAGCTCCCATGTCTTGTTCCGCTCCACAGCTTCAATTTCCTCGCGCATGGCTGCCTGCCATGCCTTGTCGCGCTCAGCTTCCGCAAATGAGCACGGCTCCCCCGTGCTGGCCAAGTGCAGCTCAGATTCGAGGTTGCGCGGTGCGAGTCCAGGCACTGGTTCTTCTCCTCCAACCAGATCCTCGACCATGCGATAGCGGACTGGTGAGTCGCCATGTGCAGCGTCAAGTCGATCAGTATCATCTCCTGGTGGCGAAACAAATTCTGGAGTTGCTGGGGTTGTAGCACTTGTTGCTGGAGCAGATGGAGGCGATGGTTGTGGGCTGGCTGAGGCACCTTGAGCCCCATGTCTCGACGACCTAGGTCCATCTTCTCCTGAACTGGACACCTGGCTGGGCTGGGCTCCCTGATGATGTACTCTATGTCAAAGTGGCTGCCGGGGAATCCGCTGCCTTCTGCGGCCCAATCCCAGCCACGTTCTTCATCAAAGATGACGTCACGGGCTATGCGTACACGCCTTGTTGCCGGGTCCAGCAGCCTGTAAGCCTTTACTCCTTCCTCGTAGCCGATGAAGACAGCGGGAGAGCTGCGGTCATCAAGCTTGCGTAGGTTCCCCTGTTCCTTGACATACGCCAAGCACCCAAAGGTCCGAAGGTAGTGGACAGCCGGCTTGCGGCCATGCCATGCCTCATAAGGCGTCTTTCCGGTGAGGGATTTTGTGGGAGCTCGGTTCAGTAGGAAGACCGCGGTGCTCACTGCCTCCCCCCAAAATTCTGCTGGCATACTCCTCTGTTTCAGCAGAGCACGCGCCATTGCCACCACCGTCTGGTTCCGCCGCTCGACGACTCCATTCTGCTGCGGTGCGTACGGAGCAGAAAAGTGGCGCTGGATTCCTTCATCAGCGCAGTAAGCGGCAAACTCCGTCGAGGTGAACTCGCCGCCGTTGTCGGTGCGGAATACCCGCAGCTTGCGTCCGCTTTGAGCTTCTGCTGCTGCCTGAACTCTTTTTATGGCATCCGGTGCATTATTCTTGGCTGCCAGGAGCATCACCCACATGTAGCGAGTGGCATCATCCACCAACAGCAAGAAATAGCGCCGGCCTCCGGGTGTGGCAGGTGATATAGGACCACATAAGTCTCCATGGACGAGCTCAAGTAGTTCTTGTGCACGGTACCTTGCTTGCCGAGGGAATGCGCTCCGGCGATGCTTGGTGATGACGCACGTGTCGCAGAACTGCTGCACATGCTCCAGTCGTGGCAGCCCACGTGCCATGTCGAGGCGTCCCATCTTCTCCAAAGCATCAAAGTTGAGATGCCCAAATCGCTCATGCCAGCGCCAAGCAACATCATCGCGGCAGGCAGATAGACAAATTGGTCGGGCAACCTCAAGATGGAGAAGGTAGAGGCGATTCCGGCCACGCCGGACCCGAACAAGGAGTCGACCTTGCTTGTCCCATATGCGAAGCACACCTCTCCTGATCAGCACGCTTGCGTCGCTCTCGTCAAGTTGTCCAATGCTGATAATGGAGTTCTTCAGACGTGGGATGTAGTAGACGCCGCTGAGAGCCTTGTGTTCACCATTTTTTCCAGCGAAGATGATGGTGCCGATGCCCTGATTTCAACAACCGAGCCATCGCCGAATTTGACGGTGCCGGTGACCGTTTTGTCAATTTCAGCGAAGACGTTGCTGCAGCCCGTCATGTGATTTGTGGCACCAGTGTCGAGGTACCAGCCCTCAATTCGCTCCTCGTCGCTGCTCGTCGCAAGGTAGGCTTTTGCCTTCGGTTCGTCGATGTGAAGTGGGCTATGCTGCGGAGGTGTAGCGGTGTTGTCCTTCACCACTATGGCTGGGGCTGGAGCGACACTTTGCTGCACAACCTTGGCTGGGGCTGGAGCAATGCTTTGCTGCGCCTTCATGGCTGCGGCTGGAGCTTCACATACCTGCGCCATGAGGAGAGCAGGCTCCTCATCATCTTCCTCTGCTTGGGCCAAGTATGCCCTGTTCCCATTTCCCTAGGCTGCCAGCAGTCCTTGGCCCAATGGCCGCGACGACCACAGTTGCGGCATGTGTCATCGCGCGGGCTGTCCCTAGCTGCTGCATGATCGCTGCCGCCTTCTCCACCCTTCTTACGCGGTGGTCGTCGCCGTTGCTGTGCCCTGCCGCGCGCAGGCCTGGAGGAGCTGCCTCCTTGGCGCTCCTTCATCTTTTGTCGCCACTGCTCCTCGGTGAGCAGAAGCTTTCCCTGCTCACGCAGCGGCTCCGGCGACTCGAGACGGTCCTCTGCTGCCTTCAGCCGACCGGTGACTTCCTCCAACGACATATCAGCAGTGTCAAGGAGGGTCTCGATTGCAAGGGCTATCTGTGACAGCCTAGGCGGCACAACTCGCAAGAATTTCTCGACGACTTGAGTTTCGTCGATAGGTGCTCCGAGCGTGGCGAGGCTTGTGACGAGGTTGGTGAGGCGCAGCGCGAAATCGTCAACGGACTCCCCGTCGCGGAACGAGATCATCTCAAATTCCTTCTTCAGCTGCTGCACCTTGCCCTTCCGCACGCGGTCTGAACCAACACGCATGGCTCGGATCGCCTCCCACGCCTCCTTCGCTGTCCGCTTGACAGCCAGGCCAGCCACCATCTCTGGTGGGACAGCTTGCAGGATGGCCTCCAGCGCCATTCGATCTTCCTGGAAGTCGTCGGCGCCGAGCTCGATTGCATCCCAGATGCCCCGAGCCTGCAGCTTCACCTTCATGAGGAGGCTCCATTCGGTGTAGTTCGTCCGCGTCAACGTGGGTAATTGCCGCCGCCAACTTCCTTCACGACACGCTCGACAACGACCTCGCGCCTTCCAGCGTCACGGTGGCGCGGTCGTCTCGGTGGTGGTGAAGGGGAATGGCGCTGCTGAGACGGACTGCGGGCAACACGCTGCTGAACCTGAGCAGACATCTCTCAGGATCCTCTCCTCACTGGGCTGATCCTCTCCTAACTGTGACTGAACCTCTCCTACCTTGGCTCTGATACCAAATGTTGGAGTTAGCTATGTGGGAAGGTGTGTTCTTGTATGCTGCATAAGCTTATCCTGCTTGTATTACATAGGGATATATATAGGGTACAAGGTCGGTTGGACAACCCAACCTGACAGCTTACTATAGCCTTCTACAACCTTCCACAGATTTCTACTGCTAGGTTTCTACAGTTAACTTTCTACAGACTTCTACAGAATTTACTACTTGCTGTTACAGCCTAAGGCTTAGTCTAGAAATAGTACTACTAGAACATTCTAGATTAACTCCTATGCAAGGATTACTCTCACATGACTTCCTCTATATTCCAATCAATATATTATATTTTAAATTAACCGTGTTGTTTAAAGTAACCTCTTACAGGGGCTCGGGGCAATTGAGTATTAGTATATTTGTTGCTCTTCTTTTTGACTGAAGAAATTCTTATTCTGCACTATCTTGAAATGCCGACCAAGTAAAGTAACATGTTCCACCCGATATGTCCTTGTGTTAAACAGGAAAAATTGAAAGAGAAAAAAGCAACCATGACAGAAGCACTGACCCAGACGCTTGAAGCAATCCATAAGGCTGGTTGTATCACACTTCTTGACGTGATTGATGGTTAGTGTTTTCTTGTTAAAAGCGGTATCTTCAATGCCGGGGTCTGTCACATTCTCTTAAATATGCCAATGGTCAGCCTGGAAATATGGACATATTTTCTTAGACTGCAGCAGACCAGTCTTTAAGTGGTAGTACAATTTTTTTAATAAAAATAATGGATACATATCTTAAGAAGTGAATGCTGAAATGATTTAAGGTAGTGTTATTTGATACATACTGGAAGAAGCAAAAATGTTAATCCATAAGAAGTTTGTTTGTTGTGTTATTGCAGATGTTCGTGTTGCTGTGAAAAACAAGGTTCCTCTTGTTCGATCGTTAACGTTGAACTGGGTTGCATTTTGCATTGAAACTAGCAATAAGGCAACTGTCCTAAAGTTGCACAAAGACTATGTTCCTATCTGCATGGAGGTGAACAACCATTTTTTGATAGCCTGTTGAGATTTTCCTTGTTGTTTACTTGTATTTATGTTCAGGATTCATCCAAACTAATTTTTATTTTTTACCGTAGTGTTTGAATGATAGCACCCCTGAAGTTCGGGATTCTTCCTTTTCTGTTTTGACTGCCATAGCTAAGGTTTGTTTCTTTTGACTACAGTTCTCTTGCATCCCTATATCCTTTATTGTTCTTTACAATCTTTATTTTTTGGGCACTTCTGCTATCTGTTTAGATGGTTGGTATGAAACCTTTGGAACGCTCCCTGGAGAAATTAGATGACGTGAGGAAAAAGAAACTGTCAGATATGATTGGTTCTGCCACTGATACTCCTTTAAGTTCAGGAACAGGTTTGAGTTGCTATACCTTATGTCGCTTTCCATTTTTATAGACGAGAACCATACACCTCTGTTTTGTATTGCTTTCTAGAAGAACAATGTCAAACCTAACAGACGCCAACTATTCCATTTCAGTGCCTGCCTCAAGTTCTGGAGCCGTCACATCTGTTCGTGAGGTACCTTTTATGTGTTTTGATTTTATATTTAACACCACGACACATTATCTCCTTGAAAACCCAGTCTCCTTTGCAATTGTGCTGGGCCTCTGGAGTTGTCTTTGTTACCAGTCTTCACCAATTTGCAAGGCAATAATCAGGTGGCGTAGGCAGCATAAATCTGGCTACGTGGGGCTGCTGCCTTCTAGAACACAGTTTGTTAGAATAATTTTTACCGACGGCTGTAAGGTTTTTCGCTCATGGCTCGAATAAAGATGCTTTTGGGTTGTTATATTAAAAATAGAAGAATGGAAGTGCTTTGTGAAGCCACCAGCCTTATGCAGTAGCCTGTGAAGCTTAAGGACCACATTTATCATAATAACATATTTCCATGGCCACTGCTCAAAATACTTATAGCACTGTAGCTTGATATATTACTTACTCAGTTGACAAACCAACCATGGTTATTTCATACTTTAGGTTACAGATAGCTCATCAATGAGGAGATCTGCCGCAAGCATGCTTAGTGGAAAGAAGACTGTCAACGCAGTGGTTAGTATTATTTTCTTGCTCTTGGATGCGTATGCTCATCCTATGTTTGAGTTTCTACTCTTTATGTTTGGCCACCATGTTTTTGTTTGTAGGCTGCGACTAAGAAAACCGGACCTGCAAAATCAACTGGTACAAAAAAGTCAGATGGTGGATCACAGGCAAAGGCCTCTGCTGCTCCTGAGGTTGAAGATGTTGAGGTGACTTGTTTGTCATAATAATATCTGTGTCCTTACAAGCAAAGTATTTCTGATTTTCATTGTTCTGCATTAAGTATGTAACATGTCGTAGCTGCTAATCACACATTATCTTTGTCAATTATCACTTAGTTCTATGGAAAATGTATAAAAAAAATCAGTGTCCAGGCTATTTCATGTTTATGTTCCAGACTACAGTTTTTGTATTTACAATAGGGATACTGCCCACATATATTTAACTGGAGGTGTTTCCTGTAAATCCAGCTGATTTGCAGTAACAGTGACTATATGCTATATTTACAAAGTAATGGCTGCAAATATCACTGATGGAGATAGGTGCAAGCTCACATGCTTATTTTTTTGATTTCTTGCAGCCTTCTGAAATGAGTTTGGAAGAGATAGAAGAGAGATTAAATTCTGTTGTGAAAACAGAGACAATTTCCCAGTTAAAGAGCACTGTCTGGAAAGAGCGCCTTGAAGGTTAGCGATTGGCAGAGCGCCTTCCCTGTTTTGTTCTTTATCTTATTTGGATTTGCAGAATAAGCTTCGATTTGTTTTTTACATCTAATGTGTTGATGCCATAATTATACAAGGAAATCTTGACATAACATTGTTTAATCTTTGGCTATTTCTGTTCTATTCGTTATGTTTTGTACCCTGTCTGGAAATTAAAGATTGTTCCTCCAAACCTGAATGTTTCCATGGTTCCCATTCGAACACTAATATTGTACTATTTGTCAGCTATTGGCATGCTAAAGCAGGACGTAGAAAATCTCACAGAACTCGATAAATCTGCTGAACTCCTTGTTCGTTTATTATGTGCTGTGCCTGGATGGAGTGAAAAAAACGTGCAGGTAATTACTAATAATTTTGTTTTGTGTAAAAAATATTTCCTTAAGGGAAGTAATGTCATATATATTTTTAAACAAAACAGGTTCAACAACAAGTTATAGAGGTCATCACCTACATCGCCTCAACTGTAAAGAAGTTCCCAAAGCGATGTGTCGTTCTATGCATTCTTGGTATGAGCTCCTCTTACTCTAGTTTCTACAACTTTTGAGATACTTTGAACATTCCTGTATTGATCATACACTGTACCTTTTCCTTATCCAGCTGTTTCTTATGTCTTTGTAGAATGCTGATTATTCAAATATTTATTATTTCCAAACAAATTCTTTCAGGCATAAGCGAAAGGGTTGCTGATATAAAAACTCGAGCACCTGCAATGAAATGTCTCACCGCCTTCTGTGAGGCAGTAGGGCCAGGATTTGTGTTTGATAGGGTATGATATAACATTGCAATCAAGCCATCATTTCAGTCTTTTTATGCATATTCACAATTTCTGCATAGCCCCAATATGGTGGGGGTGAGGTAGCCACGTATGAATCTTAACGCATGAGCCCTAGAACAATTTGCACTAGGTGCATTTACAAGTAGCAATCAGTTTAAATATATAGAGAATATCTGCTTGCAACAAAAAGTACTGAACACTTTCCACTGACTGGATGATATTTCTGCAACCCCCATAATTATTTCCATCATTTTTTGTTGCAGCTATACAAAATAATGAAAGAGCACAAGAATCCGAAGGTTCTTAGCGAGGGTATTGTTTGGATGGTATCTGCCGTCGAAGACTTTGGGATTTCCAATTTAAAACTAAAGGTGCACTTTGCTTTCTAAGTATTATTTACAGTTATGAAGACACTGCACTATTGCTCATACCCTTCTTTATTTCCAGGATATAATTGATTTTTGCAAAGACACTGGTCTGCAATCAAGTGCCGCTGCAACTCGAAATGCGACTATTAAACTGATTGGTGTGCTCCATAAGTTTGTAGGACCAGGTTGTTACTTGTTTATTAATTTATGTATGGCTTGATGAATGCACTTTTCTGGTTGTTGTTTAATAAAGTTTCTCCTGTAGATATCAAAGGCTTCTTGAGTGATGTCAAACCGGCACTTCTCAGTGCTCTCGATGCTGAATATGAAAAGAATCCATTTGAGGTATGCTGTCTTGGTCGTTGTATGTAAATGTATTTTTTATTGGAGTTTTAACAGCCGATTATGTTGAATTAACAGGGTGCTGCTGCTCCTCCGAAAAGAACAGTTAGAGCCTTAGATAGTGCATCGTCCACATCTGCTGCCTCATCAGATGGGCTGCCAAGGGAAGACATAAGTTCGAAGATAACGCCTGCTTTACTGAAAAATTTGGGGAGCCCAGACTGGAAGGTAATATGCAGTTACTTGGTTTCATTTTATTCTCTTGGGCTAATTATGTAAGTTTGCCTGCATTTGATATTCATGTTGTACTTGTGTGAAATGACAGGTAAGGCTGGAGGCCATTGATGGAGTCAATAAAATTGTGGAGGAGGCCCATAAGCGCATTCAGCCAACAGGCACAGGTTCATTATTGTTGTCTATCTCTAACAACTGTTAAATAAGGCATATTGGTTTTATGTTCATTAAATTTACAACCATTACCGTTGTTATCTTGTAACTGCAGCGGACCTGTTCACTGCGCTAAGAGGCCGACTTAATGACAGTAACAAAAATTTAGTGATGGCAACCTTATCAACGATTGGTGGTCTTGCATCTGCGATGGGACCTTCCGTTGAAAAATCAAGCAAGGTTTGCAACCAACTCTACATTTGTTTTTATATGTTTCTTAGCGCTGTTCTTTTGCACCAATAATAACTGCATCTTTATGTCACAATGTAGGGTATTTTGGCAGACGTGCTGAAGTGTATTGGGGATAATAAGAAGCACATGCGAGAGTGCACACTGACTGCCCTAGATTCCTGGGTTGCTGCTGCTCAACTTGATAAGATGGTTCCATATATTACTGTAGCTTTGGGTGATCAGAAAAGTGGTTCAGAAGGGCGAAAGGATCTTTTTGATTGGTTGTCTAAGCATGTTTCTAAAATGAGTGATCCAGCTGAGTCTTTGCCATTGTTGAAGCCGTCTGCATCTTCTTTGATGGTAGTTTTTAGATAGTTGAGCTATTTCATTGGTATTCATTTTTTGTGTATCCATATACAGTTCATGTGAATTCTAATGATGTTATATACTTCTGCTGAATAGGATAAATCATCTGAAGTCCGCAAAGCTGCTGAGACATTTATGAATGAAATTCTCAAGATCTGTGGCCAAGCAGCGGTATGGTGTTGCCCCTCATGTTCTTTGATTCAGTTGCTCATTTTCTGAAACTGTTTTCGAGTGGCTTAATTCACTGTATTCTGTAGGTTGCAAAGAACTTGAGAGATTTACCATCTCCTACTATGGCTATTGTAGCAGAGCGGTTGAAACTTTCCAGTGTACATGAAGGTGTCTCACAGAATCTTAATTCACATTTTGGGTTTATTCTCAACGCTTGTTGTTCTGTACTGATTTGGTATTATTGCACCATTTAAACAGGATTATCTGATTCTGTGAAGTTGGTGACAACAAGCATGAGTTTGCCATCAAAAGGTGGTTTGAAGAACGGCAAACATGGCCCAAATGACCGTGCATCTAATGTTGGCAAAGCTGCATCTCAAGTGCGTAACTTTGCTGTGTGTGTCACTGTGGAAAATGCCCTTTTCTGATTGTCATTTTTTGTTATCAGAGAGGAGTTCCAGCAAGAGCCTCTGTTACTATGATGTCTTCTCAAGACTCCTCACAGTCTCAGGCATTATTTAACATCAAGGACTCAAACAAGGTAGGCCATCATCGAGTCCCTCAATCTCGCAATTTGCAAAGTTTTGCATTGGATTCTTATATTTGTATGTATATTTAATATTGCAGGAAGATCGGGAGAGACGCGTTTTGGTACGTAAGTTCAAGTTTGAAGAACCAAGACGTGAGCAGATTGATGAACTGAAGGTCTGTTGCGAACTTTTCTGTATCTATATTTATACTTCTTTACTGGTTTGTGGTCATGCTGTAAATCATCTTGTTATTTGTTAGCTGTAACATGGAATTGTCATTTATCGTAAGCAAAATAATAACACACAAATAATCTGATAAGTCAGAAGCCTTTAAAAGCAAACTGTTATAATGGCAAGGAAAACCCTCTTTGTTACTACTTTCTGACCCTGATTTGATTTCAATCACAAATCTGTATACACAGCAGCTGCATACAACTTAATTACCGCAAACATAGCATATACTACACAGTTGTGTTTTCATGTCAGAACTAGAAGTGGTAAATCGGTATAGCAGGTTAGTGAGCAGCAGAGCCTTATGCTTAGCATTAGCACATGTGCTCGTTTTGAAAGTTGGTATTCACACTGCTGTGTGGGCTCACAAGTGGCAAATAACAATTCCTGTTACATATCAATTTAGTTGGTTTGGATTTTCTCTTAGAATCTGCTCGCGCTGCTGTTGTTTTAGATTCAATCATGGAATGTGTTCATCTCAATCGTGAGCACTTACCATCTTTTCATTAAGTTATGTGGTTGTACACTTGTACATCAGTGAATTCCAGAAATGTTTGCATCTTATATTTTTTTCTTGTAGCAAATATCGCTTGCTGTGATGCATTGTAGAAGATCTACTACTTCGATATTTTGGTTCAGTATACCAATCTGATGTTTCGTTTTATTTTATTTTTTCAACATGTGGGCGTTGTGTATTTCATTGCCCGCTTTGCCTGATGCTATCTGTTGTCATCTAAACAACTCATCGGATTGCTTAAAAAAATATCTGCAGGTTGATTTATTTAAGCATTTCAGAGAAGATGTTAGCTTGCGGCTATGGAACTCAGACTTTAAGAGGCAAATTGATGGTATTGAGTTGCTACAAAAGGTTAGAAATTGATGACAATATTGAATCTCTTATCTCTGCAATTTGACTGCGTAACCTAGCTCATATGATCCTTTTGTTGTGATGCTATCCAATTGTGCAGGCACTTCCTTCAAGTGGTAAAGAAGTAGTTGAGCTTCTTGATATATTACTAAGATGGTTTGTCTTGCGCTTCTGTGAATCTAATACGACATGTTTGTTGAAGGTATGCTAGCTGAAAGTTCAATGCAGCTTATTGTCTTTTGTTTAGGTACTGTAGCTAAATTGATTATGAGTATGTTGTTAATTTGACTTCGTAGGTTATCGACTTTCTTCCCGAGCTATTTGATGATCTGAAAGATCAATCTTACACTATCTAAATTGATTCTGAGTATTTTGTTTATTTTGACTTGGTAGGTTCTTGACTTTCTTCCCGAGCTATTTGATGGTCTGAAAGATCAATCTTACATGCTGACGGAAGCAGAAGCTGCAATCTTCCTTCCTTGCCTTATAGAGAAGGTACCATTGGAAGTTTAACGCTACGAAACATAATTGGATGATTTTATTTTTAAACACTATGGACATGTTTTTCCAGACTTCTCCTTGGAACATACTTGGTACTTATATTGCAAATTCCTTTCTAATCGAAACAACTGTTATATTGCAGTCTGGTCACAACATTGAGAAAGTCAGGGAGAAGATGGGGGAACTGATAAAGCAAATGATCAATATCTACTCTCTTCCAAAACTACTTCCCTATATTTTGGAGGGACTGCGCTCCAAGAACAACCGAACTAGGATAGAGTGTGTAGATATTATTGGATATTTCATGGATAATAATGGGACCGAGGTATGGACCCCTCACCTCCGCCCTTCTGTACTAGAGTGTGCTGATTTTCTTGCTTACTTATGGTCATGCTTATTTCTACTCTCCCAGGTTGGTGGTTTGTTGAAAAATTTGCCATCTGTTGCGGCATTAACAGCAGAGCGTGATGGAGAAATCAGGAAAGCCGCTCTTAATACGCTTGCCACTGCTTACAAGAACCTTGGTAAGGCCTTTCCCTTCCTATTTCCAGCAGTTGATTTTTCATGTTAATAAGAACTGTTTTTTTTCGGATACTACCTGATCAACGGTTGGAAGCCCTTAGCGGCTTGGCCCTATTACAAACCTAGATTACTAACTGTTGATGTACTCCGGAAGCTCCTGGACCATTGCTCTGAGAATTGGATTCCTTTTTTCATCAAACATGCTTGCTTGCATATTTGAATTTAAATGTATGCACTATAATTACAGCTTGGTGACAAGTAATGGAATTGATTTGCAAGATGTTCTTAGTCTACTCTCTTGGTCATGCAGGGGACGATGTTTGGAGATTTGTTGGAAAACTTTCAGATGCTCAAAGAAGTATGCTCGATGATAGATTTAAATGGAAGGTCATCATCATCTATCAACCCACAACAAATTTATAGTATTTTTTAGTGTAAACTGTTCATTTACCTGATAAAGCAAGGATTGTATAATGGTATATTGTCAGGCTCGGGAAATGGACAAGAGGAGGGAAGGAAGGCCTGGCGATGCTCGAGCAGCTTTGAGACGTTCAGTTAGAGAGAATGGGTTAGTTCCAACTTTTAGGACTGAAAATGCACGATGGACAATTTTGAACAAAAACATAACAGTTCACTTCTTGCTTCACTCCCTCAGATGTGTACTGTGATGGCATTTTTTTTACTTATTCGTATTCTTTGGATATAGGTCTGATGTAGCAGAACAAAGTGGGGAGTGGTTTCCCGTTCAATAGCAGGATCGATGATCTCAAGGTGCTCCAGCTATCTTATTTAATGGGTTTGTAATTCCTTTTATATTTAGTAACACAACTCCACTCATGTATGTTTTTCTATTAATAGGGAAAACTTTGGTTATGCTGATGCCCATATGGCACCGAGGCAGATAGCAACAGCAGCTACTGGTCCCGCAGACTGGCGTGAAGCTCTTGATATTGTCGCATTAGGTTTGCCTGAGCAGGTTTGTGCTTTACTCACTTCCCATGGTTGGCCATCTCCTTTTCTCTTGTTGATGCCCTCTTTGTTCATTCCTTTTTCTAATACTGTTGTGATATCTAGCTGTAACAATCTATTTGTTTCACCGTGTTTGTACATCGATTATTGAAGTCTAAGCATTGATCTTGGATGTTTTTGTTTATGCAGTCTGTTGAAGGAATGAAAGTCATATGCCATGAGCTAACTCAGGCAGTTGACCCCGAAAGCTCTGTGCTTGACGATCTCATCAAGGAAGCTGACAGATTAGTTTCATGCTTGTCTGTTATGGTAAGGCTTTTTTGTTTTATTCAGCTTAGCTTTCGGTCACTTTGCTAACTCTGATGATGAAAAATCTTTCAGGTTCCGAAAACCTTTAATTTCAGTCTATCTGGGGCTTCTTCAAGGTCTTGCAAATATGTATTAAATACTCTCATGCAGGTCTGTTGATATGTCTATGTTTGCCTTTATTTTGTTTTTATATATTTCTTAAACGTTGTTTACGAGTTTTTTTGTTATTCTGCAGACTTTCCAGATCAAACGACTTGCTCATGCTGTGAAAGAGGGTACCCTAGATAGCCTTATCACAGAGCTACTACTCTGGCTTTTAGATGAAAGAGTTCCTCTATGGATGATGGTAGTCAACTACTCAAGGCTCTTAATGTCTTAATGCTTAAAATCCTGGTATGTATATTTCTTTTCATGTTCTCTTAAGCTTGCTGTCTGCTCTGTGTTTATTCTCTTACTTTGAGCAGGATAATGCTGAGAGAACATCCTCATTCGTCGTATTAATCAACTTACTGAGACCGTTAGACCCATCAAGATGGCCATGCCCTACTCCCTCAGAGTCCCTTGCTGTAAAAAATCAGAAGTTCTCAGATTTAGTTGTCAAATGTTTAATTAAGTTGACAAAGGTATGCTGCTATTTGTTTGTGGACCATTGTGAATCTGTACTGGGTGTCACTTCTGATGGCATGTGTCATCTTTCAGGTTCTTCAAAGTACGATATACGAAGTCGACCTTGATCGCATTCTTCAAAGTGTTCATATTTATTTACAAGAACTTGGGATGGAAGAGATACGGAGAAGGTCTGTGCTGACCCCTTAGAGTTGTATATTTACTCTTCAATCATTTATTTTTATATTTCAGTCACATGAGATGCATTGCATATGTTGTAGGGCTGGAGCTGATGACAAACCACTAAGAATGGTCAAAACTGTGTTGCATGAACTTGTAAAGCTTCGAGGTACAGCAATAAAAGGTCACCTTTCAATGGTCCCTATAGACGCTGAGCCTCAGCCAATCATTCTGGCATACATTGATCTTAATCTTCAGGTAGAATTTGAAATATTATGTCCTATAATTGTTCCAAGAAAGCTTTTATGCACCTCTTTTTGTCTAAGCAATACTATTGTGTCATCCTAGACCCTTGCAGCAGCTAGGATGTTGACGCCATCTGGACCTATGGGTCAAACTCACTGGGGCGATGCTGCATCGAACAATCCAAATCCATCAGTTCATTCCACTGATGCACAATTGAAGGTTCAAACCACTTGTTTCTTTTGTCATGTCATCTTGTGGGTTAACTGTATTCAACTTCACACCCTTATTTGACGTATTTTTGTCCTTTGTTTTGGGTATGATCAGCAAGAGCTTGCTGCAGTATTCAAGAAAATCGGTGACAAGCAAACATGTACTATTGGTCTTTATGAGCTCTACCGGATAACACAGCTGTACCCAAAGGTATTTTGTCAAGTATACTCACTGTCTGTCGTTGGCTGACTTCGAATGAAATGATTTGCATATCACTGGCCAGGCATTTGGAAATTTCTTTGATTTTGATTTTACACGAGCTCATGATGCGTACATTTTTATCGTTGGAGAAGTAAACTGAAACATTGAATTTGGATTTTTTACATCGCCATTTTAAAATGTCTTCTCTGGTTTGATTCCTGATTCGAGAACATGTTTCCCTCAGGTTGATATATTTGCTCAGCTTCAAAATGCAAGTGAAGCATTTAGAACGTACATTAGAGATGGGCTTGCTCAGGTTTGTAATCTCCCTCCTAGAGAGGTTTGAGTTTTTGTGGGTACTATTGACTGAGATACATGAAATATGTTTTTTGGTACATCCAGGTGGAAAAGAATGCCGCAGCTGGAAGAACACCCTCAAGTCTTCCATTATCAACGCCACCTCCAATAGCATCTATACCCTCTCCAAAATTCGCCCTTCTCCTGTGCACACAAAATCGATAAATAGCAAAGCAGATTGTAACGAAGATGATCCCTTCAGAGTCCAAGGAGATTCTGATATTAGGTTACAATCTACTGACCAACAGACCGATAGATACCAATCATCAGGTCTATTTCCTACGTTTTCTTTTGGCATCTTGATATCTAACTGTATATGGTATCAATATTATTGATTTTGCCTTCTGATTATGGGAATGATTTCTGTATTTGCCAGCAGGGACATTGGATGCTCTCAGGGAAAGAATGAAAAGTATTCAAGCTGCAGCTGTGGGAGGCAATTTTGATGGAGCTCAGACTCGGCCACTGGCAAGTATGAACGGCAATATGCTCCACGGAGGGACACGACTAGATGGTGAACCACAAACACAAAGCAATATTCCACCCATGGATGAGCGAGCACTATCTGGACTGCAAGCACGAATGGAGAGGCTGAAGAGTGGGTCTATGGATCCACTCTAAATACAGTTGACAGTTCTATGATAAATACCGACCATTGTAATTGACTGTAAATTTGCAGCATAGTCGTGCTATTTGTAGATAGGTATGTCAGATGCACTACATGATGCGGGGCCGACGTTTTGTAGCCCCCGTTCCTGGTCAACCCATTCTTGCAGAGTTTTCCCGTGTAGTTTTAGATAGCTAGCCAGATGTTTTGCCTGTAGCTTGCCTCTTGAGGGCCTGATTAGTATTTTAACACATTTTTTGTCAGTGTTGGGTTTTCTGTGTTGTATAGCAATACAATCGAGTGATCTAAATTAACTGCATTAATCATTTGTGAAATCTTAAACATCAGTGTGCCGTTACCCTATCTTTGTATAATTGTTATCTCCTATAGACTTGCAGTGAAACAAATGGCCTATAATTATTCGTATTACCAATTCCTGAATACAAGTACTATTTGTTTTGTCCTAAATTATTATTTTTCAAGTTTGATGATTACTTCCTGAATGCAGTTAATTTAGATCACCGATTGTATTTAGATCACTCAATTGTATTGCTATAGGTTGTTTCAACGCACAGAGAATAAAGTGATGAAGTTTGATGATTACTTCATGTTGAAGAGAGATTGTCGTGGACAACTATCGTTCTCTCGTATGCAGAAATGCAGTACAACTTCGAATATGCTTGCCTATGGAAAAGTCGCGTGTGCGTTGATGAGTATGTCCGGATGGGAGAGAGCACATGCATTGAGCCTATAGAAAATTTTGCGTACGTGGTGGTGTAGTTGTTTGGAGTGGAGTATATATCTGAGAGAACTTAACGCCGAGAACATTGAAAAGTTAATAGCCATAAAAAAAGCAAGAGGATTTCCAGTTATGCTTGATTCAGTTGATTGCATGTAGTGGTAATGGAAAAAACTGCCCTACAATAGTATCAATGTGTTTCACCAAAAAGGCCACAATCATACTTGAAGTAGTGGCATCAAAAGAATTGTGAATTTGGCATGCGTTCTTTGGCATATGCCTGGTTCACAAAACGATATCAATGTGTTTCACCGCTCTCCCATGTTTAAAAAACTTTGTGATGGGATGCTCCAACAACTACATCATCAACGGCACGAGTATACCATGGGATAGCCGATGGTATCTATCCTCAGTGGGCGGCATTTGTGAAAATTACAAGCAATCCGGTAGGTCGGAAAAGAATCCAATTTGCAGCTGCTCAAGAATCTGTCAGGAAAGATGTTGAGAGGGTATTTGGAGTGCTCCAAACTCGTTGGGTATTGTTCGTGGAGCTGCAATGATGTGTGATCCAGAGACATTATGGCATGTGATGACTTGTTTTATAATTTTGTACAACTTGATTGTGCAGGAAGAGTGAGAAGGGGTCAGGAGCGCAGATTTACCCGCTCCAAATTGGAGATGCTCTAATCGAGAGAACAGGCAGATGGGTGTGGTTGGACTATCCTGCCGCCCGCCAGTTTGGAGAAGAAATGGTGGTATTCAACAGGCTGCAGATGGCTGTGGTTGGACTATCCTGTCCGCCGGTGTGCGTCGTATGTATGGCACGGTGCAGCCCTTGTGCTGAACGTGCTAAAATCCTGGGGGAGCTTCCTGCAGCGCGCGGCGCAACTTTAACTGCCGTAACCGCCAGTCTGCCAATAGACTTAATCGTGTTGTTGAATAACGTGATGACTTGATTGACGAGGTCGCTGCTCACTCATGCACCGATCATAAACTCGAGATGGAAAGGCAGCCCGAGATTAGTTCATGCAGCTCCGAACAAAGTTACTCTGCTTAGCTAGGATCACTCGAGCTAAAGCTAGCAGCCTCCTCCTGTTGGCTGATTCGACAGAGTTCTCTGACTAACTAGAGTCGCCGTCGCCGAGCAGTTGGCGTAGTAGTTGCAGCCCGCCGACGTGACGCCATGACTCGATCTGGCGCACGTACTTGGTCAGGTCAAGGCTATGGGCAGTTGCCCGTGGCCGTGATGCAGCGCCTTCGGGCTCAAGGAAGGAAAGTAAACGCACCTGTGGTTACGTCCGCGCTTGCGTCACTTGTATTCCCTGGCATCTTCCCTGGATGCGCCTCTGGCTGAGCCGTTGCTGACCTCACCTTAGCCGCCAGGTACGGCCGAGGAGGCCGCCGCCACCGCCGATGAAAGCCTCTCACCGTCGGCTCCTCTCTCCCACTCTCGGTCGTCGTCATTAAGCGAATCGGCATATGTTCATTCCCTTAGAATTAACAAGCTCTTTTGTCACCCTTCATTTCATCGACTTTTGGCATAGGGATTGACCTCAAACCTGTCTGGCATCAGTGTCCTTTCATTAAACCTTGAGGAGATAGAAGAAAATCCCCTAAAATCTTATCAGGTTTAAGGATGCCCCGAGTCTCGGTTTGCGGGTCTGCAGGGTGAAAACAATTGGTCTGGCTTTTATTGATTGTACCTGATAATTGTAGGCTTTTGGCTTCTACTCCCTCCGTTTGGAAAATGATATCTTACATATATCTAAATTCGAATGTATGTGTACACTAAAACATATCTACATACATCCGAATCTAGACAAATCCAAGACATCCTTTTTTGGACGGAGGGAGTACCTTATTGAAGGCATCGTATGAAGATTTTCACTGACTGGAGCCCCACTCCCCCTTGTCTCGCCCCTGTGCGGGCGAACATGGGAAACCATCGTATCCGCCACCTATAGCTCCCCCCTCTCCCTCCCTCCTCCGCCACCGTTGGGACAGGCCATCGGGCGTGGCCTGTGTGGTGCCGGTGCCGGCGGCAGCTAGCTTTTCCCCGCGCGTATGGCGAGGCGGCGCGGCACACGGCGGCCACAGCGGCAGTGCTCCTTCGACCTATTGATGGTCCGGCGCGGCCCGGGTGTTCCTGGTGGCGACGGAGCGGCCATTTGGCGGCTGGGAGCCGTGGTAGTCCGAGTGCGGCCGGCGGCGCCCTCTCGGCTCAGATCTGGGCCCTTTGGGCCCCATCCAGGCCTGGGCGGGCCGCCTCAGACTTGGTGGCGGTACCCTCGATGGACGGAGGAGCAGGGGCTGGTGCAGGGGGTGGCGGTGACGGTGAAGTGCCTGCTGCAGTGCAGCGGCGGAGACTTTACGGGCCCAATTCGGGCTCGACCAGGCCGGTGAGGGCCTGGTGTGTCCCTGATGTTGCATCCGGTAGGCTACCGCCTAATGTACTGCCACCCCTCGCCGGAGTCCCTTCTTTTCGGTCTTTCCGGCCTCGCAACGTAGAACACGGTGAGACGACGATGTTGATTGCAAGACCGTGGTGGCGCGTGTTGGTGTGTGGCAAGTTTGGTGGAGCGCTACGGAGCGTCCGGGGATGTGGTTTTTTGGGGGTCGGGAGATATCTCTGTTGTCTCGACACCGACGCGGTGACGCCTGCGGGTGTCACCGTCCTTCCTGAAGGGCGTCGGGTCTACCTCTTCCCCATCCCCCGTAGTGTACCGGGGAAAACCCTAGAACCGGTTCAGGCAACAGCGCCATCGTTGCTCACCTTCTTGGAGGTGATGCTTGGTACGCGGCGCTTCAGAGTGCTGAGAGCGTGGTGGAAATTCTCCGGAGGGCGCTGCGGTTGCGAGTCATCTCCGTTTTTGTCAAACCACCGTTGTCGGCGTTATTTTCTTTTTCTTTCTTGTTTCGGGCTTGATTTGTGAGGTTTGCCCCGCAGTGGTCTCGTGTTTGTATCAGTTGGTTGCTATGTTAATATAGCGGGGCGAAAGCCTATTTCTAGAGAGAAGATTCTGACTCTCTCCAGGATGAAAACACATAACTTGATTATGGTGGTTAGATCTAGCAACAACAACGCTTGCATACTGTTCCCTTCCTGAAAACAATGTTGTTAGAATATCATTTTCGCAGCACATATGTTGTCATGGCGGTGGTTGTTTCATACTGCTACGCGTTACTGTACATTTGGCGGGCATTTCTGTTTTCTTTTCCTTTTACCTGCATGCGATCATTAATGTCTCGACTAGCCTTTTAACATTATACTGTTTTATAGGCCCGGTGTAATAGATATATCTTTTTATATTTCTATATTATCTTTATCGAAAAAAGGGTCAAGGATGCCCAGAAAGCTAGCTAATGATCTTGAGCGCATGCATGTTTAGCCAACCAGATGACAGCTAATGGTGGCACCATCCAATATAAACGCAGTAAGTGATCTATGACCAGCTGTGGAACACCATCCAATATAAACGCAGCAGCCTGCTAAATAAAGGAGAATCACACCAAAGAGACTCCCGCAGTGCACAGCTACTCCTGTAGTGTCCATCGCTTTCTCAGCCGCACCCATTCGATCCTTTTCCTTTCCCTTTCCCCGGAGGTGTACCTACGTAGCTGCCTGTCCGTCCGTCCTTTTCGTCTGCAGTGTCAAAACATAGTCCACCGCCAGAGGAATGAAGAACATCGGCGGCAGACAAGACGCTATCTGCTATGTCTGGCCTACCAACCACCAGAAGATTTGCTCGCCACCGCCGCACCTAGCTAAGGTTCAGTGCATCCAGCCAGGAAGGCACGTGTGGATTGGAACAAAAAGTTTTGTTTAGTACAGTACGTTACAGATAAGAGGAGATACACCTATTATGTCTCTCCAGATGTCTGTGACCGAGTAAATAAAATGGTGGTTAATAGAACAGGTATATTTCTGGGTGAACGTCCATGCTTGTTGCTTGGGATTTATCTCCTTGAATTGTTAATTGCTGTGACGTCCCAAGCATATCTATCCTTCTGTCGATCGATCGACATTTAGGGTACAGCTTCCGTACGTGTTGACACCTGCAGTTCAATGGCATATGCCCTAGCACATTCTATGAGTTATCGAACGCAGCTTGTCTACTGTTAAAATATTAGGCTCGCATCACTCATTTTGTAAAATGCTCACTGATAAAAAAATGATGTTAAACATGACGCTATATCGTGATCTCAAGTGTGAAACGCAGCTCCTTACTTTCTTTCCCTGAAAAAGAACCCTGTGTCCCTCCATGAACTTTTCTCCACGAGAAAAAAAAATCCAAAGCAGGGACGAGAAATTTACAGGAGGACGGCGTGGGCTCCTTTTTACATTTCGCACGTGACGCAAATGAGAGGCCGAGAGCACCGCACGCATAGACGATGAAGATCACCGGAGTCGTCACGGCCGACGACCACGGCCGGGGCTGGCGCACGTAGACGCGACGCCATTCGCCGAGCCGCCGCCGGCCGAGGTTTATTCATGTGCATTGTCCGCCCCGGAAAACCCTCCTTGTCCCTTTCGTACGAACCGTCGCGAGGGTCAAACCCTTGTCCACGCGCGAACCTTCGTGGCAGCCGCAGCCGTAGTCGTGCTCATCCGGAGCCCATGAGCGAGCTCGGGAACACGCGCGGGCCCACGCTCGGCCCACGTGCCGCATGGCCCGTATATAGCCGCCTTGGTGGCCAAGGAAACACATCCGACGATAACAGCGAAGCCGAAGCCCCGAAGGCGGTATCAGCACCAGCCGCCTTTCGTTCGAGCCAGGACATCATAGCAGCACGAGGGGAGTTGAGTTCTCTGGAAAGTGGTCCAGCCTAGATTCTTCGAGGTTCCGGGAGGAGGATGATGATGGCGATGCCGGCGGCGGGGGAGGGCAGCGGGCGGAGGGACGCGGAGGCGGAGCTGAACCTGCCGCCGGGGTTCCGGTTCCACCCCACGGACGAGGAGCTGGTGCTGCACTACCTCTGCAGGAGGGTGGCGGAGCAGCCGCAGCCCGTGCACATCATCGCCGAGGTCGACCTCTACAAGTTCGATCCGTGGGATCTGCCTGGTGCGTTGTCGCGTCGATTAATTCCTCTGCTCTCCCTGTTCTGTTTCTCCTTTTCTGCTCGCCCCGTGATGTCCCTCTGACTCCATGGATTCAGAGTAAGCAAATGTGCTAACTTTCTCGCGTTTGTTTGTGCAGAGAGGGCGCTGTTCGGGAGCAGGGAGTGGTACTTCTTCACGCCGCGGGACCGCAAGTACCCCAACGGCTCGCGCCCCAACCGCTCCGCCGGCACCGGCTACTGGAAGGCCACGGGCGCCGACAAGCCGGTGCCGTCCAAGGGGAGGACGGTGGGGATCAAGAAGGCGCTCGTCTTCTACGCCGGCAGGGCGCCCAGGGGCGTCAAGACCGACTGGATCATGCACGAGTACCGCATCGCCGAGGCCGACCGCGCGCCCGGCAAGAAGGGGTCCCTCAAGGTAACTAACCCACCGTCTCCTTTCCCTTCCATCAATAAAACCATCCATCTCTGGCTTGGCTGCATCCCATTCTCGTTGCTTCGATCGATAATTCGATACTGATGCTGCCACTTTTGATTGCAGCTGGATGACTGGGTGCTGTGCCGGCTGTACAACAAGAAGAACAACTGGGAGAAGGTGAGGGTGGAGCTGGACATGGCCGTGCCGCACCACCACAGACAGAACGGGGAGGTGATGGACTCCATGGCTGGCGACGCCATGTCCGACAGCTTCCAGACGCACGACTCGTCGGAGATCGACAATCCCTCCGGCCTGCAGCAGCTGCAGCACCACGGCTTCAGGGACATGGCGCAGGGGCAGGGCATCGTGACGGTCAAGGAGGACAACGACTGGTTCGCGGGCCTCAACATGGACGACCTGCAAACATGGAACATGAACCAGCTGGGGCTCATGGTAAATCCGGCGCCGGCGTCTGGGCTGGACGGAGCAGCAGCTACCTGCAGTCCATGAGCTCACCGCAGATGAGGATGTGGCAGACAGTCCTGCCACCACCGTTCTGAGATGGAATGAATAACAGAGAGAAATCTTGTAAATAAGAAGAGGGGAATAGATAATTTATTTACTTGAACTAGAAAGAGAGAAAATGTGGTGGTAGGTTTGTAGTATGTATTCTTTGGTTTCGATCTAGGCATTTGGCATTCTGCAAAAACAGTTCCGTTTTGTTCTCATAATCTCAGGTCCAAACACCAAACTGAACTTGTTATTATTCACCCTTGATTAATCTATGCTCGATTATTGGGAACTATTCCTCAGTTGATATTACATTTTTCACCCGCTTCATTATTTTGAAAAAATATTTTTTCTGTTTATCCGAATTTGTGGTGCAGTGATTTCAGATATTTTCCAGAACGGTAACATTCAGTGGTCGTGCACTATGTTAGTCGGTGTCATGAGTCATAAGAGTTAGCGACACTTGCAGGCTTACAGCTATAAGATGCCATGAAAATGACTGAGCACTAGCATGACAAGCATGGCTCAGATGGCTGTAGGTTTGTAAAGAGAAAGCAAGTTGTTTTCCCCATAACTGTACCCAATATCTTTCGGCGTCTTATCAAGGAAATTTATATCAACTTGCATACCAGAATTCCATCTTATGGAGACTAGACTACATACCAGAGTTCTGCATATTGCTAGTGACAACTGACAAAACAAGGCACTTGCTATTAGCAGGAATATCCTGTAGGATATTACAGAAAGGTCTTCATAAAGATCACATACAATTTTACTCGTACCATATTATCAATGGTATGGACGAAGCTACTAGCTAGTAGGCTTTATTGAAGCCACGGGATAGCCGAGAAAAGAACACCTAACTGATGAGATATAACTGAAATTCAGGTAAACTCTTACCTCCGAATAAAAAGATGCATTGATTTCTAACAGGTTGGCGAGAATCCGTCCCAGCTTCGATCCAATGGGCTCTTGTAGCTGGATTATTAGTATGCACATGCACTAAAATTAATGCTATCAGAAAGGTTGCAGTGCCTCAGTGGCAGAAAGAGGACAGTATGATGGTGGTCTGTGAAGAAGAAAATTATTAACATAAGACTTCACAGCTGCAAATCTTGAATGGTTATAGAGGTTATATATATGAGAATGTGCCAGAAGACACTGTACAAATGGAATCGCTGTAAGCCTGAAATAGAATTGCTAATATTAGGTACAGCTAAGTATTGAAAATATATATTATATTGAGTTTTGAAACATATGAAATCAAGTATTAAAATGGTGGACACTGATTATACATTGTGAACCAATAACTCAACATGTAGTCAGTATAATCTAACAGCTAGAAGAAAAGGAATACAGCAAAATGATGACTATCCAAGTTTAAACAGGTTAAACAAAGTGCGCATTCTAATTCCAGCCGATAGCCAAGCGTTCTATTGAGAATGTAAATAACTGGGGAAACATACAATACCGAATAATCAAACTCTTATTTCTGATTAACTAAATCATCTCTCTCCAGATTAGCTACCAGTTACTAGACAAAAACCTGTCCTCTGTTTCATCTCATCGATCACTTCCAAGGGGTCTTCATTTTTACCATTCTCTGCGACTTACTTTGAGAGACACCGAACCACATTTTGGGCCAAGAGAAGCTGACGCCTTGGCAAGCTCTCGGCCTGAAAGATATGCCTGTATCATTGATTCAGTCTTCTCCTCTGGTGGAAATCCCTTGGCTTTCATTTCCTCGTAATACTTTGCTGCCTCTTCTAGCCTTCCATTCAAGAACAACCCATGTATCAACACAATGTACGCACTCCGATCAGGGTTCAGCCCGTTGGCAGGCATTGCATTCCACAGTTTGTCCACACTGTCATGCTGCTTCCACCGACAGAACTTCCTGATCAACATAATGTAAGTGTCTATCTCGGGCTCGCAGTGCAGAGTCTTCATCTTATCCAACAGATCAAACACCTCATCAGGGCTCGTAGCCACATCAAACAATGCATGGAACGTCCTCACTGATGCCGATAGCCCCTTTCCTACCATCTCATCGAACATTTCCCTGGCCTCCTGGACCCGACGAGCCTTGCAAAGAGGCTTAATGAGGGAGTTGTAAGTGGCCGTGTCCGGTGTAAACCCTTTCTCCTCCATAGTCCGGACAAGTGCCCTTGCCTCGTCCACACACTGTCCCTTGGTGAGCTTGTGCACAACTGCGTTGTAAACTTTCCGGTCTGGCACGATGCCAGCTTCTTTCATGCGGTTAAAGAGCTTCAAGACTGTGTCCAAGCTCCCGGCTCTCGAGAAGCACGAAATCATACTCCCATATGATACAACGTCTCTCTCGATACCCCGACCCTCCATGGCGGTCCAAAACCTCTTCGCCTCCCGCACGCTGCAGGCCGTGCTGCACCACCCATTGAGCACAATGTTGAAGCTCTTGGTCTCGAAAGGGAACTCCTTCTCGCTGGACAGAAGCAGGTGCTCCGCGTCCTTGACGTTCTTGTACCTGCAGAGGGCGCTGAGGAGGCCGTGGAACTGGGCGACGCCAGGCTCAAAACCGAACCTCGGGAGCGCCCGGAACGCGGCGACGGCGCTCGCGACGTCCCGCGCGGCGCAGTAGCGGCGGATGAGGAGGAGCACCGCCCTCGGGGACGCGAGCGACCTGCGGCGCATTTCGTCGAGCAGGGCGCGGGCGTCGTCGAAGCGGCGGTGCCTGGCGAGGATGGAGAGCATCGAGTGGCAGGCGTGCCGTCCGGGGGAGTACTCGGGCCGCGCGGAAGCCCACCGGAACGCGGCGTGCGCGGCGGCCCAGCTGTTCCGGAGGCGGGAGAGCGCGGCCACCACGAGCGTCTCGGAGGCCGCGGCGCCGCACCGCTCCAGGAGCTCCCTGGCACCCGCGGCGTCCGCATGGGAGCCCTCGGCCGCCGCGACCACGGCGTCCACGCCGCGCGCCACGTCCGGCGGAAGCTGCTGCTGGTCTGGGAAGGAGAAGGGGTCATCCTCTCCCTCGCTCTCGCCGTCAGCGCCGCCGTCACCACCGGGTTCCCTCCTCCAGGTGGAGAGACTCGATGCTCTGGGCGGGAGGAGAGGCCTCGGTGGCCTGGAGAATCCGGAGGCTGAGAGGCGCGTGATTGCTCCGGCGAGAACTCTGCGCAACATGGAGGAAGAGGAGCGAGGAGGGATCGAGCGGGGAGTTGCTTCGCAAAAACACACACAGCAATGTTGTTCACCTGGAAAGGACGAGCAGAGCACGAGCGTAAACTAACTATTTTCGTTTCTTCTTGGACGCTGGAGCCTGGAGGGAGAGAGAAAGCCAAGCACGATCTTCAGTGAAGCCTACCCAGCTCTCAACGGTGACCTTCTCTCTACACAAGGTATGCAGAGATGGCATCTCTCTCCCTCTCTTCAGCTGGCATCTTCTAGGTAGTAGATGAGAGAGGCGTAGAGTAGGGTTTAATCAAACACTAGCTAAGCCACCACCATGACACGGTTCTCCCCTCGCTTCTCGAGGCAGGGAACCCCACCCCACCACGCCGCGGCCACCGCGCACGTCCAAGGCCTAGTCGCGCTCCTCCTGAAGCACCAGGCGGACCGGCGCCCGCTCCTCCAGATCCACGCCCAGCTCGTCGCCCGCCAGGTGTTCGACCGGCGTCCCACGCCGTGGCACGCGCTGCTCAAGGCCTACTCCCGCGGCCCGTTCCCGCAGGAGGCGCTGCACCTCTTCCGGGACGCGCGCCGGCACGCGGCCGCCGACGACACCTACGCCTTCATGTTCGCCCTCGGGGCCTGTGCGGGGCTTGCGTGGCCGCGGGCCGGCGCGCAGCTGCACGGGCTCGTCGTCCGGAAGGGGTTCGAGTTCCACGCCTACGTGCATACCGCGCTTGTCAGTGTGTACCTTGTGTGTGGGTGCCTGGTGGATGCGCGGATGGCGTTCGACGAGATGCCGGTGAAGAACGCGGTTTCTTGGAATGTGATGGTCACTGGGTTTGCTGGGCGGGGCGAGGCTGCTCTTTGAGCGGATGCCGTGTAGGAATGTTGTCTCCTGGACAGGGATGATAGATGGGTACACGCGTTCTTGTCGTTCTGTGGAGGCCGTTGATCTCTTCCGTCGCATGGTGGAGGAAGGCTGTAATCCGAGCGAGATAACTGTTTTGGCTGTTGTACCTGCAATAGCTAATGTTGGAAGGGTTCTTTTGGGCGAGGCATTGCATAGCTATTGTGAGAAGATGGGTCTTCTTGTGTTGGATGTCCGAGTCGGGAATTCGCTCATAGACTTGTATGCCAAGATTGGGTCTGTACACAACTCGCTGAAGGTGTTCCACCAAATGCTGGACAGGAGAAACTTGGTGTCATGGACATCGATAATTTCGGGTTTCGCAATGCACGGGTTGTCAACTGAGGCAGTTGAACTGTTCGCGGAGATGAGAAGAGCAGGCATCACACCCAACAGAATCACTTTCTTGAGCGTTCTTAATGCTTGCAGCCATGGAGGGCTAGTGGAGCAAGGAGTAGCGTTTTTCAAAAGCATGGTATACGAATACAATATAATTCCAGAGATCAAGCATTTTGGGTGCATCATAGATATGCTAGGTAGGGCTGGACGGTTATGTGAGGCTGAGCAAGTAATAAGTGGTCTGCCTATGGAGGTTAATTCAGTCGTGTGGAGGACATTGTTGGGTTGTTGCAGTAAGTATGGAGAAGTGGAGATGGGGGAGAGGGCAATGAAGAAGATACTAGACATCGAAACAGAATCTGGAGGTGATTTTGTGGTGGTATCCAATATGCTTACTGAGATTGGTAGGTTTAGTGATGCCGAAAGAGCGCGGAAGCTAGTAGATGAGAGGAATGCTGTTAAGGTTCCTGGGCTTGCTTTGGTTGGTGAGAGTCAGTAAGTCAGAACCAAATCATGGGAAGCTCTCGCAGTTTAAGAATTTTTGTTCCATTATTAGAATTATCTCCCTGTGTAATACCAAATGTGATAGCTTCTCCCTACTTCACGGTGGGTTCATTGCGTTCTCTTATCTTCTATCTTTCATGCAATAACATAACATAACTAATAATTCAGTTTACTTCTTCTTTTCTGCTGAATGATTGTTGAATTATATAACCTTTGTTAACACTACCGCCGCCTTATCAACTTCTTCCTTTTGTTTGTGTGTTGTTAATAAGCATCAATAGCATGCTCATACGTTCCACCTTCAGAAAGACTAGTGCACAGTACTATCTTTTGTCGCTTTTTTACTTACCTTGTTAATCCTTTGCATGAAGCAGATGTGTTGAATGACATGTGCAGTACTGCCTTTCCCCTCACTGGCCCAATGGGAAACCCCAGTTTTCTTTGAGAACTGTTATCATGGAAGCCATAAAGAAGATTCATGGCCATCTCATTGTTTCTGGGCTTTACAATTGCCAATATGCAATGTCTAAGATTCTCAGATTTTATGCTGTTCTGCAGCCAGATTTGGTTTGTGCTCGTAAAGTATATGAGCAGATTGAAGCACCTACAACTTATGTTTGGAATATCATACTCAGGGGGCTTGCTCAAAGCAATGCGCCAGAAGATGCAATTGCTTTCTACAAGAAGGCTCGAGGTGAAGGTATGGAGCCAGATAACCTGACATTTCCGTTTGTAGTGAAGGCTTGTGCAAGGATTAATGCTCTTACGGAAGGGAAACAGATACACAACCATGTACTGAAATTTGGGCTTCTTCCTGATATCTTCATTTCCAATTCGCTGATTCATCTATATGCTGCTTCTGGTGATTTGTGCTGTGCAAGATCTGTCTTTGATGAGATGCTAGTTAAGGATGTGGTATCCTGGAATTCTTTGATATGTGGATATAGCCAGCACAATAGATTAAAAAAGGTTTTGACGTTATTCAAGTTGATGCACGATTACGGAGTGAAAGCTGATAAGATTACTATGGTCAAGGTTGTTTCTGCGTGCACTCGTCTAGGAGATTGGAGCATGGCAGATTGCTTGGTTAGATACATAGAGGATTACGGCATAGAGATGGATGTTTACTTGGCTAATACTTTGATAGATTACTATGGCAGGCGTGGGCAGCTGCAATCAGCAGAAAAGGTTTTCTTTAGTATGAAGGATAGAAACGTTGTGACACTGAACGCAATGATCACCACATATTCAAGAGGAGGGGATCTTGTTTCGGCAAGAAAATTATTTGAGGAAACTCCTAACAAAGATGTGATCTCATGGAGTTCTATGATATCTGGATATTCACAATCTAGTCAGTTTTCTGATGCTCTGGAACTCTTCAGACAGATGCAGAGAGCCAAGGTGAAACCCGATGCCATTGTCATCTCAAGTGTGCTTTCAGCTTGTGCGCACTTGGGTGCGCTTGATCTTGGTAAGTGGATTCATGAATATGTGAGGAGAAACAAGATCGAAGGTGATACAGTTATGCACAATTCCCTGATTGACATGTACGTGAAATGTGGAAGTACCAAGGAAGCAGTGCAAGTCTTTCAAGAAATGAAAGAGAAGGATACCTTGTCATGGAACTCGATGATAATAGGGCTTGCAAACAATGGTTTTGAAGAGGACGCTCTGAATGTCTTCCGCACTATGCTCGATGAAGGATTCAGACCGAATGGAGTCACTTTCCTCGGTGTACTCATCGCCTGCGCCAACGCCAAGCGTATTGAGGAAGGGCTTGACTATCTTGATAGCATGAAATCAGTTCACAATGTAGAACCCCAGATGAGGCACTATGGTTGTGTCGTCGATCTCCTCGGCCGCGCTGGTCAGCTGGAGAAGGCACTGAGATTCATCGCTGAGATGCCCGTTGCTCCTGATCCTATTGTTTACAGGATACTGCTTGGAGCATGCAAGACGCATGGTGATTTAGCCACTGCTGAGGTAGTCGCCAGGAAGCTCGACAAGTTGGATGCTGGTAACAGCGGGAACTACACGCTGCTGAGCAACACGTATGCGAGCGCTGATAGATGGAGTGATGCCATAAAGGTTAGACAGTGGATGGAAGATACTCATGTGAGGAAATCGCCCGCTTGCAGTGTTGTCGACTGCTGACCCAGCCAGCGCGAGTAACACTAATACTTGGCAGTTTTGTATGACCGAGAACCATACTGCTAGATCATTATTACAGCATATGAATGCTACTAATTGCTTTGATGTAAATAATATAAAGCCCAATTTCTTTATTGCTGCGGAAAGGATTTGATATGACTATTGTGGTCCAAGGATTGTAACAAGAGAAAAATTCACGTATAGTAATTGAACTCGAAGCGTGGTCTACGGTTGCGTCGTGGATCAGTTCACAACGTGGAACCACAGATGAGGAACTACGGTTGCGTCGTGGATCTCCTCGGACGCGCTGGTCAGCTGGAGAAGGAACTGAGATTCATCGACGAGAGACCCTGTCGTTTACAGGATACTGCTGGGAGCATGCAAGACGCATGGTGATTTAGCCACCGCCGAGGTGGTGACCAAGAAAACCCTCCAAATTATAAGATGTTTTAGATATTTCAATATTGATTACATACTGGCTAAAATGAGTTAATCTACACACAACAGTACATCCAAATCAGGAAAAAGGTAAAACATCTTATATTTCGGAATGGAGGTTGTAAAGTTAATCTACACACAACAGTACATCCAATCAGGAAAAAGGTAAAACATCTTATATTTCGGAATGGAGGTTGTAATATAAAGCCCATTTTTACTATCTTGCTGAAGGACATGCGATAATTATAATGGTCATAGGATTGTAACCATTTGATGCTCAATTCCTTCTGGTTCGAGTGTAAACTTACAAATTTCTACTCTACAACACGGATCAAATCAGTGTAGCAGCCAGTTTTTGCCAACATTTCGCCACATGTAAGATGCTCAATGGCACGGTACATGAGGATTGTTTTCCTTATCACAGAATGAGGACCCAGCAGGGGAATTTGTTGAGTTATAAACTCAGCTGCTTGCCTATCACAAAGTGAGGAACTGAGGACCCAGCACGGGAATTTGTTGAGTTATAAACTCAGCTGCTTGCCTATCACAGAGTGAGGACCCAGCATGGGAATTTGTTGAGTTATAGAATCAGCTGCTTGCCTGCTTATGCGTAATTATATCCCTTAGGGTTGACGGCAATAAGAAAACTTGCAAACTGATAACACCAACATAAGTACCATTGTAAATAAACTTGTCGAAACAATCCAAAACGTTAGGCATTCAACCCTCAGTGTAGAGGTGAAAATTCAAGACAGCAGGGTAACTTGACAAAGGTCTGTGATAGGAAACAACGCTAGGCAGCAGAGCTCTATCTCTATGGTGCAATCAACTTTCAACGCTTTCCGCCACCGCCACCAAGCTTGGGACCCTTGGAACCCTTCTGCACAGCGCCCTTACCGCCCTGTGACTTCTGGGATTTGGTCACCTCTGCCTTCTTTGCCTTCTTCTCATCCTTGGTTTTCTTGATGCGCTCCTTGATCTCACTGAAATGTAAACACGTAAGAGACAGGGTTAGTAGACTTAATTAAGGGGAATTATTAAAAAAGCAAAGCAATAATATCAACCAATATGAAAGAAGCAAGAGCTGTCAGATTATTGAAAGTTTTGTAACATGGGTTTATTTGGTCATTCGTTTTAGCAGTATAAATAATTCCAAGTTGAGAAAGAGCAAAAATATACTGAGTAGAAACAATGCGGGTACAAATAGATATAGCTTCATGAAAAGATGGAAAATGTACCGGAGAGCGGCTTCTCTAGCAGCATCACGGACTTCAGGCTTCTCGGCCCTCTTCTTTTGGATAACTTCCAGTGTGGCACCAACAATTGACCGTGAGTACGGCTTCTTGTTTGTGCGACGCCTCTTCTTCGCCGCTTCAGCATGGATGTCCTGCATTGACACATTGAAACACAAGCCCGGTAAAACATTCGAACAACAGATATCAGAATGAACAGATAACCAAAACCAAAACATTAACCAGCCTGTATAGAGGCTCCAGATTACAATAGGGTGAATGTAGTAACTAGACATTTAGACAATATACGCACGAGCAGCATGTGAAAAAAGCAAGCCAGCAGAAAATTTGTATTTTGTATTACAATTTTAAGTAATGTAAGAAATGGTTGATCTAACTGAGTACTAAACAATGTAGCAAACTAGTGTGGGAATTGCCCTGCAACAAATGGCAGTTGAAATGCTGATTACGCAACAATGAACTATCAACCCAAAACATGTTGGCACCATATCACCAGTACAGAAAGGATAATCCAGTAACTGGAAAGGTGAATATTATTAGTCCATGAATTAAGAACAAATCAATCAAATGTGGTACCTTCTTGTGCTGCTTCCGGTACACCGCTGTCCAGCAAAGCTTTGCAGGCTTCAGTTTGTTGTGGAAGTAGCGCTTGCATTTTGAGTTGGCAAAAAGGAAAACCTGCAAGAGAAAATATCAGATCTTGTTAGGACAAATATCTGGTGCACTGTTGATGATCTTCAACACAAGTTTACCTGTGAATCAGAACGGATGAACCTGATACCCTTCCCTGGGTAAATCTTCTGGCCACTAAAACGGCAAAGCTCAGTCCTGTAACAAAGGAAAAATGATCTCAACACGGAACACAACAAATGCAAAAATGTAGATGCAGAATCATAACTAAAGCTAAGTACAGAACACATGGCTTCCTTACTTCAGAACCATCTTGGCAGCCTTTGAGAACTTCCACAAGTCCCTGCCAACATTTTACAAGAACAACGAGATCAGAACAAACATGAGCAACTCTTAAAGCCTTGAAGCAAGAAGTTAACACAAATGCATTCAGTGGCGGAGCTAGACTCGAGAAACAGTGATGTCAATACGTTATGCTGCTTGGTACTTCTAGAGACTGATGCATAAAATTTGAGAAATTGAAGGGACATTTGGAAAATCTGTGATGTCAAGCGACATCATATACTGTGAGCAGCTCCGCCACTGAATGCATTCATCGAGACCACATGACAACCAACTTAAAACAAAAACAAAACTGAAAGTAGTAGACAAGATATACTGAAGCATTCCAGTGAAAATAAGTGATATCGGGCGACTACTGGCAGAAGAAAGTTGTCATATCTCTGCTGCAAAGCGGGTTCCCGTGTCTATATTGCACAATAAATAATAATAGGCTACTGCGCAACCAGGACGGCTACCGTGCCTCAGTACTTGTGCCCTGATCCAAATTGTCAGAAAACAACGACAGATACAAGCTCTGATCGCTGTTGCAAGGTGTACACATGCATCATATGAAGCAATTAAATGGGAGATGTTGGGCGACTACTGGCAGCAGAAAGGTGAGTTAAATCTCTGCTGCAAAGCGGGTTCCCATCTCTATTGCACAACAAATAAATGGCAGCTGCGCAACCAGAACGGCTGCCGTGCCTCAGTACTTGTGCCCTGAACACTGATGCAGACAAACAGAAGAAAAAATGAACAAATTTTGATCACAAGTCTAACATGGCCGTCTAAACACATAGGGGGAATATTTGGTAACTACTGGCAGCAGAAACGCAAAGAGGTAACTTCTGCAACTGAGTACCCATGTACATCTTGCACAGTAACGATTAGGCTAACGAAAACTACTGCAGTACATCCAAGATCGGCGCCCCAGTACTTGCAAGATCTCACGAACAGCAGGCAGTACTTGTGCAAGATCTGACGTTTTCCAACAAAACAACTTTAGGTAACGGACACATCTAAATCACGGAATAGCAAACTACGCGTTATCCCACGGCCCGTCGCATCGAAACAAGCGAATGAACTCACGCGAAACAGCCACAACTCTACCACACATGACCGCGAAACCCAACGAACTAGCTAAGACGAGAACCCTTGCCTACGACTCAGGAAACGCAGCTGGCTATCCACGGACCAAAACCAAACAAGAACTCACAAAGCGGACGAACGAACTGGTAGAAGAGCAGCGCGGCGGAAGGAGGAACAGCGGCGGCGCTGATTAATCTACGAACACACGAGAGATCGGAAGGGGGAGGAGAGAATGGATGGTACCTTAGGGCGAGGAGAGAGGGGCGGCGGCGGCGGATGGGGGGGAGTGGGGGAAGATGTGTGCCGCGGGTAGGGTTTATGATGACCTCGCGAGTGGGTAGGGCGTGGAGCTGCTGGGCTTATGGGCCGTTCTCGTCGGGTAACTGGTTGGAGCCCACTGTTGCTGGACCGGCTTTTTTGCTTTTGGCGTTTATCTCCTTTTCTCGTGCTATGTTTTTGTTAGCGATGCTTCATCGTTTTTTCAAAAATAAAAAAATATCAGAGCATCCTCCTGACCGAATTCTGGTTTTCTTTTGCGTTTGCTATTTTTCGCTGGGTCTAGTCGACAGCAAGTCTGCAACCTCGCGATTCTGGCATGGCAAAGCAAAGTTTGGGCCGTCCAGTGAAAAAAGAGGCGAACCAGATCTTGGCCGTGAGACAGGGTAGTCGTCAACACTATACTCCAAAAGAGTATAAACTGGGTTTCGCGGTTATGCATAAATCCACCGAAAAATTTCTTTGATAATTGCACTCACTGTTTCAGTATAGACGGTTTCAGTTACAACAGATGCATATTATCACAATTCCTAGCACATAAGATTTACACATAACAAATGAAACCCGGTAAATCCCTAGTAGTCGAGAACAAAATTTTACCATACATGAAAATGTTCTGGGTGTTCAACTATTTCATCCATGTGGGTTTCCCCTTGCTGCTTATTATTCCGGAGTAAAAATATATCTATGTGTAAACTCCACCATTTCATTTGAACAGATACATCTGCTTTCAACTAGCATCATTATCCGGTTCAGATCTTACGATCGGTAGGTTCCTTCTGTACTGGGGAGAGGTTAATCTCCGCTCCAGTGGCGTCTTCCTCTTGCTCACTACGAATCTGTTCACCCCCTTCCTCATCGGCATTATCTCAGGGAAGTCCTCGTCGGGAATGTTGACAAGCTCGTCGATGTGCTTTATCTGTGCTGCCCTCCTAAACCATCTCTCAGCCTTGGCTTCCTCAGACATGTCCAGAGGATCAGGGTCCCTCACGGCAGAACCTTCTAAACTCTTTCCTGTATAACCTCCGCCTCTGTAACTTGAGTAGCCCGTTGCTTGATTAGGGTTAGTGGAAGCACTGCCGCTAGTAGCAGTGCTATTATCTGGATGTGAACCACTCCAATTATTGTTCTTGCTGCTGCTCCAAGAATTGTTGTTGTTGCTATTATTACTATAACCAGGTGTATAAGACTGTTGTGCAGAATAGTCGTAAGTAGATAGATCTCTGCCCTCGTTGAAGCTACCCTGGGTGTAGTTTGTGTTCAAAGGACGAGTATTCGAAGTGCCACTGGATCGACCACCCGCATCATGAGGTTGCGCCTGATGCTGATAGTTGCTAGATCCACCTCTGCCATCATTAAACCTCCCCTGGGAGTAGTTTGTGTTCCAAGCATTGGTATTTGAAGTTTCACCAGATCGATTACCCACCTCGTGAGATTGCTGTTGATGCTGATGGTAGCTAGATCCACCTCTGCCATCATTAGACCTCCCCTGGGAGTAGTTTGTGTTCCAAGCATTGGTATTCGAAGTTTCACCAGATCGATTACCCACCTCATGAGGTTGCTGTTGATGCTGATAGTTGCTAGATACACCTCTGCCATCATTAAACCTCCCCTGAGAATAGTTTGTGTTCGAAGCCTCGGTATTCCAAGTTCCACCAGATCCATTACCCACCTCATGAGGTCGCTGCGGATGCTGATAGTTGCCAGATACACCTCTGCCATCATTAAACCTACCCTGGGAGTAGTTTGGGTTCCAAGCGCTCGTATTTGATGTACCACTAATTCGATCACCCACCTCATGAGGTTGCTGTTGATGCTGCTGGTTGCTGCTTCCACCCGTGTATTTCCACCTGTACCCAAGTTTTCTTGAGAGTGATTTCTGTTCCAGTTCTCATTATTCAGGTTGCTACTTGCTTGATTGCCCATCACTTGTGAGGTATTCTGGTTATTCCCTGAATTTCCTGACGAAGCATTTGTTTCCGGCAGCTTATTAGCTGATCCTTCTGACACTACTCCTGTATCTGGAGTACTCTCTGCCGGAGTGTCTTTTTTGGCAAAATAATCAGGAGGAAACGGAACAAATGGGGTGAAATCGGAATTGTCAGCCTGCTCAAGCACACTGCGCCTTTTGTACTGTGGTGATGCCAGTGAGCGGTCTTTCTTCTTACTAATAACAAACCGATTCTCGCCCTTCCTCATTGGCATAATCTCAGGAAAGTCTTCATCAGAAATAGCACTTGAAAGGTTATTTACGTTATCGAGATCTGCAACTTTCTTGGACCATTTCTCAGCAGCATCTAATGATTTATCGACATCTCTCCTTTCAGTTGAGGCCAGTGTGATATCGGATGAACTACCAGCTTCCTTGTTGATTTCGCAATCCATATCTGCCTGTTCATTACTCTTTGTGTTCTGTGGCTTGGCAAACAGATCTGCAGATAGTGGCACAAAAGGAACAGGATCAATATCACTAAGATGGCCTGTTAATTTCCTAGGAACCCCGGCATTTACGCCCAACTTGTCAGACTGATCGTTTGGGGCAGAAGTAGATGCCGAACGCCCAAGTATCCTGTCTAATGTTTGACTAATCTTGGAGTCAGATGCTGGTGCTTGAGGGCTATTGTTACTGCTGTACTGTGCACTTGGCAATCTTCTCTCCAATGGTGTCTTGCGTGTGCTAACTACAAATCTATTGACCCCTTTCCTCATAGGCATAATCTCAGGAAAATCCTCATCAGCTGCCAGACTACTTAAATCAGCAGAATCATCAAGTTGAGATACTTTGCTCAACCACCTTTCTGCCTTCTCATCATTTTCGGCGAGTTTTCTCTCAATTTCAGATCTACCGGCATTGGGTACATCAAGAAGCTGTGCCACACCGCCTACACCAACAGAGGCAGGATTTGGTGCTATTGACGCTGGTCTTTTGCATTCACATCGTAAGCATGACAGGTTCCTCCCATAATTATAGAAGTCACACCTTGTTAAAAGGACGATATGAAGTCAGCCATCTCAAAGTATAAACGAATTCATCTAAAAGAATTACAAAAGGATTTAAAATTCAGAAAATCTTAAAAGCCAGCATGTAAAAGCTTACTGAGGACATTCCCACTCTCCGCCAGTCAAGATCTTTTTTGGCCGATGCTCATTACATTCAAGGCACCTTGCATTTTTTGCGAAGTTCATGAAGCTGCATCTGCATGTTGCAGAGGGTATTTAAAGTCAACCTTATGAAAAATATGAAGGGTGCACTATTTCAAAAAGTCGTAAGAAAAAATAACGGGAAATGCACCCGACAAGACAAGCAGTTGTGAATTTGTTTTATAGATGCAAGTGTTGTGGCTCTCTGAACAAAAGTATGTGAATAGCACAATAATAGGTCGTGATTTTGGTTAGGAATGTTGATGAAAAAACATACACATGGGTAAGACAAGTTGAGTGTTAAAAGACTATTAGACAATGATAGCTTGGTGAAAAAATGGAAACTGATTGATGCACGCTTTGCGCAGACTATTTGCTACAGCAAAACAAAAAATTGTGTATATATTTAGCCATAGCACACCTAGCAAGATTAGATATAGAATTAGTTGTCACTTTAAAGTAAGGAGGTGTGGTGTGCAACTGTTCAATCAATAAATGAAAAATCCAGAACAAACCTTGTGCAAATCCAGTCACCTCGCTTCATTTCAACATTTTGTCCTGAATGCCTAGAGAATCGTTCAGGTTGACTCAAAGTATTTAGCCCGACTGTTGACTCCACAAAACTGGAGGTGCTGGAAAGTCCACTAGAATTTACTAGCTCAGCCAAGATATTTCTCACCGCTGAATCAGTGAGTTCTTTGTCTTCTGCAGAGCTGTCTGAAGAACTATATGCATAACTTAACAAGTACCGAACAATGTCAACAGTTTCCGCTCTGACAGATTCCATTGCCTGGGAAAAGATAGCACAACATTAGTGTGTTATAGTTTTGTCAAAATGCATAACGGGGGTCAACAGTGTGAATTGGAAACTGAAACCAATTGCAAGGAGTCCCCAACAATCCCCTTATCCACCTTTTTTTTAAACGCAATAGATGCGAATACTTCCAGTCTGCTACGGTTCTACCCTCCGAGTCAAATCTGTAACCGTATACGTTAATGGAAATATCCCTGCCTTAATCGTTACCTCCTCCCGAAGTCGCAGCCTCCGCCCCTGATATGAAGCCTTCATGCGTCCACCCAACGCAAGTTATGTTTGATGACTTGGTAGTTATTATACAAGTTGTTAGTCGAGCTCTGTGCCCCTTTGGCTGTTTATAACAGTACAAGTAGAGCCTTAAGCTGCATAAATTGCTAGTTAACCTCTGTTTATGCACTGCTTGCTAGAATGCAAGTTGAATGCATCAAGGCTAAAATTCGTGGCGATATTTTAACTACATGTCCTTGTACAACTTTCTGGAAAATGGCGTGTACCAACAGCTGCCTGTAACCCTGACTCCCCGTAGATTGAGACCCTCGTGATATCGGAAATGATGTTAATAGACCTTTACAATATACGGCTATAAATCCGGTAGAGCATACATAGTCATAGGTAGAATTTCAGCTAACCAAGATATATAAAATCTACTGTAACCTATCCACAAACCATTAGGCAACGTAAAATCTTAAGAGTCAGCTGATGATCATGCATTTATGAAATCTACTGTAACCTACCAGCAACTACTCCACAAACCATTAGGCAATGCGACCAACTTGCAAAACAGATAAGAACTCACATCGTGCTCTTCCCCAGCAAGGAACTGCTGCAGCCGCTGGGCAGATGCCTCCCCATCCTTGAACAGAGCCGGTGCAGCGTTAGCCACCACGACCTCGACATCTTTCCTCGGCAGCGACCTGCAGTCACACCCGACCAATCAGCAAAGCGGAAAACCCAGTCGGCTAGATGGCCAAGTGATTCGCTTCACCTGAGAAGGTCCGGCCGGTCGCGCGCGAAGGCCAGGCAGGAGGACACAGCGGACTCCGCCTCGGCCGACAGGCCGACGGCGAGCTCGTCGGCGGCGGAGCGGACGCGGGCGGCGTAACCGGCGGCCGCGAGGCGGTCGACGAGGCGGGACCACTCCGGGAAAGGGGCGTGGGGCTGTGGGGCGGGGCTGGAGCTGTAGGGAAGGGGTGAGGCGGCGGTGGAGAGCGTGCGGAGGGGAGAGGGGGAGGAGAGCAGGAGTTGGCGGCGGGATGCCGTGGCGGGCGTGGAGATGAAGAGGGCGAAGGCGGCGGCGGAGGGGCGGAGACGGAGCGGGGAGGAGGTGAGCAGGAGGGAGGAGAGCAGCCTGGAGGCGCCGCCCATGGCGGCGGCGGCGGCAACGGAGACCTGGACTGGAGAGGGTTCTGCACTTCTGCGCCTCCTGAAACCTTCGGAATGAGCGGCGCTCGGGATGGTCGGGTTTAGCCGGACGGCACACACGGTGCGGCGGACAGCGGGCGGTTGAAGAAATATCTCGGAATGATCGCACGGCTAGGATTCGCCAATCACCCCAGAGGTTTATAACCCTGAAGTTGCAAAACCTGGTTTAAAAGGCGGTATTGGTCGTGCATTGGCTTGTCTGTTTGCACATTTTGAAACCTCAGATTGCACAACTTTTTCGGTTTGCAATTCTAAATTTAAAAGTGCAATCTGGTAGTTAAACCTTTGAAGCCTGAAATCGTGCTATATTATTTTTTTCAATTTTGGGTAGAAACGTACAATTTGGTTGTTTGCATGTTTTGAAGCATGAAATTTGACCATATCCGTCTTTGCAACTCTAGATCATGTTATGCTACCCCTAACACCATTAGTACTTGATTTAGTGTGAGTATAATTTGTATGCACCCCACTACGTCCCGTGGTGGCTTCTCTCATCTGGCACCTCCTCTTAGTTGATGGACGGCGCGGGCAACGACAACGCCGGAGGTGTCCGACATTGCAACAAGTGGCTGCACAACCTCCCTCCACTTTCCCTCGCGATGTGTAGGTGGTGCATGTCACAATGCGGCTGCCTGAGGCAGCAACGGGCCCGAGGCCGACGCGCGGTGAGACTTGTACCTCTTGGTGGCGGTGGTTATGGGGAAAATTGACGATTAGAACTACACACCAGAGAAATTGGGATTTCTTAGGCCCTTACATTATCGGGTCAGCATGTGGGCTTTCCATCCAAATCCAAAAACATTGTTTCCCCCCTCAAGATCACTGGCGATGGCACCGAAGTAAAAGCATGACCCGAGGAAGGGTGAGACGAAGGATCTGAGTCAGAGGGTGCGGCCCTGCTGCAGAACGCCATGGCTGCGAGATGGATGAGAGGTAGATGAGCAACTAAGGGGGTGATCGCACGACACCGGAGTGGCCTTGGCAGGAGGGTTAGAAGCGGAGGGCGGAGTGGTCGGCCACGGGTCTCCTACGCTCGTACGCTCCTAATTGGTTATCCCTACTTGTCTTTTATTGCAACAAACTCAAATTTTAGTGCAACTCCGAGAAATTGTGGTACTATACATGCCATCTGTTACCACGGAAACTCAAGCAATGGTAACATTTAAAGTCATTGCAACGTAAACTGTATCCAGGAGTCCATGTAGTGAACTCTCTCTTGTGTCATGCTTGGTAATTGGAATGATGTGTTTGTCATGACAAGATGACCTTGTAAACCTTATGTAGCACTTGTGTGTTTGTCTGTGCAATAATACCATTATGTTGTGATATCGAAGTGTATGGCCTTCATATCTTGGGGTGGTATATGTGGTGATAATCTCTATGGCAAGTGTGTCACGGGGGGTCGCTACAACGTGTCATCCCCTTCATTGTAACTTGTGTGAGGTCACTTCGTCTGCCTAGCGACAATCATGTCCCTGTTCCCGCCACCGAACCTTGGCATGGCTTCCTGGCTAGCCGTGAAGGCGGTTTATCCGACTACTTGTTTATGCCATGTGACTAGTATTCGGTGTTCCATAATTCGGTCTTGTAACACCTAAAGTAATATGGGTTTAGTTCTTAAAGAACTTGTTTCACATGACAGAATCCCTTGTCTATGGTGTGATAATTTGGGAGCCACCTACCCCAAATTTCATGCTAAAAATAAGCACACTGAAATAGACTTTCAGTTCAGTTTGTGAGAGAAAGGGTTGCAGAAAAGAAATTGAGAATTTCGTTCCAAGGATCAGCTAGCTAAATGGTTTTACGAAGGCACTTCGGGTTGACTATCAATCGCAGTCTCAAAAAATGGCAGAGTCAAAGTTATGATTGAGGTAGTAAGACCAACGCAAACTGCTTTTATGCCTGGAAGACATATTTTAGAGGGAGTTGTTGTTCTTCATGAAACGATCCACGAGCTTCATAGGAAGAAATTGGATGGAGTTCTTAAAATTGACTTCGATAAAGCATATGACAAAGTTAAGTGGCCTTTCCTTGCACAAGCTTTACGAATGAAAGGTTTTCATGAAGGGAATCGTAGACAAAAAACAAAAAAATTCCTACCGACGATAACCAGAAACTAACCAAGATCTAACTATGCAAATATACTATACGGAGGGGAACGGAGTACATACCCTTGTAGCCCGAAAGCGGGATTATGTTCCCGCACAAACGTTGCCGATGAAGCCGACGAAGCCGACCTCAAGGTCGTGTAGAGGAAGTAGACGTACTCCCAGCGCCACCCGTGTAGCGCCTCGTAGTTCCACACACATACGGTGTAGATGACGACCTCCGGGCTCCAGATCCAGCAGAGCACGGAAGTGGAAGATTGGATCTAGCAGCACGATGGTGTGCGTATAGTGGAGAGACTTCCCTCCCCGTACGCAGCTCCAGAAACGGAACCACGCTCAAGGTAGGAGAAAAGAAGAAGGAGATGGGTGAATTTCCAAGGCATGGGGGGGGGGTCCCCTATTTAAAGGAGGAGGAGGGCTGCCTGCCTTGGTGGCTTGGCGGTGTGGGACTATTCCCACACCAGCCGCACCACCAAGGGGTGCGCCGGCCATAGGTGGGCCCCATGTGGCCCACCTAGGCCGGCCGGCCTCCTTCCCTTTTTTTTCCTTTTTCCATTTGGGATTTTTCCCTAATGGGCCTTAGAGGCCCATTTAGGTTTAATGCCTTTAAAAATTCAAAATTAATTAAATAAAAATATATTTAATCACTAATAACATTTATTAATATTAAATACATATTATTTAATTCATTCGGGCTCCGAAACATATTTCGTTGCTTCCGATCAACATCGGACATGTCCCGGAACGCTTCCGGAATCTCCGGTTTCTTTCTCTCTTATATCCAATCTAATTAAAACGTCACCTACCCTTAAGTGTGTTACCCTACGGTTCGGGATCACACAGACATAATCGAGACACGTTCTCCGATCAATGACTAACAGCGGGGTCTGGATACCCGTGATAGCCCCTGTGCGTCCACGAATGTATTTTCATCGTTTGAACCTTTAGACGTCCAGTCTCAACCTTTTACCTAGCGATATTTAGATTGTCCGAGCATCATTCTCTAGTATCACGATTACGATCATGATCAGGTTGTTGACAAATCTATCTTTACTCATCTGTGATATTACATCCCGTGACCTAGTCACATGCTTGCAAGCTTATTGATTGTCGTGGTGGTGTCACGGCAGATGCCATGGGTATGGCTAAGTGTGGGGCCGAAAGGACGCTGGAGGTTTCCGGGGAGGGTTTGCACGCTGAGAAGCGCGCATGGACGAACATCGAACCAAGAACACACAAGCACACACACGCGATTTACCCAGGTTCGGGGCCCTCGTGAGGAGGTAACACCCCTACTCCTGCCTGCCTCTCGATGTATATGGGTGAAGCACAAGCACAAGTACAAGATCTGCTCCTTGAGCTGTATTGCTAGACTATGAACAGTGGTACGAGGTAGAAGATGAAGCTAAACACAAAGGGGGCAAATGAGCTCTTTCTTCTTCCGTCCCTCACGCAGGAGGAGGTACAGGGGTACTTATAGCAGTCCTAGTGGCAACGGCTCCGTCCTCCATGGTGGCAACATGTGCTCCTGCAGAGATCTCCGGGATTCCTGCAGGAGACCCGCGCCTCCGGGATCTCCGGGTCGTCTCTGACATGACAGGGGCCTTCCTGTCTTGTCCCAGCTTATCCGGGCTGTCCCATCCCGGGATGCCGGTCTGTCAGGCTCCGTGTTCTCCGGCCAGGCGTGCTCCTCTGCCAGGCGAAAAGACAAAAGCCCTTGACTTCCTATCCGAGGTAGGATTTCTTCTCTTCCTTAACCCGGCACGGATATGCCTGGTTTCCTTCCTTGACCGGCAAGTACGTGTCGGATCATCTTCGTCCCTTTCCTGCACATGAGAATAAACAAGAGCAGACCGACGGTGGTATGTCGGTTAAACTAATTCAGCTAACATGACCCGGTCTAAGTGACCCGGTTGCCATAAGCCGATTTGTATCACGCCATGCCTCGGTCCCTCCGGGACTTGGTTGACCCGGTTTGACCTTGACCCGGTCCACTCTTTAGAGCTCTTTATACCACGTCTTACCCTACCCGGGGGTAGCCCCCCGACATTAGTCCCCGAAGCTGGTGCGGTTCTACAGGCTCGGATGTAGGGCCACACCAGGTTTAACCAAACAAAACCAACCAACAGATTTTCCGACTCAAGTATGTCTCGGTCCAGCCGAGTTTCTCCGAGTCAAACTAGTAACCTTGTTCGAATTTCCTTCTCAACTTGGTCTAACCGACACAACGGGATTCTCTTTAACTCGGTTTGCCTTGATTTGCGCGTACGGCCGACCGTGCCTCTGCACGCGCCGCGCATCGCACGTCGCACACGTCACACGTGTCGTGTTCAGTCACCTCAGACACAGCCTTTGACCATGGTTGACCACCCTGTGCGGCGCCTGGGTAACTGCGCCAATGATGACGGGCCCACCACTACCCCACTAAGGGACGGTTTCGAGCGCAGTTTGGGGAACTGCTCCCGCCGCTTCGCACGCCTCCGCGCCTATAAATAGGGGGAAGAGGAACGGTGAGGTCCTCTTCCTCCGTCGTTCCCCTTTCCACTGCGAGAACCTTTCCGCCGCCGCCGCCGCCGTGAAGAACACTCCGTCCTCGCTCGTCGCCCGGAGCGCTTCGCGACCATCGACGACTGGAATCGCCCACGCCGCCACCGCTGAACTCCTTCCCGCGGGGTCCGCATTCTGGTATGGATCCCCAATCTCCATTTTCTTGATGAATCATCTCGAGGGTTCTTCGTGCATGTTCTTCATAGTTTGACCTTAAGGTGCTCTAGATCTTCAAACACTAGACTTGCTAGGACTAGTTTCGTTTGCTCACATATGCACCTGCCTAAATCCGTTGCTAGCTCTTCTTCGCACTCACGTCCTGGCACGGTTCTTGTTAGTTTCTTTCTTTTCTGCCTTAGGCTCATGTTTTTTACTTCCTTTTTTACTCGCTCGGTAGATCTTTCTTGTTCACATATTCATGCAAATTCATGTTTGTAACTTTTACCCAAATCACTTAACTCGACTTTCCGAATCACTTAACACTTATCTTTCCGAATCATCTTTCCGGGTGATTCTATCTCGGTTTCCGAATTACATAACTCGGTTTCCATGCTCTACTCCTGAGGCATTTGCACGGCTCTTCCGGGTCATATGTCTCGGTTTCCGAGTTACTTGCATCGTTTCTCCGAGTCACTTACTCCGACTCTGGATTCATAACTCCGAGTTACTTATCTCGGTTGTATTTGTACTTTTTTGCAGGTTTGCCATGAGATGTCAGGCCGCAGTACTCCCGACCCGGCCGAGTCATTGGCTGCACGAGGCGGATGGGAGGGATCCGATGTGGTGCAAGCTGATCTCGATTGGCTGCTCAAGACCCGGCGCATCACGGCCGAGGCTATATGCCGGCTTCCGGGAGAGAACTCGAACCGGTTCTAGAATCGGGTGAACGAGTGGTGTTCCTCGCGCACTTTCAGCGCGGGTTTGGACTCCCAGCTAGTCCCTTCTACCGGGACTTTCTCAACTACTTCGGTCTACAACCTCACCATCTCCCTGCCAACGCCATTACATCTCTCTCAGCTTTTACCTCTTTCATGGAGGGGTACCTCGGCCTCTGGCCCACTGTTGCCGCCTGGGCCAAGTACTTCCGCCTCCGGAAGCAAACCATTCCGAATAAGGAGGAGGTTGTGAAGGATATGACCGCATGCGGTGCGGCTAGCATCACTCCGAGGAAACACTCCATCTTTCCCGGATCACCGGCTTAGAATCCTGCCGGAAGTGGCAGAGGTCCTTTTTCTATGTGAAGAGCCCGGCTGATCGGGATGTTCTCAACCTGCCGGAGTTCAACATCGCTCCCCCCACAGCCGAGTTAAACTGGAACTATGACCCGCAGGACAGCATTCCTGAGGTCCAACTGATCCACCAAACCCTTGAGGGGCTGCTGGAGAAGAAGATGAGCGCAGACGACCTCTTGAGGACTTTCATCATGCGCCGAGTCAATCCTCTTCAGTACCGTGTGCATAAGATTTGCCACATGAGTGGTTTGCTGGACCCTATCCGGGTCAGCACCCATGATCTTACCCACCCCCAAGTTAGGAGACGGGTCAAGGCCATCGCGCAGACCGAGATGGCGGACGATTGGCAATGGGGCGTAGAGCCGTTTGAGCGATCCCGGCTTCCGCCTCCGGTTAGTTTGTTACCTTGGAATTGACATAGCCCCGCCTTCCGAGTCTACTTTTAACTCGGTGAGGCACCTTCTGACTAATCCGAATTTGCTTTTCCTGCAGCTGTTTACCGACAAGCCACCGAAGATGGGGACCTGAAGACCCGGAAATGGACAAAAGATCGCCGTGCGCGACCCGAGGAGACTGAAGATCCGGACAACGAGGATTATATGCCGGTTCCTCGTGCCAAGGCTCCTACCTCGGGTAAGCCATCCGCCCGTGTCTTCGTTCAAGACTTGTCCGACGACGAAGATGATGATTGTCAAATCCTAGATCCCATTGATGCTATTCCTATTTCATGGTCTGCACCTCCTGCTACAGCCAATCCGGGTGCGCAAGGCACATCTCGGAAACGCGCCGGTGCGTCCGGGTCAGCGGCTCCTCCGGCTAAGAAAGCCAAGAAGGTTGTTACCAAGCGCAAGCCTAAGGTCCTTCCAACCAGCAAAGGGTAAGATAAACTTCGCATAACTTTCCGGCTTTCCTTCTTTCTCTCTTTCCTTTAACCGAAGTTAACCTTATCCGAATTAACATTCTACCTCGGTTTATGCAGTGACCCGATCGCCACCAAACAGACCCACAGTTCTATTCGGTCTCCTGTTCCTTCATCGCCACCTCTGACGACCCACATCGAGATTAGCAGCCCCGGAGGAGCAATCCCTTCCCCGGTGCGCGCTAGCTCAGCCGACATTCCGCCGCCGAATCTTGATTCGGATCTGGGAGGGGACCAAGGCCCCGAGCAAACCTCGGCTCCGGGTCAAGACCAATCTCCCCTCTCTCCTCTTAAGGATTTGGAGACGAAGCGGGGTAAGACTCCAACTGAGACCTCGTCTAAGTTGGAGCCTCGACCCTCACCTCAGAAGCACACCAAGCAACAACAACAGTTGAAACAACAGCAGAAGCAGCAGCAGCAACAGCAGAAGGAGAAGCCGCAGCAGCAGAAGGAGAAGGACCAGCAACAGCAACAGGAAAGACAGCAAAGGCTGCAGCAGGAGAAACAGCAGAAGCTGCAGCAAGACAAGTCTCGGAAGCAGCAGCAGCCCCCAGTGCCGGTCCATACTCCGGTACCACCGCCTCCAAGTGTGCCAACTCAGCAAGCCTCTGGCCAACCTTCAACTGTCCAGAGCAAACAAATTACTGTGACTCCAACAGCAAACCGGGCGTACCAAGACCTCTCCGAGATGATTTCCCGCCCCCGGGTCAACAGCCATGTTCTTCCGAGTCTCCGCACTCCGAGTGATAAGAGCCTCGGCTCGGTTGGACAGTACGTGATGGATTGGAACGCCGCGGACCCGAGTGAAGTTTCTTCTACTCCGGCAAATCCACACCCGGTTGGCCCCGGCCTGGTTGCACAATCCCTACACTCCATGCAGGTCTCGGCCCTTCAGGCCAGCAGGGTTGTCGAGGTAAATCTCTCGGAACTTAGCACTTGCTCTAAAATGATCAATAGTCACACCATCCACAGTCCCCGAGATTCGGGCTGAGTAACTGATACTCGTCCGAGTAATAGGTAACTCGGCGCGAATCTTCAAAAACTTGATCATTTTAATCTTAACTTGTTAAAAATACTGGGATTCCCAGTCCCCGAGTCTCATGTCGAGTTTACCCGGCATGAGCTTACATTAAACTCGGACAACCAGTCCCCGAGTTTCATGTCTAGCTGATTCGGTATGACCTTTTATCAATCTCGGGCTCCAGTCCCCGAGATTCTTTTTACCCTCACTAACATCTTTCCTTCTTGCAGGATTGCACCAACACTCGGAGCCGGATCTTCAAGAACTAGCCTTGGAGCACCGGGCGCTTAAACTCTCCTTCCAGAACCAGCAGGAGGAAATGAAGAAGAAGGAAACAGAGCATAAGCGTGCTCTTAAAGAAGAACAGTCCGAGGTGACTCGGCTCAAGCGGCTTGACCGGGTCGAGAAAGAGAAGACTGAGCTAAAAAAGGAGAGGAACACGTTCAAGACAGCTTGGAGAAGCGTGCCGCTGGTGACCAGAAGATTCAAGCGCACATCACTGCATGCGAGGCTAAGGCTACCAAAGCTTCAGAAGAGTCGGATGCCCTCAAGGCAAATGCTGCCAAGTGGCTGGCTGAGCTCACCAAACTTAATGCCGAAATGGACAGTAAGTTCTCCGAATCATATCCTTTTTGTTTATATCTTCACATGAAACTTTGTGTCGGTGTCTCATTTGATTCGGTGTCAGCCTATTTGCTCTCAGAACACTTTGAGCACTGCCAAGCTGCAGCAGCCAACACTGTGAAGAAGGCCCGAGCTAGGAGGGCCGAGGCATCTGGAGCTCCGCTACCCGAGGCTTGGGACATCGACGATCACTTGATCGCACTCCAAGCTCGCATTTCTCCTTTGAAGAGCATCGGCGTCGAGCTTCTTAATGCCAGTATCCGAGCCTACAATGTCTTGTGGCCCGAATCTCCCAGTGTCAAGACCATTGCCGAGTTGTCCACATGCTTGCAGCAAACCGAGACTCGGTTAAGGGAATGGAGGTCTTCTTCTGCTCGTGCCGGGGCCGACGCAGCCTTGCTTTTTCTGATGTCCTGGTATGAGGAAATTAACCTCGACGGCTTGCGCACCCTTCGCGATGGTTCCCATGGGCTACTGACCCGGCATTGATCGCGAAGCGTGAGGAAGCTGCTACCTTCATGGCCAGGTTTGCCAATACTCGGTCTGTTGAACCGGTGTGGTTTACTCGGATGATGAAGAGGAAGAAGAAGAAGAAGTCAACGCTGAAGGTGACTCTGAGCAAGAATATGGTGACTCTGATTCCGAGTCTTCAACTCCCGATGACTCGGCTAAGACTGCGAAACCATCTGCTGCCGAGATTTCCAAAGAGCCAGCGGTTGACCCGGCCAAGCAAAGTGCTACCGATATCTCCTTGAAGACAATGTCTGATCTTATCGATGCATCGGCAAGCAGCAAGATTACCCAACTGCCCCCGAGTCTGCTACTCCTCCGACCAAAGTTACTCCTGCAACCGAGGTTCCTCCTTCAACCAAGGTTGCTCCCTCATCCGGGTCTGTCCCTGAAACCGAGGCTGCTCCTTCGACCGAGGTTCCTCCTTCCACCGAGGCTCCTGCGTCATCCGGGTCTGCTCCTGCAACCAAAGCTGCTCCTTCCTCCGAAGCCGCTGCTTAACTTACATGAATTCAAACTGTTAAATCCCCGGAATGCCGGGTGCAGATGTAATATACATTTTAAGTTCCTCCGAGACTACTTTTATTTTGCTTAATTCGAACAAGACGAGGTTTATGTTGGATCAATTTAAACCGAGTCCCCGAGTTTATTTTCTTGTTCACTATACTTGTCAATCTTTGCTCTTGTCTACCATTTAGGCGTTCGACAGTCGAGTCACAAGATAGGAATTATAGCATACAATACTTCATAACATTCGAGTTGGGGTTTAAAGTCATCCGACATAAACAAATATGAAAAACAGGGTTAGTAAACAAGCTATGCCGAATCATTTTTGGCCGAGTCTCCGAGTTCATTTTCATGTTCACTACGAACCATCACCTCAGCTCTTGACTGCCTTTTTTGGCGTTTGTCAGTCGAGTCACAAGATCACAATAAGATAGCATACAGTACTTTGAACTTTGAGGCAAGGCTTCAAATCATTCGGCATAGGAAAAACATAAATGAAAAAACAACAGATGACACAAGCATATAGACGAGGCAGTCCCCGAGTTTTGATTCGGGGTGCCGACATTTCATTCATATAGAAACCGAGATACATACACTGCACCCTTTATGAGTAAAAGGGCGGAGTAGAGCTATATTCCATGGACGCTTGGTTTCCTCTCCGGATTTGTCCATCCTGTGCTTCATCGGTTCCTGTGCATCTATAAGATAGTATGAATCATTGTGCAGAGCCTTGCTCACAATGAACGGTCCCTCCCATGGAGGTGTCAACTTATGTCGGCCTGCAGTGCGTTGCACCAGCCTCAGTACCAAATCTCCCTCTTGGAACACCCGAGGGCTGATCTTCCGGCTATGATAGCGTCGGAGATTTTGCTGGTATATTGCTGACCGAGATAAGGCCAGCTCTCGGGCCTCTTCAAGTAGGTCAACACCATCTTCCCGGGCTTCTTTTGCCTCGGTTTCAGTGTACATTGCCACTCTCGGTGCATCATATTGTATGTCGGTTGGCAGAACAGCTTCTGCTCCATAAACCAGAAAGAATGGTGTGTAGCCAGTCGATCGATTCGGTGTGGTCCTGAGACCCCATAATACTGCTGGGAGCTCATCTATCCAACAACCCGGAGTGCGTAACAATGGTGCAATTAACCGAGCCTTTATGCCATCTAGCACCAAGGCATTTGATCTTTCTACCATCCCATTGGCCTGTGGGTGTGCAACTGCAGCTACATCCAGCTTAATTCTCTTCTCGGCACAAACCGAGCAAATTCTCCCACAGCAAAGTTGGTTCCATTATCTGTGATGATACTGTGTGGATAACCATATCTCAGAATTATGTCCTTCAAGAAAGTCACTGCTGTGTGTCCATCACATTTCCGGATTGGCTTTACCTCTATCCATTTGGTGAATTTGTCCACCATCACCAGTATATGAGTCATGTTACCTCGGGCTGGCTTGAATTCTCCCACCATGTCAAGGCACCAAACAGCAAAAGGCCAAGTGATTGGAATTGTCTTGAGTGCCGAGGCTGGCATGTGAATCTTTTTTGCAAATCTCTGACATCCTTCACATTTTCTGACTATGTCTTCAGCTTGTTGCAAAGCAGTGGGCCAGTAGAACCCATGCCGAAATACTTTGGCCACCAGGCTCTTGAGCAGGCATGATGTCCACACTCCCCTTGATGAATCTCTAGGAGCATTTCTTCTCCTTCTGCCGGGTCAACACACCTCTGCAGCACTGTGGTTGTGCTTCTCTTGTAAGCTCCTTATTGATGATGGTGTATGCTTTTGCTCTTCTCAACACTTGCCTAGATCGGTTCTATCATCCGGCAGGCTCCCATCAACAAGATATGTCATTATAGGCTGTGCCCACTCCGGGACAGGTCTTACAGGAAATACTGGCATATCATCATCTATTGGCTCGTCCGACATTTCCTCGTCAGTCCCCGGGTTCTGCTTGGCAGTCCCCGAGTTATCCCCGACATAACCGACATCAACATCCATTGGAACTGCATCTGATTTGGCATTGGCGGGATATAAATTGATTCGGATTCTGGCGATGGCTTAATGGACGGCTTTCTCAAATGCTCCAAAGCTATTCCGGGTGGAATTGGATCTCTGGATGAACCGAGTTTGGATAGTACATCGGCAGCTTCATTCTCTGCCCGAGGTATATGTGTGTACTCGCATCCTTCAAAAAATCCCGAAATTTTCTGCACATGAAATCGATATGATGCCATGTTGGCATCCACTGCATCCCAATTTCCCGAGGTTTGATGTATAACCAGAGCCGAATCACCGAAGCACTCAATTCGGCGAATCCCACTTCCTTGGCCACATTAAGCCCATGGATGAGTGCCTCATACTCGGCTACATTATTGGATGCGGTGAAATGAATTTGCAGCACATATCTCAGTTGATCCTTCTTCGGTGAGGTAAGAACTACTCCGGCACCCAAACCAATCTTTGTCTTGGATCCATCAAAATGCATTGTCCAGTAATTCGGGTCATGGGCTGGTGGCTCATACTGCATCTCGGCCCAATCCACAAGGAAATCCGGCAGTGCCTGAGATTTGATTGCATCTCTTCTCTCATACTGTGGAGTGTAAGGGGATAACTCGATTGCCCATTTGGCAACTCGGCCATTTGCATCTTTGCATCCGATGATCTCCGAGATAGGAGCTTCACACACCACCCTTATTGGATGCTCTTGAAAGTAGTGCTTCAATTTCTTGGCTGCCATATAGACACCATACACCATCTTCTGGTAATGAGGGTAATTCTGTTTGGATGTCGATATCACCTCACTCAGATAATACACCGGCCTCTGCACGGTTTTGCCATCTTCTTCCCTCTCCACCACTACTACAGCACTCACAACTCGGTTTGTGGCTGCAATATAGAGCAACATCGGCTCTTTGGGCAGTGGGGAAGCAAGTATCGGAGCAGTGACCAACATCTTTTTTAACTCGGCAAAAGCCGCATTTGCCTGTGGAGTCCACACAAAGTTATTGGTTCTTTTCATCAATTGATACAAGGGCAAGGCCTTTTCTCCTAACCGGCTTACAAACCGGCTTAGGGATGCAAGACAACCAGTAAATTTTTGCACATCTTTAAGATTTTGAGGCAACCTCATATTCTCAATAGCCCGAATCTTTACCGGATTAGCTTCGATACCTCGGCTAGATACAAGGAAACCGAGTAACTTTCCTGCTGGTACACCAAATGTACATTTATCCGGGTTAAGTTTCATCCGGTATTTTCTCAAATTTGCGAATGTTTCTCTTAGATCATCGATCAAGGTTGATTTCTCTTTAGTTTTAATGACTATGTCATCGACATACACCTGCACATTTTTTCCTATTTGATTCTGCAAACATTTTTGCATACACCTTTGATAAGTAGCACCGGCATTTCTCAAACCGAATGTCATGACACGATAGCAATAAGCCCCATACGGGGTGATAAATGCAGTTTTCATTTGATCATCCGGATTTAACGGTATCTGGTGAAAACCAGAGTAAGCATCTACAAAGGATAACAGCTCACACCCGGCTGTGGAATCGATCACTTGATCTATCCGAGGCAGCGGGAATGGATCCTTAGGACATGCTTTGTTCAGGTTCGTGTAATCAATACACATACGCCACACTTTGGCTACATTTGGGTCATCCTTTTTCTTCTCTACCAGGACCGGGTTAGACAACCAGTCCGGGTGCAGTACCTCCATGATGAATCCGGCTGCCAGTAGCCGGGTCAGCTCATCTTGTATCACTTGCCTTCTCTCGTCCGAAAGTCGCCGCATCGGCTGCTTCACGGGCTTCATCTCGGGCCTCACAAATAATGAGTGCTCAGCCAACTCCCTCGGAACACCTTCCAGGTCATGATTCGACCATGCAAAGATGTCTCGGTTCTCACGGAGGAATTGGATGAGCTCGCCTTCCTATTTCTCCGTTAACCCGCTCCCTATGATAGCCTTGCGCTCGGGTGCTCCGGGTCAACAGTGATCTTCTTGGTCTCCTTGGGCGCCTCGAACGCCGCATTTTGCTCCATGTGGCCATTCCCGGCATGCCGAGTTGCGCAGCTTGAGCCATGGCCACCACCTGCTTCATCTTTTTCTTCTCAGCAGCTATGATCAGAGACTCGGCCAAGTTAGAGCCAGCCGAGGCACACTCGATGGAGCTCTTGTAGTTACCCGCAATGGTAATGATACCATTCGGTCCTGGCAGCTTCATCTTCAGGTAAGCCATGTGGGTGGATATCATGAACTTGGCCAGAGTTGGCCTGCCGAGTAGAGCATGGTATGGACTTTCAGGTCTACTATCTCGAACAGGACAGTCTCGGTCCTGGAGTTCTCCTTGGTGCCGAGACATACATCAATCCACATCTTGCCCATAGGTGCACATGAGACACCAGGCACTATACCATGAAAAGTTGTGTCGGTTGGTAACAACATGTTGGCAGTAATACCCAACTTCACCATTGTATCTCGGTACATGATGTTGATACTGCTGCCATTGTCAATCAGAACTTTGCTGAATCTGACATTCTGGTTGGGCCCAATGAATGTTGGGTCCACCACCAGAGCATAGCCTCCTGGGGTTGGCATGATTCGGGGGTGATCTTTTATCCCCCAGGTAATTCCTGATCCGACCAGTGCATATATTTTGGCACAGCCGGCATAACAGCATTGACCTCCATCTGGCGCCGCGCCCGACTCTTTTTGTCAGTTGCCTCGGTCACGAACACCACATAACTATGATGGCTTCATGATACTCATTCTGGCGATTAGGGCCACATTGCCATAGTTGCCTCCGTGGTTCACCTGATTCACATCATTCGGTTCCCTCCTGTTATCATTCGGCCTCTGTTGCTGCTGTTGATTCGGCCGGTTCACCGGAGTGTTGTTTGCCCCGGTCAGCGCAACACGCTGCTGAGGTTTCGGCAGTGGCGGCCTCGGAGGACCAACCCTCTGGTTTCCTCCGGATCCAGCTCCTTCCCTCAAGGTCCTATGGTACCAACTGCATTGCCGAGTCGAGTGATGTGCTGGCCCACGCTTATCATTGGTGTGGTATCTGCATGGTCCATCCAGCATTGCCTCATAAGTGGCAGGCAGTTGTGTATCTTGGCCCCAGGGCTTCTTTCCCTCTTGGTTCTGGCCCAAGGTGGGCCATTGATCTTCGGCCTTGGCTGCTACCAGCATTTGGTTGCTCTTGATCTACCGCAGCAACCATGTTTGACCCGTACCGAAGATCCGGCCGATCTTCCCTTCTCTTGTGTCCAAAGTTCTGGCTATCATTAGGCCCGAACTGTCCGGGTCTGCTGTTACCCGGGTTTCGTCGACTCGGCTCAGCCGCGTTGAGCAGAGGCTGCATTGGATCTCCAAGTGCATAACTGTCTGCAATCCGAATTGTCTCGGCCAAAGTGGCTGGCATCTCCCTTTGTAACCTTTGCCACAGCATGGAGCCATGTCGGCATCCCTGGGCAAACCATGAAATGGCCTGTGCCTCCACAACTCCTTCGCAGGAATTGCGCACTGTACTCCACCGAGTCAAGTAGTCTCGGTCAGTCTCATTCTGCCTCTGCACACACATAGCCAACTGCTGTGGCCGATTCGGCCTCTTGTATGTGCTAGAGAAGTTACTCACAAAGGCTTCTTCAAAATCCAGCCAGCAGTTGACACTGCCCTCACTCAATTGTTCAGCCAAATTCGGGCTGGTCCTTCCAACATCTGAGGTATGTATCTCACAGCCCACCGGCGGTTTCCTCCGGCCACATTTACTGCCGAAAGATAATCCGACAGCCAGTCCTCTGGCTTGGAGTTACCATCATAGGTCTTCGAACCTCGGGGCAACTGGAAGTGCGGCACTGACGGCTCCCCCATGATTCGGGGCCCGAAGCATTTAGGTCCAGGTGGGCCCTGCTCTTCCAGTATCTCAGACCAATGGAGCCTGTCCAACTTGATGCGTGCATCACCCGGCGCCAACATGCGCGGTCCTAACCTGTCTCCCAGTGCATTGTCATATCTCTGATATCCGGCTCTCTCCAGAGCCGAATTGCCATCATCATATTTGTTCCTCTGGTCAACACCTTGCGGTTCCTGAACATGCGCAACATTTGGGTGTTGCTGACCATGGTTTTGAGTCGGATACCGAGGTGGTTGACCTCGGCCAGCTGGATTGGGATTCCCCTGACCCGGATTTCCCTGAGCCGGGTTACTCCTAGCCCGGCCTGCACCGTTCTGCCCGGCCATCTGCTTTTAGCATAGTCCGGGTTGTAGGTCTGGATCTGCTTGTTCTTTCCCGAGTTTACACTCGGGTTACGATCTCTACTCGGATGCGGCGAGGAAGCTTGCCTTTGGACCTCTGACTGCCGGCCTTAGCCGAGTGTACAATCTGGGAACCCCCAGCCATGGTGTTGCCTTCAAACATGCCTCATTCTGTCGGTTGGCTATTGCCACCAACTCATTCACTCTTGCTTGTTGCTTCTGGTAAGCTTCGCCGGTTAAACCGGCTAGCTCAGCTCTTGCTGCCTCTGCAGCTCTAAGGGTCTTGGCAGGGAGCTATAATTCGGCTTTGCTGCCGTTACCCGAGTCGTACTTGACCCGGATCTACCATCCCTAGCCATCTCTACATTGAGGCCTTTGCCTCTCTTACGCACATCAGCCATGCGAGCAGCATCAAGGCCATGAGCCTTGTTATACTCACGCATGATCTATCAAACTCTTCTCTAGTCTTGGCCATTTCCAAGGCCTCAGCATGCAGGTCCTTGCGCTGCTGCTCTAACTCTTCCTCGGTCAGGGCTACACCCGTACCAGGTACTATGGGAACACGAGTCTTTCGATCACCTTATCCAGAGGAAGAGGCCTGACCGCGGACGTGCCGCCCTGCTCCCGGGTCACCCTCTCCAGGGGTGGCCTGGCCGTCCTAACCGATTTTCCGGAGTCTCGGCATCATCCTCCAGACCAGCTCCAGCCGCAGTTCCGGTCATCATGACCTCTGCGCAGCTCTCGGGGCGAGTGATCGCCGACCGCGAGCCGCACAAAGAGCAGGAGGATCTTCTGCCTCCAGCACCCGCGCGGGGTACTTGCGGACGAGCTCGGTGGCGACGTAGGTGTGGAGGGAGCCGAAGGCGATGAGGCAGCCGTTGACCGGGAGAGGCCTGCCGCCGAAGCAACCGGCGTTGTCGCTGACGAAGTGCATGTCGCCGAGCTTGCACACCAACCCGCTGAGCACACGCTCGCCGGAGGTGGTGATGGAACCCGTCCGGATGAAGACTCCAGCCAGCGCCGCTGCTGGCCCCACGGTGGGCGCCAACTGTCGTGGTGGTGTCACGGCAGATGCCATAGGTATGGCTAAGTGTGGGGCCGAAAGGACGCTGGAGGTATCCGGGGAGGGCTTGCACGCTGAGAAGCGCGCACGGACGAACATCGAACCAAGAACACACAAGCACACACACGCGATTTACCCAGGTTCGGGGCCCTCGTGAGGAGGTAACACCCCTACTCCTGCCTGCCTCTCGATGTATATGGGTGAAGCACAAGCACAAGTACAAGATCTGCTCCTTGAGCTGTATTGCTAGACTATGAACAGTGGTACGAGGTAGAAGATGAAGCTAAACACAAAGGGGGCAAATGAGCTCTTTCTTCTTCCGTCCCTCACGCAGGAGGAGGTACAGGGGTACTTATAGCAGTCCTGGTGGCAACGGCTCCGTCCTCCACGGTGGCAACATGTGCTCCTGCAGAGATCTCCGGGATTCCTGCAGGAGACCCGCGCCTCCGGGATCTCCGGGTCGTCTCTGCCATGACAGGACCCTTCCTGTCTTGTCCCAGCTTATCCGGGCTGTCCCATCCCGGGATGTCGGTCTGTCAGGCTCCGGGTTCTCCGGCCAGGCGTGCTCGTCTGCCAGGCGAAAAGACAAAAGCCCTTGACTTCCTATCCGAGGTAGGATTTCTTCTCTTCCTTAACCCGGCACGGATATGCCTGGTTTCCTTCCTTGACCCCGCAAGTACGTGTCGGATCATCTTCGTCCCTTTCCTGCACATGAGAATAAACAAGAGCAGACCGACGGTGGTATGTCGGTTAAGGTAATTCAGCTAACATGACCCGGTCTAAGTGACCCGGTTGCCATAAGCCGATTTGTATCACGCCATGCCTCGGTCCCTCCGGGACTTGGTTGACCCAGTTTGACCTTGACCCGGTCCACTCTTTAGAGCTCTTTATACCACGTCTTACCCTACCCGGGGGTAGCCCCCCGACATTGATGTAATCTCACCGAGTGGGCCCAGAGTATCTATCCTGCTATGTGGATTGGCAAATCCCGCTCTTGATCACTCGCCTCCACTGCTTCCTTCGGATACCCGAAAGTGTCACCTTTATTGTCACGCTATATAAGACATGCCGTTTGATGCAATCAAAGCACCTTCCAGAAGCAGCGATTTGATATGATCTCACAGTCGAAGGTATGAGCACTACGTTTCTATATCTTTTGGTATGTCCATCACATCATTCACCTAATGACATGACTCCGTTGTCAACCGACGTAATTATCCATGATCAGGAAACCTTGATCATCTGTTGCCCAACGAACTAGTTAAATAGAGGCTACTAGGGGTTTGGTTGTTTACATACCACACGTGTATTAATGTTTCCGCGTAATACAGTTATAGCATGGTACAAAAGCATATTATGAACAATTGAGATATGACAAATAAAATCACTTTATTAATTGCCTCTAGGGCATATCGCCAACAGTCTCCCACTTGCACTAGAGTACAATTTAATCTAGTTTACAACTTGGTAAAAGCCTAACACCTTAGCAGCTTGGTGTTTCTCATGCTTGTCTCGTGGAAGAGGTTTAGTCAACGGATCTGCAACATTCAGGTCCGTGTGTATTTTGCAAATCTTTACATCGCCTTCCTTGACGTACTATCGTATCACATGGAAGCGTCGGAGAATATGTTTGGTGGTTGAGTGAGACATTGGTTCCTTCACGTTAGCAATAACCCATGTGTTGTCGCAGTAGAGGTTCACAGGGTCTTGCGCGCTTGGGAACACTCCGAGCTCAATGCCGAACTTCCTCAGCCAAACAGCTTCATTTGCAGCATCCGCAACCGCAATATACTCCGATTCCATTGTAGATTGGGATACTATGGGTTGCTTCCCACTTCTCCAGCTCACAGCGCCTCCGTTCACCTTAAACACATAACCTGTTTGCGATTTCGGGTCATCTGGATCTATGCAGAAACTTGCATCAACGTAACCTGTTACGCCAAGTTCCTCTTCACAGCCTCCATAAACAAGAAACATGTCCTTGGTATGCTTAAGATACTTCAGTATGTTCTTAACAGCTATCCAATGATCATTGCCAGGATTACTTTGGAATCGACTCGTCAAACTGAGAGCCAATGCTACATCGGGTTGAGTACTTAACATGGCATACATGATCGATCCTATAGCCGAAGCATATCGATTGCCATCCACATCGGCTTTTTCAAGAGCCGTCACTGGACATTGAGCTGTGCTCAACATCTTACCCTTGACAACCGGCAGAAAACCTTTCTTTGCCAAATGCATATTGAATTTCTTCAATATCTTGTCAAGGTAAGTACTTTGACTTAACGCTAATAGGCGCCTTGATCTATCACGATAGATTTTAATGCCTAATACGTATGCAGCTTCTCCTAAGTCCTTCATCGAAAATTTATTGTTTAAATATTCCTTCACGCTTAATATATCATCCACATATAGAACTAGGAATGCAATTGAGCTCCCACTCATTTTCTTATAAATGCAGGTCTCTTCCGCATTTTGGACAAATCCAAAACCTTTGATCACCTCATCAAAGCGAAGATTCCAGCTCCGAGATGCTTGCTTCAGCCCATAAATGGAGCGTTGAAGTTTGCATACCTTGCCAACATTTTGTGGATCGACAAAACCTTCCGGTTGTACCATATACAACTCTTCCTCAATGTTTCCATTTAGGAACGCTGTTTTGACATCCATCTGCCATATTTCATAATCATAATATGCAGCTACTGCTAGCAAAACCCGAATAGACTTAAGCATAGCTACCGGTGAAAATGTTTCATCGTAGTCAATTCCATGAATTTGTCGGAAACCTTTTGCGACAAGTCGAGCTTCGTAGACGGTCACGTTACCGTCAGCGTCAGTCTTTTTCTTAAAGATCCATTTATTCTCGACGGCCTTACGCCATTCGGGAATCTCCATCAAAGTCCATACTTTGTTGTCATACATGGATCCTATTTCGGATTTCATGACTTTAAGCCATTTCTCAGACTCGGGTCCTTCCATCGCCTCTTTGTAACTCGTAGGTTCGTCTTGTTCAATTAACATGACGGTGCAAACAAGATTGCCGTACCACTCAGGAGAGGTACGGGTTCTTCCAGACCTACGAGGTAAAATAGCCTCCTCGACATTTTGTCCCACTCCATCTGTTATGGAGGACGGTTCAGGAACAGTTTCCGTTGCGCCACTCGGAATTTCGAGTTCAGGATCAACTATCTCGTCGAGGTCTATTTTCCTCCCACTTATTCCTTTAGCGAGAAACTCTTTCTCGAGAAAGGTGCCGTTCTTCGCAACAAACGTTTTGCCCTTGGCTTGATTGTAGAAGGTAAATCCTATGGTTTCCCGCGGATATCCTACAAAGACGACCTTCTCCGATTTCGGTTCGAATTTGTCGGGCTGTAGTTTCTTAACGTACGCCTCACAACCCGAAACCTTCAGGAACGACAACTTAGGTTTCTTGCCATGCCATATCTCATACGGTGTCGTTGCTACGGATTTGGATAGAGCCCTATTTAAAATGAATGCGGCTGTTTCTAACGCATATCCCCAAAATGATACGGGCAAGTCGGTAAGAGACATCATAGACCGCACGCTATCTAATAAAGTACGATTACGTCGCTCGGACACACTGTTGCGTTGTGGTGTCCCGGCAGGCGTAAGCTGTGGCACAATTCCACAGGCCTTTAGATGTATGACAAACTCAAAACTTAAATACTCGCCACCACGATCGGATCGAAGGTGCTTGATTTTCTTGTTGAGTTGATTTTCAACCTCACTCTGAAATTCTTTGAACTTTTCAAACGTTTCAGACTTGTGTTTCAATAAATAGATATACCCGTATCTACTTAAATCATCAGTAAAGGTTACAAAATAACGATAACCATTGCGTGTCGACACGCTCATTGGACTGCACACATCTGTATGTATAACTCCCAATAAGTCCGACGCCCGTTCCATAAATCCGTTGAACGGTGTCTTGGTCATTTGCCCATAAGACATGGTTCGCAAGTGTCAAGAGATCCAAAATCTAGTGACTCCAAAAGTCCATCAGAATGGAGTTTCTTCATGCACTTTATACCAATATGACCGAGACGGCAATGCCACATATACATGGCGGTATCATTACTAAGTCTAATCCTCTTGGCATCTACGTTATGGATGTGAGTACTACTATCGAGATTCAACAAGAATAAACCATTACTCTCAGGAGCATTAACATAAAAGATATCATTCATCGAAATAGCACAACCATTTGATACTGAATTGAACGAATATCCATCTTGCAACAAGTAAGATCCACTTATAATGTTTACACTCAAAGCTGGTACAAAATAACATTTATTCAAAATCAAAACTAATCCCGATGGTAGATGAGAGGGAGCGTGCCGACGGCAACCACGTCAACTTTTGATCCATTGCCGACGCGCATCGTCACCTCGTCCTTCGCCAGGCGCCGTTTATTCCGCAACTCCACCTGAGAGTTACAAATATGAGCAACATAACCGGTATCAAATACCCAAGCATTACTCTGGGCGCTAGTAAGGTAAACATCTATAACATGTATATCAAATATACCTTTCTCTTTGATGGCAATCTTGCCTTTCTTTGCTAGGTACTTGGGGCAGTTGTTTTTCCAGTGACCGCCGTCTTTGCAGAAGAAGCAGTTGCTTGCTTTTGGTTTGACGGTCAGTGCCATCCTTTCCATCTTGATTTCCAATTCGGCCACTTCGAGCATCAACAGTACTTCAGATAAGGATTTTGACGTCCCTAGGTCGAAGTAGTTCATGATAGCATTCTTATAGCTAGGGGGCAGCGAAAGCAGCACCCTGTCTATAACTAGCTCGTTTGGACCCCATATCCCAGATCACTCAGGAGCTGGACGCAGCCAGACATTTTGGCCAAGTGCTCGCTTATGTTGTCGTGCTCTTCCATCCGGGCTGAGAAGAAAAGCTTGGTAGCTTCATACCTCTCAGCCATGACTTGTGGTGCAAAAACAATCATGAGTTCAGTGATTATCTCATAAGCACTCCTCCCCTCAAAATGTTTCTGCAGGTCAGCCTCCATGGCAAAGAGCATGCCACTCTGGACATAAGAGGAAATCTCCACCTTCGACTGATAGACGTTCTTCTCGTCACCGGAGGCGGTGTATGCGGGCTGATCACCTATGGCGGCCTCAAGAACGTAGGCCACCTTGGGGGAAGTGAGGAGGATCCTCAGGTTGCGGAATCAGGACATAAAGTTCGACCCATTGGTCTTAACTTTTTATTTCTCAAGGAACAGGCCTAGGTTAAAGGCGGGGCGAGACATCTACAATGGAATTTGCAAAAACATAAGACTTTGTTCATAATAAAATATGGGCTCAAGTTTTAGTAAAATAAAACTACCAGAACTCCCACTCAAAACGAACATCCCTCGCATCGTTTTAGTGATTACACGATCCTAATCCATTATACTACCCCCGATCGTCACGGCCGATAGCATAACTTCAAAAGTGGACATCTCTATGTCGATCACAACTTTGTGACTCGTGCTTAACCTTTCGGTCACTATGTTCTGAGGCCATGTCTGTACATGCTAGGCTCGCCAAAATTAACCTATAGCGTATTGCTTGTGCAACGTGGCTTACACCCACGTTATGCGAACGCAGATACGTCTGACACCCGATCATCACGGCCTGCCTCATATCTGAAAGGATCGTATGACACCTAGAGGGGGGGGGTGAATAGGTGCTACTTCAATCTTAGTACTTTTTCAAATTAGGCTTGACACAAAAGGTAAATTCTCTAGATATGCAACTATGGTGAATTTACCTATATGACAAGCAAGCAACTAAACAAGATACACTAAGTAAAGACGGTAAACAAGGATAGAAGTAACCGAAAGTGAAAGCACGCGGAGACACGGATGTAATACCGAGTTCCTCCTTTTTAGGGGAGTACGTCTCGTTGGAGAGGTGTGAGCTACCACAAAGGTCAAAACTCAACCGCCACAAAGGCGGGTGCACCTTCTTCTCCGATGAACCGCACCACAAAGGTTTGGTTCACCTTCCACTATCGGAATCCTTCAAGGCGGAATCCGGAGCCCTTACAACAACGATCCGGGCACAACCCACAAGAGGATTGGGGGCTCCCGAACAGCTACAAATCTGTCACAAAGACAATCAAGTGAGTACAATATGAGGCTAGGTTTTCCCAATGGAAATCCTAGCAAAGGGTCCCTCAAGTGAATGAGGGGGGAATGAAGAACGGCTTGGTGAAGATGTAGATCCGGGCCTTCTCCTTCAATCCTCCAAAGATCAACAAGTTTGGGTGGAGGGATTGGGAGATCTAGCAAAGCTTGAGCTTGTATCAATGGTGGTCTTCAATGGTGGCCAAGCAATTTGTCCAAAGGTAGGTGAAGGGTATTTATACCACACTCCAACATATGGCCGTTGGACGTGTTAAGTCGACGGGCAGCCGAGATGGGCCGGCTTGGAGGCCAGCCTTGGCCGGCCTGGAAGCTGCCGGGGCGGCTGAGCCGACCAGCCAGGAGGCCAGCCTTGGCTGGCCTGCGGGCTGACTGGGTGGCTGAGCCGGCCAGCCAGGAGGCCAGCCTTGGCCGGCCTGGGAGCTGGCGAGGCGGCTGAGCCAGCCAGCCAGGAGGCCAGCCTTGGCCGGCTGCTGGGCTGGCTGCCTCTCTGCGAGTCTTTTCCCTTCTCAACCTTCTTTCCGACCTTCGACAAATCTTCCATTTTGCAAAGAGAGACACACTAGTATCCTTTCACTTTATATAATCATATTTCCTGTAGACACTTAGCGGTATGTTAAATACTTCAAAATATTGTGGTCAAACATCAAAACAAGATTAACGAACTATGTCCTTTCAATCTCCCCCTTTTTGATGTTTGATGACAATACAAAGATTTGCAGAAGGATATCTCATTTAAGCATGGTAAAGTTTTTGAGAGAAACTCCCCCTCAAACTTATACTCCAACAAGGTATACAAGTATAAAAAAAAAGCTCAAACGAGAACAAGAGACAAGCATGATATAGATACTATGTGAGTAAAAGATTTGTGATATTCTCACCATAGTTCTTATTTGAGTATAGCACTTGTCTCACTATGGGCTTCATATGGAATCATATTGGAATAATATTACCTTGCAATGGACTTCAAGAATAGACAATAAGCCGGGGAAGTCCTTACAATAACATAATGAAGATCCATATCCTTACAATAATCCATGACATAAGTTTCACGATACATAGCAAATAGAGTTCACTTAAAAACAAGTTCGATGCAAATGAGAACGGAAATATGAAAACGCAAATGGATGCAATGCAAGTCCCCGGAGATATCTCTCCCCCTTTGGCATCAAGACACCAAAAAGGGAGAAACGGAAATGAAAACCCGTGATCACTCATCTTCTTCCTCCTCATCAGCCACATCATCATCCTCATCATCAGAAACGTCAAGAGCAGGCGGTGGAGCGGAGCTAGACTGACCGGGGTCGCCACGCCAATATGGAGCAAGAGAGGAGGCGTCATCGCCAAACCAGTGAATGTACTCGTTCTGGGCCATGAAGGTCTTCTCATCCATTTCAGCTGTCGAGTCAGAATGGGCGATTTCAAACTTATCCATAAGCTTATGCTGATTACGGATGATGGTCTTATTTTGCTTATAAGCCTTGAAGTCGCATTTCTTTTCAGCCTTCATAAAACAGTTCATCTTCTTGAGGGCTTCAACAAAGCCACCCCTCTTCTGGATATCCTCATTACTTTCAGGAGCTTTGTAACCAGCGCGCTTCGCTCGAGTGGGAATGATAGCATTCGGAGGGCGAGAAGGCAACTTCTTAAGGACCAGAGCAACCAAACCATCGGAATATGCAAGGAGGGCATGTTGAGGTGCCTTCTTGTTGATGAGCGTCTGAAGATAAGGTGCATAAATGGGAACCCTCTTTGTTAGCACAACTGTTTTCAACTCATGCCACATATAGTCAAGAACATCAATTTTCCTCTCCCTCCAAAAACTGCCCATAAAGTGATGAAGAAGGTTGATCATAAACCTGCGAGCCATATTTGTCTCCCCACCCTTGACAGCAATAGTGTGCCGGAGAATGAAAAACACGGTGTGCCAAAAAGGAGACATCTCAGTACCCCTTGGGCACTTGGCAAGGGAGCCCGACTCATAGCAATGATGAATACCCGGTTCAGCTGCCATAAGAGGTTGCAAATGAATACGCTCATACTCAAAAGCAGAATAACAGTAGTCCTTGAAGCCAAAGAGAGTACCAAACTCAGCCCAAGAAGCTTCACACTTGTGACCGGCACTCATCCAAATCAAAGACTTCTCTCGGTCCGCTGAGAAATAAACAGTGGCATAGAACTCCTTGATCAAACTAGGGGAAACCGGTGTGTCCACACACATGAGGTTAGAAATACCATGATAGTCCATAACTGCCATCAACTCCGGCCAAATCTTCCTTGCACTATCCACACTAAAGCAAAATTGAGTAGCATAGGAGGTATCTAACTTCTCTATCACTTGATGAAATATTCCTTCATGCATCTTGCAATAGAAACGAGGATCGGAACTAGTGCGATAGGGCCAAACATATGGGTTGAACTCCAATCTATCACGAGCAAACTGAGCACTAGGCACTTTGGTCCACACGGTACGTACCGGTTCCAACTGATTTGCTGGAGGAAGGTTTCCCTTAGGAGGAGTCACCTTCTTCCTTGCGACGGCCTTCTTTATCTTCTTGGACTTGTGCACGGAGGACTCCGCATTGAGATCATCATCAAGAATATCTTCCAAATTATCATAGGTGTTGCCTGCCCTGCTTGACTGAGGAGGAGGATCCACCCAATCATCTCCCCAATGTTCCATCCTTCAACCTTGGTGGAGCTTCAAGAACACACCAACAATGGAGGAGATCTCCCCAAAACAAGCACCAACGAGGAAACTATGTGGATAGGTGAGAAGATCCGGTGATTTCCCTTCAAATCTGTGGAGAAATAGGGGCGGGGAGAGGCTCAAAGGGTGGGGGAGCTCGAGGTGGAGGAGGGGCGTCGGCCATGGGAGAAGCACGGGGAAGGGCTGGAAAGAAGATCGATGACGAAGAGGTAAGCCCCTTTTTTTTATTGAATATGAAGGCCGGGTGGACTGTTGGGCGTGGCGTGCCAGCGCAGGGGCCGGTCAAGGCCGGGCGGCCGGCTGGGAGAGGCGCCTAGGCCGTCAGCGCAGGGGCCGGCCTAGGCCGGGCGGACGGCTGGGCCACACCCAGAGGGCGCCAGCGCAGGGGCCGGCCGAGGCCGGGCGGGCGGCCGGGCGACGCGCTGAGGGCGCCAGCGCAGGGGTCGGTCGAGACCGGGCGGATGGCCGGGCGACGCGCAGAGGAGGCCAGCGCCGGGGCCGGCCAAGGCCGGGCCGAAGGCTGGCCACTTCCCGACTTCACAGCAGTGCTTCTCAAAACTTCAATAAAACCTCTTTCTTCTTGAATCTTCGATAAGACCTCTGAACAACCATTTGAGTGATTCGGGGAGATGCAAGGCAAAGGTATGAAAAACGCACTTCCAATGGATAAAACTAACAAAAACACGCAAAAAAAACAACAACATCGGAAGTGTTTAAACGGTTAAAAGCAACAAGTATGCAATGAAAACTCGAATAAGATCCAACTCTTCAACAAGAAGAGGGCGGTGGCCTAGGCCACCATGTATGAGTTTATGTGGTGTGACACCGCGAAGATATATCTTGGGTCCACGGCCACTACTCGTCATTTAAGCTCACAATTCATAGAACGAATATAGAGATGCAAATGAATTCTTACTATCGGCATAATGGGGGGAGGGATAGTCCAATGGATTAGGACCGCACTCCCCCTATGTCCATGCCTACACCTAAACCAAATAGATAGTCAAAAATAGGTGTGTATGCAAGATGGTCAAGTCAAGCTCCTAGAATCCACGATATTTAGCTCATGCCTCAAGAAGGTGAATCTTGCTTCATCAAGTGGCTTCGTGAAAATGTCGGCAAGTTGATGTTCGGTTGGAATATAGCCAAGCTCAATATCACCACGAGCAATATGATCCCGAATAAAATGATGACGAATCTCAATATGCTTCGTTCTTGAGTGTTGCACCGGATTGTGGCCAATCTTGATAGCACTTTCATTGTCACATAAAAGAGGCACTTTGTCACAATTGACACCGTATTCCTTTAAAGTTTGCCTCATCCATAACAATTGAGTGCATGCACTTGCGGCCGCCACATACTCGGCTTCGGCGGAAGATAGAGATATACAATTTTGCTTCTTAGAAGACCAACTCACCAAGGCCCTACCAAGAAATTGGCATGCCCCGGAAGTTGATTTCCTATCATCCTTGCAACCGGCCCAATCCGAATCCGTGTACCCGGCAAGAGAGAAATTAGTGCCCTTTGGGTACCACAAACCAAACCTTGGGGTATCAACCAAATATCGAAGGATTCTATTGACCGCCACCATGTGGCTTTCTTTAGGAGCGGCTTGATACCTTGCACACACCCCTACACTCAACACAATATCGGGTCTAGATGCACAAAGATAAAGCAAAGAACCAATCATAGAGCGATAAAGTTTTTGACAAACATCGATACCGTCGGGTTAAGTTCAAGATGGCATTTGGTGTCCATGGGAAACCGCTTGCCCTTAGCATTGTGCATATTGAACCTCTTGAGCATGTCTTGGGTATATTTGGTTTGAGAGATGAAAGTCCCTTCATTCAATTGCTTGATCTCAAAACCGAGAAAGAACTTCAACTCGCCCATCATAGACATCTCGAACCTATCGGTCATAAGCTTTGAAAATTCATCATTGAAAGCTTTGTTAGATGAGCCAAATATAATATCATCAACATAAAGTTGGCATATGAAAAGCTCCCCTTTGACCCTCTTAGTAAAGAGAGTGGGATCGATTTGCCCCAATTCAAATCCACGGTCTAGCAATAGCTCTCTTAGGTGCTCATACCAAGCACGAGGTGCTTGTTTGAGACCATAGAGCGCCTTATCAAGCTTGTAGACATGGTTAGGGAATTTAGGGTCCTCGAAACCCGGTGGTTGCTTAACATATACCAACTCCTTTAAAGGACCATTAAGAAAGGCACTTTTCACATCCATTTGTTGCAATTTAAAGTTATGATGTGATGCATATGCAAGAAGGATACGGATGGACTCAAGGCGAGCCACGGGTGCATAAGTCTCTCCAAAATCAATGCCTTCAACTTGAGAGTACCCTTGTGCAACCAATCTTGCCTTGTTCCTCACAACCATTCCATGCTCATCTTGCTTGTTCTTGAATATCCACTTTGTGCCTATAACATTGCGGCAATCTTTTGGCTTCTCAACTAGATTCCACACTTTGTTGCGCTTGAAGTTATTGAGTTCATCATGCATAGCTTCTAACCAATCCGGATCTTCAAGAGCTTCAAACACTTTCTTTGGTTCCACCATGGAAATATGAGCTTGATGTTCACTAAAGTTTGCCAATTGCCTTCTTGTGGTAACACCCTTCTTGTGGTCACCAATGATGTTTCTAGATGGTGACCTTTATTCAAAGTCTCTTACAATTCTTGCTTTACGACGGGCTTCGATATCTCATTGCATCTTGGAGGTATCTCTTGATCATCTTGATCATTTGAGTCCCCGTCTTGACCGGAATGTTGACCTTGATCATCTTGAAGCACATCTTCAACAATGAAGGAGAGGGTTGATCTTGGTCATGACCTTGGCTAGCATCAACAATAGGAGAACTTGGTTCTTGCATAGCAACTTGGTCAACATGAGGAGGGTCTTGAACTTGTTCTTGGGGGTGCATCATTTGCTTCCATGATAGGCGCCGTTTCAACTTGTGATGAAGAGGCCTCCACTTGAATGGAGCTTGGACTTGCTTGAGGAGACTCGTAATGAATCTCAACGGGACGATGGAAACCAATGCCCATTCTTCTTATAGCATCTTGAGGCTCTTCATTATCTACATCACAAACATGAAATTGCGCCACTTGGGAGCCGTCATTCTCATCGAACCTCACATCACAAGATTCTATGACTTTCCCAACGGTTTGTCATAGACTCTATAGGTGTGAGATTCGGCACCGTACCCAACAAAAACACCCTCTAAAGCTTTAGATTCAAATTTAGACAAACGAACACTTTTGTTCTTATAGAAACACTTACAACCAAATACTCGGTAGTAGGAGACATTGGGCTTGTTGCCGGTGAGCATCTCATAAGATGTAAACTTCTTGCCAACACGAAAGAATAGCCGGTTAGATGAGTGACACGCCGTGGAGATAGCCTCGGCCCATAAGAATAGTGGAGACTTAAACTCCGCCAACATAGACCTTGCCATATCCATGAGAGTCCGGTTCTTCCTTTCGGCTACACCATTTTGTTGAGGGGTATATGCAGCGGAATATTGATGACGAATCCCCTCTTCACTAAGAAACTCATTTAAGGTGTAGTTCTTGAACTCGGAGCCATTATCACTCCTAATGACCAAAATAGGGACATTGTATTGGCGTTGAACAATATTGGAAAAGTCGATGACGGCTTGTTGGGTCTCATCCTTCGTCTTGAAGAAATAAACCCAAGTAAATCTTGAATAGTCATCAACAATCACCAAACAATATTTCTTCCCACCAAGACTAGGTTGAGGCACGGCACCAAAGAGATCAACATGAAGAAGTTCCAATATCCTCTTTGATGAAATGATGGTCTTGCTTGGATGGGGAGAATCATGCATCTTTCCTTCAACACAAGCCCTACAAAGACGATCTCTAGAAAAAGAAACATTGTCTTTTAGTCCAAGAATGTGGCCACCCTTGTGAAGACTTTGCAAAGTTCTCATGTTGACATGGGACAAGCGGCGATGCCACAACCATCCCACGTCGGCCTTTCCGAATAGGCATATTGCTTGAGTGTTGGTAGACCCCGAAAAGTCCACCACGAACAACTCATTTTCAACATACCCAACGAACATGACCTTTAGAGTCTTGCTCCTCAAGAGTACCACCATATCAATAGTAAAATGGACATCAAAATTCATCTTATTAAGTGCACGAACGGACATAAGATTGTAACCGAGGGACTCGACAAGCATGACATTTACAAGGGTGATATCCTTTGCAACTACCACCTTGCCGAGACCCGTTACCTCCGCTTTTGATTTATCACCATAGGAGACGGATGCTTGATTTATATTTGGTCCCAACTCCGTCATGATCTCTTGCTTCCGGTCATATGACTAGTGCATCCACTATCAACCACCCATTTAGACCCACCGGAAGCATAGTCCTACAAGAAATCATTGCTTGGTTTTAGGTACCCATTTCTCAATGGGTCCTCTTTTGTTAGCAACAAGGGTCTTAGGAACCCAAATAGAGTAAGCAATGTAACCATCATAAGGACCAACATATTTTGCATAAACATCCCCATAGTAATCAACATAAAGAAAGTAGTTGGGATTGTTATGCCCCGCAAAGTCACTACGAGTGGTCTTGCCCCTAGTGGCATTACCACCGCAATGGAGTCTTGGCTTGTGCGGGCTTGGCATTGGTGTTGCTCTTCTTCTTCTTTGCCTTGGCCACATAACCAAGACCCTCCTTCCCTTTGTGTGGCTTTTGCTCAAAAATTTGAGCAACAACCTTTTCTTTACCTTTAGGAATAGAGGTCTTGGCACTAGTGGCCTTGGCAAGCTCAACCTTCAACCTAGCATTTTCCTCAATAACATTTGCATGATCACAAGAGGGAGTAGAGGTGCTAGGTGAGTTAGATTTGGAAAGTTGAGTTTGAAGTTGCTCATGAGACTTGACTAGAAGAGAGTGGTACTTTCCAAGGCCTTGTGAGCCTTGTTAAGTTTCTCCACATCCTCAAGGAGTCTAGCATTAGCAACCACAAACTCGGCTTTCTCCTTTTTAACCACTTTATATTTAGCAAAGACATGATCTCTATCCTTAATGATTTTAGCAATTATTTCATCATTTTTATCATCAAGAGACTCAATTCTTTCCTCAAGAGAGGTTCTATATTCACTCTCTTCTTCAAGAGAAGCATTCAAGGATTCTATGGAAGCATTCAAGGATGCTATGGTGAGAGAATCCTCTCTCTCAATTTTTCCCTTGTCATCAAGGATTTCTTCGGCCGCATCAAGTTGTCTCAAGAGAGACTCAACATATGCCTTAGCTTCACCTTGCAAGTTAGCCATAATAGTATCGGAAGCAACAAGTTCTTTCTTAATCACAAGACTAGTTTTATCATCTATTTCATGCATAGTCTTGGGAGTAGAAGATGATACCTCGGTGACGGAAGCCATGAGGCAACGAGCGGTGTTGATGGAGAGGTTCTCATTGGGGGATTCGAAGAGAGAAGGAGGTGGAGTTGATACAATGGCCAAAGCGGCCACCTCACGAGTGGGTTCTTCTTCTTCTTCGGAATCCTCGGAAGGATACTCTTCTTGAGTCAACAACACAATTCTTGGTGCTTTCTTGAAGAATGGCTTCCTCTTGACAAAAGGCTTCTTTTGTATCATGTTTGATTCGCCCTTGAGGACAAGCCTTCCACCATTTTGCTCTCTATTCTCATAGGACAATCTTGATGAAGTGATGCTTGTTATGACAATTGTAGCAAGTCTTTATCCTATTAGCAAACTCCTTCTTCCCGCTTGGATTGTTTGCATGATCAACTTGAGCCTTTGCCTTGGCCGGGTCACGCCAAAAGTCCTTGTTGCAAGAGCTATGTGACCATGGAGGGCGGTTCAAGTTCATCGGGAGGAAGGTTGTTCGGGCATGCTTCAACTTCATCATGTTCATCAAGGCACACAACCTTGGCCTTCAAAGCAAGAGAGGGACCTTGCTTCATTCCCATGGCCCTAGCACGGTTGTCTAGAGCATTCTTGGTGGCAACCTTGGAGGCTTGCATCTCTTGCATAACTTCATTGGATGTCATCTCAAGGTAGTTGAATTTTCCTTGAATGGCCTTCAAGTCAACGGGCTCGAAGGGCATGAGAGCATTCACATACTTCCTCTTGATCCAAGCATCATCCACATAGGTTGCCCCAACATTATGAAAGGCTTTGGCAAGAATGTTGAGTCTTCCATACATCTCTCATGAGTTTCATTATCAAGCATGTAGAAACCTTCGGCCTCATTGCTCAAGCATCATATCTATTCCTCTTCATGCTTTCATTTCCAAGAATGCCACCTCAAGGCACTTCCAAGCTTCTTTGGCGGTGGAGACGTTTTGAATGTGATGAAGACCACTTTCTCCAACGGCAAGTTCAATCATGTGGAGAGCGGAAGCATTGAGTTGTTTCTCGGCAACCTCTCTTCTTGTCAAGTTGTTAGGATTCACGGCCTTGTATCCCTCTTGAATGATCCTCCAAAGCTCGATAGAGGAACTGTTGATATGAGATTTCATTAAGTGTTGCCAAGTAGCAAAAGCCGATGCATTAAGTTTAGGAGGTGGACCCAAAGGGTTTATGCGAGTATGATGGATAGGTGGGTCGGGAGAGTACGCAAAGGGAACCCCATGGTACTCCGGCTTCCCACCTTCGGGAGTGGTGGTAGAGTGGAAGATTTCTTAGGGTCGGTTTCTTTATCTTCAACCCCTTTCTTTTCCTCTTTTCCCTCCTCGGTTTCACCGTCATGGGAGGTAGCGGAGTCATCTAGTGGGGTGGTCTCCTTAGGAACCTTGCCACTTGCGAGTTGTTGATCAACTCACGCATCTCGGCAAATTTGGTATCCATGGACGATATCAAAGATGTCTCCATCGATTTGAGATCGGCCATGGATGCCGTAGTGGCTTGGTCTCCAAGGGATCACCATCACTTCGTGTCATACTTCTCTTAGGCGGTTAAGCCCAACAAGAGAGCCGAGGCTCTGATACCAATTGAAAGGATCGTATGACACCTAGAGGGGGGGGGTGAATAGGTGCTACTTCAATTTTAGTACTTTTTCAAATTAGGCTTGACACAAAAGGTAAATTCTCTAGATATGCAACTATGGTGAATTTACCTATATGACAAGCAAGCAACTAAACAAGATACACTAAGTAAAGACTAAACAAGGATAGAAGTAACCGAAGTGAAAGCACGCGGAGACACGGATGTAATCCCGAGTTCCTCCTTTTTAGGGGAGTACGTCTCGTTGGAGAGGTGTGAGCTACCACAAAGGTCAAAACTCAACCGCCACAAAGGCGGGTGCACCTTCTTCTCCGATGAACCGCACCACAAAGGTTTGGTTCACCTTCCACTATCGGAATCCTTCAAGGCGGAATCCGGAGCCCTTACAACAACGATCCGGGGCACAACCCACAAGAGGATTGGGGGCTCCCGAACAGCTACAAATCTGTCACAAAGACAATCAAGTGAGTACAATATGAGGCTAGGTTTTCCCAATGGAAATCCTAGCAAAGGGTCCCTCAAGTGAATGAGGGGGAAATGAAGAACGGCTTGGTGAAGATGTAGATCCGGGCTTCTCCTTCAATCCTCCAAAGATCAACAAGTTTGGGTGGAGGGATTGGGAGATCTAGCAAAGCTTGAGCTTGTATCAATGGTGGTCTTCAATGGTGGCCAAGCAATTTGTCCAAAGGTAGGTGAAGGGTATTTATACCACACTCCAACATATGGCCGTTGGACGTGTTAAGTCGACGGGCAGCCGAGATGGGCCGGCTTGGAGGCCAGCCTTGGCCGGCCTGGAAGCTGCCGGGGCGGCTGAGCCGACCAGCCAGGAGGCCAGCCTTGGCTGGCCTGGGGGCTGACTGGGTGGCTGAGCCGGCCAGCCAGGAGGCCAGCCTTGGCCGGCCTGGGAGCTGGCGAGGCGGCTGAGCCAGCCAGCCAGGAGGCCAGCCTTGGCCGGCTGCTGGGCTGGCTGCCTCTCTGCGAGTCTTTTCCCTTCTCAACCTTCTTTCCGACCTTCGACAAATCTTCCATTTTGCAAAGAGAGACACACTAGTATCCTTTCACTTTATATAATCATATTTCCTGTAGACACTTAGCGGTATGTTAAATACTTCAAAATATTGTGGTCAAACATCAAAACAAGATTAACGGACTATGTCTTTTCAATATCGGAGAACTTTTGGTGGTGCACGCTAAAGGGAGAACACTATTTGGTATTTTAGGAGAGATCATCTTATATTACTACCGCCGTGTAACTTATATATAAACATATATATACACACAATATAAGATGCACTCAATCTACATATCATCTAAAATGAAATGTAATGCGACATGATATGGTCTTGCGCCGATGGTCTCCTTCGCGCCCACAATTTATAAAAAAATTACTAAACTTACCTCGACCATATCACATTGCCCCTGCAAAATAAAGTTAGACGCTTTCTACTTTATCTTTTGCATATTTTACGTGGCTGCTAGGGCTTTCGTAAAAGAACATTTTCTTACCTACGAATACAACCACAACAGCAATAAGACAATTGTCTCTATTACACCCCTTTCGGAGCCCTCCATTGTAAATGAAACATCAACTATTGTAAGAGATACAGACACCCGCCAGCCACATATACGGTACAAGCCGTATGTCAAGTGTGGAACCAGTCTCGCGTAAGAGTGCGGGTAAAGTCGGTCTGGGCCGCTTCATCGAACAATGCCGCGATATAAACAAGTACACGCGAGAGGGTAACAAATGTAGAATCGATGCCCACATTCAACATGTGTTCTGAAAACCGTACAGATATAACTACGCATAGATCTCGCTCTGATACCACTGAAGGGAATCGTAATAACCAGAAACTAGCCAAGATCTAACTATGCAGATATACTATACGGAGGGGAACGGAGTACATACCCTTGTAGACCGAAAGCGGGATTACGTTCCCGCACAAGCGTTGCCGATGAAGCCAACGAAGCCGACCTCAAGGTCGTGTAGAGGAAGTTGACGTACTCCCAGCGCCACCCGTGTAGCGCCTCGTAGTTCCACACACGTACGGTGTAGATGACGACCTCCGGCTCCAGATCCAGCAGAGCAGCGGAAGTGTAAGATTGGATCTAGCAGCACGGCGGTGTGCGTATAGTGGAGAGACTTCCCTCCCCGTACGCAGCTCCAAAAACGAAACCACGCTCAAGATAGGAGAGAAGAAGAAGGAGATGGGTGAATTTCCAAGGCATGGGGGGTCCCCTATTTAAAGGAGGAGGAGGGCTGCCTGCCTTGGTGGCTTGGTGGTGTGGGACTATTCCCACACCAGCCGCACCACTAAGGGGTGCGTCGGCCCTAGGTGGGCCCCATGTGGCCCACCTAGGCCGGCCGGCCTCCTTCCCCTTTTTTTCCTTTTTCCTTTTTGGATTTTTCCCTAATGGGCCTCTAAGGCCCATTTAGGTTTAATGCCTTTAAAATTCGAAATTAATTAAATAAAAATATATTTAATCACTAATAACATTTATTAATATTAAATACATATTATTTAATTCATTCGGGCTCCGAAACATATTTCGTTGCCTCCGATCAACATCGGACATGTCCCGGAACGCTTCCGGAATCTCCGGTTTCTTTGTCTCTTATATCCAATCTAATTAAAACGTCACCTACCCTTAAGTGGTGTTACCCTACGGTTCGAGATCACACATACATGATCGAGACACGTTCTCCGATCAATGATTAACAGCAGGGTCTGGATACCCGTGATAGCCCCTGTGCGTCCACGAATGTCTTTTCATCGTTTGAACCTTTAGACGTCCAGTCTCAACCTTTTGCCTAGCGACACTTAGATTGTACGATCATCGTTCTCCGGTATCACGATTACCGAGCATGATCTCGTTGTTGACAAATCTATCTTTACTCGTCTGTGATATTACATCCCCGTGACCTAGTCACATGCTTGCAAGCTTATTGATGTAATCTCACCGAGTGGGCCCAGAGTATCTATCCTGCTATGTGGATTGGCAAATCCCGCTCTTGATCACTCGCCTCCACTGCTTCCTTCGGATACCCAAAAGTGTCACCTTTATTGTCACGCTATATAAGACATGCCGTTTGTTGCAATCAAAGCACCTTCCAGAATCAGCGATTTGATATGATCTCACAGTCGAAGGTATGAGCACTACGTTTCTATATCTTTTGGGTATGTCCATCACATCATTCACCTAAAGACATGACTCCGTTGTCAACCGACGTAATTATCCATGATCAGGAAACCTTGATCATATGTTGCCCAACGAACTAGTTAAATAGAGGCTACTAGGGACCTGGTTGTTTACATACCACACGTGTATTAATGTTTCCGCGTAATACAGTTATAGCATGGTACAAAAACATATTATGAACAATTGAGATATGATAAATAAAATCACTTTATTAATTGCCTCTAGGGCATATCTCCAACATTTCACCCCACTTGGTGCAAATGGATGAAAGAATTCGTTAACCAGGGAAGCGTGGGAATAAGAGTAAATGATGACATCGGGCATAATTTTCAAACTAAAAAAGGTCTTAGGCAAGGTGATCCTCTTTCACCTATTCTTTTCAATGTGGTGGCAGTTATGTTAGCAATTTTGATAAACCGTGCAAAAGAACATGGTCAAATAGGAGGCCTCATACTTCACCCAGTGGAGGGGTGAGTTTCCATTTTACAATATGCTGATGATACAATTAAATTTATGGAACATGACTTGAGTAAGGCGTTGAACATGAAGTTAATACTTTGTTTATTCGAACAATTATCAGGGCTTAAGATTAATTTTCATAAGAGCGAGTTATACTGTTTTGGACAAGCTAAATCAGTAGAAGCGCAGTACAGACAACTTTTTGGTTGTGAATCTGGTTCGTTTCCATTAAAGTATTTGGGAATACCAATTCTCTTCAGAAAATTAACAAATGGAGAATGGAAGCCGGTTGAAGACCGTTTTGAGAGAAAACTCAGTAGTCGGATAGGTAAACATTTATCTTATGGGGATAGATTAATCCGCATCAACTCGGTACTTACAAGTTTACCAATGTTTATGTTATCTTTTCTTGAGATTCCAAAGGGGGTCCGAAAAGACTGGATTTTTATAGATCACGTTTCTTTTGGCAAAGTGACGGTCATAAGAAGAAATATAGGCTTACTAAGTGGAATATTATATGCAGACCTAGAGATCAAGGAGGCCTTGGAATTGAGGTGCTTGAGTTAAAAAATAAATGTTTGTTAAGCAAATGGCTTTTCAAACTTATGAATGAACAAGGTGTGTGGTAGGAATTACTACAGAATAAATACTTGAGTTCTAAGACACTATCCCAAGTTACTGCTAAACCTCTTGACTCTCCTTTTTGGAAAGGACTGGTGAAAGTGAAGGATGATTTTCTAAGTAGAGGGTCTTTTGTGGTTGGTAGCGGTTTGAACACGAGGTTCTGGGAAGATGTTTGGCTAGGTGAATCCTCCCTAGCGCAACAATATCCGCTGTTATATAATATAGCTAACCAGAAACAAGTTTTGGTAGCTCAAGTGTTAACTCATCCTCCAAATATTACTTTTCGGAGGAATCTAACAACGAATAAATACGAGCAGTGGCTGCACTTAGTTAACCGATTAATGGATATTGATCTTACTATGGAGCCGGATAGGTTTGTGTGGCGATTGACTAATTCTCGGATTTTTACAGTTAAATCCATGTACTTGGATTATTTGAATGGTCACACTAAATTTTAAAAAAAAATATTTGGAAAATGAAACCACTAAAAATCAAGATTTTTATGTGGTTCTTATATCGGAAAGTGATTTTAACCAAAGATAATCTTGCTAAACGCAACTGGAATGGCAACAAGTGTTGTTCCTTTTGTGATGCTAACGAAACAATTCAACATCTTTTCTTTGAATGTCCTTTTGCTAAAATCATTTGGCGAATAGTATATATTTCCTTTAATATCAGACCACCAAAAAATATTACAAATCTCTTTGGTAATTGGCTTCATGGTATTGACAAGACAGAACTAAAGCCGATTCGTGTGGGTGTTTGTGCGGTGCTTTGGGCAATTTGGAATGTATGAAACGATTTTGTTTTTAACAAGCCAAAGAAAACATCTGTCTTACAGGTCTTCCCTTTGATTACACACTGGATCTGGTCATGGTCATATCTCCTTCCCGAGGAGCAGCGCCATACTATGGACTGTGGATGTACCCGGTTAGAGATGGTCGCCAAGGACTTCTACAACCATGCGGGATGGCGATTTGAGAAGAGAATTGAGCTATGAATAATAATTTTTATTTTGGATTTTTCCGTTGGTTGATTTTTGTATCGTCGCTTTGTGATCCTTGAACTGTAACAGACTTTTTGGACCATGCAATAATGTAATAATGCAGCCGCATGCATCATTTTGATGCAGATGATGGGAGTGCCCATTTCTAAAAAAAATGATTGAGCGGGACGTTAAAGATAACACGTATATGGTTTCAAAAAAAAAGTTACACGTATATGGGTAGGATTAGGTACACTGAATCAGTGTGATAAAGGTTCGGTTAGATCTATCTCCCTTTCATGATGATTCTCAAGTATGCAATCTGTATGCTCGTTGCTCGGCCTAGAAGAATTTGCCCCCTATATTAACACCAAGGCCTGCCGAGAGAAACGATAAAGCTTCCACAAAAGCACGATGGACTCGGAAACAGCAGTCCATGGTGCCGGTCCCGTTCCCGGCGTCAGCGTCGACGAGGACAGGATCAGCACCCTCCCCGACGACCTGCTCCACCACATCTTGAGCTTCATGCGCACCCATGTTGCGGTCCGCACGAGCGTGCTCTCGCGGCGGTGGCAGCGTGTCTGGATCGGGATCCCGGCCTTCGCCTTCTCGGACGACACGCGATCGACTGCAGGGTTCGCCGACTCGGTGGACAAGGTGCTCACCCGCAGCCGCAGCCACCACGTCGATGCACTCGAGATATCCGTCAGGCATCCTCCGCACATGGCCCGTGCAAACGCGTGGCTTCAGCAGGCCGTGGAACGTGTCCATGGAAACATCAGCATCAGCTTCTTCCCATCGGCCCCGGCTGGCGACCCGGTGGTGTTGGACTTGGCGCAACTAGGAAGGACAACGGCTTTGTCGCTCGACCTCTACGTAGATGGTACAGGCGGAACCCTTAGAGTGCCGCCGGCATCCGCTGCGGTGTCCAACTCGTTGACGGAGCTGAAGCTGATGTTCGTACGGCTCGACGGCAGCAGATTCTCGGATTTTGTGTCCTCCTGCTGCCCTCACCTAAGAAAGCTCCTCCTACACACCATCGGTGATATGGACTACCTCAAGCTCTGTAACGACGCCCTGGAAGATCTTGATCTGGACTCCGCTGCAGGCGGCGTCCGACAGCTGCTGGTGTCGTCTCGCAACCTTCGCCGCCTATGTATCAACAGCATCATCTCGCCTGCTGTTAGAAGCAATGAAGTGCACGACGGCAGCAATGTAGCCAGCTTCCGTACTCCACGACTCGAGGACCTCGAATGGAGTTGCAGCGAATTTATGCACCCGAGCATGGTCGAGTTTGCGGACAGCTTGGCCACCGTTCGCCGCCTTGACCTTAGGCTCATGACCCACGGCTGGGTGGAACACATCGACTACTGCAACAACAATCTCGCCGTATGGCTTCTTCAACAATGCACTGCCGTCCGCTGCCTTAAGGTCTCCCTCTGGAATGCAGCGCCCGACGTAAGTACCGTCCACAAACACATACCGACTCATTTTGATGATGTTTTTATTTGAGTATCGGCAGGATTAATCGCTTTCTATTTTGGCCTCGCTGGTTTGAAGATGACTAATAAGTAGTATATGATATGTATATATTACAGCCCATGAAGGTTCTTGGTGTACACGACGAGGCGGCGTTGGCACTGATGGTAGCGCTACCCCAGCTTAGCAGTGTCACCAACCTGACTGTGACCATCCTCTTCGATAATCACGACTACGGAGCCAGTATAGCAACTCTGCTCTCTAGGTGCAAATGTGCAATTACATAGAGACACTTATCATCGATGTCAAAAACGTAAGCTTGCCACTAAGTCTTACCAGCATATACTTAAGAATGTGAGCGTTGTGAATTAACTCTACACAAACTTGTGATTCCAGAGGTTGGAACCTAAGTACTACGCGTGCCTAGATGAGATGTGCTGGTGCAAGTGTCCTGCGAACTGGAGAGAGCAGAAGCTGCGTCTCGAGTTCCTTCGGGTAATCGATATCCTCGGCTTCACCAGGAGGGCCTGGTGGATGACTTATCTCGCTGAACTGCTGCGTCGTTCAATACCAACGGTGCTAATGTGGATGCCACAGCATTGCTGGTGGTATGTCGACCCTGACTCAATTCCTGTCAGTGTTATTGAAGCTAAATATTACTCGTGATTTGGAGATCTCTCGAAACGTGTTTAGTCCTCATTTCGGGCAACTCTCCATTATCTTTCTTTGGTTGAGTGGCATGTACTTTTATGGTGCCCGTTTTTTCAATTATTAAGCATGTCTAGGGATCTTGCTCACAATAGACCCAGTGCTCACTATACTCACTACCGGAATGACGAGTTTGCCAAGTGTTAACTTGTTGTTTTTTACACAAAAAGTAGGGAAAACCTAGGGAGTGACTAATTAGCAGCTAGCTGTTTTTCAATTCAGAAATAGTCACATTTTTAACCATACAAACAAAGCACGGATCCTGGGGGGAATATCACTGGTTCTCAGCTTTTTTTGCCCCCTCGCAGTAGCAAACAACACTAACGAGTCTGCAGGCTGTGTAAAGGGTGTATTTTTGGCCCATCCTATGGGTTTGGTCGTTTCGTTTGGCAAACTTTCCTTCTTCGTGTCAGTCAGTGTGCTTTATCTTGTGCTAAATCAAGACAAACGCTGTAATTTCATTCGACTTCTGTTGCCGGTTACAACCATCTGCTTACAGAAAAAGGTACCAATACATTTGGAGATTTCTTCTTCTAGAAATTCGAACTGCATTCTCTAATCATGGCAGTCTAGACTCAAAATACTCCCTGCACCCCAACACTCATTCTGAAAATCTGCATAGACATACAAAGATGGACAAACACATGAATTAGACATGCATGTTAACATCTACTCCACAGACTGACCATGATTCGGTAAGGCGGCAAGTTAGAGCGATCGGCCAGCTGCTGTCTGCAGCATCATCACCTCAGTGTTAGGATCCCAGGACACGAAGTTTTGACGAAATAGGCCGGAGCCCCGCTATATAAATATAGCAACCACCCGATACAACCAACAGTCACAACATGTTGGGGCGGCAGCAAATATACACCCGAAGAAAAGAAAAACAGAAAGGAAACATAGGCGGATTGACTAAGCGATGGTGACCCGGAACCGCTGCGCCCTCTCCGACGAAGTACCACCATGCTCCTAGCACCGAATCGACAAGTACCAAGCAGCACCTTCAAGAAGGAAAGCCATGCTGCTTCTCGGAACAACGCACTGGTCCTAGGGTTTCCCCCGGCACCTAGGGAAGCGGATGAAAGGTAGCCACGACGCCCTTCAGGAAGGAAAGGTGCCACCCGGGGGGCGGCACCGTGTCGGTGTCGGACGAACCGATAAGGATTTCTCCCGAAAGCCCTATCCACAACCTCGGGCGATCCGTAGCACAGGAGCCCCGCGAGGACGAGCCTCGACACCACCAGACAAGCCGCCCACCAACATGCGCCAAAACGAGTCCGAAGCCACCAACTTCGTCTCACCAAAGTAGCCGTCACGAGGTCCGCAAGACGAGGGTGAGGAGAAATATGAACCGGGGTCAGCCGTACCACGGCCGCGCGGGAGGGAACAACCACCACCGCCAAGGACGGTAGTCGACCGGACGAGGCATCAGAGCAAACCAGTCCCCGTCAGTCCGGCCAGGCCCAGCGGGTCCGTAAAGCCCCCACGGGGCATACAAGTCCTAATAGGGTCCGGCCGGGCCTGTTCTGGACCCGTGAAGCTCGTCGCCACGCAGCAACAGGAGCCGCCGTCGCCGGTGCCCCCTACAACCTCTACCTCACCGTCAGCTGCAGAACGCACCTCAGAGCAGGGTGGCCTACTCGGACCCAGATGGGGCCCACCGGGCCCAGATCTGGGCCCAGCCGTCGCTGCCCCGCTGCACATCGGACCTCACCACTGCGCCGTCCCGCTGCAGATGAGCGCCGCCTCCGAGACGCCACCATCCGGACGAGGCCGGACCACCGCCACCTGAGGACTAAGGTGCACCGTCGCCGGATCTTAGCCGCCCCGCGCGGCCGCCTTCAGGCGCGGGTAATGGAAAACCGCCGCCGCCGACACCGCCCGAGCCTCGCTCGGCGGCTCGCGCCGACGGCGGCGAAGGAGGAGAGGTGAGGCGGGGGAACGGGAGGGAGAAGAGCAGGGTCCGCGCCGGCCGCCGCAGGGGCGGCGCGGTCACGGGAGGGGAGGGCGGAAGGGTTCGAGTCTCCCCCAGGACACGAAGTTTCGACCAAGTTTTCCATCATCTCTAGTTCTCTACTACGTTAGTATGATTCAAGTATGACCAACATCGTTAGGCAATATTTTTGTCACATGAGGCGTTTTCATGAAGAAAGATTTGTGCCACTCAGGGCAATGACAGTACTTGGCTGTTACGAGCCAAAAAGAGAAGGATGGAAGTGTTATGAATATGCAACTTGTCTGTATTGATAGCCCAATGGGCAAATATATAGTACATATGATTTGGGGACACGAAAGTAAATCTAGTCTAATACGGACTCCTAGACCAATACTAATACTCCTTAACACCCCCCCCCCCCCCTCAAATGCAAAGCGTATGCAATAGCATTGCATTTGAAGAAGTGTAATACTAGAAAGAAAAAAAAGATAAACCAAAATCCGCGTCTTGAGAGTGTCGTTGCAGCATGAAGAGTCTTCTAAACCAAAACCCGTGGAGTCAAGCCGATAGAGTCAATCAAAGAATGAGACCGACAGATACCAAAATTCGATCAAGAGAAGAGCATGTCACAAAAGATCATAGCACAAGAAAATAACGACGAAAGAAGCTCGCCAAAAGAATGTGCGTAGATCAATGACAATGCGAAAGGAGGCCACAAAGATCCCATAGAGAGGACCTGGACCGAGAAAATGAGGCCACAACAGGACCGAGAAGATGATGCCACAAAAATCCTATAGAAAGGACCAGGACCGGAGGCCACAACAGGACCGAGAAGAGGAGGCCACAACAGGACCAAGAAAAGGAGGCTGACAAATAAAGGCATGGTGGACTCTCATGACATGAAACACGAAAAGAAACAACGGATTTGGTGGACGCAGCGGAAAATATAGAATACTAGAAAAGCGAAGCGACGAACGATGGTGGCAGCGGAAGTGAATCACGGCGCAGAGGGCCAGGACCAACCAGAGGACCCGTGCTGCGCTCCTGACTGTGAAGACGATGGTGTCTCGAGCTAGATGAGTTAGCAACAAGACCGACAGAACCTGTCGAGGAAGAACCTGAAGCCATAAGTTGACGCAGAAGTCGCACAATATCTTGCTCAGTCACGGACACTGGTGAAGGCGTCGAAGGCGTCGGGGCGGGATCACGAGTCTCCGGAGTCTCTGAAAAGGAACCACGGGACATGTCCTGCATCTTCTTGAAGCAGTCAAACTCAATGTGGCCAGGCTTGCCACAGTAGTCACAGTGACGACGAGGACGGGATCCACCATTGGTGGGTGACGGAATAAGAGCCGGAGCACTGAGGCAAAAAGTATCAAGTGCAGTACTCGGCGTAGCAGGACCTCGAGCAGCGAGTACGGAGGGAACTGCAAGCAAACCAGCACCACGGAGACGGGTCTCCTCAGCATGAAGCTCAGAAAGCACCTCCGAAATAGGAACACGGCCACGAGCCAACAACTGAGCACGACGTGGCTCAAACTCCTGACGAAGTCGAGACAAGAACTCATAGACGCGTTGAAACTCCAAGTCTGACCTCATAGTCCGGCAACACGGGCAAGTACCACAAACAACAGTGCGAAGAGAGTCAAGCTGACGCCAGATAGCAGAGCTCTGCGTGTAGAACTGATCAATGGTGGAGTCACCCTGCTGTACAGCATGCTCCTCACGAACCACCGACAGATAAAGAGCATCCCCGGACGGCTGATGGCGCTGACGAAGGTGAGTCCACATATCAGATAAAGAGCATCCCCAAACAGCCGCAGCACGAGCATCATCATCACACCACTGAGTGTAAGCCGCCAGCTCATTACGATAAGTGGAAATAGCAACCGAGTAATCCGAGACTTTCTTGTCGTAAGCAGCAACCGCAGTATCATTAGCACTTTTGGCCCCATCCTTATCAGCCTGAGAAGCATCCGCAGCGACAACCACTGGTGGCGGCGGAATAGGAGCGGCAGGAAGAACCGGACACGGCGGACAGGAAATCTCACCAGATAGAACGCCCCAGAGATGAAGACCACGCATATGAATGCGCATAAAGCCAGCGAACTCGGTGTAGTTAGCACCATCAAACAACACCGAGCAACGAGGGATGGCAACGTAGCCTGACGAGGAAGACATGGTACTTTTTTTTTAATCGAACGGGAAACCAATCTGGTCAAAGCTGGAACCGCCGGCTTCGTTCGGATCGAGAGACGAGCTGCGTCACGGGACTCCCGAGCGGCGGCCTGGAGACCACAGCGGCACCAGAGGGTGCAGAGGCAGCTTCGTCACGGAGACGACCAGAGGTGGCAGGCGGCCAGAGACCACGGCGGCGACCTGAGGGTGCGGCGGCGGCGGCCTGGAGGGCGGCAACCTGGGGACGCGATGGCGGCGACCTGGAGGTGCGGACGGGATGGCTTGATCTGGAAGCCCACTGGATCGATCGGGCAAGAGACCAAGATCGATCGGGAGGCTGCTGTACTTCAATCGATAGGCAGCGGAAAATAAATAAACAAGGAGACCACAATGGATCGGAATCAGAAGACCACAAACGGATCGAGATGAGCACGAGTTGCGTGTGCAAAAAAAAAAAACCCCTAAACCTAGGGCTCTAGTACCATGTTATGAATATGCAACTTGTCTGTATTGATAGCCCAATGGGCAAATATATAGTACACATGACTTGGGGGACACGAAAGTAAATCTAGTCTAATACGGACTCTTAGACCAATACTAATACTCCTTAACAGGAAGAAGATTAAGAACAAGATCACAGCAAGAACATGGAAACTTGCATTAGTCTGGATCCAAACCAGCACCACGGATCAGTGCAGCTGCACCACTAGGTATGTTGTGAAGTGAAGAAATTCAGAAAAAACAATAAAAGGAAAAAAGGAAATTTCAAAAGTAAATGTGGCTTACCATTGAACACAGTTCTATGTTGGTATGGTATGGATTATCATCATACACCAAGAGCTCGCACTGATGGCTGGACGACACCACATTGGCTGTCCCACACAACAAGGATAGTAGTTCTTCAAAGGGACCAACCTAGCCCTTCATACCCCCACTGAAGGCTATACTTATTTGGTGCAGATGGACTAGGGCCACGATGAGTACTCCTCCATGTGATGCAAGTTCGGAAAAAGATGGTACGCTCTCCTCTCATATAATGAAGGTGTTGCTGCTGCACCCTTATGTGGAAATGTTACTAGGCAAGTATATAATAGAAATATTGCGCAATAAAGATAAGGAAATGCAAAAATATCCCCTTGCCTCAAGAAATGCAGAAGACCGTACACTGAGATTCCGCGTGTTCACGAAGATATTGGTTCACATGCCCCAGACGGTTCAAACCGCAAAAGAAAAAATAACTTTCTGCTACAAGAAATAAAAAAGCTTCACGATGAGATAGAAAAATCGACAATGAAACAGAAGGCAGATCAGAAATAAAAACATTTGAAATTAATATAGTGAAGATTAAAAGTGAAGAATAAGCAGTGAATACTGAATGAAAAAACCTCAATATTGAAGAGAATGAAAAAAAATCGAACACTACGAACCAGCACTCTCTACATCGACGATCACACCGGCCCGCAGAGCACCACTCCCTCCATCGCCAGCCACATGTAAAAAGAGAGCAGTAAGTAAATGAGACAAACACGCTGAGCGGGTTGGGACAAAGACTGATATCGGTGCAAACAAAAAGAAATCGGATGGTGTCAATCCTTTTATTTCAACACCATCCGCTACAAAATACAACTCCATCTTGCCGCCTACCGCTCCCGTTAAACTCAAGGCTGGCCGCTTCAATCAAACACTGAAAATATTCCTCCTCCTTTACCCCGGCTTGGAATCGGCTACCAACTTAAAAAGATGGTAGACGGAGTTACCCCACCCAAATACCCAAAGAAAATAATGGAAAACAACTGAGCAAAAATGATTGAAAAAATGAGAACTGAAGATATTGAATTAGTGAGAAACTTACGCAAGTGAAATGCCAATTATGAGAGGTTGAAGTAATGAAACCGAAGAAAATATAAAGAGAAACTTAGGAAAATAAAATGACGAGAAATAAGTGAAATGAAGTAAATGAGAGACTCAAGAAATGTCGAGAAATTAAGTTGTTGGATGAGTGAAATAATGAGAGAATACAAAACTAAATGACTAAGGTACCACTGGTGGGAGCTTAGTGGAGGTGAAAAGGGCCGTCGCCCCCCCCCCCACCCACTAAACCCTAAACCCTAAACAGTAGATAACACCTCACAAATTGGCCCATCCCAAGAAAAACCAGCCTGAAGCATATATTCTTGCCCCCCCCCCCCCCCCCACACACAGCCCAATGGCCCCTCCAACAATTGGGCTGAAGCTCCACCACTGTAAGATACCAAGTGAAATGAAGAAAATGAGAGACTCGAGAAATATCTGAATGAATGAAATAATGAAAGACTAAGGCGACGGTTGTAAGCATGTTTATTCTCATGCCGGTATTTCTCCACAGAGCTATGGGCTATAAATTATACAGACTATGCCAGGATCGTATGTCTTACCGACGAATTCAGTCGTTTTGGGCTAAATAACGCCAATCCAACCGCGTCCTAAGAAAATGAGAGACTGAAGAAAATTAGTGTGAATGAGTTAATGAGAGACTACACAACTAAATTTCTAAGAAACCGAGTGAAATGCAAATAATGAGAGACTGAAGAAATGCAGAGAAATGAAGTGACTCAAACAATGAAGTAATGAGTGACTTAAGAAAATATAATGAGATATTGAAGAAGACACTGAATTTTTAAATGCCAAAAAATGAACAAACTGAATTAATGAATTAATGAGAAACGAATACTAAATGACTAAGAAACCGAGTGAAATAAATTTAATGAGAGACTGAGGAATGCCGAAAAATGAAGACAGTGACAAAAGAAATGACTAAAGAAATGAGAGAATGAAGAATTGAGTAAGACTCAAGCCAATAGTGAGAAACTTAAGTAATGAGAAAACTAGGGAAAAAACTGAGAAAAAAGATAATGAAAAAACCTCAAGTTTGAAGAGAATAAAAAAACTGAGGAAAGAATGACAAAGAAGACCAAATAATAAATAGTGACTAAGAATGAGGAACAACATGGATAATGAAATAAATAATAAATAATGACAAGGCACACAAATAAAGGAGTCTAATAAAATGATGACTAAAAAAATATAAAACTTAGGATTAATGAGAGTGTGAAGATTGAAGAAAAAGAAAGAGACTGGAGAATGATAACAAAAAATTATAAGCATAATGAAGAAAGGCGAGCCAAGAAACGCTCCACGGCTGATATTGAAGAAAAGCCCCCCCACAACTAAAAACTCAATGAAGAAAATGAAGAATTATGAGGAAAATAATGACAAGTTAGATCACATAATAAATGGTGACTCGGAATGAAGAATGACAAGTTAAAGGAAATAAAAGAGGAACAATGGCAAGGCACACAAATACAAGAAGCTGGTGGCGCGGCCACATACTCGAGGACTCCCCAGATCACTACATATCTTTGCACTCGTCAATGGAAAAGCAACAACCTATCACGGTGAAGGCGGAGCCCAGCGACAGTGTTGTGGAGCACGTGAATGGCCGGCTTGGCCGACACAAGAGGCAGGGCCATCGCAACGGCAGGTGTGGCCATCGTGGTTGAGGGAGCAGGAGCCTGACTCGTCGCGGTAACCCATGACTGAGGGGCGGCATTATCTACATCTCCGGCAATGACCAGTTGCCTAGTTTAGTTAAATATCATTCAAATTCAACTAAATGTTGAATTTGAAGCAAAATTGCCACTTTTGGTGTGATTTGATCTGAATTTTTTTGTTCAAATTTCTATTTGGTGAGCGCCGCTGAGGCAGCACTCTCCAATTCTCCTGGACAGGTGTTGGGCACTCCCAAGCGGACACGTTTTGGGGTGCTGACATTTTTCTTCTTGGAGCTCTGCTTCGGTCCTTCGCCCCTCGCCCATGTCCCCTATATATAAAAGTACTTCTCAGCAAATTAATTTCCTTGACAACCAGTTTGGTCATTCTTAACTCTATTATTATTAGTGAATGGGGTTTCACTAGGTTTGTTTGCTTTTAAAATATTTCAAGGGTTATGTATTCAGTATTCTTTTGGAAGTTGCACAGGATACCTTTCCATCGAAACATATAATTTGTCTCTCTCCATAGGGCAGGTGAATTCTTTAATTTGACAGTAATCTAATTCTATGTGCAGATGGGGAAAAGGAAAGTAACTGATTTTATGATAGAATGATGTATGTCAACCCAGCTGTGGTGACATAGGGGATGCAGGCACTGGGCTGGCTTAAAGCAATACGGAAAGTATGTGTTCTTGTGTTACCGTTCTGTTTCTTTTCTTTCTTCGGCCTAACCAATCTAGCATTGCTGCATTTTGCAGGTCAAAGGTGAGAAGACACTCGCCAGAATCTGGGGCACCACCTATGTTGAAGGACAAGCAACTGAAAGAAACAGGTTGTACCTCTATCGACACCACCTTTGTATGTCAAGGAGGTGCATTGGGGCAGAGCAAGGTGCAGTGCAAGGCCCTGAACTTTAGAAGAAACCCTCTGATTGTTTTAACAAATTTGGCATTTATTTCTTTGTCTCCAAAAAAAAATTTATACGTTCCATTATCAACATATTTTCGAGTTAGTACCAATTAACCACACTGTCTGCATCAATTAGATTTGTAGGTCCTATTGAGGACGAGCTAACAAGTTAAATTTTCAAAATTTTCAAAGCGGCCAAAAACTTCTTTTTTCCTCGCCGTCATGCAGAATAAGATTACTCTTCTAGGTAGTGGCTTTGACCCTTTGGGTTCGTCCATGAATGATGGCAATGCAAGCTAGATTAGGAACATCACTTTACAATAAAATTTTAAGCTCTGTTTCTATTTTGAAGTGTGGGCAAGGATGAGAGACTAACCTGTCTAGGGTTCCATTGGCGGCTGAGAGGAGGATGAGTGAGGAAGCGTACTGCTTCAGTACAGGGAGAGACCTAAATATATGACTGGGATCGAACTGGGCCAGATGGGCCACAAAGAGCAAGAAGACAGCCCAGCTGCTGGTATCCAACAGTTATCCAACACTCCCCCTCAAGATGGGTGATAGATGTCAATCATTCCCATCTTGACACATGCAAGATCACACACTTTTGCTCCCAATCCTTTTGTCAGACAGTCCGCCACTTGTTGTCCTGAACGAATATAAGCCAAAGATATAATTCCTGCATCAATCTTTTCTTTAATAAAGAACCTGTCTATCTCCACATGTTTGGTTCGGTCATGCTGAACAGGATTATTTGCTATGTTTATGGCAGTCATATTATCACACCACACCTTCAAGCTCCCTTTCCTTAGTACTTTTAATTCACTTAAGAGGTGTCTCACCCACAACATTTCACTCAAACCTTGTGACATGGCTCTATACTCTGCTTCAGCTGTTGACTTTGAGACAACCGATTGTTTCTTGCTTCTCCATGACACCAAGTTTCCTCCAACAAATACACAGTATCCTGAGGTAGATCTTCGATCATCCAAACAGCTAGCCCAATCTGCATCGCAGTAGCCATCCACATCCAAATGACCATTACTTTTGAACCATAGCCCTTTCCCTGGAGTTCCTTTTAGGTACCTTAAGATCCTTTGAGCAGCTTCCCAATGTCCATCCCTGGGATCATGCATATAGCGACTCACTACACCCACTGCATATGATATATCAGGTCTGGTGTGGCATAAGTAGATTAGTCTTCCAACGAGTCTTTGATATTTTTCCTTGTCTACAGACTCGCCAGACTCTGCAGTTATTTTGTTGTTTTGGTCAATAGGGGTTGAAGCTGCCCGACATCCGAGCATGCCCATATCTTCTAACAGATCCAAGGCGTATTTTCTCTGAGATAGTGCTATTCCTTTTGATGATCTAGCAACTTCTATTCCGAGAAAGTATTTAAGTCTTCCCAGATCTTTCACTTCAAAGGTTTGACTAAGCCACTCCTTTAGTTTTACGATTTCCACATCATCATCTCCTGTGATGATAATATCATCAACATACACTGCAAGAATGGTGATTTTCTGCTGAGCATGCTTGTAAAATAAAGTATGATCTCCATTGCATTGACCATATCCCATGCCACATACAGCCTGTCTAAATCTATCAAACCAGGCCCGTGGGGATTGTTTTAGACCATATAGGGATTTCTTCAGTCTGCATACCTTTCCTTTCGTTTCAGATGAGACAAATCCTGGTGGCATCTCCATATACACCTCTTCTTGTAGATCACCATGCAAAAAGGCATTTTTGACATCAAGTTGGTGCAAGGTCCATCCAAAATTTGCTGCACATGAGATTAATATTCTAACCGTGCTCATTTTTGCCACCGGTGCAAAGGTCTCATCATAATCAATGCCATAAGTCTGACTATATCCTCTCGCAACAAGTCTTGCCTTATATCTCTCAATCTTCCCTTCTGAATTTTGTTTTACTGTATAGATCCACTTACATCCTACTGCCTTTTTTCCTTCTGGGAGATATGTCAATTCCCATGTTTTATTTTTCTTCAATGCCTCTAATTCCTCCATCATTGCATTGCACCATCTTGGGTCCTGCTTGGCTGTCTTCCAATCTTTAGGAACAGAAACAACTTGCAGCGATACAACAAATGCCCGAAATGAGGGGGACAAAGCCTCATATGAGATAAAATTTCCTATGTCATGGTCACCGTAACCCAGTCGCTGTATTGGATTAACCTTCCGTACCCCTTTTCTTACTGCGATAGGCAAGTCTAGACTATTAGATGTAGTATGAGATGAACTCTCTTCCACAGATTCCACACTTGTGCCCTCTTGTTGTTCATGTTCAACTGGTTGCTCCCCCTGCTCATTTACTTCATGTCCCCTTTGAACTTGTCTTCTTGAGTAGACACGTGGATTCTGCAGCCATCTTTGTGGTGGTGCAGGCCTGTCCGGAATTCCAGGTCTGTCCTGAATTTCAGGAATCTCTGCAACTATAGGAAGTTGTTGCTGAATTTCAGGAATCTCTGCAACTATAGGAAGTTGTTGCTGCTGTTGGTCACCCTGCTGTTGTAAATCATTGTCACTTCCAACTTTCTCCCCCTCTTGAGCATCACCAAGATGGTCAAGACCCTGGAACAAGTCACTGAGATCATTTGCTTCACCATAATAAGGTTCCGACTCACGAAACGTGACATCCATGCTCACAAATGTCCTCCGTTCTGTTGGACTCCAACATTTGTACCCCTTTTGTCCAGAGGAATATCCAATGAAAATACATTTGATTGCTCGATGATCAAGTTTGCCCACTGATGGCCTGTGATCCCTAACAAAGCATGTGCAACCAAAAAGTTTGGGTGGAACAACAAAGTCATTCATATTCAGAAGGAGTTGGCATGGAGATTGCATACCCAATATTTTTGAAGGCATTCTGTTGATCAAGTAAGTTGCTGTCATAACCGCCTCACTCCACAGAAACTTTGGTACATTCATGGTAAACATGAGAGATCGAGCAACTTCAAGAATGTGTCTGTTCTTCCTCTCAGCAACTCCATTCTAGGGAGGAGTATCAGGACATGAAGTCTGGTGCAGGATACCCTGTGAGGATAAGAAAGCACCAAAAGTTTTGTTGACATATTCAGTACCATTATCAGTTCTAATCATCTGGACCTGTACATTGAACTGATTTTTCACATAGGCACAAAAACTCTGAAAATAGGTAAACACTTCATCTTTGTGACGCATAAGTTACACCCAAGTCATTCTGGAATAACAGTCAATAAAGGTCACAAAGTATTTCATACCACTGACTGACACGACTGGACATGTCCATACATCAGAGTGCACAAGCACAAATGGGGATACACTTCTTATCCCCTTACTAACATAAGAGGTTCTTGTATGCTTAGCATACTCACATGCATCACAACTTAATTGGGTGCGGTCCACCCCACTCATAACATCAGGGAACACTTGAAACATTTTATCAAATGCCATGTGGCCCATACGACAATGATGCACCAGAGCCATCTTCTCATTTTCTCCTACAATTGCAGCAAGCATAGGGTTTTCTTCATGTCCCATCTTGTCTCGATCCATGCGCCAAAGACCTCTATGCCTGGTTGCAGTCCCAATCTTCATGCCCGTCATCCTCTCCTGAATTAAACACATATATTTATCAACCATTATACGACAGTCCTGCTGATCACATAGGGCAGTCATAGACACCAAATTTACTGGAAAGGCAGGAACATGTAGAACTGATGATAATTTAATGTTGGGTGTACACTGAACCGAGCCCACCCCTTTTATAGGTTGTGCTGTGCCATCAGCTGTTTGGATTGTGCCTCTATGTGTGGGAGGATATGGACAATAAGAATCAAATTCTCTAATATTTCCAGTTACATGTTTGGATGCTCCAGAATCTAGTATCCACTCTGAATCAAAGCTATGAGTGGCCAGAGCCACTGTATCAACATTACCTTCATTCGTGTAGACATAGTGGGCAAAGTTTCCAAACGTTGCCTCCTTTTCTCCTTCTTCCTTTGACTGTCCTTGTGATGTACTGGTTTTGGTCTCTTCCGTTGCAGCCAGATGTGCCTTGAATGGAGTAGCATGCTGCTGTTCGTATTGTTGTCCATACTGCTGTCCACCTCCTCTGCCATACTGCTGTCCACCACCTCTTCCATACTGCTGTCCACCTCCTCTGCCATATTGCTGTCCACCTCCTCTACCATCACATCTTCCTCTGTAGTTTCCTCTGCCATATGCATAACTTCCTCTTCCCCTACCAGGTGTCACGGAGGAGGTACACTGATGTTTCAAGTGCCCTCTAATTCCACAAGTGAAGAAATCTCTCGTCTCCCTTCTCTCAGTGTTGTAGAAGGTAGGATGAGAGACCGAATCATTGCCTTTTGTCATCTTCAGCCTCACTTCCTCTCTGGACATAGCAGCGATAGCTTCTTTGAGGGAGGGAGTAGTAGGTTGATGCAGCAGAGCAGCCCTTCTTCCCTCAAATTCTAGATTAAGACCCTTTAGAAACTTCATGACACGTCGACGTTCAATCCAACTTGTAGCAGCGGTCACACATTCTCCATGGGCAAGCTCAAGCGGATCAACATGATCTAGATCTCCCCACAAATGCTGCAGCTCAGCCACATATGCCATCACAGTCTTGTCTCCTTGTCGCAAGTCATGGACTTTATCTTCAATCTCAGCAATCAGCATAATATTCCCTTTTCCAGAGTAGAGATTTGACAAAGTATCCCATACCTCTGTAGCCGCTGAGAGTGCCTCCACTGAAGCAGCAATGTCAGGGACCAAGGAGTTCAGCATCCATGCCACTATCAAGGAATTTGTGGCAGACCACTTCTTCCACTCCTGACTGGTATTGTCTGGTGGTTCCATAGCTTCACCATGCACATGCCCATCTAGCCCTTTTGTCTTCAGAATCAACAGGGCCCTCCGCGACCACCGGAGATAGTTGGACACTCCTTCTAACTTGATGTCATTTGGCATCAGTTCAAGCCTCTGAACAGCTTCAGTCTGAGAAACAATTGCTCCCCCTGCAGCAGATGCTGCTCCATCCCCTTTGATAAGATCTGCCAGCTTCACCAGAGCCTTGGTCAAGCCCTCGTTGTCCCCCATGCCTGTCTTCACTGTCGTGCTTCCCCTTTTTCTCACTTCCACCAGGCTTGACAGCAAAGGAACCTGTCACAGCACCTAGGACTCACCCGCAGGAAGCCTACTTCTTCACCTTGCTTGCAGCAGCCTTCGCTTCCTTGCCGCCGCAGCAGCCTCAGCTTCTGCCTCCTCGCCGCCGCAGCAGCCTGCTCACTCCTTCCGCCTTCTTGCTACCGCAGTAGCCTGCTCACTCCTCTAGATCCACCACTTCTGCTGACAACACCGTCATGCCCTTTGCTCTGATACCATGTGGGCAAGGATGAGAGACTAACCTGTCTAGGGTTCCATTGGCGGCTGAGAGGAGGATGAGTGAGGAAGCGTACTGCTTCAGTACAGGGAGAGACCTAAATATATGACTGGGATCGAACTGGGCCAGATGGGCCTGATGTCTACGCACGCTTCTATTCTTGTAGACAGTGTTGGGCCTCCAAGTGCAGAGGTTTGTAGAACAGCAGCAAGTTTCCCTTAAGTGAATCACCCAAGGTTTATCGAACTCAGGGAGGTAGAGGCCAAAGATATCCCTCTCAAGCAAACCTGCAATTAAGATACAAGAAGTCTCTTGTGTCCCCAACACACCCAATACACTTGTCAGGTGTATAGGTGCACTAGTTCGGCGAAGAGATATGAAAATACAAGTAATATGGATGATTATAAGTACTAATTGCAATCTGAAATAAAAATGGCAGCAAGCAAACATGTAGCAGAACTGGTTGTAAACGGTGTTTCAATGCTTGGAAATAAGGCCTAGGGATCATACTTTCACTAGTGGACACTCTCAACAATAATAATATAATTGAATACATAGATATTTCCTCTACTCTGAGTTATAATCTCGTTGGATAACGAACACCAATCCACTGCGTAGGGCTATAACAGCACACCTTAAAGTCGCATTCCACATCTAGGGAACCCCACACTGTCAACTTGAGCGCCCTAAATAGTACTAGACAAACACCGCAATTTCATAGAGACATCCAACGCAAATAATAACTCATGATAAGTATTCCTGTTATCTTTAGCCTAAGAGCCACACACACGGGGCGCACACTGTCAACTTCGCACCGTGGGACAAAGGTGACTCCGGAGATTACATTAATAAAACCACTTGAGTAGCATATAATATAATGAAGAGTACATTTATGGATTCAACTAGATTACAAAGCTCATGATCACATAAAGATCACACCATGGGAGAGAGAGATAAACCACATAGCTACCGGTAGAGCCCTCAGCCCCGATGAAGAACTACTCCCTCCTCATCATGGGAGGCAGCAACGACGATGATGGAAGCGGTGGCGTCGATGGAGATGGCTCCGGGGGCAATTCCCCGTCCCGGCAAGGTGCCGGAACAGGACCTTCTGACCCCCGAAACGGAGTTTCATGGCGGCGGAGCACGGAGATGTATTCGGGAGTTTCGTCAATTGTGTTAGGTTTACTCCGCGGGGGCTATTTATGGTCCAAAGGGCAGCTTCAGAAGGTCCCCGAGGCAGCCACACGTGGCCTCAGCGCGGGTCAGGGTTTTCTTGGCCGAGCCGACTTGTCGGGCCTGCACAGGCCGCATACGAACTCCGATGGAGATGAACCTTTTGTATAAAACGTGCGGCGGAAAATTCCGAACAACTTTCGCGACTAGACTTTTTCCATTTGACGTCGTCTTCAGGCCCGAACGTGACGATCTTTGAAAATAGTTTTCAGACAGATTTCTGGAAAGTCCCAATTTGACTCCAACAAGGTTTCCTTTGCCCAATTTTGATAATTTCGACACATCAAAGTGTAAAACAAGAACATTGTGCATTTTGGCAACTATTAGTAGGTTAATCCAATAAATGTCATAATATGATATAAAATGCATATAAAACATGTGACAATTGATATAAAACATGCATGGAACATCAAAAATTATAGATACGTTTGAGACGTATCAGGGCCACAAAGAGCAAGAACACAGCCCAGCTGCTGGTATACAACAGTTATCCAACATGAAGTTACAGATCATACTGTATGGGCATTTACATCTTTGTGAGTTTGATTATATTTTGATCTGTCTAACTAACTTTAAAATGTTAATTAGTGGCTACATCTTCCATGCACACGCTATTTAGTCTTTAAAACTACAAGACAAGATGCACCTAATAGCAGAATAATGGATGAGGAGATGAACTGGACCATAGTTTCATTATTCTTCTTCAGCAACAACAGTGGATGTATATCTTCTCTGCCCAATAGCAATCTTCACGAGCCTATCTACCTCTTGGTGCTGCATACCATGTGTTTGAGTTAATCTGTATACCTGTGGTATTGTTACTTCACTTATCAGATAAGGAGATCTACGGTTGAAAAGGGACAGATATATATAGATATAAAGTAAAGTAGCATATATTTCCAAGTTCCAACCCAGTGTTGAATGACTTGAATTATAGCTTTTGAAACAGCAGCTGATGTCGCCTATAGAGTTTTCTTGCAAATGCTGCCATAGGGAATTTGTCCTTGGAGATTGCCTTGCTGTGAAACAACAGGGCATTATTTTTATCAGGTTTGCAGGTAAAACTATACTCGATGCAGAGATATATGAAGTGTAGATGCGGATGCCACCAATGCTTCTACAGTATTTCCCGTTCACTCGCAATTCATAAGAGGTAAGGAGCTATTTTTATTTCCTGTGGAAATAGCAGTGGTATGCGTTTCATTAGCGCAAAAATAAATTTACTTGCATGGATAGTCCAAGCTGTAACTAATTCAGCCTCCTCGAGCCTTAGTCTATGTATAAAATTCTAAAACAACTCTATGCATTTATGATTTAGAAAGAAGAGAATTGGATGCAGCTGAACTTGAGTCATACAAAATCCAATTATCTCCAGCAACCCAAAAATGTAATAGAGAGCAGCAGCCGTATATCTTTATTAAGACATATGGTGGCTGCCTGTTACATGTCACCGGATAGGATGGCCTTGCTAAACTTTAATGATTCAATTTTTAGTAAAACAGATCCATACATACTATCTGAAGTTCAACCCCTCAGGATCCAATTTGGTGGGAGAAAGACAAAGTTTCACTTAGCAAATTGCCTCCTGGTTTTACTGAATACTCTGTTTCATTAGTTGTGGGTTTCATAATGTCCCCTAAACAAAAAATCACTTATTTCACTGTTGTACTAATCCATTCTGGGGAGCAACGCGTCAAGGTTCTCGGACGTTAGACATTAAAGCATACAGTTCATGTTTTAGCTATCCTTTTCTAGGTTTTACAATTTTTCTAAGTTGAGAAACGTTTGCACACAGCTTGACAGCCACACCCATATGTTAGGAAAAAAAATATTCAGAAGCAACCCGAAAATAGAAATAGATTGCAGACATTTTAAGGAATATACCAAACACATTTGAGGTTGATGCCCTCGAATATGATGATCTTTTGCTAATATTTCTAACGTACAATATTTTTTCATCAAGTACTGATGGCTACGTGTTGGTGAACCCCAAGAGGAAGGTTATGATGTAGACAGCAGAAGTTTTCCCTTGAGAAATCTACCCAAGGTTATCAATCCAGTAGGACTTGACGATCTATCGGAAGGTTGTTGATGTTGACTCCCCCTGGCGCTAGGGAGCTTGCACCAACGTGGAATCTGCACAGACACAAACCAGAACTTTGCCCAACACGAAACAGAGAGGTTGTCAATCTCTCCGGTCTTGCAGAAACAAAGAGTTAAACGTATGGTGTGGAAAACAGCAGGAAAACAGCAAGTAACAGGAAACAGATGATTGCAGCAGGTTGTGTAAACAGTATGAGGAAATTGGACCAGGGTCCACAGTTCACTAGTGGTGTCTCTCTCAGAACAGATAACTAGCATGTTGGGTAAACAAATTACAGCTGGGCAATTGACAAATAGAGAGGGCATAACAATGCAATACATGCCAAGATGTCTACTATGAAATCTAGTTGGGCATTACAACAAAGTACATAGACCGTTATTCCAACCGCATCTATGCCTAAATAATCCACCTTCAAGGCAGCATCCGCATCCTATTCAGTATTAAGTTGCTAACAACAGATTATTGCATGAAGTAAAGTGTGTAATGTAATCAATACAAGTGCCCTTGGACACTGCACCAATGTTTTATCCCTAGTAGCAACAGCACATCTACCATCTTAGACCTTTCTGTCACTGATCCAGATATCTAGAGACTGAACCCACTATCGAGCATAAATACCCCCTCTTGGAGTCACAAGCATCTACTTGGCCAAAGCATCTACTAGCAACGGAGAGCATGCAAGATCAAGAGCACATAGATAAACAACTTGAATAAACATGGTATCAATATTCATCGGATCCCAGCAAACACAACATCTAGCATTACAATAAGATGATCTTGATCATGTTAGGCAGCTCACAAGATCTAAACATGGAGGCACAAGGTAGAGAGACAACCATCTAGCTACTGCTATGGACCCGTAGTCCAGGGGTGGACTACTCACGCATCACTCCGGAGGCAGGCATGGTGATGTAGAGCCCTCCGGTGATGATCTCCCCTCCGGCAGGGTGCCGGGAAGAGCTTCAGAACTCCTCCGATCTGAGATTGACGATGACGGCCGCGACGGAACTTTTCGTGGAATATGATCGACCGTAATAGGGTTTTCGCGTCGCGGAGAATATATAGGCGAAGAGGCGGCGTCGGTGGCCGAGGGGGGCCACCACGCCATAGGGGGGCGCGGGCCCACCCTGGGCCGCGCCCTAGTGTGGCGTGGCCCCCTGGTGGGTCTGCTCCGACTCCCCTTTGGACTCCGTGATCTCCTCGTGATATTATTGACGATGTCTTTTGTTTCGTCCAATTCCGAGAATATTTCCTTAATAGATTTTCTGAAACCAAAAACAGCAGAAAACAGGGAACTGGCACTGTGGCATCTTGTTAATAGGTTAGTCCCAGAAAATGCATAAAAATGATATAAAGTGTAACCAAAACATGTAGCAATTGATATAATAACAGCATGGAACATCAAAAATTATAGATACGTTTGAGACGTATCAAGCATCCCCAAGCTTAGTTCCTGCTCGTCCTCGAGTAGGTAAACGATAAAAACAGATAATTTTTGAAGTGACATGCTACCAACACAATCTTTGATCAAATAACAATGTAATGCACATGATCTGAATGAAGTGATCCAAGCCAATGGTCTATAGTTTGCAAGCAAGTAAATAAAGAGTAAACATCACACAAGTGCAAACTTTCATGAATAACACTATAAAACATTTAGAGATATAATAGTCTAACATAATAGTTAGCTCACAGCAGCAATAATTCTCAACATGAAAGTGTTTGTATCAACACAAAGGAAGATAATAGCTTCAGCTTTTGCTTCAACTTTCAACATGTATATCATATAGATAATGTCAATGCAAAGAATATGATCAACCAAACACAAAGTTATGTAAAAACTGTTATACTGGAGTTGACAATGATGTTTGCTTAAGTAGACAGAAAGAAGTGGGAAAACTGACTCAACATAAAAGTAAAAGAATGGCCCTTCGCAGAGGGAAGCAGGGATTAACATCATGTGCTAGAGCTGTAGTTCCCGAAGGCATATAGAGAGCATAAAATATTGTTTTGTAAGGTAATGGTGTATACAGGTGTCAACAAATCAAATAGCAGGTACTTGTCATCTTCCATGGCTAACTAACTTTTAGAGCGGTTCCGAGAGTTTTTAGGACTGCACTTGTAACAAGCACTTATTGGTGACACTCCTCCCAACCATTTACTTTCCACAAACCATGGCTAACCGAATCCTCGGGTGCCCACCAACATTCACCATGGAGGAGTGTCTATTTATTTATTTATAGGGTGGACTAACCAGCTCTTTAATGCAAAATAAAAGGTGGAGAAGCAGATGAAGCTGCCAATCCTTGTAAATTAATTAGCATGGAAGATGACAAATCTCACTACTACGTCCTTATGAGCTTTTCAAGTAGTGACACAAAAAGGAAATGTAACAGTTTTGAGTAGTTAGTAGATAGCACATGAAGAAATTTACTTGGAATGGTGAAAACACCACATAATAGGTAGGTATGGTGGACACAGGTGGCATGGATTTGGCTCAAGGTTTTGGATGTACAAGAAGCATTCCCTCTTAGTACAGAGTTTAGGCTAGCAAGGTTATTATAAGCAAACATCATTATCAACTGGAATAGCAAGAGTGTACATAAAACACAAGGTTTGACGAACCATAGACTCCCACTGTCTTCCTTGTTAACACATAGCCTTCATCCAAAAATTATCTAGACTACTATGGACTTCCAATTATGCAACAGATTATTATAGCAGAAAATCCTTATAGTAGTTCTTCATTAATAGCCATTACTTACATGATGCACAAGCTTAAACATTAATTACTTGACAGCTCAAAACAATTGGCAAGCATCAAATTACTCAAGACAACGATCTAAAAAGATTCATGTAAGCATTTTATACCACTACCACATGCATAGCATTTTTCTGGTCCAACCAAACACCAATCAACTTATTTGACAACTCTCCAAACAGATATAAGTGAAGCAAGAGAGTACTTTCTTCAAAAGAAACTGAAGCTCTAACAAGAGATACATGAAAAACTGAGAGCTAACAGCAATAACAGCAACTAGACAGGAATACTCAACAAGTATAAGTGAAGCACAAGAGTATTCTAATGAAAAAGTGGAGCGTGTCTCTCTCCCAAACATGAATACTAGGATCCAACAAGTATAGCACAGCAAACAAAACAAAACAAACTGAAAACAAAAACACACTGACGCTCCAAGGAAGAGTACACTAGCATGAAGCAATAAAAATATAGCACCATTAGAGATGACCTGATAATTTGTAGATGAAGAAGGGGATGCCTTGGGCATCCCCAAGCTTAGATGCTTGAGTCTTCTTGAAATATGCTGGGGAGGTAAGCCTCCCCAAGCTTAAGCTCTTCACTCTTCTTGATCATGTAATATCATTCTCCTCTATCAACACTTGAAAACTTCCTTCACACCAAAACTTAACAGCTTTTCTCATTAGCAGGTTAGTGCACTAAAAGATAATACTTCAAAGTTCTAGCAAAGACAAAACTCACAAGCCAACTATTTTAAACATTAGCCACTGTTACTAGGCTCAAGTGGGCACTTTTACACGAAAAGAAACCACTTAAAAACTTGTAAAAGAGAGAATGCAAAATAAAAGACAGAATCTGTCAAACCAGAACAGTCTGTAATGACGAATTTTTTCGAGGCACTTACGATGCTCAGATGAAGAACTTTTGAAATAATGAAAGTTGCGTAACATCATCAGGAACATGCACAAAAAGTTTCAGCATTTTTCGATTTTTTCTGATTTTCTACTGAATTAAACGGTGACGAACAGCAATCTGTCCCAATGCAGTCCCGAAAATAAAAACCAACTTTGCATTAGTAACTCTCCTTGGCACAACAAAACAGCAAATAAAAGATACAAAGGAGTTGCTACAGAGGTAAACAAGCATCCTTGACTAATACTGAAAATAAAATATAATGGGTTGCCTCCCAAAAGCGCTTTCTTTTAATGCCTTTTAGCTAGGCTAGAAGATTTTAATGATGCTCTCATAAGAATAAGAGTTGAAAAACAAAAGAGAGCATCAAGAGGCAAATATCAAACACATTTAAGTCTAACCCACTTCCTATGCAAAGGAATCTTGTAACAAAATAAATTATTGAAGCATAAAGCAACTAGCATAGAAAGATGAAACAAATATAGCTTCAAAACTTTCAACATAAAGAGAGGTGTTTTAGTGACTTGAAAACTTTTACAACCATATTTTCCTCTCTCATAATAACTTTCAGTAGCATCATGAACAAACTCAACAATATAACTATCACATAAAGCATGCTTTTCATGATCTACAAACACATAATTTTTATTAAGCTAAAACAGTGGGGTTATCAAACCCACTTTTGACAATAATAGTATAATAAATATCATTAGCCAATATAGGACCATCATCAAGAGCATTATCATATATAACATTAGGGAGCACATTTTTACTTTCTGCAATTTCCTTTTCTTGAGTCAAGGAGCTTGTTACTTCAAATTTATCAAAAGGAGATATTTCAATAGAATCATGACATTCAACAATATAGCATTTTTCCTCCTTATGTGGGCATGGAGGGTAATCATATAATGTAAGAGTTAAAGAGTTACTATCATTAGAAGGTAGATCCTCCTTTTGTTCTTCACTCTCCTCCTCTTTTTCATCCAATGAGATCACAGTTTCAGCAATTTCTTCTTCCATAGGTCCCTGAAAAGAAGCAAGTTGTTCTGGAGAATAAGTTTTCTCAAGAAATTTAGTGATATAAGGATTATCATTGTAATATTCAAGGCAGTAACCAAGTATAGAAATTCTCAGTTTATAAGGAGCATCATCATTTGAATATAACCAGCAATTTCATAGCACCCTTAAAAACAAAAATTCTTCATTTGTCAAGATTACCAAAGTCATATTTCCTTTAGCATAAGCAGCCAAGTTTCATTATCATTATAATCACATTGGAAAGGGAGGTGTTTATGCCTTCTACAACATAAAGATTCATTAAAGCAGTAGGATTCATCATAAGTAGAGCACAAGTTTTTAGCAAAATAATTCAATCTACTTATTTGTTCCCATAAATATTTCCCTTTTTGAGACAAGCGGTATTCCTTATAGTAATTATGTTGTTCCTCCGTGAACCCACTTAGCCAATAAGATTTTGTTTCAAAGAGAGAAGACATTGATAGCAAATAAACAACTAGACATAATAACAAACCGAAATAAACTAGATGCAAGAAACTAATTTTTTTTTGTTTTTGATTTTTAAAGCAAGCAAAAAAAAAATAAAACAAGACAAAAACAAAGTAAAGAGATTGGAACTGAGAGACTCCCCTTTCCAATAGCCTCCAAGTCCCCGGCAACGGCGCCAGAAAACAGCTGGTGCCTGGTTGACGGGAGAGTATTTGAGGATGATGATGATGGTGATGATGAGTACTTCCCCGGCAACGGCGCCAGAAAACAGCTTGATGGCTACGTGTTGGTGAACCCCAAGAGGAAGGTTATGATGTAGACAGCAGAAGTTTTCCCTTGAAAATCTACCCAAGGTTATCAATCCAGTAGGACTTGACGATCTATCGGAAGGTTGTTGATGTTGACTCCCCCTGGCGCTAGGGAGCTTGCACCAACGTGGAATCTGCACAGACACAAACCAGAACTTTGCCCAACACGAAACAGAGAGGTTGTCAATCTCTCCGGTCTTGCAGAAACAAAGAGTTAAACGTATGGTGTGGAAAACAGCAGGAAACACAGCAAGTAACAGGAAACAGATGATTGCAGCAGGTTGTGTAAACAGTATGAGGAAATTGGACCAGGGTCCACAGTTCACTAGTGGTGTCTCTCTCAGAACAGATAACTAGCATGTTGGGTAAACAAATTACAGCTGGGCAATTGACAAATAGAGAGGGCATAACAATGCAATACATGCCAAGATGTCTACTATGAAATCTAGTTGGGCATTACAACAAAGTACATAGACCGTTATTCCAACCGCATCTATGCCTAAATAATCCACCTTCAAGGCAGCATCCGCATCCTATTCAGTATTAAGTTGCTAACAACAGATTATTGCATGAAGTAAAGTGTGTAATGTAATCAATACAAGTGCCCTTGGACACTGCACCAATGTTTTATCCCTAGTAGCAACAGCACATCTACCATCTTAGACCTTTCTGTCACTGATCCAGATATCTAGAGACTGAACCCACTATCGAGCATAAATACCCCCTCTTGGAGTCACAAGCATCTACTTGGCCAAAGCATCTACTAGCAACGGAGAGCATGCAAGATCAAGAGCACATAGATAAACAACTTGAATAAACATGGTATCAATATTCATCGGATCCCAGCAAACACAACATCTAGCATTACAATAAGATGATCTTGATCATGTTAGGCAGCTCACAAGATCTAAACATGGAGGCACAAGGTAGAGAGACAACCATCTAGCTACTGCTATGGACCCGTAGTCCAGGGGTGGACTACTCACGCATCACTCCGGAGGCAGGCATGGTGATGTAGAGCCCTCCGGTGATGATCTCCCCTCCGGCAGGGTGCCGGGAAGAGCTTCAGAACTCCTCCGATCTGAGATTGACGATGACGGCCGCGACGGAACTTTTCGTGGAATATGATCGACCGTAATAGGGTTTTCGCGTCGCGGAGAATATATAGGCGAAGAGGCGGCGTCGGTGGCCGAGGGGGGCCACCACGCCATAGGGGGGCGCGGGCCCACCCTGGGCCGCGCCCTAGTGTGGCGTGGCCCCCTGGTGGGTCTGCTCCGACTCCCCTTTGGACTCCGTGATCTCCTCGTGATATTATTGACGATGTCTTTTGTTTCGTCCAATTCCGAGAATATTTCCTTAATAGATTTTCTGAAACCAAAAACAGCAGAAAACAGGGAACTGGCACTGTGGCATCTTGTTAATAGGTTAGTCCCAGAAAATGCATAAAAATGATATAAAGTGTAACCAAAACATGTAGCAATTGATATAATAACAGCATGGAACATCAAAAATTATAGATACGTTTGAGACGTATCAAGTACACATGATAAGTGAGAGTAATGCCACTTGGCCGGTGCAGATGTAATGTTTGGTGGTTCAACTATCTGTTTCTGGTGTTTGAGTACAAAGCTGTTTATTTCAGGTGGTCTCAGTGAAGCTAGATGAATGGACAGATGAACAAGTTGATTATTTGACCAACTCGAGTGGAAACGTTGCAGTTAACACTACATATGAGGCGCTTCTTGGAAATTATACAAAGCCAAGGCAAGATCGCTCATCAATTCAAACAGTGTTATTCGACAAGTGAATCAACCCAGATGGGGCGGCATGTCGCCACGCCAAGTTAGGACTGTATATGCCTTTTCTCCTTCTAGATGATCTGCCGTAAAATCATACTTTAGAGAACTTGGTTCCAAAGGGCTCTAGGATAATTTGTATACTGCTAACTGTTGGAGTGATGATTACATCGCTTGAACATGCTTTTTTTATGTTGAATTGTGCGTGCTTATTATCGAATCAGCTGTGCTTTGGAGGGTTGATGCTCTTGTGGTATACGGACCACTAATTTTGTTGACTCAACCATGTGGGTATGTAGTTCATAAACTGATGAAATTCATGTACCCTGGCAGTTGTGGGGGCTCTTGAAGCAAAGAGTAGTGAAGATGAGAAATGGAAAGAAGATGTAGACAAAGCTGTATTCTGGTATTGAAAGTTTGTTGGCTTCCAGGTCATTGCTGAAAGAAAAGGTAATCGACAATTTAGTAATGTGCTTAAGGAAATCCTATTAATAAACACCATGTTTCCTCCTGACAATTTGCCTGTTTCCCTCAAGGTGTGAAATTCATCTCTGACAAAGTTGACTTGCAAATTCCTGAGAAGTTCTCAATGTTGCTAAAGTTTGACAAAGATTCTGAGGAACTGCTGAATTCGAACCTCGGTAATGATCAAATCAAGTTTCTAAGAACAATTCGAGAGAGGATCCAGGCTTATTTGATGAATGGTACCAAATATTTAAGTTTTTTCCGTAAGAACGAGCATACGTTCATTAACATATCACATCGGTACAACAAGCAATTCGGATTTCCTGCATTTGCTTTTACATGTTAGTAAGGGACGAAAGCCTGTAATCTTAGACAGACATTTACCCCAGTAATCATGTCTACATTGTTCATTTACTTGAAATTAAAACTATATAGGTTGTTAGCATTGCAGAGGATCTATATAGGTTCATGGTATTGAACTGCTTTCGTTGATCTGTTTTTGTTAAACAGTAAAGTATAAGACGACACGACGCTCATAGGTATTCTTCGTCGTCACTTGGTAAGATCTCTACAAAATTCTAAGCGTTCCATCTCTTTTAGCATACACAATTGGCTTCAAGCTTCATTTCATCTCTTTTAACCCTCCACATTTGGCTTCACTTCATTGGTCTACTGTATTTCATCTCTTTGAGCACACACAATTGGCTTCAAAGCAATAACAGTTTATTTCACTATTTATATTTTAAAAAAATAACCACAATTAATAACCACACGGACGCGCGCCGCGCCAAGTTGCCTAGTAAGCGTATAATGAACCGTATAGCGCACAGAACAAAGCCACTATGCCACATCCGTCTCGATGATGTATTGAGCATATTATTAAATAATATTTCAGTTTTCGTGTCCTTCATAGTTTTTTGTTTTTTTTGTTTTGAGACTCCTCGTTCTGTGTTACAGCTGTAGTATCTGAACTCGAACACCAACTCAACACCACACACACCACACTCACGCACACCCCTAGTGTACAAGCCTAGATCCTATAACTATAGGCACAGCACGCCAGTTTACCCAGTGTCCCGAAGGACGATAGTTAAGGGAGCACGGGCTCCATGGTGTACTTATTTTTAGTTTTTTTTAAATCGACATCTTAATGTTTCCGAAAATTCTGCAAAAAACATAGACGTTGATAACGATGTATTATACGGTTCTGTAATTTTCAACCCAAAATAGTTCGTATTTCGGCCTACACGAAAATGACAAAGTCTGACAAAATCTGAAATTTTCGAATGTTGCACCGTTCACGTCTCAGGTTCAGAAACTTGTCGTTTTTATACAGCCCAAATTACACAATATTTCACGCTGAAATTTTGCACACAGGTAGAAATAACCATTCTCGACATTCAGGAATTTTTTCACATTTTTTCGAAAACATAAATACGTCGTTTTTTTTTTTTAACCAGCTCCTTGGAGCTCGTCCTCCAAATCACTTCACTCGATGGAGCACACCGTATATAACGCAAGTAATACATGTCCTAGGGGAAAAGATTTCCATCGTTTTTTGACTCATTAATCATAGAAATTGAGTGCCAAATCATTCAAAATTAATTCTAAGAAATTAACAACATGAAATTAAAATATAGATAAACCCATTTCATGAAAAACTTGATGATTATAGCACCTTAATAAACATAAAAAATACAAGACATTGTGTGCATCTTGTATGCTCTCCTCGCGGGAGGATGGAGCGAGGTGTGGCCGGCGACGGGACCATCGCGGCGTCGCCTTCTTTCCTTGCTATGTTCGCGGTTGTAGATACATACATATGTGACCTATTAGACATCTGGATGCACAAGACCTGTATAGCTTGACCTAGAACTATCAATGTTACCAAACAAAGCTTTCATTTCTTTGCTAGAAAAAACATTTTTTTTTCTTTTTTCGATTGCACTTTGTTTGTAAATAACCTACCAAATATTTCTTGCAAAATTGGACCACACCAATTTTTTCATTTACCGGCAATTGTGCACTAGTCTTAGTTTTCTAAAAAACAAGTAACCTTCCAAAAAATAAAGAAGGCATAATCTTGTGACCTACTAGACATCTGGACCCACGTACACCAGCCCTAAACAGCTTGATCTAGAAGTATCATGTGGGTCTCATAACATGCAACATGATTAGGGGTGTTGTGTGTGGGTCCACATGTCTCAAAGATGATAGATATACACCTAGATGGCTATGAGTGTTGCATGTGGGTCCACGTGTCCCGGGTGTGCTAGCTCAAAATGGCTACGGGTGCTGCATGTGGGTCCACATGTTTCAAATGTGGTAGATCCATACCTATATGACCTACTAGACATCTTGATCCACATACACCAGCCCTAGACAGCTTGATCTAGAACTATCATGTGGGTCCCATAACATGCAACATGGTTAGGAGTGTTGCGTGTGGGTCCACGTGTACAAATGTGATAGATATACAACTAGATTTGACGGGCGATATACAACTAGATTGCTATGAGTGTTGCATGTGGGTCCACGTGTCACGGATGTGCTAGCTCAAAATGGCTAGGGGTGCTACATGTGGGCCCACATATTTCAAAGGTGGTAGATACATACTTATATGACCTACTAGACATCTGGACCTACATACACCAGCCCTAGACAGCTTGATCTAGAACTATCATGTGGGTCTCATAACATGCAACATGGTTAGGACTGTTGCGTGTGGGTCCACATGTCCAAACGTGGTAGATATACAACTAGATGGTTATGAGCGTTGCATGTGGGTCCACGTGTCACGTATGTGCTAGCTCAAAATGGCTAGGGGTGCTGCATGTGGGTCCACGTGTTTAAAAGGTGGTAGATACATACCTATATGACCTACTAGACATTTGGACCCACATACACTAGCCCTAGACAGCTTGATCTAGAACTATCATGTGGGTCCTATAACATGCAACATGGTTAGGAGTGTTGCCTGTGGGTCCACATGTCCCAAACATGGTAGACATACTACTAGATGGCTATGAGTGTTGCATGTGGGTCCACATGTTTCAAAGGTGGTAGATATATACCTATATGACCTACTAGACAATATATCTACCAACTTTGAGACATTATGATAAGTCAAACATTTCGAGTGGTTTCGATGCATACTATCATAGATTCTTGACGAACCCTAATGATTTGTCTGTCGTGCGTCGTCTACCCCTTGGACTGGTGTTGTAATGGTTAGACCAATTGGCCTTGCTCATTGACGGTGTCAGGATACCGTTATTTCGGCGCATTTGTGGATAAAAAAATAAATATTATGTTGGACTTGTAAAAAAAAAGATACCTAATTTGGTTATACTATACTAGAGAAAGATAATGGGTCATTCCGAGGAGGTAAAACAAAATCACTTGTTTACAAATAGACCCGTTTTGGCTATGTTTGACACCCATTTCTAAGCAAGAGATTTTTATGGATTCTGCGAGATGATCTCAGTTTTTTCTCCAGGCTAGCAAGACCAAATTAGGCATTAATGCAATCTTATTTTGCATTTTGGCAATATTTTCATACTTTTTTATTTTTTCTATAAAAATGCTTATAATAATGGCAAACTTGTAATTCTGTGAATTTAAAGATTGGATAGTGTCTCCTCGACTTCATGGCACAACTATATTGGAATACTATGATCAAGTCCACCTTTTCGAGTGTCCCAACGCATACTATCACATATTTATGACGAACCCTAATGATCAGTCTGTCGTGTGTCATCTACCCGTTGGGCCGGTGTCGAATGGGGTAGACCAATTTGGTTTGCTCATTGAGTGTGTAAGGGGAGGTCAAACAAGTATGTGAGAACGTAAAATGGATCTTTGTTGTCGCAAGATTCGCTGCACGTGGCAGAATGCCCTCTTTGGGCACATTTGTTGAGCAAAAAATTAATAATATGTTGGACTCATCAAAAAACAATAATACTTGTCAAGGATGCCTAATTTGGCATACTATACTAGGAAAAAAATAATGGATAATTCCGAGCAGGTCAAAAAAATCACTTACTATAAATATCAATTTTTTCATGAAAATGGGTTCATCTATATTTCAATTTCATGTTGTTAATTTCTGAGAATTAATTTTAAATTATTTGGTGCTCAATTTCAATGATTAGTGAATGAAAGAACGATGGAATCTTCCTAGTGTCACCTTGGTTATATAAGCTGAGGTTAGATCCTTATGTGGGTTCTGTAGGCTAAGGTTCCATCCAGCCCGTTAGCTACGTGGGTTCTGTATGTGCTCAGGTTCGATCCAGCCCATTTAGCTTTGCTACGTGGGTTTAGCTTTGCAACGTAGATAATTCAAATATAACGCGTAGACCTAGCCTTGGCGGCTAGGGTTTTCCTACCTCACCGGCGATCTTCGATCTCCGGCGGAAGGGCAACTCAATTCTGCCGTTGGTTCCGATCATCTGCCTCTCGCGACTGATCTGCTCGGGCTGCCTTGGCAGTTTTCTGTTCGTTGAGAGGTTAGATTGGATCGACAATGGCGGCGGCTCAGATCACACCGAAAAAGAATAAGACCATGACTGGTTCAGCGGCCTCCGGGAGGGAGAGCCGCTCGTCGCGATGAGCATCTTGTTTGAAAACTGTCGGGGTCTTGGCGGGGCCGCGACAGTGCGGGAGCTTCGTGATTTAGCGAGGCTACATTCTCCATTGTTTCTCTGTGTTGTGGAGACTCAGCTCAGTAAGCAAAGAGTGGAGGGTTTATCTAGTTCTTTAGGTTTTGATAAGAGTTTTGCAATAAGTAGCTCAGGCCGCAGTGTGGTCTTGGATTGTTTTGGAATAATGGAATCAACGTGGAAGTATTACCCTACTCGCAGTACCATCTTGATGTGATTGTCACCGAGCAGGGGAAAGATCCCTGGCGCCTAACTGTTGTTTATGGTGAGGCCCAGGTAGCGGAGAGACACAAGACTTGGGATATGCTCAAGTTTATACGCTCAGCAAATGACCTTCCGTGGTTATGTATTGGTGACTTTAATGAAGTTCTTCACCGATCTGAACATGAAGGAGTTGCGGAGCGGAGTTACAGCCAAATGGCTGGGTTTCGAGACACAGTGGACGTGTGCGGCCTCTGTGATCTAGGGTACAAAGGGGTGGCGTGGACCTTTGAGAAGAAAGTTGCCGGTGGATCTTTCTGTCGAACTCGTCTCGACCGTGCGCTTGCTTCTCCAGCATGGTGCGCAAGATTTCCATCAGCGGAGGTGCACCATTTGGCAACGGTGGCCACCTCGGATCACCTACCACTCCTACTCAATCGTACGGTGGGTGGAGGGGAGGCTAGAAGTGCAAAACGGCCTTTCAGATACGAAGTTGCATGGGAGAGCCATGGCGAGTTCGATGAGACACTAAAACAAAAGTGGAGCGGATCTGGTCCGTGTCGTTCGCTGGAGGAATTGCATGTAAAATTGGCATCCTTGTCGGACGATCTTGCAGTGTGGGGGAAACATACCTTTGGCAATGTGCAGTATAAAATCCGCATGCTACAAGGGGAATTAAGGGACTTGAGGAGTATACCCGGCCGGGTAGAGCCGGGTGCAAGGGAGAAGGAGATCACGGCGCAGCTGGTTATGCTACTCCACCAGGAAGAAGTGATGTGGCGTCAACGATCGCGTATCCAGTGGCTAGCGGCAGGGGATAAAAATACCCGTTTCTTCCACTTGCGGGCAAGCCAACGGAGGAAGAAGAATCGCATCTCTGAGTTGCTGAAAGGGGATGGCACGCTGGAAACAAATGATAGACAGCTTGGCCATATGGCATGTGAGTTCTACAAGGACTTATACACATCCGAAGGTGTCCAGGGGATGGAAGAGGTACTACGAACCGTACCGAGAAGGGTGTGCCCAGCTATGAATCAAGCGCTGGACGCCCCCATTGACAGTAAGGAAGTAAAAGTGGCGCTTTTTGAGATGTTTCCCACAAAAGCCCCAGGCCCCGACGGATATCCAGCGCACTTTTTCCAAAGAAACTGGGATCTGTGCGGAGAGGAGATAACAAGGGTAGTCCTACGGGTGCTGTCAGGTGAGGACAGCCCGGCGATAGTGAATAAAACTTTTATCGTCATGATCCCGAAGATTGCCAGCCCAAAAGAAATGGGGCAGTTTCGTCCCATAAGCTTGTGCAACGTGATCTATAAAATCGCGTCAAAAGTGGTGGCAAACAGGTTGAAGAAGGTACTACCGGAGGTCATATCGGAAGAGCAATCGGCCTTTGTTCCTGGGAGGCTGATTACGGATAACATCATCACAGCATATGAGTGCCTTCATTTCATGAAGCGGAATAAAGCGAAGAAACACAGATCATGCGCTCTGAAGCTGGATATGAGGAAAGCTTACGATAGAGTCGAGTGGGCCTATCTAGAAGCAATTATGCTGAAGCTGGGATTCAGCAGATCGTGGGTGGCGTTAACTATGCGCCTAGTATCTTCAGTATCCTTCTCGGTGTTGTTTAATGGTGCACCGCAGGAGGAGTTTCGTCCCTCCAGGGGGATTCGCCAGGGAGACCCTATCTCACCTTATTTGTTTTTGTTGGCAGCAGAGGGCCTTTCGTGCCTCCTAAAATCCAATCAGTCACCGGTGCTCAATGGTTTAAAAGTGGCTTCGTCTGCCCCGGCAGTTAACCACTTACTGTTCGCCGATGATAGCCTGCTGTTCTTCCAAGCAAGTAGAGAGGGTGCCCTTGAGGTGCAGAAGGTCCTGACGAGTTATTGTAATGCGTCTGGCCAAAGGATCAATATGGACAAATCCTCTATCTTCTTTAGTAAGGGATGTCCAGCGGGTGTTAAAGGGAGATAAAAGAAGTCTTGGAAGTGGAAAGAGAGACTTTGAATGAGAAATACCTGGGGATGCCATCGGATGTGGGTACCTCCAAGAGTGGAGCATTCAAATATCTGAAAGATAAAGTTTGGAAGAAGGTGTTGGGATGGATGGAGCAACTTCTCTCGGTAGGAGGGAAGGAAATACTTATCAAGGCGGTGGCCCACGCCGTACCAACATTTTCCATGTCGTGCTTCAAGTTACCAAAAGGACTATGTGAGCATATCAATTCTATGCTACGCAAGTTCTGGTGGGGATGCAAAGAAGGTAAAAGGAGGACAAGTTGGGTCTCCTGGGAAACGATGGTACATCCGAAGTTTGCAGGGGGTTTAGGGTTCCGTGACATCGAACTCTTTAATCTGGCACTGTTAGCTCGTCAGGCATGGAGATTGCTAAAAACCCCGGAATCGTTGAGTGCAAGGATCCTAAAGGCTGTCTACTATCCTAATGGTGATGTGCTCTCGGCGGAATTGGGTTCCCACCCCTCCCAAATCTGGCGATCGATCCTGGAGGGAAGGGACGCTATGAACATTGGCTTGATCAGGAGGATCGGCGATGGAAGAAGTACCGAAGCTTGGGTACAAAATTGGCTGCCGTGTGATGCGAGACTGAAGCCAATTGCTCCGCAAAAGGCAGACGCACCGCAGCTTGTATCAGATTATATTGTCCATCAGGAGGCGAGATGGAACGTACAGAAGTTGGAGGAATTTTTTCTCCCAATGGATACGGAGATTATAAGAAACATACCGCTGAGCCATCGTGTGCAGGAAGACTTTTGGGCCTGGCACTTCGAGCGAACCGGAGTTTTTTCTGTTAGATCATGCTACCGGGCTCTGGCTACAGTTCGGAAAACTCGAGAGGACTGGCTGTACGAGATACCAGCCTCGTCGGGGTTACTGCAGGAGCGCAAGGCCTGGACAACGCTCTGGAAGGTTGCAGTGCCGTCAAAGGTGAAAATCTTCCTATGGCGGCTTGCGCAGCACTCACTACCCACTGGGGATGTTCGGCACCGGCGTAATATGGCGACGACGCCGGCGTGTACGATCGGCGGCCACGAGGATTCGTGGCGCCACTCCCTCGTCGAGTGCAACATGGCAAGATGCGTGTGGGCTTTATCGGAGGAGGACATCGTGGAGCATATCTCATTATCGACCGAAGTTTCGGCGAGGCAGTGGCTCTTCTCAATGTTTGAATCAATGAAGCATGAAGACCTTACTCGGATGGTGGTGACGCTCTGGGCTATTTGGCATGCGAGGCGCCAGGCCATTCACGAGGAGATATTTCAGAGTCCAATGTCAACTGCAACTTTTGTGAACAAGTTCCTCTCTGATTTGGAAGCTGGTTCAGTCAAGGTGCAAGGACACAGGAAGAATAGACCTGCTGCTACCATCCCGAGGTCGTGGATCGCTCCTCCAGGCGATACGGCTAAGGTAAACGTGGATGCAGCGGTGGCTAAGACTGCAGCAAAAGGTGCGGTGGGAGCTGTCTGTAGATCATCGACAGGCTTGTTCTTGGGTGCATCGGCGACTGTGTACGAAGGTATCAGCCATCCAGGGACCCTGGAAGCGTTGGCGTGCAGGGAAGCCTTCGATGTGGCTGATGATCTGGTGCTGAATCATATCCACGTTGCGTCGGATTGCCTGGAAGTGGTAAATGGGCTCCGTGAGGTGAACTTGGGATTATTTGGCAGCGTCTTGCTGGAGGTGAAGGCGAGAGCTCGTCAAAGAGGAGATGCTTCATTCAGCCACGAGAGAAGGGAGTTGAATGAAGATGCGCATAGGCTGGCAAGAATGGCGACTTCTCTTCCGGCGGGTAGGCATGTGTGGTTGGGTGAGCCACCACTAGATGTAAACATTCCTGTAAACGTTGTTCCAGTTTGAATAAAGAGGGGTGGAGTTTTCAAAAAAAAAAAGATAATTCAAATATTACTAGTAAGATGCGTATTACATCGTAGAAACTAAGTTGGCACAGTGGCTTTGTTCCTTGTGCAGCGCCTGGGAGACCCAGATTCAAGTACTCATGACCACCAATTCGTTTACTTTTTTCTCCGGCTGGGCTGGGGCCGAGTATACGTACAGGGCCGAGTATACGTACAGGTCGAGCTGACTTGGTGCTCGCAAGGTCCAGCTCAATCTCTGTCGGGCTCGGCTCGGCTCGAGCCGTATCTGTTGGCTATACGGAATATATTATACGTTTATGGTGAAGGGGTATCGTGCAATCTCGGCCGTTGATGTGTTTAAGGGAGAAGGACCGAAGCGGAGTGTTTCTTCTTGTGCTCTTGGAGATGCTCTTAGTGCTTGGAAGGATGTGATTGATAATTTTAGAAATAAATGGATTTTAGAAGGTGTGTGGTTCGGCGATTTAAAATTATGATAAACTTAATAGGCCGTGAGGCAGGCGAAAACCTCTTTTAGAGCCCGAGCTACATGGAGCTCGTTTTTTTTTAAATTTGAAATCGACATTTTTAAGTTTCCATAAATCATGAAAAAAAATCCCGGATGTAGATAATATGCAGATCTACAATCGTACCAAGTTTCAACTCCAAATTCGAATTATTCTGACCTAAATCTAAAAGACAAATTTATGGATCTAAATACCCGGATTCAAAATTTTGAAATTTGTCAGAATTTATCTTTTTTTCACAGCCCAAAATATAACGAATTTGAAGTCAAAAAAATTCACGCTTATGTGTCTCGAGACTATCTACACCTGTGATTTTTTGTGTGATTTTTAGGCGACGGCGAGAGACTTTTTATCCCAACATGGATGACAGCATAATTTGCGGATTGACCCTCCACCTTCATAGGCGTGTTTACAATTTCTCATTTTGATATGTAATTTGCCTTTTTACTTTTTCGCACTTCTGAACTTGTGACGGCTGTGTGCATCCTTGTTATGCAGAGGCCGGGTGTAATGATTAAACCTTTTAAGTAATAAAGATCACTTTATCTAAAAAAAATGTAGCTCGGGAGCCAAAAAGTCCACTCTCGTGAGGCAGGAGCATTCAACTAGTGTTATTTGATGACTTGAGAAAGAAAAAAACTACCACAGCTCAATCATACGGGGGACACAAGTCCTGTTGTTCACGCACCGGACATTTCGCGCGCGACACCTCAGCCCTTCGCTGCAGGTCAGTGTCACCCATCTCCGAGGCATGCCAGCGGACGTATCCATCGGAGAAGGATCCAGAGACGCGAAAAAGCCACGACTAGGCGCATAGTTCATCACAACAGTGCATGCGCACCCAGAGCCAAAAGCAGAACATGGCGCGCGAAGTTGACTTATGAGCTAGCGAGCGAAAGAGAAGTGGGAGATAGGGAGGTGAGGTCTTCCCCGTATAAAAATCCCCACAGCATCCAGTACCCATCGCCATTCGCTCGCCGCTCTACTGCTGCATGCTTATCAGATCAACACAAGAGTCGACGCAGCAGCGTAGCAGGAGCCCTACTGCCGTGTGCTTGTGTGGTAGCCAGCGATCAAGAGGCCGGGTGGAAGAGGGTGGAAGAAGAGAGAGGTGGTAGTAGCGATCAAGAGGGTCGCTCGATAGAAGAGAGAGGTGGAAGAAGAACGAAGCACAGCTTGCTTCCCTCTTCGTTTCCGTTGTGGTTTTGGGTAGGTGATGGCGATGGAGTACATAGGCTGCGGCTCTGAGAAGACGAAGCTCGTCCTTGCTGTCGTGCTGCTGCTGTCGTGCCTTCTTCTTCCCCTGGTCTCCTCCGTGCCTCTGTCGAGTAAGTGATTCCCACATGCATATGCATGGCCCCTTAATCTTATTTGATGCATGTTCGTTCTTGGCATGTGCATGCTTATTTCGTGCATGTATTTATGTATCGCTCTTCTGGTATGTAGGAAGCGTGTCCTTGGGAAATCGTCAAACCTCGGCTTCTAGCTTGAAGGAGCCTGTTCAGGTCAATCTCTCCCTCTCTCTGTTGCCTCTCTTGTAGATGTTTTAGCTTTTGTTACCTCGGTTAAATTTGTTGTGGCTCGATAGATGCCAAATATGAGTGTTACCTTCCAGCTACCTGGCTGCTTCCTGCTTGCCAATGGCTAAGGAAGGCGCCCATGCCCATCACCATGGCTTGCCTGTTCCATTGTTCGTGGTAGTCTCATTGTCTCAAAGCTAGCTAGCACATCCGTGGCCGCGGCACTCAGAGGAAACAAAAAAACTATTTGACTAGCTGGCTAGCGCACTCACACTCTCAGGTTAAGTCAAGTGCTCTTCTGTAGCTGGCCTCCACCATAGCACTCACCGCATATATATATATACTATATATAATGCCTGACCCTTTCAGCCCCCCATCCATTCAGCCACGTCACCCACTTTTCTGGGCCGTCCGATCGGTGGAACGGACGGTCCAGATTTAGACACGTCGCCTGGCGATACTGTTCATGAACAGTAGCGTTTTTTTGTTGCTGTTGTTGATACAAGTCGACGAGTAGATTCCATCCCCGTGATCGGTTTCGAGTTTGGTTGACCATACCACCTTAATTTTAGATCCACAATCGCAAAAACATTTGACGAAATTTGACAAATTCGTCGCACTCGGACATCTGTTTGAATTTTCCTCCCACGAGTAGATGTATATCACCGTTCCAAACAACTTTCATGATTTAACTTTTCTATTTTGACGAAACGGACCCCAGGAATAAAACATTTTTCCGTAAGAGTCCCCGCGTATCTAAAACATTTTTGCATCAAAATCTGCCGTGATAATATTTTAAACTATAACTATTTACTTAGCTCTTCACACCACCGCGGCAGTGCGCCTGCAAACCAATGCTGCCGTCAATACGACGTCATCGTGGGCCACAACTGTCAGCAACTCCCTCTTTTGCCAGGCATTTGCAGAAAAGAAAAAAAAATTCTCCCTCCCAAATAATTCGAACTCCAGAAAACGAAAAATGTTCTAAATTCAGTAACTTCAAATCTGCACACCAAGAAAAAAAAATATCAAAACAATTACGAAAAGAAAAATGTAAGCTATTTTTGTAACGCTAACGAACTTGAAATTTTAATATGAACAAATTTCGATTTCGAACAACTTTCAAAACTGACCATTTTATGAATAGAAAATAATTCAGACCTCAACGGCTACCTAATATGAATAATTTTTTGAAATTTAAATTTTTTTAGACCCAAACTTTTACTCAATTCCAATAATTTTCAGACCTCAAAATTTTCATACCTCAAAATATTTTTGAACGCGTACATTGGTTATAATTTCTTCATAACCATAATGTAATTTATCTGATTAGCCTGCTAAATTAGAATATTATGACAAAATACAACCACACTTAAGCACTCCAAATACGCTAACATATTTACAACTAAAATAACTTAAAACTCCCTAATAATGAAGCTAAATTTAAAAATGCCTGAGCAAAAAAAAAAAAAAATTCGACAACAATTACATGTAAACGGTAATGTACCTTACAACTCTCTAATAATGAAGTTACACCTAACAATTGCCTAATCAAATACATATTTGTACAAAATACAAATTCATTTTCTCCAAATACGTTTTGAATTTTAGTTGAATTCAAAAGAAACTCAAATAATGTAACATCTCCTACCATTGAGTCAAATTAAATATTTAAGACAAAACTCAAACGTATTATACCAATTTGAAAAAGTTTCAATTTACAAATACTATAACTGAACTCCCTCCAATTATGCAACACAAACTAATAAATGTACAACTTCAACTAAACTCACCTTAAATATACGAATAAATACAAATAAACTGCAAACATATACCAAAAAATATCACAACACAAAACAAAAAAGATAACTACTTACGGCATACGACCAAAATTCAAATATCAATATTCCAGAACTTCAAAAATTGCTAACTCTTCGCATTTAAACAGTTCTCAAATCTCCACAATTTTTAAATATCAACATTTTCAAATTTGCATTTTACCACCGCCGCACCAAATTTACCTAGTACAGAATTATAAAGATAGGATACAGGCTCAACTCTCTGACGCGGCATCCACAGGTTGACGAATATACATGTGACCTTTGGACGCTTGGAAGATCAGAACTGAACCTGGCTGTGTAGGCCGGCCGGTTGCTGGTGCTCTCTCAATGTCCGTCGAGTCACACGCACAGCTATAGCAACATGCGACCACGCGACGCCTTTAGTTAAACTTGGAATAGTCCACTGATTCGCTCGCGCAACATGAACATTCCCGGTGTTTACCTGCAAGTTAACAGTTGCGCTTACATAAATCAAGCTTGTTTTGTGAGTTGTGACACCGCTGTAACTTTTGCTGTTCATATACACAGGGCGTGGACGTGGTGGTAACAACAGCTGAAGCGGGAAACATGGGCGAAGTGGCGGCGCGGATGGACATCGAGGTGAACGACTACCCTGGATCCAGCGCCAACGGCCGCCATGATCCTCCTAGGAGCCCCGGGAGGGCATGAGGAGTCGATCCAACTGCAGAACATGGATGTATATGTAGATTAGTAGCGCAAGGATCGATCTAGATAGCTCTTAATTGGAAGTAAGCTGGGAAGATATTTGTTGGGGATGAGAAATGTGGATCGATTAGGCCGGTCTCTGGCCTGTTGTTAGAAGATCGAACGTAAGCACGAGCTTGTTATGATCGATTAAGCAAAAAATGATTTTCAAGCATTTATACGTTTCTGCATCCACGACAATATCTGTCTCCGTGTCTGTCCATCTCTGTGCATGGTGTGTGCTATTCAATCACACCAAATTCAGATCCACTCCCTCAAGCCCTCCCTCCCTCTGAATGCTCATCATTAGTATATGTTGTCCAAATTGTTAATCTGTTGGCGCCTGGTTGATTAGTTCAGGACTAGTTTATACCGATATCGCCCTCGTGAACATCAAATTGTGCTACTATCTCTGCTGTTTATATTTCAATGTGTTCCCACTGACGGCCCGTTTCTCTTTCTCGACAGTACGTCGCATTTCTCCTGCACAAGAAGCCGACATCTTCTGGTGCCTGTGCGAAGCACCATTTCGATCGTACTGTGAGCTCACATGCGTGTCCACTCCCCAATCCACACCACGCAAACAACACCCACTGCTCCTCGGTGCTGCACTTTCGCCACAACCCCATCAACATGAATTTTCACCATACCAGTGGGTGGTGGTTGCCATTCTATGCTTTCGTGTGCAACCTGGACCGGACCTTGTCGAGCCAGGCTAGCTCTCTTCACTTCTCCGAGGTCTGAAATATACCGGCCGATGAACATATGCGTTGAGATGTACTCCCTCTGTTTTTTAATATAAGATGTTTTAGGTGGTACACATGTTGTCTATATGCACGCTAAAATGAGTGAACATATAAATTAAAATGTGTCTACATATATTTGTGTGCATCTAAATGTGGACAAAAGCTAAAACATCTTATATTAAAAAACGGAGGGATACCTACGACTCTTGATAATAGAAGGCTTTGCACTATCAGATTCTCATCCTCTTACTGGGCGGCCCAGCCCAAACACGAAGCCTAGTGCACAGCATTTCCATGTCCACGGCCCAACGTAGAGAGGGCAGAGTGCTCAGTTTCTCTCAAAAAAATCTCTCTCATGCTCAGTGGGAAACTGGGTATTATAAAGCACAAAACCTCATCGGCATGGCCGCACTTCATCCTCCTCCAGGATCAGGTCAAGACGTATGGTGTACGGTCCGGCTATGACACGGTCCTCGCTTCCTCTGCCCGGAGCAAATCCGCCATGGACCACATGGACGCATCACGCCGGCGACTAACCCGTGGCTAGCGTGCCGCGACGGGATCTCCAAAGGGTCAAACACTAACATGCAATCTAACTAAGTGGACTTGTTGGCAGGGGATTAATTGCACAGAGTTGATTTAGAGCCCCATTTGGCCACACCCATGTGAGCTCACATGCCATGAACAGCACCACCATGGAACTAAACCGAGGTCCGTCCGTCCCTGTACCGTGCTCCCGCCGTCCCGCGGGCGTGACTCCTGCGTGCATGCCCAAAATGGCCATGAATTCCTTAATCATATATCGGTTGGTGGGACGGAGCAGCTGCAAGACGAGTGTTTTGGGTTTATGTTCACCACCTTACAAATCAAGGTGATACACAAGGACTATCGTGATGGCTAAGTCGCACCTCTTCTGTTTGTTGCTTATGCATGCTAAGCACGTTCTCCTGTTGGATGGAACCTTGTAGTAGCTGGTAACCGAGGATCCATCAGGGCCAGGGCAATTGTGGCTTGGCCTCATCGATGATTACAAGTGTAATGAAGTGTTATACTCCCTCCGTTCCAAATACTTGACTTTCATATATCCACATATGGATGTATGTACACACTAAAAGATGTCTACATATATCCGTATGTAGACAAGTGAAAGTCATCTATTTTGGAACGGAGGGAGTAGTTAGCAGTCTATTCTCTTACGCTGTGCAGTTACAGCCTGCAGAGATGAAGAAAAATTCGATCGGTTGTAGTAGTAGGCTGGTTGAACTTCATTTCGGTCCAGTTGGTTCCTTCTCGTTCACCGTCTCTTAAGTCAGTGGAAGAAAAATCCCTTGCAATGTTGCGATGCGTCAGTGTAACGTGTCTACTATGGCTGCTTTCGTGAAACAGAAGCTCCAGTATCTCGATGGCAGGTGCTAATCAGTTACCCCTTTCTGACTCGTCATGTAAAGGAGTCGGTTTCACTCAAAATGCAATGCAGAACCGAACCATAAGGTTGTCTTCGACCGCAGAAAAGGTATATCTAGAAAAAGATGTTAGAAATGCTTGTGAAAAATCAACATAGAATTATAAAACAAATTCCGTAGAAATGGTTGTTTGATTAGTAGAAAAACATGAATCCGAGTAGAGTTGTCAAATCTGAGTCAAACCATAAGAAAAGTCAAGGTGTAATGTTACTTTTATGTCACCAAGTGATATAGGTCGGAATTGTCCCATAGACGATTAAATTACCGAAATCGCATATAGGCTATTCATGCATGCCGAGAAGTGAGAATAAAATTTAGCCCAACATTGTTAATTGGGAGAGAGTTGGACTTTGTTGTAAGGGAGGGTGTTATATTACTCACTAGAACATTTGAAGAGGAGTGCAAATCACATGTGTGATATCAATTGAACTAACATGCTATTTCAATATGCGATGCTACCTGAATGTTGAATTCAGAAGCATGAAATCAATATATTACCGCAATAAACGAGCAATGCCAACATTCGGGACAAATCCGTGATATACACACAACGTATTCTAGAATTTTCTATTTACTTAATTATACCTAAGATACAAAAATCATGTATTTCAAAAAAAAAACACTATCATGATACTTTGTTAAACCATATGGCTTAGAGGTCTTCACCAACATGCTTTAGGATACTAAAGGTCACCGGAGCACATTCATATACCTAATTTATCAAAGTGAGCCCAAAACTAAAGGCTGTTGGGTTCTTTTCATTTTTTTTATATGATCCAGGGGAACCGATTTAACCAGTATTTTTAATGGTTATTTATCTAAAAAGATAAATACAATTGTCTAGTTTCTTGCAATCTTCGCTCAAATTTAGTGCATGTGTAAGTGCAACATTAGGCGGTAAAATTGTATACGGAAAGTAATATATCTTAATATTTAATAGCATGATATGTGGTTATTTTATCTTAATGCAACACAAAGTACATTGGTATGATCATTTGTTGGGAAATGAGTTATAACAATGTAAAGAAGTTTAGTACAAATCAGGGGCGGTGCTACTTGGAACCACCCTGGTGAACATTCCACATGCATCAAGGTAAATTAATTTTCCAGCAGAGATTAGGTAGCATCGGTAGCCTACGCACTGGGTCATAGAATTAGTGGTGTACTTGGTGTAAAAAAATCAAGCATCAATAGGGTGGTCATGTGTGGCTTTGTGGAGTTGTGTCTTGTGGGCAGGACATACCTTATGAGACTCAATGTGCCTCAGGCATTAATTAGAGTTTGGAGCGCTAGAGATAACATGGCTACGATGTAATCGATCAATCCAAGAAATCAATCAACCCAGTTCAAATAAAAGTGAAATTGATCTATCTAGTTTCGCTTTGAATTTTCAAAAAAAAAAAAAAATCTCTGCTTGAGGAAAACCTAGACTTTCACTTTTTTAGATAATGATCGGGATCTATTATAAATTTCACAAGATGCACAAATCACACAAAATATAATAAAAATTACATCGAGTTTAGATCCAACCATAACATCACTGTAAATTGACCCAAACTCTTCACTTCAAAATGTTACGAAGGCACTGAGCGGAGATCCGAAACCCTACTTACCCATCTTCTCATGTTACTATTATGTCACTAAGTGGTATATGTTGGAATTGGCCAGTGGACGATTAAATTATCACCAAATTTTATTTAGCTTGTTCAAAAGCATGACGAGACGTGGGACTAAATTTTAGTCAAATCTTCTACTTGGGAGAGGGTTGAACTTTGTTATAAGGGAGGGTGTACTATCACTCCCTAGAGCATAGTGGCTCACGCACGCTCCTCCTTGCAGCCCCTTCGCCGTCGTGTTATGTTTCGTGAACGAGTCTAGCCAGGTTTCGATCCATGCTGGTTGCGCTCGAACATGCGATTACTCCAAGCTATATAAGGATGTCATCTTCCTCTTGCTCTCACATAATCGCCGTCTTTTTATCTCCCTATGCTGATCTTGGCTACTCCATCCTTTCGACTTTGTGCATGGCCGTCTGAAGGAGCAAACATCTAGAACAACCTCTTGTGATCTTGCAGCGAGACGTGGGCGATAAAGTTTTTGGGGGAGTGTCTTGGTGCAATTGCTCATGTTCACCTTTAGCAACTATGTCCGACTCGTTCGACTTCAACACCATGTTGGCGAAGCGGCTGAGTAAGCTAGTGCCGCATATTGCATGTCTAGTTTGTCCATTGTAGTTAATCTTCAGAATTTTCTTGTTGTGATATTTAGTTAGATTAAACTAATACAAAAATTTGTGTATTCTCCCCTTTATCGATAAGTGATATTGTATCGTTCTTTGCACAAGCAAAATCTAATATATAGGAGGTGTACTTGGATGTTAGAAATCCAGCATTTTTTTGGCATGCTAGGTCGAATGAAATATCTCTCTATTTTTCTTATATTTTCTATGAACAAAATAAACGAGTAGTGCCATCAAAGAAATCCAATCCTATTGTAGTACTACCAAATGCATTTTAAAATTATAGTAATATCTTAATTTATCTGATGAGTGACTAGTGGAGAGTATTTTCTCAACTATTTGCTTAGTTTTGTGATCCTCCGCTACCCTTGATTCCCTAGGGCAAGCTCGACACACACTATGACCATCGCCGTGCTCGACATAACATGTGGTGTCTCGCACCGTATGGGTCTCCCTTCAAAATTATCATTTATCATCATAGCTCCAAAAGGTACAAATTTGCCCTTGCACGCTATTGCATGATGATTTCGCATATGGTAGCCCAATCTACACAGAAGATATTCACAAATCAAGAGAGGAACTAGAAAATCTAGAAAATATCAGAGAGGGCATTATAAACATTTATGGTTAGATATGGCTAAAATATTATATGCATTTACGAACGTGCATGCAAAGCATAAATATAGAAAATACCATTAATATAGAAGAAAATCGGAAAATAAGTGGCTCTACACAGAAAAAGCGACATAAATGCATATGACTTTTTTTCATGAATTTTGACATTTGTGTTATTTTTCTTAATTTTATGGGTGTTTCTACTATACTTTTGTTATTTTCCCTTTTTATTGCCGGTCCCACTCCCCGGAGTAAAATTTATAGAAATATTAATATTTGTTTTCTTGTTTAATGATTTTTTTTGTCATGAAAGTTCCCTAGAATCAATTTTTGTATCTGAAATTCCTCGTAGTTTTGTAAGCTTGTTTATTAATTGAATTCCTATAAATGTCTTATGTCGAAGATTTCCCCCCTTAATTTTATTGAACTTTCCATCCTGATCGGGGTTGTCAAGTGAGCGTTGTTTGTTGATGGATGGAGTATCCACTCGTAACATCCTGAGGAATTGATCCAAATTTCGGCAACAGAAACAGTTGTCCTGTTGAACATACAAGCACGGTCAAGGTATATGAATACAATAATGCGATTCAGTTGATCACTGAACCAAAATGCAGTCCCATGCCATGTGAAACCGACGAAAACTCTATGGAACATGATTACGGTTATTGGACAATGTCGCTCACCCGCTTGACCATGTTTCCATGGTGATTGCCATTATCACGATGAGTTCCTCGGTTTCACGCCAGGACTAGCCTTCGCGCCACAAAATATAGCGGACAGCTAGGTAGCATGACGTCGTTCTTTGACAAAATAGTCGGCATAAAGCATGGTTCGGTATCTTCCCGAGTCTCCAAGATGACGCCCTCCTCTTGATCTTGTTTAGAGCTTATCAATCAGAGTGCAGGCCAAGCGAATTGTCTCCCGCGGTAGGAAAACCATAGATATGGGTGTTTGATCAATAAAAACACATGAATCCGAGTAAATTTGTCAAATCTGAGTCAAACAATAAGAAAAGTCAAGGTGTAATGTTACTTTTATGTCACCAAGTGATATATGTTGGAATTGGCCCATAGACGATTAGAAAAATCTCATATAGCCTATTCATGCATGCCGAGAAGTGAGAATAAATTTTAGCCCAACATTGACAAAAAAATTAGAGAGACCATTGACAGTTGGAAACGAGTTGGACTTTGTTGTAAGTGAGGGCGTTATCTCACCCACTAAAACATTATAGGAGAAGTGCAAATCACATGTGATGCCAATTGAACTAACATGCTATTTCAATATGCGATGCTAGCTGAATGTTAAATTCAGAAGCATGAAATCAATATATTACCACAATAAACGATCAATACCAACATTCGGGATAAATCCGTGATATACATGTAACATATTCTAGAATTTGCTATTTACTTATACCTAAGATACACAAATCATGTATTTTAAAAAGCACTATCATGATACTTTGTTAAACCATATGGCTTAGAGGTCTTCACCAAGTTACTTTAGGATACTAAAGGTCACCGGAGCACATACATATTGATAACCCCCAAGAGCAAGGAATCACTGTAGCACCTCTCAATGTGGAAGTAAGGTATCGATCCGCAGGAGCAAGAAGGAAAAGTTATCTATTCCCTACAACTAAAGTGTCACAAGTTTTAGTTGATTATGCACTAAACAAGTTTAGAGAACAAGATGGTTGGTTTGATGGATGTAAAAGTGTCCCAATCCTCTTCTTTGTAAGAGGACAAGACAAAGGTAGTAGCAAGTGAAAGCTCTCAAAGAGAGAAAGCCCGATCCTCTATGTAGCAAGAGGACAAGCTCAAGTGTGTGTTTCTTATAGGAACAATGGACATGGTTCATGGGTTCACTTAATCCTCTCTCTCTCTCTCATCTACGGTGATCATGTTATAGATAAAGTACACACAATTGTCATGTTTTAATGGTAGCTTTTTATGACGGCTATATGTCCTAAAACACATAGTTGAAAGAAATACTCATTTGTGTTGCTAGGTCACCCCTCGTAAGGCTAGCGTGGTTTCTCTCACTCCCACATCATACTCTTTCTTTTTACCCCCAGATAAAGGATGTTGGGCGGTACTGTGTCACTCAATACCTATGTCGTGTCACATCGGCCATCCCATACCCACATACATCATACTTCAAAATATGACAAATCACAAAAGCTCCAACACAACGGTAAATGCATAACAAATCATCTCACACCACAATATTCACCACAAAGGTATTACATAGATGACCGTAATCATGTTTGGCAGCTCATACGGTACTAATTAGTGAAGCTCAAGAGAGAGGAAAGATACATAAGTTACCACCACAAACCCAAGTCCAGGGGGTGGACTACTCCCCCTTCATCATGGTGATGATGGTGGAGAAGTTCTTGCTGTAGATGTTGATGATGAACACGCCGGAGGGGGTGGAGCGCTCCGGAGGTGATTCTGGCGGCGTTTCCCCCCTCCGATCTTCTCCGGCGGCAGCCCTCTGTCTCTCTGTTTCGTGGTTTTGTGTTTCTCCGCCGCCTCCTTTCGCGAAATGCCAGGGGGCCTTTTTTATAGGCGTTTTTAGGTCAAGACTATGTCGGTGGAGCAAAGATCGACGGCCACGGAGCTCCGAGGTGGAAACGAGCTGGGCCCACGCGGCCAGGTATTTTAGGCCGCGTGGGACCCTCCCATTTCCAGCCTGTTGGGCTTCTGGTCTTCAATTTAAGCCCATTGCGTTCGTCTCGAAAATTCTGAACCGTGCTCTTTGGCCTTGCCCTTTTTGGAGTCCCGAAGCTCCCGGAAAGTCTGAAACACTAAAAAAGACGTTTTCTGGAAAAACAGGGTTAATTCCAAATAAATGGGAAAACTATGAAATATTCCCAAAATCATTATAAAACATTGATATAACCCTTATATGATGCAAATATGATTGGAATATGAGTAAATAAAGTGCAAAGTTCATGTATGCATTTTACATGCATCACATATACCTAATTTATCAAAGTGAGCCCAAAACTCAAGGATGCATGCTGGGTTCTTTTCAATTTTTATATGATCTCGGGAAATTCGATTTAACCAGTATTTTTAATGGTTATTTTATCTAAAAAGATAATTACAAATGTCAAGATTCTTGCAATCTTGGCTCAAATTTAGTGCATGTGTAAGTGTAAAATTGTAAACAGAAATTAATATATCTTAATATGTAAACATGTTATGTGGTTATTTTATCTTAATGCAACACCAAATACATTTGGTAAGACCATTTGTTGAGAAATGGTTTATAACAATGTAATTAAGTTTAGTACAAATCGGGGGCGGTGCTACTTGGCGACACTCCAGAAGCTCTGGCTCCTGGTCTTCATCATAGACAACAATGGCGAGGCGGTTCCATTCCTGCGATCTCCAGGCTGAGGTCGCCGACGAAGTCACCGCCCTCCGCGAGGCGTCTCCAGGCTGCATCTTGTCAGGCACCGGCTCGGCGGAGGGCACCGGCAGGTTCGTAGGTGACGTCGCATGAGGCGGAGGCGCTGTGGTGGCTGGCCGAGCCCGCTGCTGCTTCTTCTTGATCTCGCAGTTCCGATCAATGCAACCGTTCCCCTTGTAGTGATAGCACCGGATCGGGTCTCTGCACTGGTAGAACTTGTGGCGAGGGGCTAGGCATCGATAGCAAAGCCCGGCCAGCCTGCTCTTATAGTCTCGCACATCTGACAAGGTCCTGACATGGAGATTTTGGCGATCTTTTTGGTGGTTGAGAAACTTGATTGGCCTTCTGCCTCATCTACCTGTGCCAGCGGCGGGAGTCGGCCACCTCCCATCCCTCCTCTTGATCTTGTTCAGACCTTATCAAATCAGAGTGCAGGCCAAGCGAATCGTCTCCCGCAGTAGGAGAACCACATATATGTGTGTTTGATCAATAAAAAACATGAATCAAAGTAAATTTGTCAAATCTGAGTCAAACCATAAGACAAGTCAAGGTGTAATGTTACTTTTATGTCACCAAGTGATATATGTTGGAATTGGCCCATAGACGATTAGAAAAATCTCATATAGCCTATTCATGCATGCCGAGAAGTGAGAATTTTAGCCCAACATTGACAAAAAATTTAGAGAGGCCATTGACAGTTGGAAACGAGTTGGACTTTGTTGTAAGTGAGGGCGTTATATCACCCACTAGAACATTAAAGGAGAAGTGCAAATCACATGTGTGATGCCAAATGAACTAACATGCTATTTCAATATGCGATGCTAGCTGAATGTTAAATTCATAAGCATGAAATCAATATATTACTACAATAAACGATCAATACCAACATTCGGGATAAATCCGTGATATACACGTAACATATTCCAAAATTTGCTATTTACTTATACCTAAGATACACAAATCATGTATTTTAAAAAACACTATCATGATACTTTGTTAAACCATATGGCTTAGAGGTCTTCACCAAGATACTTTAGGATACTAAAGGTCACCGCAGCACATACATATACCTAATTTATCAAAGTGAGCCCAAAACTCAAGGATGCATGTTGGGTTCTTTTCAATTTTTATGTGATCCAGGGAAATTCGATTTAACCAGTATTTTTAATGGTAATTTTATCTAAAAATATAATTACAAATGTCAAGATTCTTGCAATCTTGGCTCAAATTTAGTGCATGTGTAAGTGTAAAACTGTAAACGGAAATTAATATATCTTAATATTTAAACTTGCTATGTGGTTATTTTATCTTAATGCAACACCAAATACATTTGGTAAGACCATTTGTTGGGAAATAATTTATAACAATGTAAATAAGTTTAGTACAAATCAGGGGCGGTGCTACTTGGCAACGCTCCAGCAGCTCTGGCTCCTGGTCTTCATCGTAGACGACAACGACGGCGAGGCGGTTCCATTCCCGCGATCTCCTCGGCGTGAGGAGGCTTGGGGCGGTGATACGTCTCAAACGTATCTATAATTTCTGATGTTCCATGTTGATATTATACCAATTGTTACATGTTTTTATATAAACTTCATAGCATTTTTATGCATTTTCTGGGACTAACCTATTAACAAGATGCCACAGTGCCAGTTCCTATTTTCTGCTGTTTTTGTATTCCAGAAAAGCTGTTCTGGAAATATTCTCAGAATTGGACGAAACTTGGACATAACCTTCTATTTTCCCGACACGTACACGGAGTTCAAAGGAGAGACGGAGGCGACCAAGGAGGCAGCCACGCCAGGGACTGGCGCGGCCCCACCTCCTGCCGCGCCGGGGGGTGGCGTGACCCCCTCGGGTGCCTCCAGACGCCGCCCTTTCGCCTATATAATGCCTTCGTCCAGAAAACCCTAAATACCCGAGCCTCCATCCACGAAAAGTTCCGTAGCCGCCGTCGTCGTCAACCCTAGTTCGGGAGGGTTCTGAAGCTCCTCCCGGCACCCTGCCGGAGAGGGGTATCATCACCAGAGGGCTCTACATCACCATGCCTACCTCCGGAGTGATGCGTGAGTAGTTCATCCTTGGACTACGGGTCCATAGCAGTAGCTAGATGGTTGTCTCTCATCCTTGTGCTATCATGTTTAGATCTTGTGAGCTGCCTATCATGATCAAGATCATCTTATTGTAATGCTACATGTTGTGTTTGCTAGGATCCGATGAATATTGATACTATGATCAAGTTGATTATCAATCTATCTTATATGTTATTTATGATCTTGCATGATTTCCGTTACTAGTAGATGCTTTGTCCAAGTAGATGCTTGTAACTCCAAGAGGGAGTATTTATGCTAGATAGTGGGTTCATGCCTCCGGTAATCTGGGCGAGTCGCAGCAACGTCTAAGGTTGTGGATGTGCTGTTGCCACTAGGGGTAAAACAGCAATGATTTGTCTAAGGATAAATGTATTGTTTACATTATGCACTCTACTTAATGCAATAATCTGTTACTTGCAACTTAATACCAACGGGGAACACAGATGTCAACCTGAAAGTGGATTATTAGTCATAGATGTTGTTGGAGAACGGTCTATGTATCTTGTTGTAATGCCCAATTGAATATCATAGTAGTCATCTTGTCATATATATGCATTGTCATGCGCTCTATATTCATCAATTGCCCAGCTGTAATTTGTTTACCCGGCATGTTAGTTATCTTTTATGGAGAGACACCACTAGTGAACTGTGGACCCCGGTCCATTCCTTTACACTGATAATACAACCAACTGCAATCATTGTTCCTTTTTATTCTCTGCAATTAAACACTATTTTCCACACCATACGTTTAATCCTTTGTTTACAGCAAGCCGATGAGATTGACAACCTCACTGTTTCGTTGGGGCAAAGTAGTTTGATTGTGTTGTGTGCAGGTTCCACGTTGGTGATCGAGTAAACGGCGCCACCAACAACCTTCAGATGTGCCTTTTACTCCTACTGGATCTGACAACCTTGGTATCTTACTGAGGGAAAACTTGCTGCTGCACTGCTTCATACCTTCCTCTTGGGGTCTCCCAACGAACGTGTGCTTTCACGTCATCAAGCAACTTTTTCTGGCGCCGTTGCCGGGGAGTTAGAAGACTTCTGCAAGGGGAGTCTCACGCTTCCAATCTCATTACTTTGTTATTGTCTTGCTGAGTTATTATGTCTAGCTCTTTACTTGCTATCAATGGTTACTTTCCTTGAAACTAGTCCTATGGCTGAAAACAACATGAGAGAGCTTTATGAAATTTATCTTGAGTTGGGACATGAGGTGTTTGAAGAGAAAATTAAAAATCCTATGGAACTTTATTTGCATAACAATCATGATAGTAGCAATGTTATTAGCATACATTCTTTGAACACCATTATTGCTAATGCCATGGAAAGCTCTAAGCTTGGGGAAGCTGGTTTTGATGAAAATATTATTTTTACTCCCCTAGCTTTGGAGGAGGAAATTCGCTTTGATGATACTTTGCCTGCAATTTATGATTACAATGATGGCTGTGATAGTTTAGCTCCCACTATTACTAATGATAATGGCTATATTTATGTGGAGAGTAATGATACTTTTATGCGTGTGAATCATGATAAGAATGCTTTATGTGAAAGCTATATTGTTAAGTCTATTCATGATGCTACTGAAAATTATTTTGAGAGAGGAAAATATGGTTATAGAAATCTTCATGTTATTAAATTTCTTCTCTTTATGATGGAAGTTTTGAGCTTTATTTTGTGTTTCTTTTATATGCTGTTTGTTTTAAGACCTAATGGTCAGTATGAGAGAGGGAGACACGATTTCATATATCTCAATAATATTAAGTCTCCTCTCTTTATGTTAAATTTTTTGAAGTTGCACTTGTTTTGCCTTCCTACGCTAGTCACTTTGTGCTTCATTGACTTGTTTTCTTACAAGACTCCTATGCATAGAAAGAGTGTTAGATTTAAACATGTTTTATATATGCTTCTTGATGCTCTCTTTTACGTTTCAACTCTCATCTTTATGTGAGCATCATAAAAATCACTATGCCTAGCTAAAAGGCGTTAAAGAAAAGCGCTTATGGGAGACAACCCATTGTTTTATTTCTGCAATTTTTCTTTTCTTTTTGAGTCAAGGAGCTGTTTACTTCTGTAACAACCCCTTTGTATCTTTACTTTTTCGAATTGTTGTGCCAAGTAGAGCCTCTAATAGAAAGATGATGCTAGATTTGGATTTCTGCGTAGGAACAGATTTTTGCTGTTCACCGTTTCGTTCTTATAAAATTGCCAGAAAATTGAAAAAATCTGCAAATTTTTGTGCGTGATCCTCAGATATGTACGCATCTTTCGTTAGTCTGAGTTTTTCGATCTGACCAACGTAAGTGTCTCGAAAAAATTCGTCTTTACGGACTGTTCTGTTTTAGACAGATTCTGTCTTTTATTTTGCATTCTCTCTTTTACTAGTGTTGAGTGGAATTCTTTTTTGGGTGGAAGAACTTCACATAACATCAGTGGCAGTAGCTAATGTTTAAAAAGTAATTGTCATGTTTGTGTCCTTATAGAACATGTGAGTTTTTGATTGTGCACTAACCCTCTAATGAGAATTACTCTGAGTTTGGCGTGGCGGAAGTTTTCAAGGGTCAAGAGAGGAGGATGATATAATGTGATCAAGAAGATTGAAGAGCTTAAGCTTGGGGATTGATGCGTGTTAAGTTACACGTCCGTTGGGAACCCCAAGAGGAAGGTATGATGAGTGCAGCAGCAAGTTTTCCCTCAGTAAGAAACCAAGGTTTAATCGAACCAGTAGGAAGTCAAGGGTCTTCTGAAGGTTGTTGGTGGCTGAATGTGGCACGGCGCAACACCAGGGAATCAGCAGCAACGTGGAACCTGCACACAAGACAATCAAACTACTTTGCCCCAACGAAACTGTGAGGTTGTCAATCTCACCGGCTTGCTGAAAACAAAGGATTAAAAGTGTGGTGTGGAAAATGATGTTTGCTTGCAGAGAATTAAAGAGAACAATGATTGCAGTTGGTTGTATTTCAGATGTAAAAGAATGGATCGGGGTCCACAGTTCACTAGTGGTGTCTCTCCATAATAAAATACTAACATGCTGGGTAAACAAATTACAGCTGGGCAATTGACAAAATAGAGAGTGCATAACAATGCATATACAAGTCATGATGATCACTATGAGATTTACTTGGGCATTACGACAAAGTACACAGACCGCTATCCAGCATGCATCTGTGCCTAAATAGTCCACCTTCAGGTTAGCATCCGCACCCCTTCCAGTATTAAGTTGCAAGCAACAGACAATTGCATTAAGTATGGTGCATAATGTAAACAATACAAATATCCTTAGACAAAGCATTGTTGTTTTACCCCTAGTAGCAACAGCACATCCACAACCTTAGAACTTTTTGTCACTGTCCCAGATTAAATGGAGGCATGAACCCACTATCTAGCATAAATACTCCCTCGTGGAGTTACAAGCATAAACTTGGCCAAAGCCTACACTAATAACGGAGAGCATGCAAGATCATAAACAACATAGGCATGATAAATCAATAATCAACTTGACATAGTATTCAATATTCATCGGATCCCAGCAAACACAACATGTAGCATTACAATAAGATGATCTTGATCATGATAGGCAGCTCACAAGATCTAAACATGATGGCACAAGAGGAGAAGACAACCATCTAGCTACTGCTATGGACCCATAGTCCAGGGGTGGACTACTCACACATCACTCCGGAGGAAGGCATGGCGATGTAGAGCCCTCCGATGATGATTCCCCTCTCCGGCAGGGTGCCGAGAAGAGCTTCAGAACCCTCCCGAGCTAGGGTTGACGACGGCGGCGGCTCTGGAACTTTTCGTGGATGGAGGCTCGGGTGTTTAGGGTTTTCCCGAGAAAGGCAATTTATAGGCGAAGGGGCGATGTCGGTGGAGGCCCGAGGGTTCCTCACCACGTGGCGGCGCACCAGGGGTGGGACCCGCGCCACCACATGGTGAGGGCGCCTTGGTTCCCCCCTTCGTCTCTCCTTCGGACTCCGTGTACGTGACAGAAAAATAGGACCTTGGCTTTTTGTTTCGTCCAATTCCGAGAATATTTCCATAACAACTTTTCTGGAATAAAAAACAGCAGAAAACAGGAACTGGCACTGTGGCATGTTGTTAATAGGTTAGTCCTAGAAAATGCATAAACATGCTATAAAGTGTGAATAAAACATGTAGCAATTGACATAATATAAGCATGGAACATAAGAAATTATAGATACATTGGAGACGTATCAGGGATGCTCCCATGGATCACCCCAGCATATTTCAAGAAGACTCAAGCGTCTAAGCTTGGGGATGCCCAAGGCATCCCCTTCTTCATCAACAACTTATCAGGTCATCTCTAGTGAAACTATATTTTAATTCTTTCACATCATATGTGCTTTACTTGGAGCGTCTGTGTGCTTTTATTTTCGCATTGTTATTTTATTTTCTGAGATCAACTTGTTGGATCCTAGCAATCTTGTTTGGGAGAGAGACACGCTCCGCTCTTTCATCTGAATACTCCTATTCTTCACTTATACTTGTTGAGTATTCTTGTCTAGCTACTGCTACGCTTTTAGCTCCTGTTTTTCGTGCATCTCTTGTTCAGAGCTGTTAGTTCTTTTAGAGAAAGTACTCTCTTGCTTCACTTATAATTGTTTGGAGAGTTTGTGTTGAAATAAATTGATTGGTGTTTGGTTGGAACAGAAAATGCTGCATGTGGTAGATGGTATAATGGAAAAGACTTACATATTCTTGTAGATCACTGTCTTGGATAATTTGATACTTTTCAATTGTTTTGAGTTATCAAGTAGTTCATGTTTAAGCTTTTGTATCATGTGGTTAAAACCTATTAGTGAAGAACTATCGTAAAGCTTGTTGAAATTTGGTTTGTATGATTGGTATCTCTAAGGTCTAGATATTTTCTAGTAAAAGGGTTTGGTTAAAAAGGAAGACAGTGTAGAGTCTTATAATGCTTGCAATATGTTTTCATATGAGTCTTGTTGTACCGGTTGATATCCTGTGTTTGCTTCAAATAACCTTGCTAGCCTAAACTCTGTACTGAGAGGGAATGCTTCTCGTGCATCCAAAATCTTGAGCCAAAATCCATGCCACTTGTGTCCACCATAACTACCTATATGTGGTATTTCCTTGCCACTCCAAGTAAATTTTTCATGTGCTACCTTTAAACTATTCAAAACTTTTATTACTTTGTGTCAATGTTTACCAAGCTCATGAGGACGGGGTGGATGTCTTTATGTCACCTGTCAAACAGACTTTACCACCAGACTAGTGGCATATACATCCGCTTATCCATTAATTTTGCAAAAAGAGCTGGCAAATGGGGTGCCCAGTCCCAATTAATTACAACTTTAACCACTTAATTCTCTTCACATTTTTGCCATGATTTATCAGACAAGCAATGATACCAGTGAAATATCTGCATGTGTAAACAAAAGAGAAAAGAGGGATGATCTACCTTGCTGGTAGAAATAACGTCCTTCATGGGAGCCGCTCTTAAAAGTCTAGTTGGCAGGGGTCATATTGTACTTTTTCATTTTCTGATTCGTTGAGAATTAACATACACCTCTCAAAACTTATATTTTTACTCTCTATATGATTTCAAAAACTTAAAAAGCTCTAGCACATGATTTAATCCCTGCTTCCCTCTGCGAATGGCCTTTCTTTTGCTTTTATGTTGAGTCAGTTTTCCTACTTCTTTCTATCTCAGAAGCAAACACTAGTGTCAACTTTGGTGCAACAATTTTTTATATGCTAATATATTGTACTTATTATATTGCTTTGTGTTGACAAATATCCATGAGATATATATGTTGAAAGTTGAAAGCAATTGCTGAAACTTAAATCTTCCTTTGTGTTGGTTAAATACCTTTTACTTAGAATCTATTGCTTTAGAGTTAACTCTTATGCAAAACTTTTTGATGCTTGTCTCGAAAGTACTATTCATGAAAAGTTTTTGCTTATATGATTCAGTTGTTTGCTCATTATCTATTTGTTAGCAAACTATAGACCATTGACCTGGATCACTTCATTCATAACATGTGCTTTACAATACTATTTGATCAAGATTATGATGGTAGCATGTCACCTCAGAAATTATTTTGTTTTTATTGTTTTACCTACTCGAGGACGAGTAGAACTAAGCTTGGGGATGCTTGATACGTCTCAAACGTATCTATAATTTCTGATGTTCCATGTTGATGTCTCAAACGTATCTATAATTTCTGATGTTCCATGTTGATATTATATCAATTGTTACATGTTTTTATATACACTTCATAGCATTTTTATGCATTTTCTGGGACTAACCTATTAACAAGATGCCACAGTGTCAGTTCCTGTTTTCTGCTGTTTCTGTATTCGAGAAAAGTTGTTCTGAAAATATTCTCTATTTTCCCGACACGTACACGAAGTCCAAAGGAGAGACAGAGGCGACCGAGGAGGCAGCCACGCCAGGGGCCGGCGCGGCCCCACCTCCTGCCGCGCCGGGGGGTGGCATGACCCCCTCGGGTGCCTCCAGACGCCGCCCTTTCGCCTATATAATGCCTTCGTCCAGAAAACCCTAAATACCCGAGCCTCCATCCATGAAAAATTCCGTAGCCGCCGCCGTCGTCAACCCTAGTTCGGGAGGGTTCTGAACCTCCTCCCAGCACCCTGCCGGAGAGGGGAATCATCACCGGAGGGCTCTACATCACCATGCCTGCCTCCGGAGTGATGCGTGAGTAGTTCATCCTTGGACTACGGGTCCATATCAGTAGCTAGATGGTTGTCTCTCCTCCTTGTGCTATCATGTTTAGATCTTGTGAGCTGCCTATCATGATCAAGATCATCTTATTGTAATGCTACATGTTGTGTTTGCTGGGATCCGATGAATATTGATACTACGATCAAGTTGATTATCAATCTATCTTATATGTTATTTATGATCTTGCATGCTTTCCGTTACTAGTAGATGCTTTGGCCAAGTAGATGCTTGTAACTCCAAGAGGGAGTATTTATGCTAGATAGTGGGTTCATGCCTCCGGTAATCTGGGCGAGTGACAGCAACGTGTAAGGTTGTGGATGTGTTGTTGCCACTAGGGGTAAAACAACAATGCTTTGTCTAAGGATAAATGTATTGTTTACATTATACACTTTACTTAATGCAATAATCTGTTGCTTGCAACTTAATACCAACGGGGAACACGGATGTCAACCTGAAGGTAGATTATTAGTCATAGATGTTGTTGGATAACGGTCTATGTATCTTGTTGTAATGCCCAATTGAATATCATAGTAGTCATCTTGTCATATATATGCATTGTCATGCGCTCTCTATTCATCAATTGCCCAGCTGTAATTTGTTTACCCAGCATGTTAGTTATCTTTTATGGAGAGACACCACTAGTGAACTGTGGACCCCGGTCCATTCCTTTACACTGATAATACAACCAACTGCAATCATTGTTCCTTTTTATTCTCTGCAATTAAACACTATTTTCCCCACCATACGTTTAATCCTTTGTTTACAGCAAGCCGGTGAGATTGACAACCTCACTGTTTCGTTGGGGCAAAGTAGTTTGATTGTGTTGTGTGCAGGTTCCACGTTGGTGATCGAGTAAACGGCGCCACCAACAACCTTCAGAGGTGCTTTTTACTCCTACTGGATCTGACAACCTTGGTATCTTACTGAGGGAAAACTTGCTGCTGTACTGCTTCATACCTTACTCTTGGGGTCTCCCAACGAACGTGTGCTTTCATGTCATCAGGAGGCGATGACCGGAGGCGGCGAATTCCGGCGAGAAGCGTGGCGGTTGGAGGAAGAAGAAGCAATTTTTGGCGTCGATCTGGGGCGTCCCGACACGATTTTGTCGGCGAGGAGAATGTGAAAGAATGGTGGCTCGCAACAGCACCGTTTGGCATGCCCAGGGAAGGAGTGGAGAAGCAGCAACAGTGAAGACTCGAGGATGACGGGCTCGTCTCTCTCGGGAGTAAGCAACAAGAAGGAAAGAGAGAGCAAGAAAGGAGGGGTGCGTCGCTGGATGGTGAGAGGGTCGAGCTTGGGCAAGCAGGAGGCCTCGATGATCTTCTTGCAGAGGGGAGCTGATGTGTACGGTAGCACATCGAGCGACTACATCTTGACAGTCGCACGCTCGACATAGTACGTGATGTCGCATCGTATGGGTCTCCAACTTCAAAATTATCATCTTCACACATAGCTCCCAAAAGGTACAAATTTGTACACATTGCATGATGATTTCGCATATGGTAGCCGAATCTATACAGAAGATATTCACAAATCATTAGAAGAAATAGAAAATCTAGGAAATATCAGAGAGGGAATTTGACGAGGGGTACACTCATCAAATCCCATGGTTAAGGACCTAGGGTTGAGATTATGGGGAGAGAACATGGTAGTACTGGTAGTTTCGTCGGCTGACAAGCAGAGCCAAAGATTTACCCAGGTTCAGGCCCCTCGGGTGGAGGTAAAGACCCTACTTCCTGCTTGTCTGGTATTGATCGTGTGAGATTATGCGGTTACAAGGAGCTCCGGCGAGATGTCGATCTCGCTAGAGCTTTGGTGGTTTGAGTATGGCTTGCCCTAGATCGGCACCCCTCCCAGCCTTTAAATAGGCTGGGTCTCGGGAGTTCGTAACCGACCTAGTTTACACGTAAGGAAAGTCTAAACCGACTATGCCTATGTCTAATCTTGGAGGGTACTCCATCTTCTTGGGCCTCTTGTCTTGGGCTTCGAGTAGGCTCTTCGCTATTGGGCCTTAGTCGTCACGTGCACCAGGTACCCTCACGGTAGGGTACCCGAGATGTATACCCTTGTCAGTAGCCCCCGAGTACTTGTCTGACTCGAAGAATCGGGCATGGACTCGTTCGTAAGTGCACGTCATATGCTTTGTATTCTGTATATTATAATTGGAATTCCTGTATGAATAGCACATGTTGGCTATGTCGAGTATTTCATCGACTGTGGTTTTTGCTTATGATGATCAAGGGATAATAGCTTAGTAGGCCCAGTACACTCGACGGATCGGGACTGGTTAACTACACATTCGGGTAAAACCTTACTAGCTTTCAATCAAACTCGAGTCCCCGGACTCGAATCTGGAACAAACTGGTCAGATTCGACTAGGCCGCTGAGGTCTTACTGAGTCGATCTGCAGTATAACTTTGAATTTTACCCAACGCGTCCGTCGGGATTTTTCATCATGTCTGCTGACACGGAAAGTATAAGGATTGACGTTGCTGGAACGGTCCTTAGCCCAGCTCGAAAGTTCGGCGGGTCTTACCTTTGCACTATGCGTGCAGCATCCGAGGTATTTGCGACGGACGCAACTCGGGAATGTTTCGAGTATGATTTTATATATGAACTGAGTCGATTCATTTGTCGACTGACCTTTGACATTATTCTATCGGGTGCGCGACAGCGCTCCCGATGGGAGTAGCCCCCGAGATTGTGCTTTATTACTTGTAATGGAGGATAATCTCAAAATCATTGTCTTGAGCATCTTTAGTCGAAGAAATTTTTGATACGCTCCCGATGGGAGTAATATGCCTCAGCCGAAGGAACGGTCGAGTGACCAATTTTGCCTTATCATTGCTTTTTCACACCCGAACCAAACAAGGCAATCGAGTGACCAATATGCGTTGAGCGGACTCGAATGTATTTCTGATCAAAGCGCTTGAGATGACGTCATGGATGACGTTTTTGGCGACTGCGCTGCCTGACACGCGTGGCGTGCGTTATGCTGCGATGGATGGGACGTGACACATAGGTGGGCCCATTTGTGCAGAGCTGACCGAACGACGGTGCAGTTTGGACTTGATTTGACCACTCTGGCCCACTTTTTACGGAGAGGTGATTATGGCTCCTCTTTTTGCGTGCGTAGTGGGCGGAGTGGCCGGCGACGGTTGCCCTCCGCGTTTGCCACGTGTACGGTGAGATTGTGTGCGTAGCGCACGGTTAGGATCTGAATGGCTGTGATTGCCTTTGATTTGTGGTAAATAGGGGAACGGCGCTGGCATTTTTTTTACTAGCCATTTGCTCTGCGCGCCGCCCCTGTTCCATCTTCTTCCTTGCGCGCCTGCTCCATTGCTCTTGTGCCCAAGCTCTTGCTTTCTCTTAGCCACCACCGCCATGGCGCCAAAGAGGAAAGCTTCTGCCTCCGACGCGCCCACGACTGACGCGGCCGCTCTGAAGGGGAAGAAAACTGCGGCTGGCGCATCTGCGGCCGCCGTCGACCTCAAGAAGAGCGACGGCGATTGGATGAAGTCCACGATCAAGGCAGCACATCTCGAGAAGTTCCGCGAGGACGGACTGCTGCCGCCGGCGGACCAGCTTACCGTCCGCGCGCCATCGAAAGAGGTACTCCCCGAGCCTCGCGCAAATGAGCGCGTATGTTTTGCGGAGTTTTTGCCTAGGGGTCTATCTTTTCCCCTCCACGACTTTGTTCGTGGTTTGCTGTTTGCCTATGGGGTGCAGATCCATGATCTCACCCCGAACGGCATTATGCACATTGCCTGTTTTATGGTATTGTGCGAGTGCTTCCTGGGAGTTGCTCCCAGCTGGGCTCTTTGGAAGTCTATCTTCATGGTCCGGCCCAACAACCGAGGCGGCCGAACCTATCCAGTTGGAGGCCTTCAGATCCAAGTGCGCAGCGACACCCGATACTTTGCCCTGAAGCCAGTCGACTCGGCGCAAGGGTGGAGGAAAAGGTGGTTTTATGTGCTCGTCGACCAGGAAGGGGTCCCAGCATTTTCGACTGCTGGTATAGCCGCTAGGACGAAGGCCTGGGACCATGAGCTTTCGACTGAAGAATGGTGGAAGCGGCGCCTCTGCTGGAGACGATTGGAGGACTGCTTAACAGCGTCACTGGTGTGCATCTAATTGCCACCTTTGTGAAGATGCGGGTGTGGCCGCTCCGCGCGCGAGCTCACCCTATGTGGCAGTATGAAGGTCCTCTCGACTCCACTCGAATGAACAAGGAGGAGCTGTCTAGGAGCGAGCTGGTGTCACATGTGCGGTCCATCACCAGCACAAAATCCAGCGAGCCCTGCAACGTCGACTGCCCTGTCGCTCCTTATGGGGCTGAAAAGCCTTTGCCAGAGGTTAGTGAATCTATCGAGTTTATGATCTCCTGCTTTTGTTATTCTGCTATGCATCTTTGTGACTTTCGACTGCTGTATTTTGTATGCAGGGCCACTCGACCGCCTCAACCCTTCCTCCTCTTCCGAAGATGGCCCAACTCATGAAACAGAGGTGACGGTAGAAGCGAAGGGAGGAGACGAATCGCCTCTACCTTCGGCTACCACATCTCCCACAGAAGAGGTTGAAGAGGAAGGGGTTGAAGAAGCACAGACAAGGAGCTTGCCACGACTGATGATGTGAGAGAGGTTCCCACTCGCAAGCGCCGTCGGGCGGCCCAAGTTGTGTCTTCCTCCATGAGTTCACCCGCAAAGGATCAGATGTGAGAGATGACGGAGACTCGGGCTCGTCTCCTACGACCACAGCTGCTCCTTTGGACGTGAGCCCGTTGAGCTCGGCTCCTCCTCCTCAGTCGGGTGGGGAGCTACTTTTTGGAGGCCCAAACTTTGAAGACCTTGACACTGATGAAGAAGAAGAGCACAGGTTTGCTCCTTTTTGTACTAAATTTTTTTTGTGAGTTGATATTTATTCTTTGTTGTATTTCTTTGGTTACTCGTAGTGCCGAGACTGTGCACCCTCCGACTCCTCAACCGAGAGAGCTTCGACTCCAGATCAGCCAGAAGCTTCTCCTGTGGCGGCTGAGGTCGTGAAAACAGTAGCCACGGCCACTACCATTGAGGCCGCCAAGATTGCGAGTACGTCGACTCCAAAATTGGGACTTCTGCTGCCAAGCCTGCGCCTTGGGTTGAACACGTAAGTGACATTTGTCGAGTCCTCATACTGGGACTATTGTGTATAACTTATGCTGGTTCCATGTGCATGCAGCCCTTCTATCTCAACCTGGTGAAATCAGGCAAAGTTTTTGTCCAGGTTGAACAGGAGAGAGACAATCTGCGCGCTGTCATGGAGCAACTCAGCCGTAAGTGTGTTTGACATCTGTATTCGAAGTTCTTTTTGCTCTGTCTTTGCGTTGTCGATTGTGAATGACATCTGGCCATCTATCCCAGGTGACAAGGCATCTGCTGAAACCCGAGTAAAGGAGCTAGAAGAAGCAACCGATGTAGGCTCGGGTGCGGAAGTCGCGAGTTGGCGTGGATCCGTCAAGTCCTGCACACCAACCTTGTTGACGAAAAAATTGAACGAACCAACGGTTAAACCCAAACCTGACTCGAGATCGGAGAAGGCCTCCTGGAATTCTGGCGAGTGTGGCTCGAAATCCATCAGAGGATCCGATGTGCTTTTTGCGGGTGAATCTGGCGTGTTGCCGTTTGTCGAGTGAGTCGGCGAGTTGCCGTGTGCCGCCTGAGCCGGCGAGTTCTGGTTTGTCGATGCAGCCGGCGAGTTGCCGTTTGTAGATCCGATCGGCGAGTCGCCGTTTTCCGATGGAACCGAGAAAACCGTGAGTCCAGCACTATTCTTTCCCACAGACGGCGCCAATTGACGAGGGGTACACTCATCAAATCCCATGGTTAAGGACCTAGGGTTGAGATTATGGGGAGAGAACGTGGTAGTACTGTTAGTTTCGTCGGCTGACAAGCAGAGGCAAAGATTTACCCAGGTTCAGGTCCCTCGGGTGGAGGTAAAGACCCTACTTCCTGCTTGTCTGGTATTGATCGTGTGAGATTATGCGGTTACAAGGAGGCTCCGGCGAGATGTCGATCTCGCTAGAGCTTTGGTGGTTTGAGTATGGCTTGCCCCTAGATCAGCACCCCTCCCAGCCTTTAAATAGGCTGGGTCTCGGGAGTTCGTAACCGACCTAGTTTACACGTAAGGAAAGTCTAAACCGACTATACCTATGTCTAATCTTGGAGGGTACTCCATCTTCTTGGTCCTCTTGTCTTGGGCTTTGAGTAGGCTCTTCGCTATTGGGCCTTAGTCGTCACGTGCACCAGGTACCCTCACGGTAGGGTACCCGAGATGTATAACCTTGTCAGAATTATATGCATTTATGGTTAGATATGGCCAAAATATTATATGCATTTATGAACGTGCATGCAAAGATCAAATATAGAAAATACAATTAATATAAAAAATGTGTGACGCCACACGATGACATTTGTGTCTTCTTCTTATTTTATGGGTTTTTCTACTATACTTTTTTCTTTTTCCTTTTTTTTGCCCCCCATCCCAAGTAATTTTTTTTATAAATTTTAATATTTCTTTTCTAGTTTTGTGACTCTATTTGGGTTTATTTTGTCATGAAAGTTTCCTAGAATCAAGTTTTCTTTCTGAAAGTTCTTATACTTTTGTAAGCTTATTCTTACTGCAATTCCCATAAGTTTCTAATGTCGAAGAAAATTTTGTATTCCTTAATTTTGTTGAACTTTCCATCCTGATCGGGTTGTCAAGTGAACGCTGTTTGTAGATGGATGGAGTATTCAGTATTCACTTGTAACATCCTGAGGGATCGATCGAAAATTCGGCAACAAAAACAGTTGTCTTGTTCAGCATACAAGCACGGTCAAGGATGGAAATACAATAATACGATTCAGTTGATCGCTGAACCAAAATGCAGTCTCATGCGATGTGAAACCGACGAAAACTCTATGTAACATGATTACGGTCTTGACATTGTCGCTCACCCGCTTGACCATGTTTCCATGGTGAGTGCCATTATCACGAGGAGTCCCTCGTTTTCACGCCAGGACTAGCCTTCTTGCCACAAAATACTATAGCAGACAGCACGACGTCGTTGTTTGACAGAACAGTGGACAGAAAGCAGAGTTGGGTATCTTCCCGAGTCCTTTTTTCTACGAGAACTTGCCTGTGGCAAGATGGTTAGGAGGGTGGTTATACCCCTAGCCCATCAGAGTTCAAACCCCAGATTTGACGCTGGTGTTTCTCGTTTAAGACGGAATATTCTTAAGTGGGAGGCGACGTTCCCGTCGACAGCGAGGCGCGCCCGTGGTGACTTGGTCAATCTCAAGACTCGACCCGTCGATTCGGTCGCTCGGAGGTGCTCATAGGGTATGGTGTGCGTGCGTGCGTTCATAGTGATGAATGTGTGCACGTGTATATGAGCGCCTGCATTGTACTGTGTTTCGAAAAAAAATCACTTTTTCTACTTAAACCTGAGCAGCGTTGGCCCGTCTCGTCTGACTGTCAGACTGGACATTCCCTCTCTGATCGGACTAGAGCGACAAGACAGAGGATCCCTCCACGGAAGGAAAGATCGACGGGAAAGGGAAGCACCGCGTCAGGACGACACCGGGTGGAGGAAAGGACGAACCCAAAGTCGCTGGCCATCCTTTAATGGCCGTGGGTGGCAGAGACGTGCACTGCTGCTGTTACGTACGAAGCTTTTTTCTTTTCCGATAAGTAGTGCACTTGCGCACGGAAACTTTTTGGTCCAGAAACTTGAGCACTGCTGCTACGGCATTTCGACGGTGACCGTAACGTGTGCAAGCTAGCGTTGACATCTTCGTCTTCCCTTTCGTACTGGCTGCGTCATCGTTTCTGTAGTGCGCTGCGCGGCGGAATAGAAACGGAAAACGCCTCCGACGTTCGGTTACCACCGCCGGTCGACGCCACACGTTGTTCCCATCCACACACACACCCACAGTGCGACGAGACGAGAGTACGAGACACGTCGACCGAGCCAAACCCCGATCGACCACGGTGCGGTGGTGGTGCGTGCCGAGTCCCCAACCCCACCGATCCCATCGGCAAATCCCACAGATCCCGACGCCCCCACCACACCTCCCCTCCATTCCCACACCAGAAGAAGAAGAACACAAACGGGTGTGCATCACCCGCCGGCCCGCGCCGCGCCATGGCGGAGTGCCGGAGCCTGGTCGAGTTCCTGCGCGCGTTCGAGCACCACCGCAGGGCCGCCGACGCCACCTACTCCCGATCCAAGCGCGCCTCCTCCCCCTCCTCCACCACCACCTCCTCCTGCGACCATTCCTCCATAACCGCCGCGGTCGACGCGCTCGTGCTCCTCGCCGTCCTAACCTCCCTAGGCTTCCTCATCATCCCGCACGCCAACCACCTCCTCCTCACCGCCGCCACGCTCCTCCACCACCCCTGCCTCCCCATCACCGCCCTCGCGGCCGCCGCCGCCGCCGTCTTGACGGTCCTGCTCGGCTGGCAGCTCCTCGGCCACCACGCGCGCAAGTGCGGGAAGCCGCGCTGCAGGGGCCTCAAGAAGGCCGTGGAGTTCGACATCAGCCTCGAGACGGAGGAGTGCGTGCGCGGCCGACCCACGGGCCCCACGCCCGCCGCGCGATCGGCGCTGCTCGCGGCCGCGGGGGCACGGCCCGTGGATATCGGGGACGAGCACCGGGAGCTGGAGGCCGAGCTCCGGAAGATGGCGCCGCCGAATGGTCGCACCGTGCTCGTCTTCCGCGCGCCCTGTGGCTGCCCCAAGAGGCGCATGGAGGTCTGGGGCGCCAAGAAGGTGCGCAGGATCAAGAAGTAGACTGACACAAGGTTCAGATGATACCTTCCTCAGGCATGCTTACTCCTTAGTAGAGTACTACTCCATATGAGTTGCGCGCGCCCTCGGTAATAACTATAGGGAGAGGGGAATAAAAGGATGATAGAAGAAATAGTTACCATATCAGAATACCGGATGATAGACTACAGATTATATGATACTATGCAGAGGATATATGTTACCTTGCTTTTTAATTCTCTTCTCTGTTTATCATGAGATCCTGCATATACATAGTTACATACCAGTCAGTATACAGAAGGTTGATGTTCTTGCCTGATGGTTTTTATTGCCTGATTGATCTCTGCTGGTCTATAGTTTTTTTTTTGTAGTGCCTTTGATGCTGATAAGTTTCTTCTTTGATACCACTGTGTTTACACTTTGTATCTGACAACAGTTTCTGTTCATTTTCCCTTGATGAAATGTTATTTTTTTTACTTGATTCATGCTTTCGTGGGGTAAAATTCTAGCTCCTTCATGGCATGGATGATAAATTTTCTTTTACTATTATTTGCCATGAATTACTAGTTGAGATTGAGATGTTTCTGTATCTTGATCATTGAGTCCTAGTTTGGTAATCCAGTATACTCTTTTTAAAATTTATATAAGATGGCAACCTTAAAATTCGCTTGAACTTCGTGTGAGCAAGCTATGGAATGTCTTCAGTGGTGAAAAATGAACAGCTTAACTGAGTTCAGAATAAATACGTATCCTCGTTATATCTTGATTATGATACGGGGGAGAGAAATCAAGTTCTGGAATTTCTATGCTCTCTGTTGGTCCTCCGATGACATGCTTGTGCCATCTTGATAAGTTTTTAGAGGGTTAATCCTCATATTTGCCCATCACAGTTAATTTTGTATTCTCCTTTCTTTATTTCTTTGACAAATAATTACATATATTGAAGGTAATATAATCTAGCACATTCCTTCATTTTTCTTTCTTTACCTCCTTTCAATAATATTTTGCTCATTTGGCTCATCGGCACTTATGTCAGTGAGTTGTCACCTCCCAGCCTAAGCATACCTTTTGTCACTTCAGTTTATAATCAGAATCAGGTCTTATAACTTAATAATTACTGTAATTCTTATGGTCTAAGATACTTATACTCGGTTAGGCTGTAATTGTACAATTCTTTTAGTTGGTAATCCTTATTATTGTCCTGATGGGAATCTGCATCCAGTGGAGTGTTTGCACACCAACGCTTTCATTTTTACCGACCTTTATTTCCATGGTGTGTTCATGGATTATTCCATGAAAAGAAGTCTAGCATTAAGTTTTTTTTTCAGTTTATATGTTTTCCGATCTTGTCCATCTTGTAGATTGAGCTCTATCTGATGTTATTGAAGTCAAAATAATGTTAGCCTTGTTTTGCATACTGGCTCTGTGAATGTTCAAATCAAGATTCAACCCAAGACATGTTCAGATCTCGTGATCCGTTTGTGTTGGTTGTTCAACTGGTTGCTTTTTATGGTTTGCCACGTTGAGATAAAGCACCCTCACATGTATTTCCTTTCGTCTGTAACTTTAGATACAAACTTGCTGCTGCCTAGCAAATCCGTTGCAGGCATGATTGCTATGTAAATTAGCTGCAAATGCTCTAACCTCTTGGCAGACAGACACCGATACAGTGATATATTTACGTTCCTGGTTTAATAGAATCCCAGCAAGTCTGTAACACAAGCTACTGAAAGAACTTATGATCCGGAGAAAGCTGCAATTGCAGTCCGTACCAAAATGCATGGTCCCAGGTCATGGAAGAAATCAACAGTTACTCTACAATTGAGCAGGTAAGCAGTTCGTCGGGTTCGCTCAGCAGCATTTGATTTGTCCAAGGGAGCACTTTCAGTAGAGCTAACAGTTCACAGGGAACAAGGTGTTTCTGCCGTTTGTCTTCTTTCTGACAAGTAGGTGTTTCTTCCGTTGGTCAGTCCTTCTGGTTCCAATTTTACTTTTTCTATTTTTCCAGAAAAATAATCTAAATTGGTGTGAGCAAGATCATGTTCTGCGTGTACGTTGCTACCTGCACTGGTTAGGTTTAAGACAAGAGCCATGCTTGTGTATACTCAGGTTTCAGCATTTCAGGTGTGTCCGTGTGTGACTGCGAGAGCCCGGTCAGGCAGTCAGGTCGGGCCTGCAGGCAACCCCAAAAGTGCGAACTGCTCAGCCATTTAAGCCTTTAAGGCCCAACAACTAGTAACTTCCAAGGCCTGTTGTCTTGCGGCGGCGATCTGATAAGAGTATCTCCACTATCTGCCCTATTATTCCCTAAAAAAACAACTAGCTGCCCTGTTAGGGTTTAACTATTTTTTTTAGGGTATTTGGCGGTAGAAATCTTTGACCCAGCAGCTGTCTATAACATAAGTTTTGGCATAAAAAATTGGGCAGAACAAAAAAACAGCACCACATGCTACAAATATATAGCACTTGGGCGGATACCCAAAAACATTTTCCGTTGCACGAGCCTCCAACCGCCGCGCCGAAGAAGTTTCCCGCGCCGGACTGGCCGTCCACCATACTATCGCCAGTGGCCGCGCCGCTCTATCTCGCCCCTCCGCCCTTTCATGACACCGCCGCGACCCCGCCACTCCCCCTCCCTGCCACTCTAGACGGTCGCTAGAGCCCCCTATCGCAGACGCTGTGTTTAATCCAGTCGATTCTGTAGCCGCATGGCCGCTGCTCTTTGCAGCTCGTCGGCGTCGTGTTGAGGTCTGCTGATAGACACACTACCGCCACAATCGAGCCTCGTGACGACTGCTTCGGTCGTCATCGACGGCACGACGACGCCGATTATCAGGCTCTAACTTGACATTCAAGTGTCAAACAAAATCCTGCCATATCATTTCCGACTGGTGCAACTACCATCTAGGTTTCCTCCCACTCGTCCGACAGGTGTTCGACGAAATTTATAGAAGATAAATTTTGTTCTTCTAACTATTTTTTAGTTGTGTTTGAAGTAGTTTGATGGAGATGTTCCTTTGTAGATGAGTTCACGTGACTCTAATCATTGGTATGATTCATCGTCAGATGGGGAATATGACTTGGCCGAGTAAGAGGATATTGCTTTGCTCGTGATGGTGCACACAACAAGAGAACAAAGCATGGCGGATCCGGTTTTGGCCGTGAGTTCTTACGAGGAGAATGACAAGAGGCTCACGAAGAGATACTTTCGACACCGGTTTAGGATGTATATGGATTTGTTTCTTCACATTTTGCAATTATGTGAAGCAACATGACCAGTCCTTTGAACAAAGAAGGAATTGTACTAGATTGCTTGGACATAGCACTGTGCATAAGGTGATTGTCGCATTGCAGAAGATGACCTGTGATTCCGGCAGATTTAATTGATGATAACTTGGCAATAGGAGAGAGCACTTCTATCTTTTTTGTCAAATAATTTGCAAAGGCGGTGATAGAAGTGTTTGGGCAAGAATAGGAGAGTTTGATATTATTTGTATGCAATATGTTTGCAACCGTGAAAAATAAGATGTTGTCCTATTTTGCGCCCTATCTATTTTAGAGCAGTTGTTGGAGATGTTCACTTTTCATGCCCTAAAACCCACTTTTTGATGTTGTAAATTTTACTCAACCAATTTTTGATGTTCTAAAATAGGGCAGCTATTGGAGATGCTTTAAGGAAGGTCGTATCTAGCTAACAATTCCTACTTTATTCATGATTCTCGAAAATAAATCATTTCTTTTCTTCCTTTCAAAGATGTTGGAAGGTGGTTTGCCCTGGTGCTCAAAGTCCAAAAGTCAAAAGTCAAAACTAATCGGCCGCTGATCTGAAATTCTGATCCGACCACAGGAAATGGGAGATGTACAAGTGGTATACCAGGAAGTAATCTAAACAACTGACCAAGCAACCTTACCCATATCGGGAAGCACACACCGGACACCACACCAGAAACGAGCTTGCCCCCAACGTCTTGTACTTTGACAACGACTGATGTTAGCAGGAAATTACTTTCCCGGTTCGAGTACTATGATGTGTGAACCTTGCATTACCACTCAAGAGAGCACTGATAATTCGAGTTTATGCAAAGATTTCAGAGCATTAATCTTGTACTCGTAGTAGACAAGTAGTACTAAGAAAATAAGAATTTTGAAGGCATAGTGATAGTGGAGAGTGCTTTTATTCAAATTGTGCCTTCTTTCAGAAAAGAGTAGCCTCGGATCAGGCGCTCATGTCTCGTGTGCTAACCGAGACGCTGTTTCAGATGTAATTTTATTTTTCAGCGTACTGTAGTCAGCCGAATCGCACCGGAGATTCAGAAATGTACTTTAGTCAGAAAGGCGAATAGGACCTCGCGATCTCCGCCACCGCGCCCACCGGTTCCCGTCTTCCACCACCTACCTCCGCACGCTCCCGCAGCTAACCCGCTCCACCACATCTAAACCCAGCCCACACCAAACACCGCAGACCAACCAACCCCCAGCCCGAGCGCCCAACCGGGACAGCCATGGTCATGGAGTACCTGCAGGGGCGGAGCGTCGAGACCATGGCGGCCATCGCCGTCGCGATCGTCGCCGTCGCCGTCGGCGGCGCCTTCCTCCTCCGACGATCCAAGAAGCCCAAGGGTATGTATGTATGCTTGTTTGCGCGCAGATGCATGCATGCTTATTAGACGAGATGGGCGTGATCCATACGCGATCTGGTTGCCGCCGGAATCCGTGGGCTTTCGATTAGTTTTCGCGGGAGCCAGTGGAGCCGTGAACCTGCGAATTCTGACCATTGTGATGATATGCGTGGTAGTACTACTTTTTACTAGCTATCCTATGTCTATGCCTGCTGGACTCGGCCTGCGGAGTGGCCATTTGCAGTCCCAAGCCGCTCACTGTACGGACACGAGAACACGATAAAAGTACAATGGGGTTTACTTTCTTTATTAAGCTGAGCCACTTAAGTATTGTTGGTGCTTGGAGTAGTCTGTGGGACGACCAATTAGGGACTTGTTTTCAGTTTTAATATGTCTCTGTCAGTGAACCTAATGGGTAGAATGTTGCAGCTGTGTTTTGCTCCATTTATCTCGGTTGCTCTTGCTATTTTATAATGGACAGTACTCATGAAGAATGGCCTGGTTACATTATCTAAGCAAACGAGTACGGCTTACCTGCCTAGTGGGCTATTACCTGTTTCGCTTGTTGAGATTTGGATGTTTCTGATGTGAGTTTAATTACTGGACTGCTGGTACTGTGCAATATCTTTTTTATTCTCTTGTTTATTTGCGTGATTCTGTAGCATCTTAGAAGTAGTTGGTTGTGGAATTGTGCGACTCATTCTAGCATCCACTACTTCTTTCTTTGATCACCCAGACAAACAATTTGTGCTGACGCATCATTTCTTATGTTTGGGGCTATAGCTTAATGTCATTGTTGGTGTTCTGTACCCACCATCAGGCTGCTTGGATCCTGAGAACTTCAAGGAGTTCAAACTTGTGGAAAAGACACAAATAAGCCATAATGTTGCCAAATTCCGATTTGCTCTTCCAACCCCTACTTCTGCGTTAGGCCTTCCCATTGGTCAACATATCAGTTGCAGGTTTGAATTCTGTGCTGCTTCTGATTTCTGAATGTTGCTCTCACAATATACCTTTTATCTTAAATCATGTTATGTTTCCTCCTTTTATTCAGAGGACAAGATGCTACTGGTGAAGAAGTAATCAAGCCTTACACACCTACTACATTGGATTCTGATCTCGGAAATTTTCAGCTTGTTATAAAGGTATGCGTTCACTTATTTATAGTATGCAGATTAATCATTTCACAATCTTGAACCTTATCTTTTTGTGCCACAGAATTGTGTGTTAAGCTGTAGTTTCTTCACTCCCGCTTCTTACCATTTTTCTTTTCTTCAAAATGCAGATGTACCCTCAAGGAAGAATGTCTCATCACTTCCGTGAAATGAAAGTTGGCGATTATATGTCCGTGAAAGGTCCTAAGGTAACACTTTTTTTATCCAGCGCGGGTGTTTTTATTTATAGTACACATTCACAATGTCATGCTTATCTGCCCTTTAAGTTTAACATGATTTGTTCCCTGGTCTAGGGTCGTTTCAAGTACCAAGTCGGGCAAGTGAGAGCTTTCGGGATGCTAGCTGGTGGTTCAGGCATTACTCCGATGTTCCAAGTAATTAAAGTTCAAACTCAATATTGCATTCAATGAAGCAGGTTTTTCTGTTCTCTACTAAAAAATTATTTTCTGTTCTCACAGGTTGCAAGAGCGATTCTTGAGAACCCCAATGACAAAACGAAGGTTCATCTAATCTATGCAAATGTCACACCTGAAGACATCCTTCTGAAGGTTGAATCACCTTCCTTTTTTTTAATGTAGAGAGCCTTATTTTTGTTTTCGTGCAGTCATCTGATACAAAATCTATATCTGAGATATGTACTTTCCAACGGTAGACCCATTAGATCAGAGTTATTGTGCACTTATAAGGCTGTATGAGGTATATATCCATTTCGTTTAGCTGTTACTGATAACAGTTGAATGCCAAGTATCATATTTCTCTTTCTACCCACTTTAAGGATATTTTAGTGCAAAAAAGCAAGAATGTTTAGGTAATACAGAAGTTGTGGACAACTTGTATTGCAGTAAAAGGGAAGAAGTCCTACATTGAAATTTGTAACTGAAACCTACATGTAGCTTTCCTAGCTTTCTTTTCTGATGTAGTGTCAAATCTTCTATAACTGATACATGAATGACAGAGTTACTAAAATCAATGAAAAGCAGCATGTGTTTGAGCAAAGAGATATCCTTTTATGATGAATGCACTTCAATGGTAGTGTGGTATTTCTCTTTCGTGCCAAATTGATAGGTCTGTTGAATCTGTGCAGGAAGAGCTGGACATCATGGCTGAGGAATACCCTGACCGCTTTAAGATCTACTATGTGTTGAATCAGGTGCACCCTATGTTCTTCTCAGGTTTTAACTAGATGCTCGTATCAAATCACTACGCTGTGTTTGATGTGTGAAAGTGAGCTAGTAGTTTCGTTTGCAAACAATGAAATCCAGGACTCGACGTTCTCCATTTATCCTGGGAACTAGCAGAAGTAGGTGCAGAATTTCAGCTATGAGTCTCATGACCATAACATAGGGTTTGTTGTTGATTGTTAAACACACGGTAATCTAGCACTGCTAGATAATTGCAGGACGGAGCTGTATGCATAAAGATGGTCACACAGATAGGTATTAAGTATGGTCGGGCTACTTAAAATGATTAAGGACGGCATGTGTAAAAGATATTATTGATTGGGCGAAATTTGAGTTTTGAAATATAACAGCATTATTAATTTGTCTTTTATCTGCTTGTCTGTGTGTTCGCATTAGTCCATGTTACAGTCTCTCACGGACAACAATGACTCCCATCGTACTACCAAGGCATTTGCAACAGATTCTGATACTGTCGTTTGCTTGTGCAGCCTCCTGAAGCCTGGAACGGTGGTGTCGGGTTTGTGTCCCAGGAAATGGTTAAAGCACATTGTCCAGCGCCCGCTGAGGATATTCAGGTAAAACTCAAGTGTTCATTCCTCGGTGGTTTTTCAGGAAACTACTATCTGTATCGTGATAACGTGTCTTTTTTTACCATTTCAGATCTTGAGATGTGGCCCTCCTCCGATGAACAAGGCGATGGCTGCGCACCTTTTTTTTTTTTTTTTTTTTGCGAAGACAAACACAGATTACAGCGGACAAGTTACAAAGAGGCCCTCGAAAGAAAACAAAATTACAGCCCAGTCCTTTTGCAACTCGACGACGCCGGAGACGACGAACGCTGTCGGTGGCGCGCCGCTGCTCAAACTCCGCTTGAAGCCTTGGATCCGGAGCCCCCCTAAGCAGGCGGGAAGTCGCCGAGCACCGATCCCGGAGGATCTACGCCTGAAGACGCCGTCATCGTCACGCCGCTGCACCTCTGTGTCGATCTGGTGTTCATGCACCGGATCCGCCGTCTCGCGGAAACCGGCGAAGGGGAAGACGAGCCGAACGACGCCGAAGGGTCGCGGACTCGCTGTAGGCGGCAGGTCAACGCCGGAGCTCCGCAGAGCGCCACCGTCGAGGAAGAGGACCACCACCTGCAAAACACAAACCGACTGCACCTCCTCCGCCATGGCGCCGCCGGCTCCAACACAACTCACACCTAATACACATAAGCACAGATCCGGCGATTCCCCGTCCTCCCGCCGCCGGAGCGGCCGCCGGAGGGCGGGGAATCGCGCGGATCGACGGCGCTGCGCTGGTGCGAACTGAAGGTCCAAAAGGTCGCCCCCTCTCTACTGTAGACGGGTAGGGGAACGCTCCAAGGTGCGTCTAACAAATAGAAGTTTTTTGATGGCTGCGCACCTTGAGGAGCTCGGATACACAAAGGAGATGCAGTTCCAGTTCTAAGTTTCCGGAGTACCAAAATAAGGCCCCCACGGCCTACATTATCCCTTGTCATGTCGACGACCCCTTTTGATAGCTTACAGAAAGCGATGCATGATTATTCGTGATAGCTTACAGAATTCTTGTACGGAGTACCTCTATTTTTGTGGGCAAGTGTTAGCTGCACAGTTTTTTTTTTTTTTTACGGAAAACATCGCCAGTCTGTTTTCATTTCATTAAGAGGAGTAAACGAGTACAAATTACTCAAAACTGAAAAAGAGAAAAAGAAGAAGGCAGCATCTCCACCCGAGAGGGGTGGAGAGAGCAACAACAACAACACAACACACCCGAGCACAAGAAGGAGAGGGCCCACATGAGATGCTGCACAGTTTGTCACGGGCCCACATGTCCCTCGACTCCACTTGTATTATCGGTTTGAAATGTCAAAAGTTATAACAGCATCACCCAGTGGTGAAACTTTGTATCCCCAGTCTAATATGATGGTACCACTGTTCAAGGAAGTTAAAATGGTTTCTCTTGATATGCTAAGGAATATTTGGCTGCGTCGTGAGACGAAGTTAAAACGGGGTCTCTTGATAAGGAATATTTGGGTGAGTGGGTTCTCTGTAATTTTATAGAGGTGTAGGTTTAAGTAGGAATTTGGTCTGTGTGCTACTGAACTCAGTTCCCTTCCCTTGTACTCCCTCCGTTTCAAATTAGATGACTTCCACTTGTGCACATACGGATGTATCTATACTTGTAACATGTCTAAATACATCCGCATGTAGATAAATGGAAGTCATCTAATTTGGAACGGAGGGAGTAAAAAAAAGGGCCAGTTCTGTTCTATTCCGTCCTGTTTATCGTGGTGGTGGCACTTCGAGAGCCTGGTTTGAATGGCAGATATGCAGGAAATTTAGCACATCCCAAAACGGCCCAGAAATTTATAAGCAAATTCCCCGTTCACAGAACTAGCCAGTCTCAAGCAAGCAGCTCACGGAACTGGCCAGGAAGCGGCTAAACCCCAGGACCCCCGACAACGCACTCCCCATTTCCCCCTTATCCGAAGGACCGCTCCTCTCTTTCCCCTCCCTAAAACCCCACGCGCACACAGCGGCGGCCATGGCGACGGCGTCGCCGCCAACCTGCTCCCTCCTCCTCCTCCCGTCCTCCGCCGCCATTTCCTCCGCGCGCACCTACGCTAGCTGCGGAGGAGCACCCCGTTTCCTCGCCTCCTCGCGCTCTGTCTCGGCCCGCCGGCCCCTGTCCACGGCCTCCTCGCCTAAGGTCGCCGCCCCCGCCGCCGTCGAGATCCCGGAGGAGTACGTCGATGAGATTGAAGCGGTCAACATTGCGCTGGACGTCACCCAGGTGCGTGACCTATTCCCACCCTTACGAATTTTTGTGCTTTTTAGTGGTACTGGTGTGGGAAACCGTAGGGTCCATGGGTGGCCTCATTAACCGCACGGGAAAGCTGGCTGAGGCCATTAAAAATGGTAATATTGTGCTTGGGAGGAAGTGGGTGTTCGATTCGGGATTGTTACATACTTATTGCACTTTTTTCTACTCGATTTGGCTGCAAGCATCTGGTGTTCTCACTGAAATATGAATCTAAAAAATCAATGAAGTAGATGCTACTGGAATCCCATAGTTGATTTAGGTCGTTTTTCTATTTTTTACGAACTAAGCGCGTGCGAGGGATACTTGGCTAAACCCCAGTTTGTTCTGATATTATGTTGTCTATCTGTGGATCAGCTAATCGGGAAGACCCCAATGGTATACCTAAATAATGTTGTTGAAGGTTGTGTCGCTAATATCGCGGCAAAGCTTGAGTACATGGACCTTGCCGAAGCGTCAAAGACAGGTATGCATCGTTATCGAACCATATTATGCAAATGTTGTTTGTATCAACGCTCATTCAACATTTTCTTGCAGGATTGCATTAAGCATGATCAATGACGCGGAAGAGAAAGGATTGATTTCTCCAGATAAGGTAGTTGTGTTTATATAATTTTGGAGTATTATCATCATGAAGGCGCCTACTTATGCACATACTTTAAACCTCTGCAGACCATTTTGGTAGAACCAACAACTGGGAATACTGGCATAGCCCTAGCTTCAGTAGCTGCTGCTAGAGGATACAAGCTGATAGCAACTATGCCTTCATCAATAGATGTTGAGAGACGCATTCTTGTACGCGCATTTGGAGCAGAAATCGTGTTAACTGATCCTACAAAAGGACTAAAAGGAGCTCTTGATAAAGCTGAGGAAATAGTTTCAAAGACACCAAATGCGTACATGTTTCAGCAATTCAACAATCCAGCTAACAGTGAGGTTGAGACTTCAAGCCGTTATCATTTAATCATGTCATCTGTAACACGGCACATGTGAAATTCATTCATTTGCCAACTTCTTTAAATTATATATTGAGAAGCCACTTGGGTAATTACAGATCCACTTTCAAACCACAGGCCCAGAAATTTGGGAGGACACACTGGGTACTGTTGACATACTTGTTGCAAGCATTGGGACAGGCGGTACTATTACCGGCACTGGGCGCTACTTGAAAAGGATGAACAAAGATATTAAGGTTTCCACTTTTGCCTTCATCAAGTTGTTTCAGTTTTAAGTAAACTGCATTATAGGGATTATCTTGTGTGTTAACTTGATTGATTGTTCATCTTTGTTCAATTTTGTTCCATTATTATTTATCCCCCTGCCGTTGTTGGTTGATGGTCTCATTTATTCCATGATTTAACTTTGTGAAGTTGCTTGAATGCTCTGCCAAAAAGTGTAAATCAAAATTTTGAAGAATATTGAGGCCTTTAGGAGAACTTACATGCACTACTAGTTGTACTGCGTTCGACTATTATTTAACTAATATAGGAAAAAAATAGCAGTATCATCCTTCTTTTCCATGTTCCATTCTGAAGTTATTTATTGTACTATCATAATTTATAGAAACACAGTGATGATTTCCACAATGTTGATGTCGATATATCTGTGATTTATCTGACATAGGATCTGCCTAAAAGTTTGTTACCTGAAACTATGCCCATATATTTTATAGTAAAAAATGTCTGTTATAGGTTATAACATTTGTTGTGTCCTGTCATCATCAGATCATCGGGGTAGAACCTGCTGAAACTAGTGTGATTTCTGGCGACAGCCCAGGTATATGCAATAGCACATAGAAATTGAACGTATTTGAGAGATGAGATTGTTAGATATTCTTTCCTTGGAATTTACACCTCTTTGGTTAATGTTACAATGACAGGTTATATTCCAAGCATATTAGATGTTGAGCTGCTCGATGAGGTTGTGAAGGTCTGAATGCCAACTTTAGTACTCTGTTTATGCTTGTGGATTGGGTTGAACATCAGAGTTCTTATAAACTGTTACGGTAATTATGATTGTTGAACTTGCATGCAGGTTACCACGGGAGAGGCAGTTGATGTTGCAAGGCAACTTGCACTAAGAGAGGGCCTGCTGGTAAGCAACTGCACAACTAAATAATAGTTACCAATTTGGCTTTTTGTTTGTGGTAGCATTTGCGTTAAATTCACCAAATTGAGATCCATGACTTTTTACGTTGGTTGTTTTTACAGGTTGGCATTTCATCAGGTGCTGCAGCAGTCGCTGCTATGAACGTGGCCAAAAGACCGGAAAATGCCGGAAAGCTGATTGTGGTGAGATATTTTCATCCATTCGAATTATAGCATGTCTAGCGTTTTAAATATTGAAACGTATTCGTTTCTACCAAACATCCTCCTATGATCAACTCAGATGTTTAATTAGGCACATGAATTTTTTCAGGTTATATTCCCCAGCTTTGGAGAGAGATATATCTCCAGCATTTTGTTCCGTCCGATATATAACTCAGTTCGAAGAATGAGGAAGAGATAACTAACTAGCAGTTGCCACTCCAAGAATGATGAAAGTTATCGTTTGTAAACCCGACAGGCTTCCATGGCATGACAAATTTGAAGAATCGAGTCCCTGGTAGATGCAAATCAGGCAGGACCTGAAGTTTTGAAACGCAATCACCGAATTGCACACAGTTGCTGGCAAGTGGGCTGCAGGACTGGAACTTGGTTCCAGGAAAAACCGAGCGAAAATGATCTTTTAGCGTATGCCATCTGCCTCAAACGTCATGGCGAAATATGAAGAATTAGATGCTTAGTATCTTTCTCCAGTAGTTTAGGACCCGGAACAGAACAGGACGTCTGACATGATATTTCAGCTGATCTTACCAAACAAAACTTGTTCCTTGTTCTTATTAGTTAGACTTGTTGTATGATCTTATCTCTTATTTGGCTTATGGTTCACAATATTATCTTTGTTCATCGTGAGATTTGAGAACATTTTGGCAGCATGTTCGTCTCTGTAAAACGCCCATAAATCAGATTAAAATTCCAGGTTGCGTGTGACCTGATGATGTTTTCAGGATCCGAAACAGACTATTTGAAAGTTCGGATACGGGTTTGTAAAACAATTAATAAGTGCCCATAATAACCAAAATTGTGAAGATGCATCTGCAGTTTTAATTGTGAGAATCATGTATCTGCCGGTGAAAAAATCCTCGGAGAAAAACAGATGCCTGGGAGATAAAACGTTCAGACACGTCAGTCGGCAGGTGCGGTCTGGAGACGTGCCTTCCTGATTTCTCTAGCGGTAGCGGTCTAGCCCGCCGAGCTGCCGAGGGAGGCGCCGACGAAGACCTCCACGCCGAGAGAGCCACCCTCGGGAAAAGCGGGATAGCTAGCTGCCGCTGCACCTGCGTCGCCGCCGTGCGTCCCCAGCCGAACATGTCGGCGTCCGATCTCCCCGACGAGCTGTGGGCGCGCATCCTGGAGCTCGGCGCTGCCTCCGCCGCGCTGGGGTTCCGCGACCTCTGCTGCCTCGCCATCGCCTCCCCCCGCCTCGGCCGTCTCTCGCTCCACCCCTCCCTCTGGTCGGGCCTCCTCTCCCGCGACTTCCCCTCCCGATCCCAATCCCAGCCCTCCTCCTCCTCCTCGCAGCAGCAGCAGCAGCAGGTCGACCCCAAATCCCTCTACCAAACCAAGTAATTTCCCCTCCCAGCCCTCCTCCTCCTCTTCAGTTTGTTTATTTCCCCGTCTGTGCGAGTGACTCATGCTCCGATGCTGCAGGTTCGAGAGGCACAAGGTTCGGATGGCGAGGGCGAGGCTCCGGGTGGCGTTAGAGGCGGAGTATCGGCTGCTGGCGTGCCGGAATCGGCTGACGGAGCTGGAGCGCTCCATCTGCGCGGAGGGGGATAGGATGAAGGCCGCCGCGCAGGAGCTGGACAACCTCGAGAGCGTCAGGTCGGTTGTGATTCCTCAACCTGTGTTTATTCTCCTTGATGAGCAGAATGCGTTCTCGATGCTATCAGTCTGATGTGGTGTAGTGTTTATAAACAGCAATTTACCTGAGTAGCTAATGCAGTGAGTACAAAGAGCCTTGGAATTTTTTGGGGGAGTGGAAATCATTCAGCTATCCCCAATTAATCAATTATAATGAGTACTGAAGTGCCCGTAACTATAACTATGTAGGCATTATGGGACCAAAAGGTATAGCTCAGGACAGTCGATTACATGATATATTGAGTTGTTTCTGCTACCCTTTGAAAGAGGTTGGAGTGGATGTTTGAATTCCTATGGGATTGAGCCATAGGTATCCAATCAATAGGAATTTTGGCATCACCATTCCTTTGATCCAAAGGAAAAATTCATAAGGATTGTAATCCTAATAAAATCCTGTGAAATTCCTACACCTGTACATGGAACTAAGGAGGTGTAAAATAGTACTAAAACTTTCCATGTCACTTAAAGGCAATATTGCAGATAACTCATACAATGATCGTGTTGTAGAAAGTCTATTTTTGGCAATAACTACTCGTGAGTACAAATTATAGATGATCTGACCTCCATACAACAGCAAAACCACCGTCTATAAGTTGTCTGTAAAAATCCTACAGACTGTAGATCTACTGACAAACTATTTCTCTCTCCTCTCTTTCCTCCACATCACTAAAAATCCTATGTGGCAACCCTTACAGACGGCTGAGTGGACACTGTTTGTACATGCCCTTATATAATCTCAGTGACCTCCTGCTGTTGCCTGTTGGTCCTATGCTCTAACTTAAGGGCTCCTTTAGCAAAATAGTCTCTTGCACTCCTGTCCAGTAGTTGCTTTTAAGCTGAAGTAGGAAAACTCTGATTGTCTCGTATGAATGCTTCAGCTATTGGAACTTGTACCGGCCCATTAAATTTAGAAACACCTTCATTATTATTTTATTGTATCAGGGTAAAAGGCTCCTGTGTACACTTTATGAAGGGATTCATTCAAACAGTGCACGAATCAGTTGTACCTCATTTGGCTACATTCAGGTTTGCTGTGACTGCATGAACATGAAAGCAAAGCAACTCAAACGGCTTCTGCCTGCAGAAGTAAATGATACATATTATAAATAGCGGATAGAACACCAAGAAACATGTTCTTCAGTCGAATACAATCATATCTTTCAAGTAGGATGCAATCCAGACCTTTCACCTATTCTTGCATGCATTTAGCTCTTCGGTAAAGATGTTGCTTAAATGGCTCTCATTGACACAAAATACAAACCTTTTTGAAGCACCTCATTAGGAATTTAGGTTTGTAGGCAATGCTTATGGATGTGACTGGGCTTGTTTTAAGCATTAGCTTGAAGTGCTGGGACAGAGTTGAAACTCGACAGGCACTTATGTTATATAAAATTAAACACTCTGTTATCTGCTCTCCTAAAAGCAAATAATATCTCCAATGGTTCTCAGTCAGGGAAACTGAAAATTTAGACTTCGATATAAGAGTGCACCACGTTCTTCATTTTTTGCTTATTCTCGTATTTTTGTGCATTTTTTAGCCTAATTCTTGTCTAAAATGTTGACAGGAGAGCTTCTGTGGCATTAAACGTGTGGCAACCACAAGTTGTTCGTGGGCGCCAGAAACAGTTGGTTCAGCAATGCACTGTTCCTGTTGATTCTCGTCTTAGTGATCTACACATGGAACTGAAAGTTTGTAAGCAACAAATAGCAACTTACAAGAACGCTTATGTATGTGATCTTCGATTTTACCAATAATTTGAAAGATTAACAAGTCTAGCCTTACTATAGCTGTGCTTTTGGTTCTTTTGTCAGAACAAGGAGAAGCTCAAGCTGAAAGAGTATGAGGAAGCAGTGAGACGAGCAAAATATCATCCATTGCAGAATAGTAGTCATACAAGCCCAACTGTTAATGAAACACAAGCAAAGAGGAAGAGACTGAAGTAAGACTATTCTTCGCCATCAGATTTTCCTTTACCTCAAGGTGCCAACAAATAGCTCTCCATAGTTGTTAATAGCGACAACCTTAAGCCCTTAACCATACTATTCTTCCCTCTGTGGTGTCATTTTTTAATTGGAATTTGCCCTCACATAGTCACACTCATTCTCGACATGTTTTGTTTTCAAGATATAGAAGAGCATTGTGTAGACACATACTTCATTCTGAAACGACACCCACATTTTGTTATATGCATAACTGTAGTTGAAATGGATAAGTAGCAATGGGTTGGGTATGCATTGTGTACACACATACTTCTTTCTGAAATGTCACGCAATGGGTTGGTATGCATTGTGTACACACGTACTTCTTTCTGAAATGACACCCAATTTTTTTATATGCATAACCATAATCGAAATGGATAAGTAACAAATTGGTTGGTATGCATTGTGTACACCCATACTTCTTTCTGAAATGACACTCACATTTTTTATAGCAATGGCTTCTTTTGGGGGAATTTAGTAATACCAGCTTGTTTTACTCTTCTTTTTTTGCAGATAAAGGTATCTTGTAGCAATTGAGAACGAATCGAGTCAGATGGTTCTATTTCTCAACCTCTACCAGGACCACTTGGCTAAAGTATGTTTTTGTTCGTCTACGAGCATCCTACCTGCAGTGGAGGAGCTTGCTCAAGAACCGAGAGCCCTGTTGCATTGCGGTGCTAAGACATATATGCATCTCGGGAAAAAGATGCTGATGACTGTAGATTCGTCGACGTGTTCGTTTCATTGCGCATGTATGCACATTGCACATGGTGTACGTGGCATTGCTCCTTGCGAGGCAGAACGGTTGAAGCTTAGCTGATCTTTCCAAGTAGCCGAAAGGAAGAATCCTATCCTCCTCCGGTGTACCGCCCAGCTGACAACTACCCATGGCACAATGACAAGGACGCCGACTATTTGTCAGAGCAGAATAGTCTGGCCCGGGTGCTTGCCTTGCACGAAACCGGGCGGTCAACTGTTCTACAGCAGAAGGATGACAGATCTGACCCGATTGCTCGAGTTGAGTGGACCTGTTGTTTTCTTCTAGAGACGTACCGCACTGTATGAAATTATGTGTTGTACATGTTGGCTCCTGTTTAGTGTTTGGATATGCTGCTGATAGTGCAGTTCGTTTATCTGTATGCTAATGTCAGTAACATTTCATCACGATTGATAAATGCGTATTGCTTTGGTCCGCTTGGGCTCATATGCGGATATGCCATATGACTTCTTATTTTTTGAACTGATATGCCATATGACTAGGAGTAACGCCACGGTAATTGGTATGGATGGCGTCATGGCGGCTAATCTACGTGGCAGGCTGCCAAGATAGCGACCTCTTCACAGCCTGCATCCCACTTCCAAACCTTTGTTTAGTATGCCCATCGATACTTAGCGAACACACCTTTGGCATGACGCCCAAAACGGGAGAGGAAAAGATCCCAGTCAAAAAAGATACTCTTTCTGTTTCAAATTAATTGATTTCTATTTGTCCACACGTGGAGTAGCCGTGAAGATCATGCCTCCTATCCATCACGATTTTTGCCTGGTCCAAAACGAGAAAACGAAAACCGCCACTCCACCTCCCGTCCCCATTCCCCGGGTCGCCTCCTACGTGGCACGCCTTCCGTGCCGCATCTTCCCGCCGCGCTGTTGACCCGAGCACCTCTCGCTGCCACCGGGCCCCACGCGCGGTGTCGCCCAGCCTGTCACCCACCATCCTTGTCGCTACCCGAGGCCCCACCTGTCAGCCATCAAGATATAAGAAGGATCCGAACCCGTCCCGGCCTCTCCCCGTTCCAATAGCCACTCCGCCTCCGTCTCGTCCTGATCCAATCCCCAAATCCGCTCCCCGCGCTCACCGTCGTCGACCTCATCTTCTCCGGCGACCCGAACCGAGCTCCGATCCGGTCGATCCATGCGCAGGGCGTGACCTCTCCACGCCCTCCCGTCCCGTCTCCTCCGCCCGCAGGTGGTATCTGGTCGCCGGAACCCGATCGACAAGTTGGATCTCGCGGAGACCCCGTAGCGGTGCGGCGCCCACCGCGAGGATACATACGATGACTGCGGCGCGAGCCGCCTACCCCTGCTGCCTCCGCGCCGTCGCGTCCGCGAACTCCTCCGCCGCCTTCCCCTGCTCGCACCGCCTCAAGCTCTCGTCCTCGCATCGCTTTAGTAGTAGTAGTATCGGTAATAGTAGTAATTTCCTCTGACGTTTGCCTCGCCCTCGTCGCCCACGACCTTCGGTTAGATCTCGTTGCTGCGCTCGTTCTGGGATTGTCTGGTTGTGAGGGTTCGGTGCTTGGTCCCTGGGTTTCCTGTTTGCGGAAGTTTGGTTTCTTCTGGGTTTGATCCGCAGGCCCCGTGTGTTGGAGCTCGTGGTTGCTGCTTCTCCGACGAAAAAGGTATGGAGAATATGCTGGTTCCATTTTTTGAAATTGAGAAGAGGCCAGTTTATTGTTCTGGTGGAACTGCAAATGACATGGATTTGTTCAGTTATTGATCATGGAATCACGATTCCTTCGAATATCTATTAGACTATTACGATTAACTTATATAGTTATACACCTAAACTCTTTATTTACACCGTGTTGAACATTGTAGTCCGTGCTCTTGAGACTTTTATCATTTTTGTGCTTAGTTGCTTGATACAGTACTGATAGATAGGTTATTGATTTACCTATTTTACCAGAAATATTGCATCGGATTATATTCACTTGAAATGTGAATAATATATATCCATAGGCATATATGTGCACCTATTTCTATTATACGGTCCTAAAACTTTGTCCAGTAATCTTTGTGTGGTCCATATATCCCTTTAATTGTTCTAAGATTTTTTCTAATCTAATCTTTGTACTGCTTAACAGGAAGTTCTTTTCTGAACTTGGGATTAAGCTTGTGGATGGGCGGACCTTTGGTAGGCTCCAGTGCCGAAGGTGTGAGCAGCAGCTCATGTCTCCGCCCCAGCACCTGCGAGCAAGCAGGTTTTGAGCACAGCTCGTGTGCCTGCCCTGATGACGAAAGTTTTGAAGCTATAATACCGTGTGCACAAGATGATTTGGCTGTCGAGGAAATCAGATTAGCTCTTGCTGAAGTGATGCAGGTCTATGATAACAATGATGATGAAGGGACAGATACGAGTGAAGACTCTGATGAAAACGAGGATTCACTTTCTCTTGAATCAGATTCAACTGATGACTTGGTGGATGTGACACTGAACTGGTCACATCGTCACCCTCCCTTAATGCAATCCATCTGAATCTTCAATTGGAATATCAGAGGTTGGAAATTATGTAACAAAGGTAAGTATTTGATTGATGTAGAAGTTTAGACTCTTGTTCGGCTTATCTTGCTACTAGTTACTAGTCAAATTGTCTGTCTTGTTACTTCATACCAAATCAGTATTAGGTCAATAGCTATGCAGCTATTAACACTTATTTTTGACATGTTGCCTACTCGCCTCTGGCGTCTTATAAAAAATCATTACTCCTACTTGTTTAGAATTCCGGATAGTAAATGTAATTTTGCACTAATGGTAGGAGGAGGTATCACTGCTTATCATTTTTTTGTGTAAACTGATTGTGTTGATGCCACAATGCCAGTAGTCATGTCATGTTGCATATTTGTCTGCTTAAATCCGAGAATGATGTTCATTGTTTTCTCTTATTTCTTCTTATTTTTTAGCTCATTATACCTGCCTGGAGTATGCCTACTGAATTCTGTGAAATCAGTCTGACCCGATAGGGCTGTTGTTCTCCAATTCTTGTGTTGCTTCTGTGAAATGTTTTATTTTCGACATGGATGGACCATATCATGATTTGTAACATCTATTGCATATGCAGATAACCCCAACGCTGGTTTCTGCAATGAAGGGAAGCCGGGCGAAGCGTGGCATTGTCACAAACTTGAGTGTTTCATGGGCCCCTGATGTCTATGATCCCCATGTTACTTCTGACTCACACACTGTGAGGCCACACCATAGAAGTTCAAGGAAGAGCCACTACAAGTACAAGCCCCCAAAGAGCAGCAGTAGCAGCCGCAGTAGCAGTGGCAGCAAAAAGGACAAGAAGCATTCTCACCACAGTAGCAGCAGCAAAAGAGATAAGAAATCTTCTCACCGCAGTACCAACGGCGGCAGCAGCAGAACTGACACTAGTGATCTTCAACATCGCAAGGCATATGGCAGCAGCATCAGCAGCCGAACTGACACTAGTGATCCTCTGCCTGGCAAGGCGTATGGCAGCAGCAGAATTGACACTAGTGATCCTCTACATGGCAAGGCATATGCTAGCAGTATCAGCAGCATTGAGAATGCTGTTCCTGAATACCATAAGATATCTCTATGGCTGCCACCACATAGTGTCAAAAAGGAGAGGCTGTGCCCCCCGCACTGTACTGAAGACCATTGAACAAATCAAGTGTAGCGTGAGCAGCTGCAAGGAGCCACCCTTAAGCATGCTATCGCGCCAATCTGTGGCTGCAAAGTACAAGGGGATGTTTTCCTTTTGGGGTCAGAACCAACTAGCTTCTTAAGCATTTGTGACCTCTTGTGTGCTATCACAAGCTGCTTCCGGGTATCAGGCTACCAACAAAGCCTTACTTTATTTATGTTTCTGTCTGAACTTCTGGGCTGGTGTCTCATTCTGTCTAGAACGGTTTGCTCCACATTTGTTTGAACGTCAATAAATATGGTTTTTAAAAAATGTTGATTAAAGCATGTACGTCCTTGTTTTTTTACTATTCTCCTCGTGTAATCAGCACATTATGTGTGTTACTATTTTGTATGTTTGAATTTTACATTGTGGATTTTTCAGTTTATTTAATCTCTTCACAGATCAGAAAATCACTGGGAACATCCAGGCACATCTGAGACATTATGCAGAGAAACTGTAATAGTGGCATGTCGTGATATAACCATTTTCCAAGTTCACATCGAATCACACAATTTCAGCACTATAAATCGCGTCCTTCAAATCCATACGAACTTCGGCTGTCCAAGGCTCCTGCGCGTCTAGTAATCATCCATCAACCGAAAAGTTGAATCGTGCCTCAAAGCCGAGCAAATTCACTTCCAATTCCAGTCGACAACCCAGCGACCTTGCCTGACAAACACGCCTGTTCTAGTGTCCAACCTTGGATAACTTGAACAAGCCTGCTCTTCCAGTGGTCTGAAGCTCCTAGACCTTTTTGCCTGCCGAGAGCACCATGTGGAGGGTTTAGTAGTGACATCTTGGCCCATCAAGTAGAATCACTAATAGAACATTTAAATGCTTATGCATGATCATTGACCAACATGTAGAGATTGTGTTTCAAACGATGCAAGTATGCAACTAATCTTTGTTAAAGCATGGAAAGAGACCATAACAGAGACATTTAAACAAGTCGTGACAGCAACACAGTCGCTTCCTCTTTTAGGTTATGTCAGTTTGCAGAACATCCGCTCATCACCAAGTTAGATATGAACGACATGAAGGAAACGTCAAATTACGTAAAAAAATCAGTACCTGTGGTGTAAAAAAATTGTTGCATAAATTTCGGTGGTGTCAGATTAGGAAGCTCGAGTCTCAGCAGCTGGAGTCCATTTATCTGGGTGTGGAAATATGTGAATCAGTCACTGTTGTACAATGCTTGTGCCCATCAAGAGTGGCCACCTTGACATAGAAGAATAAGCATCAATAAAACATATAAATGCTAATGAATCCAATGGTAGTTTTTAACTGACTAACATGTACAGACTGTTATGAACGATGTGACTGATGTTAACACATGGAAAGAGACATGCGAACAAGCCATGAGAGCAACACAGTCGCCTTCTTTTTTAGGTTCTGTTAGTTTGATCGAACATTCGCTCTATCACTAATATTTTATATTAACGACAGGACGCAAACGTCAAATTACGGTAAAAAAAAGAGTACCTGGATGATGTAAAATATAGTTCCATAACTTTTGGTGGTGGCATCAGAATAGGAAGCTCCAGCCTCGCCACCTGGAGTCTATCTATCTGTGCGTGAAAATATGTGCATTCGGTCGTTGGCGTACAGTATTTCCATCATATCAATTCTAAAACAACCTTCTTAAGGCACCACATCTGGCAGGCTTTGGATAATCATTATCATTTAATATAAGTTATACAATCGGTTAAGCAATCACCAAAAGTCTTGCAAGAACAACTTCCTCCGATAAATCTATGGAAACGAACACGGTCTCTGACAATGATCTCTCTGTCATATGATTTGCTTATTATTTTTGTCACTTCATGGCAATCGGGACAGAATCGCAAGTTCTTTACCACCCTAATCACATGAGGTGCTTTTGTCTTCAACAACCCATATGCAATGGCCAACCTTTCACTATGTTCACAGAGTGCGATTTCTTTATCTTCTTCACCAACATCATGTAGAACGGCTGCAGTCCAAGGCTTGTGGCCAGCACTTAGCACCCGTTTAGCTATTTCCTTCAAGACCAGCCTTATCTCCTTGATTTCAGGGTGTGAACCATCACTCACCACAAACTTGTGCATGTAGCCATTTATTTCAATCGAACTACAGCCAGCAACAACAGTAACATTGTTGTCTTTCATCATTTTCCTCATATACCTTACTCTATCCCACTGGGAGTTTGACGCATACAGATTCGAGAGGAGAACATAATTTTCTGAATTTTGAGGTTCCAACTCAAAGAGCCTCTTAGAAGCGGCTTCTACTATATCAATTCTATTTGAGGTTTTACTCGCCACAACAAGATTCCTCCAAATTACTGAATTTGGTGAGATGGGCATGCCTGTAACAAATGAGTAAGCTTCATCCAAAAGGCCAGACCGACAGAGAAGGTCAACCATGCAACCATAATTCTCGATTGTAGCTTTAATTCCCATTTCTTGCATAGCAGACCAATATCGTCGCCCATCATCCACTAATCCATTGTGAGCACATGCTGACAACACTCCTATAAAGGTGACATTGTTGGGTCTCACCTGAAATATATATACGAGAACGTAATGTGACAGCTATTAGAATGGATACAAACTCAGAGTTCCTTTGTAAAGACTGAGCATTATGATAATTTCTTGCGAAACTAAGTTGAGCACATGAGCTAATACACAAAGGACAATGTAGAGAATATCCTCATTATGAACCAAACTTTATGTAACAATTATACTATCTCTCAGAAAATATAGTACATGGAATTAGTTAAGTGCATTCGTCATTCATGAAACATGAGCCATATTTTATAGTATCGCAGTACCAACCAATGGTAGACAAAGATGGATCTTCGATAAAATTTTCCGTGGAAGTAATGCATATGAGCAGGTTATCAACAAAAGCTAACCGAGCAAATATAACTATAAACACAAAAGCTAACTGAGCAAATCTATAAACACATTTTTTACCTTAAGCTGGAGCATTCTTGAGAAAAGCCCCAACGCATCCTCTGCGAGCCCATGCATCGCCAGCCCAACTATCATTGCACTCCATGCCTTGGTATCCCTCTCCACCATCTTGTCAAACACCCACCTTGCCCGCTCTATCAGACCGCACTTTGCATACATATCAATTAACGCCGTGCTCAGCTCAAGATCAATCGTGATCCCTTTCCTATCTATAAAAGCATGCACCCACCTCCCCAAATCAAGAGCGCCTGCCTTGGCACATGCCGAGATGACACTGACCATCGTAACCTCATCCGGGTCCACCCCCGCTGCCTGCATTTCCCGAAACAGGTCCAAGGCTTCGTTCACCATCCCCACTCTCGAGTACCCGCCGATCATGGAGCTCCACGCGACCAAATTCTTGTCCTCGACCATGCCATCAAACACATTCCTGGCAAGCGCAACCTCCTCACACCTGGCATAGAGGTTAAGCAGCCCGGTCTGCACGTACGGACTCGGTTCCAGCCCGTGGCGGAAAGCCTGGGAGTGCAGCTGCTGGCCCTCGCTGAGAGCCGGAACCGCGGCGCAGGCCTTGATCGTGAACGCGAGCGTGAAGCTGTTGGGTGGTGGGGCGCCCGCGCGCAGCATGCGGCGGTAGAAGAGGACGGCGTCCCCGGTGGCGTTGCTGGGCGCGGATAGCGCGCGGATGAGGGAGTTGTAGCAGAAGGTGGTCGGTTCGGGGATTTGGTCGAACAGGTTGCGCGCGTAGGAGGTGCCGGCGGTGGCGCAGGGGAAGGACGCGAGGAGCTTGGAGAGCGCGAAGGTGTAGGTGAGGCGCGGGAGGCAAAGCCTAGTAGGCGCGCGTGGGCGCCGCGGAGTGCACGGAGGCCGGGGCATTGGCGGACCAAGGAGACGACGTGGGCTTCGAGGAGGTGGCGCGGGAGGGTGGCTGCCTCCTGCGGTCCGAGCTGTTGCATCCGGGGAGCCGGTGAATTAGCGGAAAGCCCAAATCCCTTTTGATTCTGTTGCCCAAATCCCTTTTGGCTCCTATGAGTTTGAAAAAGTTTATTTTTTCGACTAACCTCTCGAGAAGGGCAGGGCCTTCCTGCAATTCGTATAGAAGAATAGAATTGACCCAGTTTATGAGGGAGCCCGGGCCGAAAAACCATACACATGTCTTGTTTATGAGGGAAACATGGCTAAAAAACCGCACAAGCGAGGGGATCGTCGCCCACACGACGCTAGTCACCGGACGCCATAAGAACACACCACCAAACCCCGGGGTCGGCGCCCCGACATACACCACTCGGCACCAGAGCCGCACACGAGCCGCAACGCCGCATGACCCAGCCGTCTCGTAGCCCTTGCTACCCTCGTTAAAGACGACCGCCCGCATACCTCAAACGTCGCGCCAAATCCGGGCCGTCGCCCCGGCGTAGCAACCAGATCAACCCTCGCATTGCCCGGAGGTGATCCAACCGAGTCGACGAACCCCCTGCCCTCACAGCCCAAGTTTGTCACCCAAACCCATGCAAGGTCACGGTCCTGCCCCGTAGGATCGCCACTGCAACGAAGATTGAGGCCGACGCCTCGACGCACCACCACCTTTCGGAGCCGCCGCCCCGACGTCCACCACCCGCGACCACACGCCCATTCTGCACATCCGCCGCGAGACCGTCGCACCGCGCAGGCCAAGAACTCCAAAGCGATGACTCCAACAAGATAGTGACGATACCGCCACCCGCTCCCAAGGAGCATAGGTTTTCACCCGGAGATCTTGGAACCACCACGCGTTAGTCGAGGTCGGAAAGTTCCACGACGACGCAATCAAGAAGGGGAACGACATCCGAGGGCGCCGCCGTCGTCGGCACCGACCGAATTCCGTGCGAGCTTTCGCCCGGAGTTCAACCCGACCGCAAAGCTTCGGGAGCCGTAGGATGGCATCCTGCCCATGTCGTCAACCACCAAGCTCCACCGCATGCCGCAGCTGTCGCGTCACCACCTTCCACAGCCATGCCCGCTGCAGCCGCTCCGCCGAAGCAGCCTCGGTCCGGGGGCGCCGCCCCGGCTTGCCCCCGTGGCCGTCCCTCACCATGTCAGCCACCTCCTTCCTCCTCTCCGGGATCTCCGCCTCCGCCCGCACGAAACGGCGGACTGCACCCGTGTGCCCCTGCCCAGGCCCGACGACTCCAGATCGGGCCCACCAAGCCCATCGGGCACGCCACACCTCCGTCGACGGCGCCGTAGCCTCCTCGCACTGTCGCCCGCAGCCTGCACCGGCCGCCCCCTTCACCCGAGCCCGCCGGCTCGGCATCCTCCGTCCCGACCAGCGCCGCCCCCACGGACCGGTCAACATCTAGCCGAGGAAAAGAGGACCTTTGTGGCAGCGGAGGGGTGTCGCCACCGCCGCGGCCGAGGCCGGCGACGACAGCGGCAGAGGTGGCTCAGGCGGGAGGGGGCGGACGGCGCCGCTTCTTGTCGCCCCTAGCGCCGCTTGGGGGGCGACACGATGGGAAAGGAAAAGCCCCGCTGACGTGAACTGCTGGCAGTTTCAAAAAGTTATGGAGAAAATTCTGGATGTAAACAATGATGCCGCACCATCAAGTGGCCCCTCACCGCCCCCTCTTCCGACGATATTTTCCCTTCCTCTTCGCGCTTCTCAGATCCCCCGCCGGCTCTTACCAGATCCCCACCCGCCCCTGGACGCCGCGGCGCGGGTGGAGGAGGAGCTGGGGAGGGCGGTGGAGAAGGAGGAGGAGAGGGCGCGGCGGGCGGGCCACCGGCGTCTGCGCCAGCGGCAGGTCAAGGAGGAGACGGAGGCCTGGGCGCGAGACCGCCCAGGAGTACCTCCGGCTCGAGCGCGAGATGCTCGACCGCACCCTCACCCCCGCGCTGTCGCCAGGAACCAGGATTTGCAGCGCCGGAAGCGGGTCAAGCACGTCTACGCCATGTACCTGCTACTGCTCCCCGCCTAGAAGATCGCCGGCATCGTCATGCACAAGATGATGGGACTCCTCAGCTCCAGCAAGGATGGATGCAGCAGCGCCCGCATTATCCAGGTCGCACACTCCATCGACCCGTCATCGCGCGACGCCCACGGTCGGACTCGAAGACGGCGAGCTCTCGGCGGAGCTTCTCGGCTACGGCCAGGACACTCCTCGCGGGCGCGGGCGCGGTCAAACTCGAAGGCGACCGGCTCACGGCGGAGCTTCTCGGCCGCGTCCAGGTGCGCCGCCGAGCTAAGCGACGGAGGAGGCCGACGCGACTACGCGACGGCAGCGGCGCACTCCCGGGGAACCTCCCGTCGCCAGGTACATCCCCTACCCCGGCCTCCCAATCCACCACGCGATGGGCCTCCCAGCTCCATCTCGCGAACCTCTTGCGGCCAACTCGGCCCGGCGGGAGAGCCACACTACGGCAGCCTGCCTGCATCCCGGCGGCGGCCCCTACTTCTGAACTTATTCTGGTGTTAAGCCTGAACATAGCGGAAGTGCCACTGCTCCCGTTTGTGCAGGTGGCCGGCTGGTACCTTTCTTATTTTCTGCTGTCTAACCGGTCTAACCTGCTGCGGGTTTGCAGAAACAGGCATAATCAGCATCGCGGGCTGCAACAAAAATCGAACTGTTAGTTCACCATCAGTGCGTGCAAGCGTCTTCAGGTAAATTGCAATTTTTGTTTTGCCAAATGAAGTGTTAGTTCGATGTTGAGTTTGGAATTTCCTGAGCGAGTAGTTCTGAATTCCAACAACCATCGCGCATATGAGAGAAAAATACCAATTCCTTAACTATGACACCGTGTGCTCATCTCGCAGGTGGTTGCCAATCAGGCGTGAAAAGAAAAACAAATTGTATCTCCAGCTCTATCCACATCTGCCTATCTCCTGTGTTGCCTCACGTGCTCCCTCTCTTGAGTAACTCACCAAGGTCTGGTTCTCCACTGTAAGTATCACATGCATGTTTCCCCTGGTTGCCAATCAGGCGTGAAAAGAAAAACAAATTGCATCTCCTGCTCTATCCACATCTGCCTATCTCCTGTGTTGCCTCACGTGCTCCCTCTCTTGAGTAACTCACCAAGGTCTGGTTCTCCACTGTAAGTATCACATGCATGTTTCCCCTAATATGCCTGGTATCTTTGTCACATCTCTGTCTTCACCCCCTCTCGGTACTGCACTCTATTGTTTGTGTTAATACATCAAAAAACCTACTCTTTTTAAGACCGGACATTTATCTGGCCTATCTCAACAACTGGAGAATGCATTTAATGATTTGGAGCATTGGAATTTGACTGGTAGGCATTCTCTTGTGAAGTTATAGAATGTATAACCGGTAGCCATTCTCTTGTGAAGGTATATAGTTGTATTCAATAAATCATTCTTGCAAAAATACCACCACGATCTGACACTCACGACATTTTGTATTGCAGCTTGCGCATGGAGCTCTAATCTGGTAGCATTGTTAACATGAGCAAGTATCTTAGTGATTTAAGAATTACAAATTTCAGAACAGCACAGTGATGAGTTGGTTCAGGTATCTCAGGAATCCAATAACCAGTACTTTTTTTGCAAAGATATGACTATATATAAACTGGAGCATACTGATTGGAAATGCTTGTAGTCTGGAAGTGATTCTCGGCCTATATATTTACCTATAGGGATACATTATCAATGACTCCTTCCTCATATACTAATTAATCATCATCGTTCAGTGCTTCGTACAAATTGCAGGCATGCAAGATTGTATAAGGGCAAAGGTACTCTAAGAAGCTTGATGACAAACAAGTGATCAACATACTTACAGAAAACTGTCAACGTCCACAGGAGAGGGAGCAAAGCATTCGTGAGCATGGTGGAGCGTGGGATTAAATTATGGACTATAATATTAGTGCTCAGTTGTGCTACTTAATCAAGAAGGATACATGTTCAGGTGGGCTAAAGTGGCACATCCGTGAAATTTCCGTCTGTATTGTCTAAAATACCGGTCAATCCAAGAGAGGCCTTAATTGTAATTTAGAGTAGCCTTGTGTAGCCACATTCTTTCTCTTTTAAGAATCAATGCTCATAACTAGGTACAAAATCTGTGTATCAGCATATTTTGTATCATTTTTCTAGAAGTTGTCTTCACATTGGTATGCTTCATTTTGGTCAACACTGCGTGCATTTGAATTGTCATACTCTTATATAACTTATTAAAACTACATAAAAATAACTCATTAAGCGCCTTTTTGATTCGTAGGATAGGAAATTCAGTTCTTTAGAATTTCCTTTAGGAATGTCATTCAAAAGAATCCGTATGTTCTATTATATTTTGCAGACGTGCGTTGCACGTGCAAAGCAACTAGTATTATAAGCATGCAAAATGACAACGTGATATTCTTTTTATTATGGACTACATAAAAATGACAAAATCTGAACATTTGAAAATGTGCATTGTTCACTATACTTCTACACATTTCTGAGACAACATTGAGAACAACCTTGTTTTTTTTAGATTTTTTAATTTTTAAATTGAACTATTGATCTTTTAAATAAAGAGATCACTAGAGCTCGGAGCACGAAATCTCCACTAAAAAATTAGAAAAAATGTCTCGTGGAAAATCATTTTGGAGTAGCGGAATTTATCTTTTTTACACATGCCACAAAAAAGTTTTTTTTCACGAATATTTGCGTGCGAATATAGAATGTTTGGATGTACACCTGAAATTTTTGTTTAATTTTTTTTATATTCTGAAATTTAGTGGGTGCATCTACACGGCAAGACATATTTCCTATAAACTTACGGTTTTTCATTAGCTTGCGGCCTAACCACCCACTCCTGCCCTTATATATCGAACGAGTGGGGATCAAGCTTATCTAAGCTAGATAGTTCACGACTCTCAGTTGCTTGATCTGACTAACGCTATGAGTAAATCCTGGCCAATTGTCGCTGAAGAAGACTGTTTCGCGTCAGTTAAGTGACAAAGCAGAGTGTCGTCGACAGATGAGTGTAGATTGGGTCCTAGTCCGGCTACCGACGAATCTCGATCAAGCGCCGCAACCATGGTTAGATGTTGTGATAGGGAAGTGCGTGGGGGACGTGGAGAAGAAGATTGTATCGAGATGGGAGGGGAGGCGCAGGTTGCCGGTAGGACCGTGAGCAGACGGCCCACATTTCAGCGTGATTTGTGTCGATGGGATACGTCGAGGCGAATAACAACATTGTAGAATTAACACCAACTCACATTTAATAGCTAATGGAAAGATAGAACCGTCTTTTCAGACCTGATTTCTACTCTTAGACAGATTTTAGTTTAGCAAAGTATTAGGCTTAAAAAGGAAATCAGGACACAAATGTTGGCCTGACTCACTTTTTATGTTTCAGTTCCAGAAAGAGAGCAATTTATTATAATCAAGAAATATAGTCTTTACAATAACGTAGGAGCTTGGTACATGAGAAACACTGCACTCTTTCTACCCTATTGCACAACACTTTGGTCAGGAGAGGCATCAATAATACTCCTGCATGCTTAATTACGGTGCAGTTACATGGGTGGCCAAATGTTAACTCAAACTTCAGCTGGAAAAAGCCATGCCGGAAACCACCCGCCCCATCGACCAGACCGAGCTTGTACTGTCTCCAACGGCAGGCGCGCCACTGTCTGATCTCTCATGTTGTACACACAGGACTTGCGAAGGTCGTCCTCAATATAGGTGGTCCCACCAAGCTCGCTCATGAAGTACATGCAATCTTCTTGAGCTCCCCCACTGACAGATTGGCCGCCAACAGCAAGCGATCGAGAGCAGTCTCGGCTGAGGAAAAGAGCATGCCCCATTAAGGTATCGACCTTGCTCCACCACCCATGGCCGCTGCTCAGGTCAGCTGCCTGGAAGACCTTGAAGCACCGAGATGGCATGGGCGTACCGACGGAGTCCGGATCAACAACCCGTCCCACCGTCAACAGCCGATCTCCGGACACGACGAGGTAGAAGACGAACTGCGCTGCGTCATAATCTCTATGAGTGCTCCGTATGCATTGGACGGACCTGATGCTCATGTTCCCGGCTTCCAGTTCCAGGACATGGAGTTCTGGTGGACCATAGATATGGAACTCCGGCACACCATAATTTTCTCTGGTGAGGACGTAGAGCCTCCCATGAAAGATTGCAATGTCGAAGGACTGGCAGTTCACAGGCGGCCCCCACTCCATGGCTGTGGTCCCTTGCGGCCCGCGAGCATAAACAGTGATGTTCTTGCCATTGGTCTTGTCGCTGGTCACAACGGCAACAATTTGCAGATCGTCGCACACCACCACCTTGCGGATGTCCCAATCATACCTTAGCTCGAGATAATCCAGGTTGATCTGTAGAGGTGTCGCCTTCCCAGAGAAAGGGTTCATGAGGAAGCACCCGCCGTCGCGGTCCACCAGGAAAAACATGCTGCCAGTGGACAAACGGTACCAGACATGGTCGTAGTCAGGGACGGGCGTGCGGTGGATGGCGCCGTCGGGGAGGCTGAGGAAGGTGCCGTCGCGTTGAGCGAACCATGGCAGCAGCGGGGGCAGCGGCTGCTGAAGCAGCGCGCCGGAGCGCCACGAGCGGCAGACAGCGCAGATGCGGACGCGGTCAGCGCGGGACGTCATGCGCAAGAGCACAAGGCCCAACAACTCCGGCGGGAGATCCGGCCAAGGCGATGCCTTGCTTGGCGCAACGTATTCAAGCATCTGACCGAGCAGGGCGGCAGTATATTCAAGCATCTGACCGAGTTGGGCTTTCATCGCCGCCTTCTTGCTGGGCGGACTGAGGGCGATCCCGACGGCGAAGCTAAGGCTGAACCAGAGGCGCACGAGCATCGTCGCCTTCGTGCTTGGCTTAACGAGGGAGAGTGCGAGCGTGACCGCGAGCCAGAACAGGAGCAGTACCGCCTCCACCTTACTGTTTGGCCGAATGCAGACAAGGTAAAGGGCAAACCAGAGCCACAGGATAATCGCCGTCACTATGCTTGGCTCACAGAGGCAGAGGCCCAGGGAGACGGCGAGCCAGAGCTTGTGTGCCAGCGCTGACATCGCCGTCTTCTTGGACCGGCGACGGAGCCGCGAATTTGGCTTGCAGGTCTGGGCGTTGTTTGGTTTCCCTTCGATCTCTTCGTCATATATATAGGCTCCCTTTCCAGCTCCGGTTCCGACAGGGACTGAACTACGTCGCGTATATCGTAAGCAGACGCAGGCGGGGAGGGCAAGAATAAACTGAGTAAGATAAGACGCGTATATCGGTATATGGCTGTCTATTGCGTATTTTTTTTCCAACTGGGCTACCCCATTTCCATTAATTGCTTAACAAAAACCAAAATAGACAGAAGTACACGGTAGGAAAACCTGTTGTATGATCTCGGCACCAAGATCATACTGCTGGGCAAAAAACGTACCACCATAACCAAAATAGTCCAAAGTCAGCGAACAACACCATACAAAACACAAATCCGCTACAGCTTCTTTTTTTGAAACAAGCCAAAAGATTTGTCATTTTAATTAATTAAGGAGAAGAAATTTGGTCGATTAATTAACGGGAGACCGGCCAAAAGCCGCTATAATGCAACAATGTCGTCATGTAACACGAGCACATTGGGCACCACCGACCGACCTGGCCACCCACACGAATCCGCTACAGGTTCTCAAAACCTATCCAAACAACTGGAGTAATCAGATGACGTAACCATGACTTTGCGATTGGGACGCCAGACTCGAAGCTTTTTTCTTTTCTTTTTTGACCTTCCAGGCTCGAAGCTTTGAGCATCAGCTGATCTGCTCCTCCCTGATCTTGTCTCGATAACTATCGTCGTAAAAACCTGCCCAATAAAGCGGACAAGCGTACATAGAAAAAAAAAAGTTACAACAGGAGACCTCACAATCACCTTATCAAAGGTAATCTTGTTTCTAGTGTTACATATTGGCCAACAAGCTACGACAAAAAGTTTACTTTTGAATTCTGAAAAATCAAAAAAATAATTCTACAAATGCCTACACATGTGTTGTATATTTCTGTGAAGTTTCGGAGAAAAAGACGTTTTATTTGGGATATGAAAAAAAAAAACAAATTGGTGGCTGTATGTAGGAATACAAAAATCTTATTTATGGCTGAAATTTATCTTTTCTCTGTATTAATGAAAATTGTAGTGTCCATAGTGGATGTGCATACCTACTTGTCAATGTTTTCATTGATTTTTTTTAGACCTAGAAATACTGTTCTTTTTATTAAAAAGCGGTAGCACTGGTGCTCATGTGCAACAAACATTTACGCATAATGCCTAGCAATGTATATTGTACTTACTTGTTAGGAATATTATATATACTGCTAGAAAGTTTTTTGCGACATTATTTACTAATTATGAATTAAATCTCATGTCAAATCTTGAAATTAAATTATTGTCCACATTCTCCAACAAGTTCCGTAGATGAAACTTAGATAGGTTAAACTATGGGCTGAGTTTGTTAAAACATTATAATTCTTTTGCAAAGAAGATTCCATATATGAAGCTCATATTTGGTGATCTGGGGCAGGAGTAGCAAAAGACCGACCTTTCCAAAGACCCGCTAGGTGCAGCCATGCTGAGCGTTTCGCGCGAAGTAGACACAAAGAAGTACAAATAAAATTTCCTCCTAAAGTATAAGAAGTACACGAATTAAAAATACACTAAAAATATAAGTACTACAATGTAAAACTATACTAAAAATTGAAGTACAAAGATAATTTCTTCTGTTAGCTAAAACATTCCAATGTGACAATAAGTTTAATTACCTTCCTATTTTTTCGGTGAGTCCTGCAGATTTTACATAAATCTATGTAACTATATTTCCATGTTTAATTTCATGCAACACATTTTATTTTCATAAAGTGACCGGGTACGTCTGTACACCAGATGATAACAAGCACATTACATAATAGCATATCAAATAATAAAATTTACACATGTAAACATACTAGAATACTCCTTGAGTTTTTTCATTGGTGATATTCTAAACAAGGTTGTTTCGATAGCGCGTGCAGAGCATGCACAACATGTTAAATTTTGACTCGCTAGATGATAACTCACAAATGTAGGGGATCGTTTGTAGCCTATTCGATAAGTAAGAGTGTCAAACCCAACGAGTACCCAATGAGTATCAATCTAACACTTTGATGGGCACAAGTAGAAATTTAAGCCCGCTGATCAACCAATGCATGCATGTAAGAATCGTCATCTAAAAGGATTGTTGTACTTGTTGTCACGGCTCAAAACCTCTCATAAGTCCAGTCATTTTCCTGACTGATGTCAAAAAGACTGGGATAAAAAACACAAAGAGAGCAACTATCCAACCAAGGATCTTCCAAAATCTCACCAAATCACACATTTAGATGTGATAAATTTCCACCCCATAATTTTTTTTTTCAAAAGAGTTTTCCAACAGGGGGTCCGAAACCCTACTTTTCATAGAGGCAACCATTTTATTTCTAAGATACTTAGCACTCACAATTTTTTCCAGATCCCATTCTAAGTATCCAAAGCTCATATTTTGTCTACGAAGGTCCTTAACTCACAAACCACCTTTCGTTTTGGATTTGCAGCTCTTTGTCCACTTGACCATATGATGCCTCATTTTCTTACTATTACCAGATCCTAGAAAATTCCTTCTATGTTTATCCATTTTTTAACAAAGATTTTACTGCTAAGGAACATGGACATGTAAAAGGAAGGCATACCAGATAAGGTTGAATCAAGCAATATCAGCTGCCACCACAGGAGGCACAATCATTAATCCACGAGTCAAGTTTTTTTTTAACATACTAAACAGTTCAGAGTAGAAAGAAACAATATTGTTGTTTCCAGATCACAAACAACTCACTTAAAAAAAAAAGATTTCCAAACCAAAAATAAGCTTAAACATATAAAGAAGAATTTTCAGATTCACAACTTTGTCAGCATCATGTGTTATACACAATAAAGTGTCATTTGCACATTGCATTGGCAACACCATTATAGGAGCCCGACCAGATAAAATCCCATTGTGATGCGCTTGCAAATCATTTTTATTAGGGATTCACCAACCATGTGAAACAAGATGGAGATAAGGTCCCCTTGCCTAGCCCCTTTTGAACTCTGGAAATAATCCCTAACTTATTTATTAATTTCAACACTAACCTTTCCATTATGCAGAAATTGTTGAACCTGTGAACACCAAGTATCATTAAAACCTCTAGCTCTATGACAAGAGAGAAGAAAGTCCTAGTTGATTTTATTTTATGATTTTCCAAAGTCACGTAAAGGATGATGCTAGTGTTTTTTCTTAATGTGACTATGGTGCATGATTTCATGCAAAGAGAGCATGTCATCCATAAAATTCCTATTTTTAATAAAAGCATTTTGTTGAACACTAAAAAGTTTCATAGCATAGGATTCAAGCCTCAAAAGTCAAAGTTTTGGTAATCAACTTATTTAGGCATCTCAAAAAAAGGCATAAATTGCTGAATTTTGCTTGCATCGCACACCTTAGGAAGCAAGCTAATGATACCATAGTTAAAACGATGAACATCAAGAACACAAGCATGAAACCGATCAAAAATATTCATAATATCATTTTCACCTCCTTCCAGCAATGCTGATTATTTTTGTAGATATATTGTCAAGCCGAGGGCCCTATTGAGTTCCATAGAAAATAAAGCATCCTTAACCTTCTCACCCCAAAAAGGTCTAGTACCATCAATATTATCCTCGGTACAAAAGATAGGGACGTTGTGCAAAAAGAAAACGAGCTTAGAGAATGGGGCTGGACCAAGGAGGAAGTCCTGGCTATATTATTGTTAGCACGAATCTCCAACAAACCGAAGGCGGATATAGTGTCAGAAGCCAATTGCATTGTTCTCACTATGTATGTCCATGTTGAACGTGTACACCCCGGCGTTGAAGCTCTAGCAATTTTAATGTCTCTCGGTCGATTGATGGCCAGAATTCCTGTTGGATGTAGAGTACTCCCTCCGGTTTTGTATACAAGGCCACTATCTCAACTCCTAGTAGATACCTCTTTCTCTATGGTTACATACAACCTTCACGTTAATGAGCACCATTGTACTGTACAAGGTAATATTCTAATCAATTTTTTGAGAAGAGATAGTGGCTGTGTGTAGATACAAATTGTATTTTTGATAGTGGCCCTTGTATTAAAAAACATGTAGGGAGTACTATGTGAATGAGAGCGCGGCGACGTGTGTCCCATTGCCGTCGGCTCCGGAATAGAATTGTGGGAGGCGCATGATCGGATCATGATGATCCCCATAGACGGGGGATCCTCTTCTCGGGCCCCGCGTCGCTCTCTCGAGGGCGACTCGGTAGGCGAAAAAAAACCCTAGCCGCCCGAGCCCTTCCCTTCCCTCCCCTTAGCCCGCCGTCGCCGGAGGACGCCGCCGGCGCGGCGACTGACGGTGGTGGCCGGGAGCCCTCTCGTGTGCGTGTGTGCGTGGTGTGGTGTGCGTTTCGGTGACCTCGGGCCATGGATGGACTTTGCCCCTCCTTCCTTCCCCTCGTGCTAGCACGATGCGATTCCGCTGCTCAGCCTCTCGCCGGACCTTGCAGAGGCACGACGCAGCCCCCAGAGCTCTCCCTCGCGTGGTTGCAGGGGCTCTCCCAGATCCTGTAACATCCCAAAATTGTAACCCAGCTGTGTTAGTCAAAATTTGTGGGCCAACAAAAACTTTTGTTATTTTATGTGTGTTTGTTTGTGTTTGCTTGCTTGAGTTGTTGTTTGCTCTAAACAATTACTTGAAGATAAGAAAAGAAATAAAACAAGAGCTAAAACAATAAAAATAATGTGACAAGTGTCACACTAAATCTTCAAATGAGATTTCAACCCGTTCTTCCAAACAAAAATTCAGTGGAGAGAAGTGATCCCTCTCATTTCATCCTTACTCCTTTTCCCTCTCTTTTTATTTTAAATTCTATTCTAAATTCTATTTTCAAAATTCCAAATGTTTCTTTAACTTTGGAAAACCATCAAGAACACCAAGATGCACTTCAAGAATAAATAATCCAGTGGTACCACAAACCTTGGAAAAATATTTTGAAGCAAACCATGGAAAGAATTTCAGAAAATTCAAATTTGAACTTGGTTCGGGAATTAGATCGAGCACATGGTGATCACCACTGAGTTCATCTCTAACCCGAAAATCCAATCCAAAATTGGAGCTCGATTCAGTGCAATCAAGCAGTCCAGTAGCTTCCACTCACTCACCTCACCTCACTCACTCGAAGGATGGAGAGGTGACACGCTCGTTGACCCCAGAGGAGGCAAGCCGCTGGCGCCACGCCATTGCCGTCCTTGGCAAGCACCCGCACGGGTCGCCTCGTGGACAGAGCAGACGCGACGCCGAGACGACGCCGCGCCGTGCCCGCCACACCACCCAACCCTCTCCGCTCCTGCTCGACGAGACTCGACCGCCGCAGAGCCCTCTGGCGTGCGCGTCGTCCGCGCCAGAGCACGCCGAGCGACGCGACGACGCCGAGGTCCACTGCGAGCACCGCACGCCTCCGCGCTGCCCTACCTCGCCCCTCTGGTTCCGTCACCACCACCGCGTCGTGTACGAGCCCCCACTGCCCCTCGGTTGCCCTGCACGCGCCCTACCCGACCCCAGCGCACGCGCAGGAGCACGCCGCTCGCCATGGCCAGCCGAGCACGGCATCGACGCCCGCGCGCCACCCCTGTCCCCCTCGACCACCCGACCGCTTCTGCGACACCCCCTAGCTCCCCGCAACCTCTCTGGCACCCTCAGCCGGACCCAGCGCCTCTCCTTCCCTCTCCCCACCACCGAGCCGTGGAGCGCCGAGCGCCTCCGCCGCTATAAAAACCCACCCCGCACCACCTCTTCTCCACACACCTCCACCACTTCCCACACACACCCCTCACACCAGAGCATCGCCAGGAGGGCGAGCTTTTCCATCGCAGCCACCGTGCACACGCACGGCAGAGCGCTGCCGCGCCGAGGAAGAAGACGAACACGGCCAGGTCGTGCCTCTCTTCCCCTGCCTTTTCTATGTCCCTCACTCGCCTCACCATTACACCCTAGCTCACCCGCCGCGTTTTGCCCGTGTTTCGTGCACAGCAGCGCCGCGGAGGAATCGCCGGACTTGGAGTGCGGCCGCGGAGGAGGAGCTGAACACGCCGCCGTCGATTGAAGCCGTCCCAGCACGCACGACTCACCCCAGAGCTTCCCCACTCCCTCCGCCGTCGATCCCTGTCATCTCCGCCACCACCCGAGCCCCCAGGTGAGCGAATCGAGAGCGCCGCCGTCGCCGGAGCCACGGCGCCGCCAGGAAATGGTCGCCGCCGTGTCTTCGATCCACAGCCGTAGGATTAGAGATTAACGGTAGCATACCGTTTCGATTAAGTAGTCACTGACTGGTGGACCCCACCCGTCAGCGTTTTAAACTTAAACCCGCGCGCGAAACGTTTCCGTTGAGTCACTGACGAGCGGACCCCACCCGTCAGGATTTTCAACATTATCCAGTAAATTAGGTTTTTCCGAATTTCAAACTCCTCTGCTTTTCAGTACTGGACTAGTTTTGAAATTCAATAACTCGAGTTCTAGGAATCCAAATAGAACAAACTAAAATGTTCTGGAAAGCTTATAAAATTCTTTAACTCACCAAAGTGGTCTCATCTCATTTAATTAAGTAATAAAAATGTATTGTTAAAAATGCTCCAGAAGGTTTGAAACACCAAACCATTTGTTTCTGGAGTTATATTAATCCAAACCACTTGAAACCAATTTTGGTAGCTTTGTATTAGGATCTTTAGCTCTCCAAATTTTGGTAGAATTAATTGAGCAGTGTAAAATCCTTAGCCTTTGGTTGAACTTTAATAAACCCTTCTGCACTAAACCAATTAGGGTGAATTAATAGTAGGTCCAATTAAGCTAAAACCAATTTTGTTAGGTCACATGCAACCAAGGTTAGTTATCCCTAAAAGGATTTAAATTTTGGAGCAACCTAATTTGTTTGGTAGCTAAAACTTGATTAAAAACCTTCTGAACCAAAACAGATGTGTAGGGGTTTGATAACTCCAAATGACCTCAATCCAATTGGGTTGTCTTCTACACATCAGTAGCTATCCATAGAACTTTAGTTTGAAATTTTGTGACCACCTAGATAATTGGTGAATTAATTGGTGTACACTAGTTTCTGCCTTAGTTAAAAAATTAATTAAATAAAGTTAATTCAATTAAATTGAAACCACCTTGTGTTGTTTGTTGTATGCCGTAGCTATTTGTAGCATTTGTGATGTAATGATGTGATGATGCTTGAGTCGTGTAGTGATTGGTTGTTTTGCTTGTTTAACGTTTAGACGATACCGTTGACGGATTTATCGAGGAAGAGGTTTTGTTGAACCAGAAGACAGGACCAGTACCACTTTGCAGAGCAAGGCAAGCTACTTCACTGAGCTTGCATTTATATACATCTGTTTTAATCTCAGGAGTTGTTCAAAACACCAATGGTTTTGGAAAAACCCTTTTTCAAAAACATGAAAACTATTTTGCCACCCTATTAGAAGTATAAGGTAGTTATTTAAAACTATAGGATGGGAAAAACAATGTTTTTCAAAACTCCTTTGAAGGTACTTGGATGAAGGTGAAATGCCGAAAGGTCGGTATTAAGTTGGAGAATGGTGGTGTTGTTTTGGAAAAGTGCACATTGTGTCCTAATACTATGGCGACCAACCAATAACCGTGCGACCACATTTACCCCCATATGGGCAAGGGCGTAGTCATATAATTTGCTCGTGTTAGTACTGGATGCCTCAATAACGAGGATAACCTCGTTCCATGAGGGGATGGTCTGAGGACCTACCCCCTGACCTGGGTCCTCTTAAAAGAAGTCTACCGGAAGCCGGTATGAGCGTAAAGAAGAAAGAGGATTGAAGGGCTCCCTTGGGTCCGCCGGGCAGAACTACGAGTCCTCACACTTAGTTTCTGAGGATTTAAGTGTCGATGGAAAGTGTCGTAGAGGCAGGGTCCTATACTAGCATGAGCAAAGGACAGGCTATGGCCGGGAACTCAACTTCGCATACCTCTGGTATGGCGGGACGTGGCTGACACGATGAGTGACCGGATGGGTGTGGGAAAAGCGTGCTACCTCTGCAGAGGGTAAAACTATTCGAATAGCCGAGTCCTCGGATATGGACAGTTGGGAGGCTGTCTTAAGACCATGTGCAAGTTTTTATAAAATTTGAGTTTTGAAAGGAAATGAAGTGGAAAAATGTTGCATACCTGTACCAATGAGTTGGTACAAGGTTGTAGGAAAAAGGACCATGATTGAGTTATGTCGGAAGAAGGAGTTTGGTGTGTAACTAAAATGATGATTTCTTAAAGGATAATTATAAACTCTTCTTACCCCCCTTTTCGGTAAAAGTTTAGAGATGTTTTAAATAAATAAAAGTTTTAAGAAAAACTAAAACTAGTGCTCACTCAAGTTGGGGTAGTTTGCGAGTACAATCAAATGTACTCATATTGGTTTCGTCCCTGGCTATTGTCTTAGCCAGATTTCCAGGAGCCCTACGTTGAAGAGGAGTTTGGCGACGTCTATGCGAACTAGGATCTTCATAAGTCAGCTGCCTGTCGGGTGTTGTAGGATGGATTAGCTCTACTACCGTAGCTTCCGCTGAATAAAGATGATTGGCCCTTGAAGGCACCTATGTATAATTAGGCCAGTATGGCCAGGTTTGTAAGACTTTAAACTCGGTATTGTATGGATGTAAACTTTGATTCAGTTCGGATTATGTGCAACGACAGACTGATCATGGGATCGTTGTGTTAAGCATAATCGGGTATTTCGGACGCTAGTCCGGGGTCCCCACAGAGCTGGTATCAGAGCCATCCTGACTTTAGGAGACCTTAGTTAACATGGGCGTTAGCTAGGAGTTACAAAGTTAATTTCTAAAACAAAGGAGTGAAGTATTTTCGAAAATTTCTTATCTCCCCAACCTTCCCATTTATTTAAAAACCTTACACTCATTAAGAGTCATCTTTTCTTGAACCCTTAAAATTTTGCACACTTGTCCCTCCATTAAGTTTACATTTGTACTCATGTCACTTAACTAACTTAAAATTTTGCTTAAACTTGTAGATGGCACCCAACGTCACCGAGTTCGTCCAAGTTAGGAAGGATGGCCTGCTGATGTTCGAGCAGGACTTGTACGAGTTGAGCCAGACTTTGGGACGCCCTGTTCCAGAGTTTGAGGGAACTCAGGTCGATTCCCTCGGTGATGGGAACCTGGCCTGGCTCATCAAGTCGTCCGTCCGAGGCAGGATTCAGCCACCCCGCTCCAGGACTTGGTCTACACCACGATGGACTCTACTTGGGTTGACGGTCTGACCCGAGTTATGCAGAGGCTGCTAGCCCGCCTTTGTGAGGAGCACAAGGACGAGCTGGTTGGCACTCGTTTCCAGTACTTCGGGAGACGTGACGATGAGGGAAACCCCACCTACACCGCGCAGCACACTCTCTTCGGCGAGTACATCACCGATATGGAGGTGCTACTTCACGACACCCAGGAGAACCTGCGCGACGCTAGACTCAAGGTCACTTCCAGCGTAGCTCCCTCGACGATGCCCGAGTCCGTGAGACCCAGCTGAAGTGGGAGAATGACAATCTCCGCCTGAAGCTGGCCCGTCAGAGGAGGACTATCGTCAGGCTCCGCAAGAAGGTAGCAGAGCAGACGAGATGATAGACGAGATGGAGCAGCAGGCGAACGAGATGGAGGAGGAGGGCGAGGATCTCCGCAAGGAGAACAGTGCCTTCATCAGCGATGATGAGGACTACCTAGAGGAGATGGACTACGAGGAGGAGGACGACGAGGAGGAGTTAGTTGACGAGGAGGAGGAGCCGTCTGAGCCAGTTCTCGAGGAGGAGGATCCCGAGGAGCCACCCTACGACTCAGACGTTGAGATCGTCGAGCCTGAGGTTCCACCTCAGTAGTTGAGTGACGAGAGCACTACCTTAGGACTGTGTCGACCCCCTATGCGAGTAGAGTTTATGTGATGGTTCCTAGGAAACCATGTAGTATGTACATTAGGTGTAGTAGGATGTTGTAAGCTTGATGTGTGAACTCCTTGATGTGATGATTGTGTTGAATAAATGTGATGGTCTTGTTTGACTAGTGTTTCATCAACCACCCCTTTGTGACTTCATCGTTAGCCAAAAGCCTTTTGCCTTGCCTCTTATATCGTATCTATTCCAGGATGACGAACACTCGCCACAACCAGCACGCGAATCCACCACCACCACCGGACCCACCCTGCCCAACTGCTTGCGATCATCATGGAGGATCGCCAAGCTGCCCGGGAAGAGCGTCAAGCTCATCTCGCCGCCCTGCAGCAACTTGCTGCTGCCCACGCCAACCAGAACAACAATGGTGGCAATGGCAATGGCGACGAGGGTGGAAACAGCGCTCTACCCTGAGTGACTTCCAGAAGACCACACCGCCTACCTATTCCAAGGGACTTCATCCCCTGGAAGCAGATGACTGGATCCGCACTATTGAGAACGACCTGGAAGTTGCCTCGGTGGGAGAGAATGAGAAGGTCCTGTATGCTACCCACTACCTTGCTGGACCTGCAAGAGCTTGGTGGGAAACTACCAAGACCCTCCAGCAAGCGGGTCATGTCATTACCTGGGAGGAGTTCAAGGACAAATTCCGCAAGAAGTTCATCTCTAGCGGTCTTATCGAGAGGAAGAAAGAGTTCCGTAAGCTAAGGCAGGCAGGCAGAGATGTGGTTGGTTATCTGGATGAGTTTACCGATCTTGCTCGGTATGCTCCTGAAGATACCGACACGGAGAAGAAGAAGATGGAGCGCTTTCTGAACGGACTCCATGATGAGATGCAATGTGCCTTGGTTGTCCATGACTTCCGTGATCTGGAGTCACTAGTGGACAAGGCCATTCAGCTGGAGACCAAGCGCAAATCCATGTTTGAAGGCCGCAAGAGAAGGATGAATATTCAGGAAGGTTCCAGCAGCCAGAAACTCGCACCTTCCAGCCAGCCCCAAGCCAGTTTATCGACACCCCCAGCTCCACGTCCCAACTATCCCAACCGTCCCAACAACAACAACAATGTCCCCCGCCCAAACACCAACAACAACTACCGCCCCAATGGCAACAATCGTCCCGGAGGAAACACCACACTTTTACCCTACTGCCAGCGTTGTCTGCTTTGAATGCGGCAACAAGGGTCACTACTCCCGAGACTGCCCCAATCCCAAGAGGAACTTCAGCGCCCCAATGCACCAGCACCCAACTCTGGACAAGGCCGTAATGGAAATGGAAATGGCAAGAATGCTGCACCCCGTGGCAATGCTGCTGTTGCCAGAGGCCGTCTGAACCACATCAACACTGAAGAAGCCCAGGAAGCGCCAGATGTTGTGCTGGGTACGTTCCTTGTCAACTCAGTACCTGCAACTGTCCTGTTTGATTCTGGTGCTACCCATTCCTTTGTTACCAAGGAGTTTGTTGTTAAGGGAGGTCTAGTCGGGAGTCTCTTGTCCAAACCCCTGCTCATACAAACCCCAGAGTTCCTAGTAGAGACCAAGCTGTTTTGCCCCGACGTCTCTCTTGAGATCAAAGGAGAGAATTTCCCAGCTGACCTAATCATTTAGGAACCAGGCATAGATATCATTCTGGGTATGAATTGGTTAGCAAAGTATCATGGTCGTATCGACTGCGCCAGAAGAGCAGTATCTCTCACCACAGACCAAGGAAGAAGTGGAGTATGCATCACAAGCCAACCAATCCCAACCCGTTGTCATGAAGGCATAGCCCGACCAGCTCTAGATGAGATCCGTGTTGTCACCTATTCAAGGATGTTTTCCCGGAGGAATTGCCTGGTATGCCACCAGACCGGGATATTGAGTTCGTGATTGAACTTATTCCTGGAACAGCCCCTATATCCCAGAGACCCTACCGGATGAATCCAGAAGAACTGGTGGAATTGAAGAAGCAGTTAGCTGATCAGCTCAGTAAAGGTCTGATTCGCCCAAGCGCATCACCTTGGGGATCACCCATCATCTTCGTGGACAAAAGAGACGGTACCACACGCCTGTGTGTGGATTATCGCAAGCTCAATGATGTAACCATCAAGAACAAGTACCCCTGCCCAAGATCGAGGATCTGTTCGATCAGATGAACGGAGCCCGAGTCTTTTCTAAGATCGATCTTCGGACAGGTTATCACCAGTTGAAGATTCGAGAGTCTGACATTCCCAAGACCGCCTTCACCACCCGATACGGATTGTTTGAATACACCGTTATGTCCTTTGGCTTGACCAATGCCCCTGCTTATTTCATGAATCTCATGAATAAGATCTTCATGGAGTACCTCGACAAGTTCGTGGTTGTCTTCATTGATGATATCCTTATCTACTCCAAGACGAAGAAGAGCATGCTGAACATCTGCGTTAGTTTTGGAGACCCTCAGAGAACACAACTGTATGCCAAACTTAGCAAGTGTGAATTTTGGCTAAGTGAAGTGGCATTCCTCGGACATGTTGTGTCTGCAGGAGGAATCTCTGTTGACCCCGAGAAAATCAAAGCCATTCTAGACTGGAAATCACCCACCAGTGTGACGGAAATCCGAAGTTTTCTCGGACTAGCAGGTTATTACCGCAAGTTCGTTGAAGGATTTCCAGTATAGCCAAACCCATGACCCAGTTGTTGAAGAAGGATAAGAAGTTTGAATGGACCCAGAAGTGTGAAGATAGTTTTCAAGAACTGAAGAAGAGACTGACTTCAGCCCCAATCCTAATCATGCCAGACGTCACCAAGAGTTTCGACGTGTATTGTGATGCTTCACGTCTCGGACTTGGTTGCGTTCTGATGCAAGAAGGAAAAGTTGTGTCGTACCTGTCTCGACAGTTGCGACCGCATGAGGAGAATTACCCAACCCATGACCTGGAGTTAGCAGCTGTGGTTTTTGCTTTGAAAACATGGCGACCCTATCTTGTGGGTCATCGCTGCGAGGTCTATACAGATCACAAAAGCTTGAAGTACATTTTCACTCAGAAGGAGTTGAATCTGAGGCAGAGAAGGTGGATGGAATTGATTAAGGACTATGATGTCGGAATTCATTACCATCCCGGAAAAGCCAATGTGGTAGCCGATGCCCTAAGCCGGAAGCCATGCACCCTGAATACCCTAATCCAAGCAGAGCAACCAGCCTTGTTTAAGGAGTTCGAAGATTTCGGACTTGAATTGGTTAGCCATGGATATCTTGCCAACCTGGAGTTAGCCCCAACCCTGTTGGATCAAATCAAAGAGGCCCAGAAGGGTCATGAGAGTATCGAGGGATTAAAAAGAAGATACCCCTTGACAAAGCACCTGGTTTTGCCATAGATGCTGAAGGAGTTCTGAGATTCAAAGGACGCCTATGTGTGCCCGATGATAAGGAACTCAAGGGTCTGATCCTAAAGAAGCCCACGATACCCCATACTCGATCCACCCCGGAGGAACCAAGATGTACCAAGATCTTCGTGAGAAGTTTTGGTGGCATGGAATGAAGCGAGAGATTGGTTCTTTCGTGGCCAAGTGTGATATCTGTCAGCGAGTCAAAGCAGAGCACCAGCGCCCTGCAGGATTGCTCCAACCCCTTAAGACCCCCGAGTGGAAATGGGATGAAATTGGAATGGATTTTATTACCGGACTTCCTAGGTCAAACCGAGGCCATGACTCAATCTGGGTCATCGTTGATCGGCTGACCAAGTTGCCCATTTTATCCGTCAAACCACCACACATAGAGGACCAGCTAGCAGACTTGTATATTTCCAGAATAGTAAGCCTGCACGGAGTGCCTAAGAGGATTGTATCTGACAGAGGCACGCAGTTCACCTCACGGTTCTGGAAAGCTCTTCACGAAGCCCTCGGAACCCACTTATCATTCAGCACAGCCTATCACCCTCAGACCGGAGGACAGACCGAGCGAGTAAACCAGATTCTGGAAGATATGCTTCGTGCATGTGTCCTAGCCTATGGCTCTAAATGGGAAGATTGCCTTCCGTTTGCAGAGTTTTCCTATAACAATAGTTATCAGTCCAGTCTGCAAATGGCCCCATTTGAAGCACTTTACGGCAAGAAGTGCGTACACCTTGAACTGGTCCGAGACCGGAGAAGGAAAAGTGTTTGGACCAGATACCCTCCGTGAAGCCGAGGAGCAAGTCCAACTTATCCGTGAACGTCTCAAAACGCCCAATCCCGTCAGAAAAGTTATGCTGATCCCAAGCGTCGTGACGTCACCTTTCAACCTGGAGATTTTGTCTATCTTCGGGTGACACCACTCAAAGGGATGCAACGTTTCCATGTCAAAGGAAAGTTGGCACCCAGATATATTGGACCTTTCAAGATTCTTGCCCGTCGGGAGAAGTAGCCTATCAGTTAGAGTTGCCCCCAGAATTATCGGAATTTCATGATGTCTTCCACATTTCTGCTCCGGAAGTGTCTTGAAGTTCCTGACCAGCCCGACGTTTTCAAGAACATTGACCACCACTCCATCGACCTGAACCATGATCTGACTTACGTGAGAGACCATTCAAAATTCTCGACGAAGATATTCGTCTCACCCGGAGGAACAAGATCAAGTTTTATAAAGTCCAGTGGACTAACCACTCTGAAGAGGAAGCACTTGGGAACGTGAGGACTATCTTAGAAGCGATTTCCCAACCTCTTTAGCACCTAAGCCTAGCCAATCTCGGGACGAGATTTATCCTAAGGGGGGAAGGATCTGTAACATCCCAAAATTGTAACCCAGCTTTTAGTCAAAATTGTGGGCCAACAAAAACTTTTGTTATTTTATGTGTGTTTGTTTGTTTGCTTGCTTGAGTTGTTGTTTGCTCTAAAAAACTTGAAGAAAGAAAAGAAATAAAACAAGTGCTAAAACAATAAAAATAATGTGACAAGTGTCACACTAAATCTCCAAGTGAGATTCAAAATTTCTTCCAAACAAAAATTCAGTGGAGAAGTGATCCCTCTCATTTCATCCTTACTCTTTTCCCTCTCTTTTATTTAAATTTATTCTAAATTCTATTTTCAAAATTCCAAATGTTTCTTTAACTTTGGAAAACCATCAAGAACACCAAGATGCACTTCAAGAATAAATAATCCAGTGGTACCACAAACCTTGGAAAAATATTTTGAAGCAAACCATGGAAAGAATTTCAGAAAATTCAAATTTGAACTTGGTTCGGGAATTATCGAACACTTGTGATCACCACTGAGTTCATCTCTAACCCGAAAATCCAATCCAAAATTGGAGCTCGATTCAGTGCAATCAAGCAGTCCAGTAGCTTCCACTCACTCACCTCACCTCACTCACTCGAAGGATGGAGAGGTGACACGCTCGTTGACCCCAGAGGAGGCAAGCCGCTGGCGCCACGCCATTGCCGTCCTTGGCAAGCACCCGCACGGGTCGCCTCGTGGACAGAGCAGCGCGACGCCGAGACGACGCCGCGCCGTGCCCGCCACACCACCCAACCCTCTCCGCTCCTGCTCGACGAGACTCGACCGCCGCAGAGCCCTCTGGCGTGCGCGTCGTCCGCGCCAGAGCACGCCGAGCGACGCGACGACGCCGAGGTCCACTGCGAGCACCGCACGCCTCCGCGCTGCCCCACCTCGCCCCTCTGGTTCCGTCACCACCACCGCGTCGTGTACGAGCCCCCACTGCCCCTCGGTTGCCCTGCACGCGCCCTACCCGACCCCAGCGCACGCGCAGGAGCACGCCGCTCGCCATGGCCGGCCGAGCACGGCATCGACGCCCGCGCGCCACCCCTGTCCCCCTCGACCACCCGACCGCTTCTGCGACACCCCCTAGCTCCCCGCAACCTCTCTGGCACCCTCAGCCGGACCCAGCGCCTCTCCTTCCTCTCCCCACCACCGAGCCGTGGAGCGCCGAGCGCCTCCGCCGCTATAAAAACCCACCCGCACCACCTCTTCTCCACACACCTCCACCACTTCCCACACACACCCCTCACACCAGAGCATCGCCAGGAGGGCGAGCTTTTCCATCGCAGCCACCGTGCACACGCACGGCAGAGCGCTGCCGCGCCGAGGAAGAAGGCGATCACGGCCAGGTCGTGCCTCTCTTCCCCTGCCTTTCTCTGCCCTCACTCGCCTCACCATTACACCCTAGCTCACCCGCCGCGTTTTGCCCGTGTTTCGTGCACAGCAGCGCCGCGGAGGAATCGCCGGACTTGGAGTGCGGCCGCGGAGGAGGAGCTGAACACGCCGCCGTCGATGAAGCCGTCCCAGCACGTACGACTCACCCCAGAGCTTCCCCACTCCCTCCGCCGTCGATCCCCGTCATCTCCGCCACCACCCGAGCTCCAGGTGAGCGAATCGAGCACTCCGCCGTCGCCGGAGCCACGGCGCCGCCAGGAAATGGTCGCCGCCGTGTCTTCGATCCACAGCCGTAGGATTAGAGATTAACGGTAGCATACCGTTTCGATTAAGTAGTCACTGACTGGTGGACCCCACCCGTCAGCGTTTTAAACTTAAACCCGCGCGCGAAACGTTTCCGTTGAGTCACTGACGAGCGGACCCCACCCGTCAGGATTTTCAACATTATCCAGTAAATTAGGTTTTTCCGAATTTCAAACTCCTCTGCTTTTCAGTACTGGACCTAGTTTTGAAATTCAATAACTCGAGTTCTAGGAATCCAAATAAATCAAACTCAAATGTTCTGGAAAGCTTATAAAATTCTTTAACTCACCAAAGTGGTCTCATCTCATTTAAATAAATAATAAAAATGTATTTAAAAATGCTCCAGAAGGTTTAAAACACTAAACCATTTGTTTCTGGAGTTATATTAATCCAAATACTTGAAACCAATTTTGGTAGCTTTGTATTAGGATCCTTTAGCTCCCCAAATTTTGGTAGAATTAATTGAGTAGTGTAAACTCCTTAGCCTTTGGTTGAACTTTAGTACCCTTCTGCACTAAACCAATTAGGTGATTTAATAGTAGGTCCAATTAAACTAAAACCAATTTTGTTAGGTCACATTCAACCAAGATTAGTTACCCCTAAAAGGATTTAAATTTTGGAGCAACTAATTTGTTTGGTAGCTAAAACTTGATTAAAAACCTTCTGAACTAAAACAGTGTAGGGGTTTGATAACTCCAAATGACCCAATCCAATTGGGTGTCTTCTACACATCAGTAGCTATCCATAGAACTTTAGTTTGAAATTTTGTGACCCACCTAGATAATTGGTGAATTAATTGGTGTACCACTAGTTTCTGCCTTAGTTAAAAAATTAATTAAATAAAGTTTAATTCAATTAAATTGAAACCACCTTGTGTTGTTTGTTGTATGCCGTAGCTATTTGTAGCATTTGTGATTGTAATGATGTGATGATGCTTGAGTAGTGATTGTTTGTTTTGCTTGTTTAACGTTTAGACGATACCGTTGACGGATTTATCGAGAAGAAGGTTTTGTTGAACCAGAAGACCAGGACCAGTACCACTTTGCAGAGCAAGGCAAGCTACTTCGCTGAGCTTGCATTTATATACATCTGTTTTTAATCTCAGGAGTTGTTCAAAAACACCAATGGTTTTGGAAAAACCCCTTTTTCAAAAACATGAAAACTATTTTGCCACCCTATTAGAAGTATAAGTAGTTATTTAAAACTATAGGATGGGAAAAACAATGTTTTTCAAAACTCCTTTGAAGGTACTTGGATGAAGGTGAAATGCCGAAAGGTCGGTATTAAGTTGGAGAATGGTGGTGTTGTTTTGGAAAAGTGCACATTGTGTCCTAATACTATGGCGACCAACCAATAACCGGTGCGACCACATTTACCCCATATGGGCACGGGCGTAGTCATATAATTTGCTCGTGTTAGTACTGGATGCCTCAATAACGAGGATAACCTCGTTCCATGAGGGGATGGTCTGAGGACCTACCCCCTGACCTGGGTCCTCTTAAAAGAAGTCTACCGGAAGCCGGTATGAGCGTAAAGAAGAAAGAGGATTGAAGGGCTCCCTTGGGTCCGCCGGGCAGAACTACGAGTCCTCACACTTAGTTTCTGAGGATTTAAGTGTCGATGGAAAGTGTCGTAGAGGCAGGGTCCTATACTAGCATGAGCAAAGGACAGGCTATGGCCGGAAACTCAACTTCGCATACCTCTGGTATGGCGGGACGTGGCTGACACGATGAGTGACCGGATGGGTGTGGGAAAAGCGTGCTACCTCTGCAGAGGGTAAAACTATTCGAATAGCCGAGTCCTCGGATATGGACAGTTGGGAGGCTGTCTTAAGACCATGTGCAAGTTTTTATAAAATTCTGAGTTTTGAAAGGAAATTGAAGTGGAAAAATGTTGCATACCTGTACCAATGAGTTGGCACAAGGTTGTAGGGTAAAAAGGACCATGATTGAGTTATGGTCGGAAGAAGGTGGAGTTTGGTGTGGTAACTAAAACGATGATTTCTTAAAGGATAATTATAAACCTCTTCTTACCCCCCCCCCCCCCTTTTTCGGTAAAAGTTTAGAGATGTTTTAAATAAATAAAAGTTTTAAGAACGAAACCTAAAACTAGTGCTCACTCAAGTTGGGGTAGTTTGCGAGTACAATCAAATGTACTCATATCGGTTTCGTCCCTGACTACTGTCCTAGCCAGACTTCCAGGAGCCCTACGTTGAAGAGGAGTTTGGCGACGTCTATGCGAACTAGGATCTTCACAAGTCAGCTGCCTGTCGGGTGTTGATAGGATGGATTGGCTCTACTATCGTAGTTTCCGCTGAATAAAGATGATTGGCCCCTGAAGGCACCTATGTATAATTAGGCCAGTATGGCCAGGTTTGTAAGACTTTAAACTCGGTATTGTATGGATGTAGACTGTGGTATTCAGTTCAGATTATGTGCAACGACAGACTGATCATGGGATCGTTGTGGTAAGCATAATCGGGTATTTCGGACAGCTAGTCCGGGGTCCCCACAGATCCGTGGGTGGATCTGGTGGGCGGCCGGTTGGCCGCCATCGGGGGCGTGTGCTGCTGCTCCGGCGCCGAGGTCGGCGCCGAGTGGTCTTGATGATGCCCCGGCGTCCCCGTGCTGCTCCGGTGGCCGTCGGGCTACCAGATCTCGAGCCGCAGTGCTGGATCTGGGCCGGGCTGGGCCGGCTTTTCTGCAGGTGGAATCTGGTGTGCTCTCACTTGTGCTCCGAGTTGGGGCTGGAGCACTTCGCGACCGATAGGTGTAGGCCGGTGTTGGCGGTCGGTTCTGTTTACTCCGTGTCCTCACGGCGCGGCCGGCGGCTGGCTGTGGATGGGTCTCGGTGAAAACCGTGCAGTGGCTGTGTCCGCTGCTGGCGACGACAACACCTCCGGGTGTCGTTCTCCTTGTTGAAGGCATCGCCATATAGATCTTCTCCTTTGTCCAGTGTGTTGGGTTCTGCCCCTCTGTCACATCTCGCTCCCGCCGGTGCTCCTTCGGTATAAGTTTACCTCGTAGCGGCTTGTGATTCACCCTATTTAGGGTTGGTGCTTTGGGGCTTTGGTGAAAGCTTTGTAGGACCTTCGTCTCTGCCGGCAACGACGACGTCTTTGCACGCCGCTCACCTTCTTGGAGGCGTTGCTGCAAGCCCCCTCTCCTTTGGTTTCCCAAACCCCGCTTGGTTCTCTTCCCCGGCGGTGTGTCTTGGTGGTGACGATGATGGTGTGGAGGAGGTCGTTGGTTTCGACATCAACGGTGTCGTCTCCGTGCAACAGAAGTCAAGGCGCGTCATGCAGATCAAGCTTTAGTCTAGTTTGTCTGTTTTTTCCTTTGTTATACTCTGTTGTTGTGAGGTGTGCGTGTGTGTGTGGGTGTGTAGCTGGTTTCTCCAGCTTGGTGTTGTAAGTTGTAACTCTTAGTCGGTTGTTGGCTTCGTTAATTTAAAACTGGGCTCATTTCGAGCCTTCCGTCTAAAAATGATCCGCATAGACCCAAAGCAGCACCACGTCCAAGCCACCAAAATCCAAGGAAAGGAAAAGAATTTCTCCGTTGCTGACAGACACGGAGTCGTCCGACTCGTCCCCCACTTTCTCCCCACCACCACCACCTCTCCCCTGCTCGGGTTCACGTGCGCCCCTCTAACTTGCTCCTCCGGTCAACCCCGCCCGCCCGCCGCCGCCGCATGCACACAGACGCGGATCGTCGAGGCGCATTCCTTCCTTCCATCCCTCGGGCCACCGCAGCACAAGGGAAGCGTCGTCTCCCGTCGATTAATCTATTCCCTCCTTCCTTCCGCTGCACTTGTCCCCAGCATTGGTTTAAAGGACGCCCACGGACGGGACTGGAGGTCCCGCGCCGCGCCCCGATGGCCCTGCATTCCTCCTCCTCCTACGCATTGCCGGATTCCAGCGCTCGCCGTGCGCCGCCGCCAACCGGGTTGCTCTTCGCGAGGCAGGAGTAGTAGTAGTGTGGGTTTTGGTTTGGGATCGCGGGAGTGCCAGGATCTGGAGGTCCTATGCGGGCTGCTAATTAAAGGTGGGCGTCTTTGTCCTTCTGGCATTCTATAGTTGGCGTCTGTGGGATCTGCAGAGGAGGATCAGGATTCAAAATTGCATCTTGACTACTGCTGGGACATTTTAGCTGCCAAGATCGGTGCGTTATTCCTGCTCTCTCGGCAGGCTTATTTGTTTTCGGTCGCTTATTCCATCAACATAATTTTGCGGTGCTACGGTTGCATTTTTTGTATATATGATCCCTGCGATGAACTGCTTGCAGATTCGTCAGCATTGGGGTATTGGACTTGGAATCAACAGAGATTAAGGCTTGTGCTGGGTACAGCGATTGGTGTGATGGCCTTCACCGGCGAGGAGAAAATGAAGGTGACATGATGATTGCATTTCCTCAACTGCATTATGTAGAGATGGTATACTTGTCTTAAGAAAATACTGGATTTGCATTCCAGGGATGTCACTCAAAACTTTTCGGTACAAAGGAGAAGAAATCTGCCAAGAGGACAGACGGTCCAACCTGCAATCCAGGTTGGTTCATATCCCTCCTTCACAAAATATCTACTGTCTGCGTTCATTTTTGGGAAACACTAGTCGATCATTGCCCTCTACTTTCCCTTGACAGTATTTTCATCCTATGTTTCAGCAAAGCTAGATTAATTCAAGCTGTTTTAGACGCGACACGCAATCTAAAACCTTGCTTAGTTAAATCTGAAAAATATTCTAGTATTTGAATAACTCGAAATTAATATTATGAAAAAGATACGTCTGCCTGTTTTCTGCAAAGCTCAAAGTACAATGATTTCCTTTTAGAAAAGAAATAGCGGAAAAAATGGAAACCAACTTCAGCGAAGCAACATTTTCAACAAGCTGTTCCATAATTGAACAACCATTTGAAATCTACAGTGGCGAGTTTCACCCTAAAGCAGGCTTTTGCAAAATTGATTCATAAAACCTGCAACCAAACAATCACGTAAGATAAAGCATTGACCATAACTCATCATTCCATTTTTGTAAACACATCATCTTTTTTAGAATCAACACATAGCATTGATTCAGTTTAGGAAGCACACGTCAAACAGTCTAAAATTATTTAGAGATTAATGTGAATCTCCATCATAGTCATGAAACAAGGTGTATATTTTTTAAGGTAGCTACTCCTATTAATCATTTTTTTAGATAAAAACATTTTATCTTGAGGTAATAGCAGGAATTAACTGTTCTGTATGGTCCTATTTATTGCAGTAGGTGACCCTGGACTAAGTTCTTGTAAGGCAGTATCCTCTTCCCCATTAAGAACACTTTCAGGTACTTTAATATCTAGCGAAACCTGTTTTTCTTTCTTATTATGCGGATTAAAATGTTATTTGTTTCAATTGATTTCTCGTGCCTCTTTAACTTAAACCAGGAGTTAAGAGCATACGTCTCAGCCATTTCCTGGCCCAACCGTCTAGTAATAAAACAACTGAGCCCCTCAGGTACAACACTTGAAATTTCGTAACCTATCATCTTCGCATTCTTTATATGCCAACAGATCAGATTCTCTACTCTCTTTTTTGTTAAACAGAATATTTGTCTCTACCTGGAATGTTGGTGGGAAAGCACCTACTGCTGAACTGAACATGGATGATTTTGTTCCATCTGATGATAATTCAGATATTTATGTTTTGGGGTAGGTCTTCCACTGATCATTTAACAGATACGTAAACTCTGTCAAATTATTATGGTGCATGTTTAATGCTTGGATATTATTTTTCTCATATAAAAATATTCAGTGCATAGCTGAAAAAGTTGTAATTTTGCTTTGTTTGATGTGGTACTAGACAGTCTATTTGTATTCAGAGCAATAAATCCTGGTTCACTTTCAAGTTTCAAGGGTATACAGTAGATTTTTCCCTCTAACACAGGTCTTCATGCCACAATTATGTTCATTTAATCTTTGTACAGTTTTCAGGAAATTGTTCCGCTCAATGCTGGTAATGTACTTGTTATAGAAGACAATGAACCAGCTGCAAAATGGCTTGTTCTTATAAACCAAGCATTAAACAGGCCAGCTGAAAATGATACCAATGGCTTTCAGCATCATCCATCTCTCTCCGTCAAATCTACCTCCTCCCGAGCTTCTTCAAGCCTCGATGCTTCATTCTCTGACTTAACAAAAACAGCAAGTGGTTCCGCAATCTTCCAAAAGTCTTTCCTGAAAGCCATTAGTAAATCTTTCATGCCACACCAGAGAAAACAGCTTAAGGCCTGCAACTGCCCCGTCGAGATGATCAAATCATCTTACAGGGATGCGTGCTTTCGTCGCCCAAAAAAACATGTTGACGAGACTGATTCCTCGGGAGAGGAAGAGAAAGAGAACTCGAGGGATTCTTGCTGCTCTGTTCTAACTGAAGTAACTTCTGCCCCCAGCGCAAGGGATGAACTAAAATATAATCTCATAGTGTGCAAACAAATGGTAGGTATTTTTGTCACTGTTTGGGTAAAGAAAGAACTAGTGCAGCACATCGGCCATCTAAGAAAGTCCTGCATAGGGCGAGGAATTCTGGGCTGTCTCGGAAACAAGGTCAGGACTGAATCAGATTGAACTAATCCTGTAACTAATTATCCGTATCCTGAATACACTTCTACTGCAGGGATGTATATCAGTAAGCATGACAGTGCACCAGACAAGCTTTTGTTTCATCTGCAGCCATCTGGCTTCAGGTCAGAAAGAAGGCGATGAATTCAAAAGAAACTCTGATGTTCTGGAGATACTGCGGCTCACACTGTTTTCAAGGCTTTGCAGGAGAGCTGGGCGAAGAATCCCGGAGAGAATTATTGAACATGAGTAAGATAGCGATATGCTTGTACCTCTGTTTCTTGTCAGTTTAGTATTCTGGAATTAATTTGTGCATTGTTGGTCTCAGTAAGGTGATATGGTTTGGGGATTTGAACTACCGTATTGCACTGAGCTACGCAGATACAAGAAAGCTTTTGACAGAAAATAATTGGGATGCCCTTTTCGAAAAGGACCAGGTAACTTCTTATTAGTTGAATAAATCCATGTATGAATGAAAGTATAAGCTATCCGCTAAAAGAAGGAAACAATTGAAATTATTATTTATTGGTTAAGAAGTTAATGGTACTAAATAAATAAAAAATCGTGACGTAATATATTTTAAAAGATTACCTTATTGTCGCTCAAACGATAGTTATCCTCTCCTGCAAATTTTCCCTTCCCTAATGTTATATCATGTTTTTGTTCTTTCAGCTTAAAATTGAACGGGATGCTGGACGAGTTTTAAGGGATGGAATGAGGGGAAGATATATTTTGCTCCCACATACAAGTACTCCTCTAACTCGGATGCTTATGCTGGCGAGACTGCAACATCAAATAAAAAGAGGAGAACACCAGCATGGTACGGACCATCTTTTAAGTAGTTCTGTGACAAAGAAGCCCTGTTCGGAAAGAATAATAATGTCTAAATATTATATTCCGCTGTTGCTGTAGGCACAAACATAGGGCCTCTGTGTTTTTCATATCATCTTAAATCCTACAAAGTTAAAAGGTTGTTTCATTGCAGCATAGGGGAATCATATGAATCTTTTGAAGAGTTTCTTGTAGAACATGCAAACGCTTTACATGTCTTAGAACATAAAAGACACTAAGGATTAGAATCCTCCAAAAAATATTTGAGAATTCATTGAACCAATAAGGCCTTAGCATGCAGTATAATATTACCATTGCTGTTCATTACGAGAGGCATAGCTCCCTAATTAAGTAAATTAGAAAAATAAATGCTGCATGCTGTAGTTCTAATATACAATAAATTTCAGTTTATGATCCTGTTTTGTAAATGATTTGGTGAAAAATTTCTTCCAGTGACTGCGAGTATTATGCTTGTGAACCATCCTCCGCATGAGTTATTACATTGCATATGTTTCAATTTGCTCAGGTGTGATAGAATTTTGTGGCGTGGAGACGGCACTTCACAGTTATCCTACTACCGCGGGGAGTCCAAATTTTCAGATCATCGTCCTGTCTGTGGAACCTTCATTGTCGAGGTTGAGGCACTGAATAGAAAGGCAAAGAGGCGCTCGTCTAACGCTGACATGAGAATCGGTGCTGAAGAGCTGTTACCAAAGGACAAGAATAAGGGTAAAGGTAGTGCACTTTTTCACACACAGCGTTCATTTTCTAAATCTTCCATATCCCAAGTTTTGGTATAGTAGGTAAACAGGTATGTATATGTCAAGCGCATTGTTGTTACTGGTTAGGTTCACGATAAATTTTTTTTTTAAACGTGTTCACGACAACATTGGGTAAAACATGCTTGATTGTTTAACTACAGAAGTTTATTTTACATTTTCTCCTAAGATACCTAGAACTATCTAGAGAGTCGGGCTTAAATCTATTTTGAACCTGCAAAAAATTATGAAAAGGTCTGGATTCGGGCGGAAGACTGACCAGTAGGTTCTCACTTCGACTTTGCAGGCTTATCACGGAGTCTGAGCTCTAAAATACCACAATAGTGTCCATGCCAGTTGTACAAAGAAATGACATTGTATTCTCAAAATTCACTCTTGGGTTCTATCTGGACAATAATGGATAAAAACCCAGCCAGGTTCTCCTGTTTCAAACAGGGCAACATGCTCTGCAGACTGCAGTGGTGGGTACATATACTTCTCCGAAAATGTATGTGGGAGGAGGAATGATCATGTCTAATCTGTATAGCAAATTCAGTTATTCTTTCAAATGCCATTGCAAAGCAGAAACAAGTCTTCTTCCTGAGGAAATGGTTTGGTTATATGTCTGATACAATTAAACCACCAAATATCATTTGGTATATTGTTTCTGTTATGTGGAAGAATAATTAGTTGTACTATGACAGCACGAACCACGAACATTTTGAAATGCACAAGGTTCTTTTCGTTGCCAATGCCAAGCTTTGGAGTCGTGTGATTTGCACTTGGTGCAATCGATTTCAGTAGAGCTTTGGAGTCGTGTAACTTGCACTTGGTGCAATCGATTTCAACTAGTACCATGCTCTCTTATTTCTTCTCGTTGCGTTGATGACCATTATTATGTGACTGAAGACTAGCAGGAAGCCATGGAACTAGCTCGTTTCAAATTCATAGTGGACGTGACGGGAGAGGCGGAGAGCGACCACGTACAGCCTACAGGTAGCAGCTGAGGAATTGAATGAAACAAATCTTGAAATTGATGGAACCGACAGCGCTGAAGATCGAGCTACGCCGGGCCGGCAGCTATCACGATGGCGATTCCAATGCTTCTTTCCCCACACACCGCCACCCTCCCAACTCCCCCGCCCAAATTAATGTTCAAATTCATCAGCGAACACTTCACGTGATCCCACGACCCAGAATAGTAGGAAAATTAATGATGGTTTATGCTTTGGTCTGTAGGATGAAGATAGCAATCCAAAACTAGGAACTATTCCGTACTACACACAGAAGGTCACCGTCACTAGCAGATCACACAAGTACTGTAAATAAGAAATCATCATAAGGAACGAATAAACTGGAAAAAAATCTCTCATGTGCAACAATAGAGAATGTGGGACAAGAATGGAGAAGAATGCGATCATCGGGCTGTACGTGTGAGGCTGGGGACAAACGCCACACTCCCAAAATGCTCTCGTCGGTCTAGAGCATCGCGGCCATCATCGCGACGGCGACGGCGACGAGGCCACGGACGGTGAAGCCGCCGGAGGAGGCGGCCGACTTGGATGGTGATGTGGACGGCGTGTTCGCTGCACAATGCAAAGAAGGCAGAAACGTCAGAGAAGCAAATTTAGCTGTCTGCGACACTGAGTACTCCAATTTAAGACTGAACGAACAATTAGACCATCTCTAAGTATAAACTGCACACTAGTTACGAGCATAAGGAACTATCCTCTGTTCTGATATGTTCTGATATGGGGTTTAGTCACAATTTCGTAGTGGAGAACCAGTTCATTCAGTGTCCTTTTATGTTGGAGTAGGTTAAGTACTCGTTTTGGGATCTATATGTGACAATTATGGAGTATGGCTTTGTCGAGAGAAAAATTTATGGAGTATGGAATTATGTATATCTCCAATACCTCGTTCTACAAAACTTTTGCTTGACATGTTTGCAAAGTAATCTAACGAAGGAAATGTGAGTTGTGGTAGATAGGATAAGAACTTCTGTTTTTTTTTAGCTGGTATACAGTGCAATCATGCCAAGTACACTACTAGTAGGAGTTACTGTGGTGAAAAGAAGAAACAAGGCAAGCAGAGTAGTAATGGCTTACCAGGCATTTGTGGTCCAGTAGCGGATGGAGGGACGCCTGTTAATGGCGCTGAAGAAGGCCCAACCGGAACTCCAAAAGCTGCATATGTTAAAAAAATTGTGTTAATAAGTCACTAATAGTACCGTATGACCAAAATTCACTGGGTTATCTGCGAGGATAATTCGATGAAATTTGAATGTTCAGTCGAACCATGCATTCAGGCAAGGTTGCTATGCTAGACTAGTGTATCTCTTGGATAAGCGGGTAACTACGCTAACGCTAGCGCTAAAGCTACACAGTGATATTATGAGATAAGTGTTTCCTTTAAAGCTATTATACCAGCTTGAAGAAGAAATCTGGCAGCAGTTTCAGTCTCGACCGAGCATTGTAAATCTTTTTGCTTTTCGTCCATGTACATCTATGTATCTAAGAAGAAATCCGATCCGAAATGTGTACTATGAGATAGTAGGTATACCTGCGCAAGCGCTGAGCGGCGGCGCGTTGAGGCCGCAGACGCCGGGCAGCGCCATGGCGCGCTTGTAGTCGACACTGACGCCGTAGGACTCGCCGCCTCCGGCCAGCAGCTGGCAGAGGCAGACGGGGTTGGACTGCAGCAGGCCGTCGAGCTCCGGGCAGCAGGCCTTGTCCGGGTGCTTGGTGGTGCTCCCGCTCTCGACGTAGGGCAGGCAGTCGGACATGTTGAGCACCGCGTCCATGCACTCCGGGCTGATCGTCGGCTGCGGGGCCGGCGCCGCTACCACAGGAGCAGGGGCAGAGCGGTGCGCCCCCGAGGCCGTCCCCACCGCCACCGCCAGCACGGCGAGCAGCACCGCCCACTTGAGCCGCAGCATCGCCATTGATGGAATGGAAGTGTGTGTTCAGCTGGGAGATGGGAGGAGGTAGTGGTGGTGTATGGACTATGGAGGCGAGGCGAGTCTTTGCGCGTCTGGCTACGAGTACATGTGTATGAATGGTGCTTACATATATAGCGCGAAGTAGCACAAGCGTTTTGAGTGGCGGTTCACACTCCACCGAAGTGGGCCGGTCGAGCAAGCTGCAATGCTCGTTTTGGTGATCTCTTTGCTATTACTGGTAGTGTTAGACTGTTAGTTTCTTGTGGGTTAGTACATAACTATATTCTTCTTCGATAATTAGAGTGGCAATGCAATTAGGCACACCCAGTCCTAGTACTGTAGCCCGAACAAACCAGTTCGTTTCAAGTAAACCCGAACGCACAAGTCTCTGCACTTTGCAGATCGGGGCGATTAGACGTGTGATTAATTCGTATCGTGCGGTGCCGTCCCAGACCATACTGTTATGGAGCATATGTACTACTGATCATGGTGACCTGTCGAAGTAGTGTCGATTCCGTGGTGGCTCCGCCGGTGTGCAGGCAGATCCAATAGTAAACCCGGCCGTCCGGTCGCGCGGGTCCAGTAAATAGCCCATCCTGATCTGGACCGGTCTCGCCGGCTAGCTGAGCCGCTGCTCGCCGTTGCTGGTTGGGACAGGCTACTCCGAATGAATACGGGCATGAATGGGCGCGGGGCAGATGTACAGTAACGAGTGGTGGCCGCCCATCATCACTGCGCTGCAGCGAAGCAGCTTGGAAAATCGAAAAGATGGATGACATCCATGTGTGTGTGTGTGAATATCAACCTTGAATGCCGCGCCATGAATGCGGCTGCGAGGATTGAACAGCGATGGGTGCCTAGCTGGGAGGGAGTGGACAGGGCGAGAGAGACGTGGGCCGCGTTTCAGGCTCACAGCCTTTAACGTGCTCCAAAAATCAGTTGGGGGAAACTCTGGTGGTCGATCGTCTGCATTGATGAGCCGTCCTCCTTCGAGAGGAGGGCGAACATGTACACATCGTCGTCGTTGTAGTAACAATGAAAACGAGGGTGTCACGTCACGACGGCGGCGGTAGGTGTTCATACCTAGAGTCTTCCTTCTCCAGATCGAATTGGAGTATGGGACACTGGCATACTGCTATGGTCATATGGTACGGCCGAAGAAACAAAACTACAGTCGGAAAGAAGGTTCCAGCGTATAGATAGCTCCTGTGTGCACAGAACATTGGCCGGGGACAAGAGACAGAGGGTCACGTTGGAGCATCCACGATCCACGGAGTGCAACAAACGAAAAGTTCTCACGAATGGAGACCGTTAAGCATCTCATGTGCCTTTTTTTTAAAACAACAAAATCGTTTGGCCATTCAAGAGGATTACAACGAAACCATTCATAGCTCACGCTGATCAAAAAATGTGAAAAGAAGCCACAATATCCCGTGGAGTTCGCTATATACACAGAAAAGCACAGTATATGCTTTCAGGCAGAAAATTCTTCTTCGGATGCATCACGTTGCTCTGAGTCAGCGTCCTCGTCCGTGACCTCGTCGTCATCTTCATCAGCTTCATCGCCGTCCTTACTCCCAGCTTCCTCCTCGTCGTCTTCATCAGCTTCATCGCCGTCCTTACTCCCAGCCTCCTCGTCGTCGTCTTCATCAGCTTCATCACCGTCCGCTTCCTCGTCGTCATCTTCATCAGCTTCATTGCCGTCCTTACTCCCAGCTTCCTCGTCGTCATCTTCATCAGCTTCATCGCCGTCCTTACTTCCAGCTTCCTCGTCGCTGGAAACCGAGTCTTGCTGGTCACCATTTTCCTTCAAACCGAGGATGATGTCTTTGACCGTCTCGGCATCTGGCAAGACATCATCATCCAAGTCTTCTGCATCGATATCAAAATCAAGTTCAACCTGGTTCACCTTCACGCTAGGAAACTCCAGTGGCTTGTCAGGCCAGTCCTTGAAGAAGTTGTTCTGGGCCATGAACTTGAACGTGTGCAGGAGCCTATGCCTGTCCCTCTTGATATCGGAACTATAAAGCTTCTGTAACAGGGTCGGTTCTCTGCTTTCGACCGTTGCACTACTAGGGTTCCACTCCCTGGGTCTCTTAGACTGAAAATCTCTCCGGTCATTCATCTGTCTTTTGTTGCCACGGCCCCCACGGTTTCCAAAACGAGAATCCCTCTGTTGAGTTCTCCATTTACTTTCTTTCCTGGGTTGACCCTCGGTTTCAGATAGATAGCCAGGTGGTATCTCACAGAGTTCAAGACCCATTTCTTTCTGTTTTGCAACAACTTTCTTGAGTTCCTACAGCATGAAACAACTGTTTGTAAGACTAACACATGTCATTGACAGAAATATTGGAACAGCATCGTCTAAAGACATATTATTAACCTCAAGTCTTTAAGGCAAAGCTTCTACTTACAGAACCCACTTAAAGCAATCAGTTGCCCTTCCCTTTAAAATAATAAAGAAAGTATATGTGAAACACAAAACTAGTGTTGCTCACCCGACGGCGCATTTGGGCCTCTTCGTCTTTCTTTTGATCATCCAACCGACTCTGAGACAACTTCTGTGTTAGGAGAACAGCAGTCAGTAAACACTCATTCCATGTTGACATGGAGTTGCTAAGATCTAATAAAATACATAATTATATAAACATTGACCTTGTTTACGTTGACACTTGTAGGGTAATTTTTCTTGCGTGCATGTACCCACTGTTTAACCTCGTTTTTATCATAAATGATAGGAGGGCGCCTGCAAGAATACAGTAAATCACTAAAACATTGGTAACCAACGAGATATTCTATGAGCATGTGAACCAGAAAAGAACCAATAAACAAGTTATCAACAAAATATGTAGCAACATACGAGGATTTAATCATCTGCCAAACAACTATGAGCATGATTTAATATCTCAGAAATCAGAATAAATGGGTATAAATGGTCTGGTGAGAAATGAGCATCTAGCTGGGTAATATATTGTAACCACAAGCTAGTTAGTAGCGCTAAAATATGGGAAAAGACACGGCAACTAAGTCGTTTCTACTACGAACAAAAGAAATGCAGATATCCAAACACGTTATAAAACTCTTTCTCAATATTACATACTTTCGGACTGATGCCACTGGACTGTCAATGTGACGTCCTCCTGATGTTGAACTGTCATTATTCGTAAAAATGGGTTTTCCTTCTCTCCGGTCGTTTCTTCCTGAAAAGATGATAAATTAACTCACGGTAGCTAAATAAAATTGTAGATATCCATGGCGTGATGACATGCTCTTCTATCATGTAGCTAAGGTGCAAATATGTGAATCAGTGTATCATAAAATAGCACAAAGTTACACACAACTGGCAAATAAGATGTAAAGTGCAGAATATTCATTTGTACTCTTATAGCTCTTTGTGAAGAGATTCTGCAAGGGGAGGCTCTCGCAATGATTTAGTGATAGAATGAACAGGAGAAATACAACTTATGCACAATATGTAAAATAACCAAGTGAACTAGGCTATGCAGCACGACATATACAGGGCAAATTAAGCTAAAGTGAATCTCACTGAGCAGAGGGGTTTAGCCTTCTCTTTGAGGCTATGTAGAAGTAACTGGATGCCTTTGATTAAGTTAACCTTCCAGGAAGCAAAGGAGGCTCTAATCTGTTCAAACATTTTATTGTTCCTTCTCTTCCTACTTGCCTTATAGAATAACTAATAAGCACTTAAAATGAAGTTCCCATTAATTCATTATCTAAAAAAAGTACACAGGCATTATATCAAATGTATTACGCTTCAAAGCGAACTGACGAGCTTGCAAGTACTACATTTTCAGTGGGAAATAGAATGCATTGTAGCAATTCCCAATTAGTTATCATGCATTTATACTTATGGTTATGGACACTCCTGCAGTCCTGCTTAATTGTGAAAAGCATAGCTTTTACCCCAAACATGGTATCTCGACCAGGTGAAAATACAAGACAGATAGCCACGGTGTTCACTTGGTAGAAAGAATGTGCATATTTCAAAGCATGAGGTGGCACAAAGTAAGTTCTATTTGTATGCCATAATCATAGTACCTCTTCCACGACCTTGATTGAAATCTCTCCCTCTCCCCCTTCCACCAAACGGACCAAATTGCCTTCCATCCCTGGCATCTCCTCTTCCCCTTCCACCAGATGGACTAAATTGCTTCCCACCCCTACCAACTCCTCTTCCCCTTCCACCAGATGGACCGAATTGCCTTCCATCCCTACCATGTGTTCCAGGGTTGAATCGGGTTTTCTGATCTGTTGTATTGTTCCTCTCACCATTTTCAGAGACAACATGAGAGATGCCATCTGATTTGTTATTAGGTGGTTTACCTGTTGCAAATTCAGAGAAACGGTAATTAAATTATTTAAGACTGATGTATGGGAACAGGAACGAGTACATCAAATTAAATGAGAAAACAGTAAAGTAACAATGGCCAATGTAAACTCAGGTCTGCTCTTGATAGTTTAGCAAATGCATAGCAATTGTTTAACCAATTCCTAGAAAGATCAGCAATATTAACAGATGTGTTCATAATTATACATTCCAAAACGGCCAGGAAATTATTTCCACATACTATGATAAGGTTAAGAAGTGTAAGAAGAACAAACTTTGCGAAGACAGAAGGGAAGTCAGAATAGATGTTTGTTGTGCTCATAGGGGCAGTTACTGGAAACAAGAGGCGCAAACAGAAATTTAGTAACGTGTGGCAGACTGAACATTAAATATTTGAATTCCCAAAACATCAGTCTTGGGTGCGCAACCGATACGGCCTTGCCGTAAATCATTATCAAAATGTCATCACAGTGTCCTGATCTTAACTGGTCTTACTAAAATCCTTCAAATAGCATCGTTTAACAGCTATGCCAATGCAATATGCGACTAGGGATAAAAATGCAACAGACAAGAATGACAGCTAATTCATCAGGAGGAAAGGTAAGAATAATTAACTATGCTCCAATAATTGATAGAGTAACACTCCTAAATGCTAAAAGCATACTGTTTAGTTATAACCAATCGGTCAATTCTAACAAACAGCAACATATGATTCACCCACCTGACTGCCTCTTCCACCAATGTTCCGATCTTTCCCATCAACATTCAGCGGAGGCCTCGGCGAACCAGGCCCGACACCGCCGCCGTTGAAACCATTCCCGGCAGGACTACTCATCGTAGACAGCGGTGGCCGGAACCCAGCACCACCAGGCCCGACTCCGCCGCCCTTGGAAATATTAGCCGCAGCGCCCATCATCGGCAGAGGCGGCTGCGACCCGGGCAACCCAGTCCCACCAGGCCGAAACGCCCCGGCGCCGTTGAAACCGGCTTGCATGCCCTGGAACGCCCCGAACTGGTTGGGGTTCGGCGGGAAGCCTCCGGGAAAGAACGGCTGCTGCTGTTGTTGATGTTGATGCTGCTGCGGCTGTTGTTGATATTGATGTTGATTTTGCTGCGGCTGCTGTTGCTGGAGCGCGGCGGCGAGGTAGCCGAGGTTCTGGAGCTGCTGCGCCTGGCCGAAGAGCTGCATCGCGAGGAAAGGGTTGGCCGCCGCCACCGCCGCCATGGGGTTGACGGCGCCGAAACCGCCAGGGCCCGGCGGCGGCTGGAACGCGGCGGGGTTCATCTGCTGGTGCATGGGGGCGGGAGGAAGGGGGCCGCCCGGGGTCGCCGGGGCGCGGGTGGGCGGCGCCGGGGCGGGGAGGTTGGAAGGGGAACATGGTGGGTGACGTCGACGGCGGAGGCGGGTGGGGAAAGATTTTATGTAGGGTTTTAGGGTCCGGCAAGGAGACGAGACGAGGCTTGTCCGCGGTCGGACCGTTCGTTCCTGCCCTCTCCCACTCACTCGGTGTGATCGTTTTTTTTAGAAACTCGGTGTCATCGTTTTGTGGCCTTTTTTTTTGAAATCTCATCGTTTTGTGGCCTGGAAACATTTTTTGTGCATGCCAAAAAAAATTGTTATCGTTTTTTTTTTTGCCATGGAACACACTTTTTTGTGCAAAGGGTATTGTGTTTTATTAGCTACTATTGTATATCCCCTAAAAAGAGTCTCGTATATATCATTAGGATGTCATTATTTACCCCCTTTTGTCTCGAATTAGTTGACATAAATTTATCCTAATACGGATGTATCTACCGTATTTAGACAAATCCATGTTTCAAGAGAAACCCAAAACCTTTTTCACTTGAAGAAATGCATATTTCAAGCGGTTCTAAATTTCAATGTCTCTAAATCCCAAGCCTCCCTAAACACGAGGGTTGCACCTGTTGCGAGACTTAACCCAACACCTTACGGCACGAGCTGACGATGGCCCATTTCACTTCACTGGAAAGTGGTAACTTAGTTCAGTTGGTAGAGCCACCCCTCCCACAACGCGTGCAACTAGCGGACAGATACAAGCGACTAAGGAGCGAGGCGGTCGATGAAGTTCACAAGGTAGTGGAACAATAATATCTCCTTTGGTGTTTTCCTCAATCTTTTCACTCCGCTAGCGATGCCTTTTCGAAAGACTTAACTCTATAATAATTAACATTAATTTTTAGCACATTTTGCGTTATTATATTAACATAAGCATTGGCGACCATTAAGTCCCGAAGTGCACCAAGAAAGGCAAAAGTAGATACTCCCTCTGATCCTAAATATGTGACACGAAAAGTGAGCTAGATAAGTGTAAATTTCTAAACTGCTCACCACACTTAAATGGGATCAAGGGAGTAGAAGAGGGAAAGGGATGGAAAAGAAGAAAGGGGAGAGGGGACGGCATGCCTAGGTCGAACGTGAGACGACGCCAGTGACCCGGACGGACAACAAGCACCCAGCGGGGGCTCAAAAGATGGGGTGATCAAGGCATGACAGCAGCAATGGAGACCGATTCAGAGGGGACGAGATATACATGGTAAGGACAAAGCCATATCGGTAGCGCATTTGCGCCGAGGAAATGTATCGATGTGAATATGTGATGGTGCTGATCCCAGCGTGTTGGCACTTTGGAAGCAAGTGCAATGAAGATGCCAGCTTAATGCTTCGAAATTGAAGCACACATGGGAGAAAATACAGCAATAACAATTTTTAACTTCATGTGCAATAACAATAGCAATATGATCATCCAATCAAACATATATGAATGCATTAATCATAACGACACCAGTTTCAACTTGCCAAGCAAGGTAGTGCCAATTCAAGAAACAACTTATAGCAACTCGGTCATTTGACGAGCCAACGTACTTTTGCTATGAGACCATGATGAAAACCGAATGATATTTGATGAAAATGAGTCGATGACATACTCGTTTGAATCAACACTTGGACTCGAGTATAACATAGACGCAAAACCACAGGCAATGACAAACTGTGAAACTTGACACCGAACTCATGGTTTTGACAAGACCGCCAGCTAGGGATATCCAACAGAGCTGAAGGACACACCAGATTTGCTCCGGGTAAAAAGGCTCCAGCGCACCCGGTCATTTTGGATTCTGCACATTCCTTTCTGATATCCAAGATATACATCTACTGTGGTGTTTCGAGCATATAGTACACCCGATGGTCCTTTTGGCTTCCTCCTCTGTCCATCGTCAGCACCAATCTTTACCAGGATGTCTCATTCAAATTCAAATGGATTTCTTGATGGAAAATGTCCTTGTTGTGTTGAGCTCCTGTTGCAGGGTATCATTTAAATAATGAAGTCTATTACAAGCTATAAGATCAGGTTTACAGGAGCTTACAGCATCTGGGTGTCTTGTACTTGTCCCGGGATGTATGACAACCCTCCTGAATTCACCATAGAATCAGATGATGTATATTAAGAAATGAGAATCCATGCGTTTACTTGTCTATATGCGCATGAGGATTGATTTGGAGTGAAGATGTAGATTACCCTGAGGCGCAGAAGGAATATATGGCACGGTCGAATTCTGAGAAATCCATGACTCTGCTAAATTCCCGGAGTATTCTGCGGGAACTTGAGGATCTGGCAATGTTGCTTGTAGCGAGGTCAAATCCATGAACTGAAAAGAGGAACAAAAAACTCGTCAATAATAACACATAGAAACAGAGGTTTTCTTTTATGACAAATTCAAGGGGATTTGGCAGTACGGAAACAACTAAATTGCAGATAGTGGAACAAAACAGAAGGGTGTGAAGAGGACTAAAACTCGTAAATAATAACATATAAAAACAGAGTTTCCTTTATGACAAATCCAAGGGGGTTTAGCAGTACAGAAACAACTACTCCCTCTTCCTAAAAAAAAACAACTACTCCCTCTGTTCCTAATTATAAAATGTTTTGGATATTTTAATGTGGACTACATACAAACTGTATGAGTGAACAGACACACCAAAATAGATATTTTAATGTTTTGGATACATGTGAATCAGAAAAAAGCTAGAACATCTTATAATTAGGAACGGAGGAAGTACATTGTAGACAGTAGGATAAAAAATAGAACGGTGCAAAAGGATATCTCGGTAAACCTAGGATCATACGTGAGTTAGCAACAACTTATTCTAAAGCACATTTTCAGGTGTGTTTAAAAACAAAGAGAACCAATTAGTAGACCACGTTATAATAGTTAAAAGTGCAAAGCAGAAAATAGCAGTACAATTACACACCATGTCGTTGGCTTCAACGTCAGGTTCAAATGCCATGTCAAAAGGATTTGTTGATTTTGCAGGCTCAGACATCATGCCCTGAAATCATATTCAAAAGAACAATTATAGAGACAATACAAAACAGTTAAAGGGATAAACTACTTCTGGGGCAAAATGGCTCCAGTTATCCAGTAGCTCCATGGCAGGCAAATAAAGCAAATACGGCATTACAAACCTTGCCTACACAAACAAATTGTTTACATACATGAACGTAGTCGCATATCCATGCATGCAAAAGCACGAGCATGATGCACGATGCCTCAGTTCCGTGCAGTCAAGACTAACAACTATAACGCCTAGTATCAACTCAATAGAACTTTTAGCAAGATAATATTGCGGTAAATTAGAACACATGAAACACAAAATACACATCATATGGCAAACTACCCCCTGTATATATCCAGCCATCCAGGTATGCAAGCTTCCAATCATATAGAACTATGTCAAACTGACAAGGGAGCAGAGGAAAGAGCCTTCAATCATGGATAACACATACCAGTTGGTGTTGAATAGGTGCAGCATATGAGAGCTCACCCTGGACACCAGGTGAGACATTGAAGCCAGGGAACATGTCCCCAGGAGTTGAACTTTCAGGCTCACCCCTAGCCAAATCCTAGAACAATGGTTCAATATTTTCAGTCTAGCCTTCTTTGAGATATATTCTTTTCATCTTTCGTAGCAATCAAAACAACAGCTGCAGTGTTACAAAAAAAACAGTTACACACCTGTGGAGTTCCAGGTCCAACATAAGGAACACTGGGCCTGGTGAACTGATGAGGTGCTACTTGAGGCATAGTATTGAACGCAAACAAATTATTAGACATGTTCCCAGTAGATTCAGCAAAGGCATTCCAGGCCTGGAAAGCAACCAAGGAAATCAGAATATATATTGAACTTGTAAAAATAAATTTATAATAAACCTCACAAGCTCCATATACTGAATTACACGTGACAGTACCTGGGAGTTTTCCATGCAGACAGGGATCTTCACCTCTTCAGCATTTAAACTCCACTGATCCCTCGTAGGCGGAGATGATTGTGAAATAATGGCATTTGGTGGTGAAGTTGGCACTGTTGATTGATCAATTGCTCTGGTGATACCATCATTTGGAGGCAATGCAGCGGGCACCTGAGCTTGCAGATTTGGAACAGAAGACGATGATCCATATTGAGTTGTGTCAAAGAATGCCCACCCTTCATTGGCAGGTAATGGAGCGGCTGGTGTAGTATTATGAACACTAGACATAGGTGTCAGTTGTTGGTCAAAGCCAGCAAACAGATCCACTGACGGAGGGGAAGAGGAAATTGTTGGTTCCTGCGAAATTGACAGACTGAAGAAATCTTGGTGCACAGGATGAGATGTGGGGACTGCTTCTGCTGGTACAGATGATGAAGGATGAACCACAACATTATGCACGCTTCCATTAACAACATCGGAATGACCGCTAGAAATTGATGCAGTATGTTGATTAAAGTCCGCAAACAGATCTATTGATGCAGCACTAGTGCCAGGCTGTGGCATTGTTGATGTGTCAAAGAGGTCTTGATTACTGAAAGCTGTTGGTTGTGGTTGCGCCGAAACTGGAAAATGCGGCACAGATCCTTGGGTGGGAGTAATTTGGCTGGCTGGTGAATTTGTACTGCGCTGCAAGGCATTTGGTTGTGTCGAATGAGATACAGAAGACGCCCCAGTCTGGCGGTTTACAGCAGAAGGCACTGGCCTTTCTGTAGGTGCATCAGGTTGGACACCCGAATCAACTGATTTATTAGATGGTGAGCTACCATCAAATGATCCAAAACTTCCAGAAGAAGCTGTTCGCTGCACATATGAAGGAGATATATTTTATGCCTAAGCCATTGTACTTTAAGAATTGCATAAAAGGTAATTTTGCTACAAAGTGAAGATGCAGATGGGAGGATCAATAACCTGTGAATGTCGACCACCATTACCGTCTATTTGTGGAACTGCGTTTGGATGCCTTTGGGATTGAGGATTTTCAGTGGATACATTTCTTGAATGGTGAACGGAAGGGCTGCTGTACCCTGTATCCTGAGAGCTAGGAGAAAGCGCGCCGTTTCTCAAGTCACCGGTGCTTGAGGCTGAGAAGTCGGAAAATCTTGACCCGTGACTCTCATTAGCAAATCGATCTTCATGCATCTGATCCCGGACACGACCTGGACTGTACAATAAGCTGCCGAGCTTCCCATCAAAGAGTGCCCTATCCGAAGGCCTTCGAGCAAGCGTGTTAACTTGCTTACCATATCGTCTATCCTCATACTGAAAATCATACGGTGGGCTTTGCGAGTATGAATGATAGGAGTCAGATCTTCTTACTTCACTTTCACTGCTCTTTACACTCTGTTGAAAAATTGGATCCTATAGTTAGCACAGAGGTTTGGTAAATAATGAGAAAGTTTGCATGAACACCAAGTATTAGAAATGTTCAATGGTTAGGCAAGGGCAAATGCAACACTAAGATATCCAGAATCCGAGATCAATACTCTTTAGATTTACTTCGTAACTCATTTACCTCGCTATCGGTGGCTGGTTTGTTGGTGGACTTCGCACCAGCATACTTCTTGTCTACATAAACAGCTCTGATGAATTCCCTTATCCTTTCTGGTTTGCTGAAACAGAAAAAAAAACTTGGTAGCATAAGAGGAAATCCAGCAATTTTCATAGCGCAGAATGCAGGAAGTGCCTATAAAGAACTTCAGAGTGAAATAAACTCACCTGTTGTCAGGCAATCTCATTCGCTGCCAATCCCAATCTTTTAGGTAGATATCACGTGCCCGCTGCAGACACCAACTCCAGTGTAAGTCGTAAAGTTGAACAAGTCACTCTAGATGGGAACAATAAGTTCTGAGCACAGTTACCTGGTTACCACCCTGTTCAAGAGCCCGCACTTCTTGGGTAGTGAATTTAGCCATTGACACTGATTTGACACGGTGAGTAAACTCACGGCTGTTAGATAAAACACAGAAAAAAATATTATCAAGGGTATGGCGATAAAGTGTAGTAACTGGAAATATCTTAACAATAGACCGTAAATTTATTATATATTCCACAACGGCAAATTGATTGTATGTGGCTATGCCCACAGACTAGTCGGCTGTTTGGTTTAGAACTAGCGAATCTATCACCACATGTCTACCTCATTCCTTATGATCACAATCCCGATAAAAAAATGAGGAATGGGTTCATCCTGTGACAATCACAGAATGACCTTATCCCAAGAGTTCTAGAATGACAAAATGGAAAATTTTGAATGGCATAAGAATTAGAGAGGAACAGTGTAATACATTGTGATATCCGATTGTTGACTACTTTGATGGAAACAAAGAATATATGCTCCTTTGTTTTGTTAGAAAGTACCATCAGTTCATAAACAAATGACGTTTTAGAAACTGATATGGTCTCCAATATGCATAAAGCATTAGTTTTTGCAGGCATATGTTAGTACAAAATTTATATTGTGAAAATAATCCTCATGATGAATCTAATGATACTATTTCCAACTTACAGATCTAAATATTTCACATATTAGTAGACAAAGTTAGAAAAGTTTGAGTCCACGCTTTCTAGGAAGTCATCTATTAATGAAAGGAGGTAGTATCAAATACCACATCACATTTCCTTGCAGAATGAATTATGTATATAACTAAACGTATAAATATATGGTCAACTAAATTCCCAAAGATCCAAGATACTCACTGTATCCCACTGCACGACAAGCACGCGAAGGTCCAGAAATTGGTACATACATATTGTGGCCCCTACAACAAGACAAATAATACTTGTGCGATTCAAAATAATGTCAAGATAATAGCATCTAGCATCATTCAAAAGGTTAAGTAAATAGTGTGCGGAGTCAACAGCAGTTAAGCAATGTAGTGACTTTTCAGTTAGCTAAGCAACTATCCTTGAAACAATACTAAGAAAATCCACCACCTCAAAACTGTGTAAGAGCACACAAATTGCTTTTACCGACTAAGCAGCTTCATTATCACGTAAAGGGCAAAAACTGCAGACAGAAGTGATGAAATCGGCAAGCTCTAGGGCAGTGAAAGAGTTTTCTATTAACAGACCAAACCAGCAGTCCTAGATCATAATGGCAACAAAACTAGCATGTCGAAGTAACGAAAACAGTAAGCTCTACGGAAATCAAAGGTTTTCTATTAACAGACCAAACCAATCCTAGATTACTTCATGGCAACAAAACTAGCAGTTCCACAAATAAACCAAAGTAACCCAGCTAAGGAACTACCCTATTGACAAAAGTAGAATCGCCCAACCGACAGCTGCAGCTTGCACACGTGAGCGAGCAAATAACTCGCACCAAAGACAATAAATTTCGCGAATCTGAGCTTAATCGCCCAACGCCACAGTCTCCCGCTCAACGATCCACGAAGCAGAGCAATCAGCTTATTAACAGCGAAATAGGCAAAGTGGAGGAGATTATTACCACACTGTTGCAATTGATGCACTTGCGATTGGGCGGCAGCTTCATGAGGCCGCGGATGATCTTCTCGTTCCTCTCCTCCTCCCTCCGGCTCCCCATGCCTCCGCCGGATACTAAAGCAGAAATCCCCCGAAATAAAAAAAATTCTACCCAGACAAAAAATCGGCCCGGAATCGGCGAGCCCTAGCTCGGCTGGGGCCGCGGCGGGCTGCGGATTGGGGCGCTGGAGAGGGGATTGGGGGGTCGGCGGCTAGGGTTTACTGGAGGGGAGGAGGAGGAGGCGGACGGGAATGGCGGCCACGGCGAGGGGAGAGGAAGGCGAAGAGAGAAAAAGGCGTTGGGGATTAGTGGCTGCGAGCCGACGTGTTCGGGGGAAAAGAAAAGAATAATTAGCTTGGAAAAAAGCTTAACGGGAGCCTCTTTGCTTGTTGTTTCTATCGAGTCGATTGATTCCGTGCAAAACGCCAGGCCGAGTACTAAAAGCAACGGTCTAATGCAGCTAAGCACCGTTTCCCTTTGTTTTTTAAATCCTGTTGATGATGATGATCCACCACCAGGCTGTGGATGTCGTCCTCTGCTTTGTTTATGGAACATCTTCAGGCACAAGCCAAATATACAAAGCACAGCAGTCCAGCTAAACTTGAGAGCTCAGAAACGCCCCAACTGAAAGTAGCAATATGCCCGTTGACACACTTGCCACTAATATACACTGTGATCTCTTAGGATTAATGGCTCACAGCCAGTAAATAGCTATGCATTGATTATATCACCAGTGGTAGATTGTTGTTGCCGCACTTTAACAGATTGCAACAAGTATCCGAGTATCGTAATTTTACACCTATGGATCAAATCTCATAGATCGCTTAGAAATAAATTATAGATTTTCATAGATATTCTTTCGCTCTGAGCCCTTGTTCGTATCCTAGGATATGGTGCCCTCGTCGGATACGAATTTTGGTAAGCCAAATATCCGGCGAATGTGGTACCTGTATCATTTTTCATTTTTTGTTAATTATTCATAGTTAGGATTATCCGATTAAATTACCGAGATATACACCCTCTGTTCCACAATGTAAGCCTTTTTAGCAAGCTAATTTAGTTTGCTAAAAAGGTTTACATTATGGAACAGAGGTAGTAGTTCATTAACCCGATGCCCCAACTAGAGAGTCTAATCCTAATATGACCGCAGTCACCACATGAACATTCTGCCAGGCCGTCACAGCATACTTGTCATGCGCCATGCTCCGTAGCATTGCTTGTGTGGCTTATTTTTCCGTGAAAAGGTTACATCTCTCTGATTGCCCTGTTTTGGCCTGCTTGATTGGATTTGTTGTACATAAATAGTGTCGCTACAATTATGTGGATGGGCTTGATAGCAACATGGCGGGGTTATGGAATGTGGGAACAAGATGATCTCTGAATTATAGAAACATTTTTGCTTCAGTATAAAGCAGGTTGAATAGCCTTTTCTTTGCGTGTGGACTTTTTTTTTGCACTCTTACATAGAGTAGTACGTATGAAATTATCCTAAAAAATAGTACGTATGAATTGTTTTTTTTTTTTTGATAATACACATACTTGTATTAGACAGATGAAACCAGAGTACAGATCCAAATACAAGCAAAGAAAAAAACAGAGAAGAAGCAAGAACAGCAAAGCTGGCTCAACCCAACATCATCCTCGAGGTCACCAGGCGCTCGATCTCTCCACCGTCGAAGACGCCGAAGAACCCGACGCCAGGAGCACCCACCATGGGAGCAGAGGAGCTCCTAGCCCAAAGGCGTTGAAGGACCGCAGTATCCACCAGCTCTGTGGAGCTGGATCTGAAGACGAAGCAGCAGAATCGGCCGGGGGGCCTCCCCAAGCTCGATCTGCTCCAGATCTGGGGTCTGCACCGCCCCACCTCACCAGAGATGGCCAGATCTTCCACCTGCACGCCGCGAGCCCGCACAGCCGCCATCTTGAATCCTCTCCGCCGGCCTCCTACACACTCGCCACCAATCTGTCGTCGCCGCCGGAGATAACGACAGCAGATGGGTGGCTCACCCGCAGCTCGGCAGCGCCGTCGACGACGACGCCGGATCGGGGGAGCCGCAGTGCACCAAAAGGACGACGCCGACGACCCCACCACGCCAGCGCCTCCCACAAACCGCCTATCTACACGCCGGAGCGCAGATCCGGGGATTCCCCACCCTCCCGCCGCCGTAGCGGCCGGCGGAGGGTGAGGAATCCCGCGGATACGCCGGCGGCCGCCGGGAGATCCCGAGTCGCCTCTGAGGTCGCCTCTGAGCACTGTAGAAGGAGGGGGGTTTCCAGAAATCGGGTGAGTGCTTTTGTGTGCGATCAGATACGTATGAATTGTTTTGCGGCTATGCGAGACGCCTCAATTCTACATATTGATATGCATGTCATACTTAGAATGCGTTACTTTTTGGAAAATTAGATACTTCGAGTTTAGTTAAGTTTTTCTCGGGAGATCACGGCGCATCGAGTTAAAATTGACAACCTTTCAAACGCACGAACGAAGAAAAGTTTGAAGACGCTACTTCTTCTTGAAGCGTCGAAGAAGCTATATCCAAGCGATGCATGGCGTCGACCTGCGTTTCTCGATTGGCCCAGCATGAATGGTGGTGGGCTCAGGAGAGCGAGAGGTTGGGCCGACAAAGTACGGGAAAGGTTGGACCAAAATTTCTTTCACACACGGGCCGGAGAGCGACACTCGAAGGAAGGCTCTCTGCCTGCCTCGACGTCCACTGCGGCGAGCCATCGATACCCCGCTAGCCATTTTCTTCTTCTGGAAATCACTAGAAAAAAGGTTCCCTTTTCGAAAGGAACCCAGCGAACCGTGGCGTGATGACAAGTGTCAGCTTCTCCCTTCACGCGGTACCCCATGGGTGCTTAAATATGTGACAAGTGGCAGCACGAGAGAGTTTTGGTGGGATTAGGGTTGTACGTGCATTTATTTTGATATTCGTTTTTAAAAAATGAAATATCTTGAGAACCGTTTATCCAAATTACGAATCGTTTTCACTTTTGAGCTACTCGCGTCGAGATCTTCAAAACTAGATCCCATGTTGATAAGTTTCGACGAACTTTTTTTTGTACTTCCGGTTATATATAGTTGTACAACCTGTTATGTATAGTTGTACTCAAACTTTTTTGTAGTTTGTACTTCCTGTTTTTCTATACTTTTGTATGATGAGAGAGAATGGATAGTGAGGTGGGAGGGCAGATTTTCCCTTTTATTTTTCTAAATCGAATTTTTGAAATGAAATATCTTGAGAACCGTTTATCCAAATTACGAACCGTTTTCACTTTTGAGCTCCTCGCGTCGAGATCTTCAAAACTAGATCCCATATTGATATGTTTCGACGAACTTTTTTTTGTACTTCCCGTTATATATAGTTGTACAATCTGTGTCTATATAGTTGTACAACCTGTGATCTGTACAAGCTGTGTCTACGAAGTTGTACAACCTGTGTTTGTACAACATGTGTCTGTCTAGTTGTACAACATGTGTCTATACAGTTGTACAACCTGTGTCTGTACAACATGTGTCTGTCTAGTTGTACAACATGTGTCTGTACAAACTGTGTCTGCGTAGTTGTACAACTTATGCATGTATAGTTTTACAACATGTGTCTGTACAACCTGTTTTCTGTCTAGTTGTACAACATGTGTCTATTTAGTTGTACAATGTGTATTACGTAATATTTTGTGTAATTTATACATCGTGTTTTGTACTACTGTACCTACTTTATGTACATCTCACCTGTACATCGGAAGATCGGACTAGCTAACCTTGTAGTACATCGGATGGATTGGATCAGCCAACCGCGTCGCGCGCTCGCGTGCTGGCTTCCAGTACATCGATCGGAGGCAGCCTGGGAGCAGTGGCTGGCTTCCTCTCGTACGCTCGGATCGTTGCCGTATCTGAAAGGACAAGGATGTCGCCTAGAGGGGGGGTGAATAGGCGTTTAAAACTTTTCCGGTTTAGGCTTGATAAATGCGGAATAAAACTAGGTGTTTAAATTATCAAGCACACAACCTAAATAAACTAGGTTCACCTATGTGCACCAACAACTTATGCTAAGCAAGACAAGTAACAAGGTGATAGCAAGATATAATATTTCAAGCTCGAAGGCTATCACAATGTAAAGTGCATAAGTAAAGAGCTCGGGTATAGAAATAACCGAGGCACGCGGAGGGGCGATGTATTCCCGAGTTCCTCCTTTTTAGGGAGTACGTCTCGTTGGAGGGGTGTGAGTTTCAAACTCAAGATGCCACAAAAGGCCTCACCCTATTCTCTGATGAACCTCGCACAAAAGCTCGGTTCACCTTCCACTATTGATTTTCTTTTGGGCGGAAATCGAGTCCCTTACAACAATCTTGAGGCACAACCCACAAAAGGATTGGGAGCTCCCAAGTGGACCACAAAAGGTCCCAACTAGCCACAAAAGGCCTTGACCACAAAAGGTCACAAGAACACCGTCTAGGGTCCAACGACCCAAGAGTAATAAGCTCACAAACTTCACTTCCACGAATCCTTGTGGAGAGAGCAAACCGATGCACAAAAGCAAAAGCAAGAACACAAGAAGTGCTCAAGTCCTTCACTCCCAAATCTCACCAAAAGCAACAAATGCTTGTGGGGGGAGAAGAGAGTAAGAACAACGAAGAACACAACAAATGGAACTTCAAGAACTAGATCGAAAGGTTTCCACTCACTTAGAGGAGAAATGGATCGGTGGAACGTAGATCTAGATCTTCTCCTTCAATCCTCCAAAGATCAACGAGTTTGGGTGGAGGGATTGGGAGATCTTGTAGTATTGAGCTTGCAACAATGGAGGAGAGAAGAAAAACGTGCTCAAGTGCTTGGGGTCAATGGGGAAGAAGGTCCCCTTAAAAAGGACCCCCAAAAACTAGCCGTTACCTGAAAATCGCGCCCAGGAGCGGTACTACCGCTAGCCCAGCGGTACTACCGCCCCCTGGGGAGTTAGAACAGAGAAACAGGCTCAAAACGGGCTCCAGGCAGCGGTACTACCGCCCCGGTAGCGGTACTACCGCTCCGGGTGATTTCTGGCGCTCAAAACGCGCGCGGTACTGGACTCCCAGCGGTACCCGGGCGGTACTACCGTTGGACTGAAAAACTGCAGAAAACACCCAAACGAAAACGACGATATCTTGAGCATCCGAACTCCGTTTTCGATGATCTTTGGCTCGTTGGAATCATAACGAAGAGCTTTACAAGATCATGCAGAGAAACATCATAGTCCAACAATGGAGGATAAAACCAAATAGGGAAAGGTTAGACCTCTCGATAAAAAAACAACCGATAAAACCTCCATACCAAAACCGCAATATGTTTCTCATCCGGACTCCGTTTTCTATGATCTTGGGCTTGTTAGAAGATACTCACAAGCTCTACAAGATTAAGCATATGCACATCATAGTCCATCATGTGAGGAGGAGAACACAAGAGGAGAGTTTGACCTCTCTACAAAATACAAACCGGTAAAACCTCCAACATCAAAAACATCACAAGATGATCATATGAAATCTGTTTTTGATGAACTAGAGCTTGGTATGGAGATGAACACAAGCTCTAAATTCTCACATGGATAAAAGCCAAAAAGAACCAAGAAAGAATGATATGCCAAGAATGCAAAGGTTTGAGCTCTCCACAAAGATGCGATCAAGTTACTCACTTGAGAGCCCCTCTTGATAGTACGGCATCTATCCTATAACCCGGTCTCCCACTAACACCATGAGACCGGTAAAATAGAAACCCTATCAAGATCATACCTTTGCCTTGCGCATTCCACTTAAGCTAGATGATGACGATCTTGATCTCTTCAAGTGGACCACTTTTCTTGATTTGCGCTTTACTTGGTGAAGATTCAAATGTTGCTCCCCCATACACCAAAGTGGGAGAGCCTCTCATAGGCACATCTTCACTTGACCAATATCTCCACATGGGTGGCAAGCTACAAGCATAGAATTTCTTCGAGATGCTTCTCTTGAACTTGCACTTCATCTTCTCTATCTTCACAAAGATGATGTCTTGAATCCTTCAAGACATACTTGCAATATGCTCACCTCTACACATGACCATTCTTCGTATAAACCCTTGAGAAGAGCATTGATCATCATGTAATCTTCTAGAGTCCAACACATGAACTCCAATCTTTTCCTATGGACAAGATCTACAATAATATCTCAATGCAAACATTAGTCCATAAGGATTGTCATTAATTACCAAAACCACGCATGGGCAACACATGCACTTTCAATCTCCCCCCATTTTGGTAATTGATGACAATCCCTTTTACGAGGGTTTATATAATGAATTAAGCAACCATGCAACACAAAGAGCAAGGATGCAAGAGCAAGAAAGGCAAATGCTTAAGAAACGAAACTAAAGCATAAAACCAAACTCCCTTAAACCCTCTAAACTTCTCCCCCATTGGCATCGATTGCCGAAATGGGAGGAAAAATTTAGAAGGCCAACATAGTAAGAGCTCCCCCATAATTTATGCATTTCTCATAATATGAGTGAAATCAAATGCACATATCCAATGACGAATAGTTGGGAAGGAGATCAAACTATATTGAGGATCCAAAGATTGCAAAAGAAAATCAAATTGAAAAATACTTCGACAAAGGAAGTAACCAATCAAAGGATCCGAAAAAAAACAATAGAACATAAGAAGATAGTATAATAAAATCAACCAAGTGTTCTAATAATTAAGAGGGAACTCCCCAAGTACGTGCACAATAAGGATTTCTATTTCAATATTGTGTGCACAACATGGAATCCTCACTCCCTCCTAGAAATTTGAACACAGACCAAGAAACATCTAGCAAATAGGTCCACAAGCTTATTAAGATGCAAAAGCATAATGACATGGGTATACATATCGGGTACCCTACCATGAGGGTACCTGGTGCACGTGACGACTAAGGCCCAATATCGAAGAGCCTACTCGAAGCCCAAGACAAGAGGCCCAAGAAGATGGAGTACCCTCCAAGACTAGACATAGGCATAGTCGGTTTAGGCTTTCCTTATGTGTAAACTAGGTCGGTTACAAACTCCCGAGACCCAGCCTATTTAAAGGCTGGGAGGGGTACCGATCTGGACCAAGCCATACACGAACCACCAAAGCTCTTGCGAGATCATCAACTCGCCGGAGCTCCCCTGTAATCGCATAATCCACAATCAATACCAGACAAGCAGGAAGTAGGGTCTTTACCTCCACCCGAGGGGCCTGAACCTGGGTAAATCTTTGCCTCTGCTTGTCAGCCGACGAAACTACCAGTACTACCACGTTCTCTCCCCATAATCTCAACCCTAGGTCCTTAACCATGGGATTTGATGAGGGTACACCTCGTCAATTGGCGCCGTCTGTGGGAAAGAATAGTGCTGGACTCGCGGTTTCTTCGGTTCCATCGGAAAACGGCGACTCGCCGATCGGATCTACAAACGGCAACTCGCCGGCTGCATCGACAAACCAGAACTCGCCGACTCAGGCGGCACACGGCAACTCGCCGGCTCACTCGACAAACGGCAACACGCCAGCTTCACCCGCAAAAAGCACATCGGATCCTCTGATGGATTTCGAGCCACACTCGCCAGGATTCCAGGAGGCCTTCTCCGATCTCGAGTCAGGTTTGGGTTTAACCGTTGGTTCGTTCAATTTTTTCGTCAACAAGCTTGGTGTGCAGGACTTGACGGATCCACGCCAACTCGCGACTTTCGCACCCGAGGCTCCATCGGCTGCGGCTCCTTCGACTGCGGATCTTTCCACTGCGTCCATACCATCATCGACCCTCCAAGCTTGTTCGTCTGCAACAACCATGTCCACACGAGAGATGCGCGAGCTCATTGAAGAGCTCCAGGGCGAGGAGGCCGAATCAGCATACCGCACAAACGATCCCGAGCTGGATCTCCCACTCGAGGATAGTTTCGACTGCGGGATCTCCCTCAGCGACTTCGACGACCTCGAAACTCATATCGACAACCACGTCGACTCCGAGATCTGCGCCAACAACAACCTCGACTTCGAGACTCATAACAACCTCGCCGACGCCGAGATGGGCATAGGCGACGAAGACGTCGACTGCGAGATCCGTCCAGACGAACCACTCGATGAACATACAGGCTCAGACATGAGCCTCGATGAAGATGTCGAGTCCATGACGGGACTCGAAAGTACATACATATGCCCTCGGGTCATACCCCAACAGGTCTATGTGGCCATCGCCGCAGAAACATCAGAAACTGCGGCCAGTCGCAGGCCTACAGAATTCCCGTGCACAGTCACTATGCCGGACGGAGCCACAACCCTCACAATCACTGCTGAGATGGCAGCAAAAGCAGATAAAGTTATCAAGGAGTGCACAATGATGCCAGCAGACGCAACACAAGAAGAGATGTTGACCTTCCAGTACTTCAACTGGCAGGAGTCACTTCGACTGAAGCAGATAAGAGCCACACTCGAAGAACGCAAAAAGCAAGCTAGCTTGTCGAGTGTGCGCAGAAGACAGCTCTCCCTGAGCTCCACCGGGCGAGCAGACACAGGACGCAGATCAAGGTTGTCACACCTCTCGCCAGGCGAGAAGGCGGCACTCACCCGCAACTTAGGCAACTCCTTCATGACATACGACGAGGAAGGACTGCCGGTGCCCAAAACAGCAGCAGGTGCTCTCTACACCGCTGCAGCATACCTGGAGGCAATCAAGCCCCCAGCGGATGACCCCAACGCAAAACTACACCGCCAACAGATCAAATCACTCGCCTTAGCTGCAAAGGCCATACGCCAAGTTCCAAGAACTCCAGGTGGGAGTCGAGACCGTGCCCTAGTCGACGCACCTCGGGAAGAGCATAATCACAGTGGTCGTCGCCACCACTCGAAGGAAAGAAGCGGCTCGCGAAGGCGCAGGTCCAGGAGCAGATCACGCAGATCATACAGTAGCGACTCATACTCTGATCGAGAGCCTGAGCCACATGGAGCTCTGTGCTTCACTCGACGCGTCCGCGAGACACGGATGCCCAAAGGATTCAAACTCACATCCGAACAGCCCAAGTACACGGGTCGACAGGAACCTTCCGGGTGGCTGGAAGATTACAGGCTGGCAGTTGCGTGCCAGCGGGGCACCAACACTACAGCCATGCAGTACATACGACTCATGCTCGAAGGCACAGCTCGCGACTGGCTCAAGGCCCTACCTCCATCAACATACGACTCGTGGGATCACTTCCGCAGGGATTTCGTCAAAAACTTCGAGCCTCTATGTGAGCGCCCGAAAACATTCGAGGAGCTGCGGGCCTGCGTTCAGCGTTCAGACGAAACGTTGAGGTCATACATCAGACGATGGACTGAGATACGTAACTCAGTTGGAGTGGTTTCAGAAGATATGGCCATGGATGTTTTCGTCATGGGCCTCGCCAGGCGAGACTTCAAAGAAGCACTTGGCCGCCAAAAGCCAAAATCTGTAGCCCACCTCCTGCAGATCGCGACTGAGTGGGCAGATGGAGAGGATATGGCACGCACCACACGCGGGTCCTCACCCCGTGACAAACATGAGAATAGCAGTCGAAGCCATAGAGACTCGTACAGAGACGACCGAAGGCGCAAACGTTCAAAACGTCATTACGACGATGACAGACCCGAATTCATGGCGGCTGGGTTCTCCACACCCCGCAATGATCAGGACAGAAGCGACCGACGGTCGGAAGAGCGAGACAGTCGAGACGACCGGCGAGACAGTCGAGATGATCGGCGAGACAGTCGAGATGATCGTCGCGAGGCCAACGCAGTGACAGCTACAAGAGGAAGGATTGGCGCAAGTCACGGGCACAATCTGAGCGATCATTCGAAGAAAAGATGGACGCTGATTGCAGATTCCACCTGTACAAGGGGGACGATGGAAAACTGCGATCCAACCACTCGATGAGAAACTGCAGGGAGTTCGACCAAATGGCGACTGATTACGTAAATCGCAGAAAGGCAGCAGCCGCACAAGCACCTGCACCCGTGCCTCAGCCAAACAACGTGCCTGTTCTGATGGCACCACCTCCACCACCACAGCCTGCCCCAGGCGGAAATCTCGCGGGTGCCATACAGCCCGTGCCTCGGGTGGACGAACCACAGTACCCTCCGCCCCAAGGGCAGATGTACATGATACAGAAAGGTCGACCTTCCAACAGGGAGCAAAAGCTTCGCACTCGACAGGTAAACATGGCGGTCATGTCACCTCCTGCGGTGACAGAGTACTTGAAGGGATCCGATACTGCAATAAGCTTCAGCAAAGAGGACCACCCTCCATCGGTTGTTCGACCAGGGCACTCTGCTCTGGTACTCGACGCGCAAATTGGAGGCTACGCCATGTCCAAGGTCTTCATGGATGGTGGGAGCGGCATAAACATCATCTTCGCAGATACGCTCCGCAAAATGAACAGGTCAGTCGAAAACCTGCCAAGATCCTCAAATACCTTCCACGGTATCGTTCCAGGGAAAGCAATAAGCCCAGAGGGCACCATACAACTCGACGTAACGTTCGGGGACAAGCACCACTTCAGGACAGAGTCGATTGAGTTCGAAGTGGTCGACTGGAAGTCACAATACCATGCTATACTTGGACGCCCGACGTTCGCTCGATTCATGGCGGTGCCACATTACGCATACCTCCAGCTGAAGATGCCTGGACCAAAAGGAGTAATCACAGTCAAGGGGAACTTCCAAAAGTCTGACTCTTGCGACCGAGAATTCAGCAAAATCTCTGAGATGTTTGGCATGGAAGCAACACTCGCCGATCTAGCGGTCTCCAACGATCGAACACTTATGCCAGAGCACAAAAAGGTGGCAGTCGACAGAGCATTCAGTGCCACCAACGACACAAGATCGCATCAGGTGCACCCGACTGACCCGACCAAGACAGTCAATGTCTCGTCGAGTCTGCCTATCGCATAGGAAAGCGCGCTCGTCGAATTCCTCCGTGAGAACTGGGATATATTTGCATGGTGTCCAGCAGACATGCCAGGTATTCCCAGGGAATTCGCCGAGCACTCTCTCCAGCTACTTCCAGGTGCTAAACCAGTCAAACAAACAATGCGCCGCATATCCGGCCCAAAAAGAACTGCAGTCGAAGCCGAAGTCGACAGGCTACTCGCAGCAGGATTCATCAGAGAGATCAAGAAATCACAATGGGTGGCCAACCCCGTACTTGTAGAGAAGAAGCATACAGACATCCTGCGGATGTGTGTAGATTTTACAGCACTCAATAAGTGTGTCCAAAGGATCACTTTCCACTACCTCGAATCGACCAGATCGTCGACTCCACCGCCGGGTGCGCTCGCTTGTCCTTCCTGGATGCTTACTCGGGTTACCACCAGATAAGGATGAAGGAAGAGGATGAAGAAAAAACGGCGTTCATAACCCCACTCGGGGTCTACTGCTACACCACAATGCCTTTCGGGCTCAAAAACGCAGGCGCAACCTATCAGCGCATGATGCAAGATTGCCTCAAGAAGCAGATTGGGCGAAACGTCCAGGTCTATGTAGATGACATCGTCATCACCACAAGAGAAGAAAGCACGCTACTCGATGACTTGCGGAGACATTCGCAAACCTCAAACGCTTCCACATCAAGCTCAACCCGAAGAAGTGCACGTTCGGCGTGCCAGCCGGGCAACTCCTCGGGTATCTAGTCTCAGCTCGAGGAATCGAGGCGGACCCGGAGAAAATACAGGCCATCTTGACGATGCAAAGGCCTTCAAAGCTCCACGACGTGCAAAAGTTGGCGGGTAGAGTAGCAGCACTCAGTCGATTCATCAGCAAGCTAGGCGAAAAAGCACTCCCGTTCTATCGACTGATGAAGAAGGCAGATAAGTTCGAGTGGACGCCAGAAGCCGAAGCAGCCTTCACGGACCTCAAGCGAGTCCTCACAAGCCCTCCAATCCTCGTAGCACCAAGGGAACGCGAGCCACTATACCTATATGTCTCTGCAACTAATAGGGTGGTGAGCACTGTTCTGTGGTCGAACGCAGAGAGGAGGGACACGCCCAAAGCATACAACGTCCAGTCTATTACTTGAGTGAAGTGCTCTCCACATCAAAGCAGCGGTACCCGCACTATCAGAAGCTGGCATACGCCGTGTTCATGTCCTCAAGGAAGCTGACGCATTACTTCTCCGAGCACCCGATCACTGTAATCAGCACTTCAGGGATCGGGGACATCCTCACAAACCCCAATGCGACTGGGCGAGTAGCAAAATGGCTCATCGAGCTAGCACCAAGAGACATCAAGTATGATTACCCGAAGGCCATCAAAGCACAAGTTTACCCGACTTCCACACCGAGTGGATTGAAGCTCAGCTCCCAGGAGCACCAGATGTGTCCAATTCCTGGACCATGTACTTCGATGGCTCGAAGAAAAACGAAGGCGCAGGCGCAGGTGTCATCCTCATATCACCAAAAGGCGACAAGCTCCGCTACATCCTGCAAATGGGATTCGAGTTCCCATCCAATAACGAAGCAGAATACGAGGCTCTGATCCATGGCATGAGGATGGCCAAAGCCCGGGTGCACTCGACTGATGATCTACGGCGACTCGAATTTGGTGGTGCAGCAAACAATGAAGGCTTGTGACGCAATCGCAGATAACATGATCGCCTACCGTGACTGTACAACATCATGGAGGGCAGCTTCGAAGGCTGCGAGTTGCGGCACATAGGGCGTGAAAGCAATGAAGAAGCAGATAAGTTAGCCAACATTGGTGCGACCAAAGCACCAGTGCCACCTGGTGTCTTCTTCGAGCGCATAGAGCACAGATCAATCAAAAAGAAGCGGCAACTCCTGCACAGCCGCACCAGCCAAGAGCAAAACACCTAGCACAGAGGACCCACCAGTCGAGGTACTCCTCATCGAGCCAACTTGGACTCAACCCTTCCTCGCATACATACTCCGCGGCGAGGTACCCGAAGACTTCACAGAGTCAAGACGCGTCACTCGACGATCTAAAGCATACACTGTCATCAACGGTGAACTTTACAAACGCAGCATATCAGGTATGTTCCAGCGTTGCATAGCATTTGAAGATGGCCAAGCCATCCTTCGTGATATTCATGCAGGTACTTGCGGGCATCACGCCAGCAGTCGATCACTCGTAGCCAAAGCCTTTCGCGCAGGCTTCTACTGGCCCACAGCACTCAAAGACGCGGAGGACATAGTCAAAAGGTGCATCGGCTGCCAAAAATTCGCCACAAAGCCGCACGCACCCGCATCGGCGTTGAAGACAATACCATTGGCCTGGCCTTTCGCCCAGTGGGGGCTCGATATGGTTGGGCCACTCAAAAAATCCTCCCATGGAGGGCATACTCACCTTCTGGTGGCGGTCGACAAGTTCACCAAGTGGATCGAAGCAGTACCCATCACAAGTTCGACTGCCACTACAGCAGTCAATTTCATAAAATCCATCATATACCGCTTTGGTGTGCCAAGCAGCATCATCACGGACAACGGTACAAACTTCACGGCTGAGGAATTCAAATCCTTCTGCAAAGAGCAAGATATCACGCTCAATTATGCATCTGTGGCGCACCCGCAATCAAACGGCCAAGTCGAAAAGGCCAATGGGCTTGTGACGAGTGGAATCAAGAAGCGCCTCCTGGTGCCACTCAAAAGGGCTGCGGGTGCTTGGGTAGAAGAGCTCCCGTCTGTGCTATGGAGCCTACGCACAACACCCAACGCCTCAACACAATTCACTCCATTCTTCATGGTCTACGGCGCAGAGGCAATCCTGCCATCAGACGTAAGGTTCAACGCACCAAGAGTCGAAGCATACAATGAAGAAGATGCAGAGGCACTCGAAGATGCAGTCGACTTGCTCGAAGAAGCACGCAACACAGCGCTAGCACGTACAGCTGTCTACCAGCAAGATCTACGCAACTATCACAGCCGTCGACTGCGTACCAGGTCCTTCGAGGTGGGTGACTTGGTACTTCGACTGAAGCAAAGAAGGTGCATAAACTTGCTTCTCCATGGGAAGGACCCTTCATCATCACCGAGGTCATAGGTGGTGGAGCATACAGACTGAAGCATGCGAAGACCGGCGAACTCTCCACAATCCTTGGAACGTTGCGCAGCTGCGCCGTTTCTATGCTTAGATTGCTCAGTCGCATAATGTAATAGGCTCATATGTCGGATGGCTGCAGGTTTCAGACGCGCTCTTTTCCTTACCAGGGTACCTAAGGGGACTGGAAGGTTTTTAATGAGGCGGCCTGCAGCCTAACATTCATAAATGGAATATAGTCAATAAATTCCTCATACTTTTCCTGCTTACTACTCGCATAGCTTATCAGCACAAAACTTAGCCTCACCCGTATGCTCGGGGGCTGAGCTACTCAAAACATAAAAGCTTTTGCTCTTCAAACACAATACTCCAGCCACACTCGAATACTCGGGGGCTGGATCGTAACACTAAACACAAAGGAAAAAGTTGCTCAACCCCAATCAATCACTCGGGGGCTGAGCCTGCAGGCATAAGTTGAAGCTTCAACTCTCATAAAATTCATAACCTCACTCGAGCACTCGGGGGCTATGTAATTCATGATCTATGTAAACTGTTTTCATAAACCCCACTCGATACACTCGGGGGCTGCATACATACAAGTGAACAAATATGTACTAAGTGGCAAATTTACACTCGGGGGCTGTTCCCTATACATAAATACCCTAATCTTCTGGTTCATCCTTTGCTGGAAGAACAGGGCCCATAAGTTGCGCTTGATAGCAATCAACCAATGTCCTCGCGTGATCGAATGTTTCGTCAAGGTTCGACTGGGACAAAGACGATCCAGGCACGGGTGGACGTAGCTGCAAATTTGGACGTTGACTTCGGAGATACGCCATGGTTGCGTTGGCACCGTCCACAAGCTTCTGGGTGATGAAGCCTCGAATGGAACCTGTTGACCGGAAGAGATCGAGCAACGCGTGGATTCCTTGAGGTTGTGGCCCAGTCGGAAAAACCATCTGGTTGATTCGACTGAAGGCCGACCTGCACAATTCAAGAAGCATAGTGCTCCGCCACACCCGATCTTGCAGAGTCGCAAGTATGCGTGCTCGGTGCTTGTCCAATCGAAAGTGCTGGCGGCCAGTCGTGGGTTCGTCAGTTGCCATGTTCAACTGCTCATCCACGCGAGCCTGCTCCGCCTGGAAATCTTGAACAAAACCTGCAACAACACAAGTTGGGTGAACAAAAAAGAACAGGCTGTGAACTCATAAGATCAAGGCAGTCATGCTTACACTCGAGCTGTCTGTTCACGATCTCCATCTCGCCAAGCACATACTCCTCCCGTTGGGTGGGTAAAGCAGGCCTTGCCCTCATCCTTTCCAGCTCGCTTCGGGCACTCGCCAGTTCCTGCTCCTGTTTCGCAAGTCGAGCCTTCATATAACGTATTACCGCGGCATCATTTGACGCCTGAGCTCGAGATCGAGAAGGGGTATGATGCCGCGACGAACTGGATGAAGTGGCGGCTGGCCGTTTCTGTTCCAAGCATCATAAAAGTTTCATGAGAAACTATCACAAAGCTCAGACGAGCAACAACATACAGCTTCAAACAGAATCATAACGAGGAGCATAAATTCATACAAAGGTAGCAAAAGCACATGCATACTCGCATGGTCATAAGTTTAATTACAAAATCAAAGGCGCGGCTGCCCTACTTCTCAGACATTGACTCTGACCTAGCCCTACTCGCACGAGCGGCGACCTCTTCTGCCCGGCGCTCCATGGTGGTCATAAAAGTTTCAGCCAACTTTGCGGCTGGCTCGTTCAAATGCTTTAGGGACACCAATTTCCCGCCAGGCTTACGAGGGAAAGCAGACAGAGCGGCTTCGAAGTCACCCTCTATCCCATGACCTAAAAGGAGTTTGAGGGTGGTCTCTGAGCCGCGTACCGTCAAAGTGCGGGCAAAGTTCGTCATAGTCGAAGTTCCCGGGCCCAGGACGTCTGCGAAGCCATCCACAGTCGAAGGAGGTTGGCTGGAGGGGAACACATCCTTGAACACGGCGCCGAGCGTGCTCGTAGATTTGGCGAGTGCGTCCTTGGCTTGGGAGAGACGACATCCAGGTCGATGATGGCGGTCAAGGGACAAATCGACACCGGTTGATCTACAGGTGTCGATGCCCCAACAGCTCCTTCAAAAAAGCAGAAGTAACAAAAATGTTACATACTATTCTGTGGCAAAAGAAGTAGGCAAAAAGTGAAAGGCTCGACTCACCGCCTACGTCTCGGGTGAGGCTCGCCAGGCGCTCAGCATAATTCTTCTCGCGCAAAGCGGCGGAGTCCTTGGCATCATCAAGGCCTTCTTCGACTCCTCGCGCTCCTTGGCGAGTGTCTCTTCTAACTCTTTAACCCGAGATTCAGCGTTTGCCTTGTCACCTGAGATAGATGGGCAGATGTCATTCACAATCGACAAGGCAAAGACTTACAGAAACCCAAGATACTTACGGGTGAGCTGCTCCATAACAGCGCGCAGATTATCCCTCTCCTGTTCAACCTGGACAAATGCTTTGCCTGATTCCACCAGGTTGAGGTAGAAGGGCTGCACGCACACGAAACCAACATAAGCTATACACAAATAGGTCCAGAAGGAAGACTCGACAAAAAGACACTTACGTGTTCAATCCAAGGCGCGGGCTTGGCAGCAGAAGTTCCAATTTGCGGAGTTGATGTACTCGCAATATTGGCAGCCTCAATGGAAGTGGTCGTGGCTATTGTTTTCACAACCTCAGCCGCAACAGGAGAGGCTTCAGGCTGATCTGGAGTCGAGGCTCTCACGGTTGGAGGAGTTGGAGGTCGCACAGTCTCGGCACTACAAGTGACCGAAAGGCATACAACATAAGCAAAAGTACATAACTCACAAAAAATTTACTAAGTGCAAAAAGGAGCAAACCTGTGCTCTTCTTCATCCTCAGTGTCGAGCTCGTCAAAGTTTGGGCCTCCAAAAGGAAGCTGCCCACTCGACTGAGGAGGAGGGGAGCCGAGCTCAAAGGACTCACGTCCAAGGGAGCAGCTGTGGTCGTAGGAGACGGAGCTGAGTTTCCATCATCCCTCACATCCGATTCCCTCGCGGGTGAGCTCGTGGAAGAAGACAAAACTTGGGCTGCCCGACGACGCTTGCGAAGAGGAACCTCGCTAACATCCTCACTCACGGCAGGCTCCTTGCCTTGTGCTTCCTCTACCCCTTCCTCTTCAACCTCTTCTGTGGGTGAAGTGGTAGCCGAAGGTAAAGGCGATTCATCCCCTCCCTTCGCTTCTACTGTCACCTCTGTTTCATAAGTTGGCCCATCTTCGGGAAGAGGAGGAAGAGTGGAGGCAGTCGAGTGGCCCTGCATACAAGATATAGCAGTCGAAAGTCAAAAAGATGCACAGAAGGATAACAAAAACAGAAGATCATATACTCGAAAGATTCACTAACCTCTTGCAAAGGCTTTTCAGCCCCATAAGGATCGACTGGGCAGTCGACGTTGCAGGGCTCGCTCTGTTTAGTACTGGTGATGGACCGCACATGTGTCACCAGTTCACTCCTCGACAGCTCCTCCTTGCTCATTCGAGTGGAGTCGAGGGGACCTTCATACTCCCACATTGGGTGGGCACGAGCGCGGAGTGGCCATACCCGCCTCTTCACAAAGGTGGCAATCAGATGCACACCCGTGATGCTGTTCAGGAGCCCTCCAATTGTCTCCAGCATAGGCGCTGCTTCCGCCACTTCTTCAGTCGAAAGCTCATGGTTCCAGGCTTTCGTCCTAGCGGCTATACCAGCAGTCGAAAATGCTGGGGCCACATTTTGGTCCACTTGCACATAGAACCACCTCTTCCTCCACCCCTGCGCCGAGTCGACTGGCTTCAGGGCAAAGTACCGGGTGTCGCTGCGCACTTGGATCTGCAGGCCTCCGACTGGTAGGTTCGGCCACTCGGTTGTTTGGCCGGACCATGAAGATGGACTTCCATAATGCCCAACTCGGGCAACACCCAAAAAACATCGCACAGCGTGATGAAGCACGCAATGTGCAGAATACCGTTCGGGGTGAGATCATGGATCTGCACCCCGTAGGCAAAAAGCAAACCTCGAACGAAATCATGGAGGGGGAGCGAGAAACCCCTAGGCAAAAACTCCGCGAAACAGACGCGCTCGTTAGCGCGAGGCTCGGGAAGTACCTCTTGGGCGAAGGTGCGCGGACGAGGAGTTGGTCGGAAGGTGGCAGCAATCCTTCCTCGCGCAGCTTGTCCAGCTGCGCATCCTTCAGGGTGGATTTCATCCAATCCCCATTGGTCTTCTTGAGGTCGACGGCGGCCGCAGATGTGCTCGCCGCAATCTTCTTCCCCTTCTTCGCCGCCGCATCGGGCGCGGCGGCAGCAGTCGAGGCGGAGCGCTTGTTGCCCGCTGCTTTCTTCATCGTCAACGAGCAGGTGGGAGAGCGCGCAAAGCTTTAGCAGGAGCAATGGAGGCAGAGCGCGAGGAAGACGATGGAACAGGGGCGGCGCGCAGAGCAAATGGCAGGTAAAAAACAAATGCGCCGTTCCCCTATTTACCACAAGACAAAAGCAATCGCAGCCGTTCAGATCCAAATCGTGCGTTACGCACGCAATCTGACCGTACACGTGGCAAACGCGGAGGGCAACCGTCGCCGGCCACTCCGCCCACTACGCACGTAAAAAGAGGAGCCATCATCACGCTTGCGGAAAAAGTGGGCCCGTATAGTCAAATCAAGTCCAAACGGCACCGTCTTCGGTCAGCTCTGCACAAATGGGCCCACATACGTGTCACGTCCCATCAATCGCAGCATAACGCACGCCACGCGTGTCAGAAATCGCAGTCGCAATAAACGTCATCCCTGACGTCATTGAAGCATCTGTTCAGAAAATATGTTCGAGTATGCTCAGCGCATATTGGTCACTCGATTGCCCTGATTAGTTCGGGTGTGACAAAACTTAAGGCAAAATTGGTCACTCGACCGTTCCTTCGACTAAGTCATATTACTCCCATCGGGAGCATGTTCAAAAAATTCTTCGACTGAAGATGCTTAGGATAATGATTGAGATTATCCTCCATTTACAAGTAATACAGCATAATCTCGGGGGCTACTCCCATCGGGAGCACTGTCGTGCACCCGATAGAATTATGGCACAAATTTCTTCGATTAACATATGCAGAGTAAGAGTTTTTGAGATTATCCTCCATTGCAAAACAATAAAGCACAATCTCGGGGGCTACTCCCATCGGGAGCGCTGTCGCGCACCCGATAGCATAACGGCAAATATCAGTCGACAAAGGGCATGACTCGTCCAACAAAGTTCAGAAATCATACTCGAAACATTCCCGAGTTGCGTCAGTCGCAAATACCTCGGATGCTGCATGCATAGTGCAAAGGTAAGACCCGCCGAACTTTCGAGCTGGGCTAAGGACCGTTCCAGCAACGTTAATCCTTACACTTTCCGTGTCAGCAGACATGATGAAAAATCCCGACGGACGCGTTGGGTAAAATTCAAAGTTATACTGCAGATCGACTCAGTAAGACCTCAAGCGGCCTAGTCGAATCTGACCAGTTTGTTCCAGATTCGAGTCCGGGGACTCGAGTTTGATTGAAAGCTAGTAAGGTTTTACCCGAATGAGTAGTTAACCAGTCCCGATCCGTCGAGTGTACTGGGCCTGCTAAGCTATTATCCCTTGATCATCATAAAACACAGTCGATGAGATACTCGACATAGCCAAACGTGTGCTATTCATACAGGAATTCCAAATTATATATACAGAATTCAAAGCATATGACGTGCACTTACGAAAGAGTCCATGCCCGATTCTTCGAGTCAGCCAAGTACTCGGGGGCTACTGACATGGGTATACATATCGGGTACCCTACCATGAGGGTACCTGGTGCACGTGACGACTAAGGCCCAATATCGAAGAGCCTACTCGAAGCCCAAGACAAGAGGCCCAAGAAGATGGAGTACCCTCCAAGACTAGACATAGGCATAGTCGGTTTAGGCTTTCCTTATGTGTAAACTAGGTCGGTTACAAACTCCCGAGACCCAGCCTATTTAAAGGCTGGGAGGGGTACCGATCTGGGACCAAGCCATACACGAACCACCAAAGCTCTTGCGAGATCATCAACTCGCCGGAGCTCCCCTGTAATCGCATAATCCACAATCAATACCAGACAAGCAGGAAGTAGGGTCTTTACCTCCACCCGAGGGGCCTGAACCTGGGTAAATCTTTGCCTCTGCTTGTCAGCCGACGAAACTACCAGTACTACCACGTTCTCTCCCCATAATCTCAACCCTAGGTCCTTAACCATGGGATTTGATGAGGGTACACCTCGTCAAGCGGGGAGGAGCGGGACGGCGGCGTGCCACGTCGGCGGCCGCGACGACGTCGGGGCCGAGCGCGAGAGAGAGGAAGGGGGAGGGGATCTGTGTGGCAGTTTTGCATGAAGGACTCTGTCTTTCTTTCTAATTCGAAATACGTCCTTCGCAGCGAGGAAAGCTGGACTGCGGGTTAATTTCTCGGTTTGCGAGTTTTTATTTGCAAATTTGGTACGTCAAAAATCGTGCGGGGCCGTGTGGACCGTTGGATGGGCAACCGACGGCCTGGATCTTGTCACTGTTCAACACTGTTCATCTACAGTACTACTGTAGCTAGCTACAGTAGCAGGAGCCCTCGCAGCTGGCTAAAGCGCTCTGCTTTCATATAGTTAGTATGTTTCCGATCGAAGGCACACGCAGTCCCTATATTGTAGCGCTTGTTTTAAACCACAGGCAATAATATGATAACGAAAACGATGAATAAAAACAAGATCAACACAGGGATATAAGATTTTAACGTGGAAACACACCCCCATGAGAAGGTAAAATACCACGGACGTTAGCCAGCAAAACTTTACTACATTCGGAGAGGTTACGCCTGTTATATATACCTCTTGAAGCCGCCGCACAGGATAAGTCCAGTAGTTACAAATTCCCGACGTTTGTAAACTCTTCCAAAATAGTAGTGAAGCCTGTGCACCACGTAGAGCCCATGTAGCTTCGCCCGACGGCCCGTGACCCCTGTTGCTAAGGGTGCACGAAAATATGTATCGAAATCCAAGACCCGGACATTGTTTTGTTTTGACAAAAGGGAAGTCATGTGCACACGCACTCCCTACATGGTAGCTCTTGTTATAAACGACAAGAAATAATACGATGAATAAATGCGAGATCAACACAGGGGATATAAGATTTTAATTTGGAAAACATACCCTCCATGAGAAGGGTAAAAAATAACGGACGTCAGCCAGCAAAACTTTACTATTTTGGTGAGGTTACGTCTGTTATATATACCTCATAAAGCCGCCACACGGGATAAGTCGAACAATTATAAATTCACGACGTTTGTAACTTCTTCCGAAATAGTGAAGTTTTCCACGATCAGATGTAAAACCCTACCCCGGTGCATGTGCACCATGGAGAGCCCATGTAGCTCCGCCCGACCGGCCGTGACCCCTGTTGCTAAGGGTGCACGAGAATTTGTTTCTCCCTCAACCCAGAGACACATTTGCTAGTTTTCTGATATACTCCCTCTGTTGTTAAATATAAGATGTTTTAGATTTTTTAGATTCACATGTATCTTGACATGTTTTAATGTGTATGTTCACCTTTTCAATTAGTATCTAGTCCACATTAAAAATACCTAAAACATCTTATATTTAGAAACGGATTGAGGAGTAGTTTGTCCAACGTCGCCTGAGATGGTTTGGACATATGCAATGTAGGCCTCCGGAAGCGGTGCATAGCGGACGGATAAAACGTGCGGAGAATGTTAAGAGAGGTCGTGTTAGACCAAACTTGACATGGGAGGAGTCCGTTAAGAGAGATTTGAAGAATTGAAATATCACCAAAGACTAGCATGTACATATGCGTGTAATTTAGCTATACATGTGCCAGAAACATAACTTGATTTTCGAGATCTTATGGGTTTCAACTCTAATCTACCCAAACTGTTGTCGTTGTTATTGTAGGGGAGAGAGCAGTAAACATAGGAATGCACATACTAATTTTTCGTTTATGTTTGTATCATGAGCCAAGTGCTTTGGATGATTTCATATGTCACGCGGATTAGCGAGGCGCAAATAAAACCAACTTCACACAAAAATCACCACGGCGACGGGCGACCGGAAAAACCTCGAAAAGTCCGAACACTCAACAGCCATGTCCGTCGCCGCAGCCGACTGGCTCCCGTCGGCGACCGTCACGGCGTCCGGCCGCCCGGTTCTTTCCGCCGGCGAGATCGAGAGGTACCTCCTTCCGCTCGCCGACCTCGAGCCCGAGGAGAACCCCCGCCTGGCGCCCCTCCGCGGCTGCCTCCTCGCGCTCACCTCCCACCGTCTCATCTTCCTCCACGAGCCCTCGCTCTCCGCGCGCGCCCTCCCGCTCGCGTCCATCGTCCACCCGTATCCTCCCCAGCGCAGGCACAACCACAACCCGCTCCGCTCCCTCTTCTCCTCCTCGTCGCATCACCCGCGCATCCGCCTCCAGATCTCCCTGCCCCCGTCGCTATCGGAGGTCGTCGATGTCGTCGTCACTTGCAAGGCCGACGTGGATGTGTTCTACGGGAGGCTGGTCGAGGCCATCCGCGCGAGGGCCTGGGAGGTGGCCGCCGCGGCTGTTCCCGCGAGTGGCGCCTCGGTGGCGGAGGGAGCACCGGCGCAGGAGGATCTTGCGATCAGGATGCCCGTGGTCGGAGTGTCGGGGATACTGCGGAAGGAGCAGGAGGCGTGGGAGAGTGCCGGGCAGAACTTGCAGGATGCCTTCCAGGATCTCAACGCCCTCATGGTTCGTTCCTCTTTGCTGCTTCCTGCTTGAGACGATGCTGTTATTTAGTGTTTGTGAAGGAGTTCAAACATCCGATATTTGATCACCACGTTCTAAATGGCAATGGATTGGTCATAACTTGGTGAACATCCTTCTTATACAGAGCAAAGCCAAGGAGATGATGGAATTAGCAGAGAAAATGAGGCAAAAGCTATTGACGAACCAATCAAATTCCAATGATGAAGAGATGGGTTCTAAGCAAGACATGCAGGATTTGCTGTTGAGCGTTGGCATCGTGTCTCCTGTCACAAAAGAAACTGCTGGTGCTTTGTACCATCAGCAGCTTTCAAGACAGGTAATTTGTGCTCGCTTATGGTTTTCCAGCACTTCTGTTGGAAACTCTCACTTAGTTGTAGTTGAATTGCAACGAGAATAATAATGCACGAATTTATAATGGCAATTACCAAATGTTTAGCTTGGGATTCATCACCAAATAATGTAAGCACAGCAGCATAATGTCCAGTCTATTGTTTGAGCTTGATGGCAACAGACGTTTTCCTTTCCTTTCATTCAGTGGGAACCTCTACCCAAATTGAATAGTACTTGCTGGTCATTGGTATGCTTCAGTATTTTCATGCTGCTTATAGATAAAACCAGTGGCGGAGCTGCATGGTGTTCATGATGTCAAACGACATCACAAAAATTTGATTAACACCATGATATTAGCTAAGTATACACCAGTTTTGACACAAGAAATACTGGATAATGACCTCACTAGTGCCATGCCTCTCTCATTTTGACCTTTTGACATCCCTCGATGCCAATGCTAGCTCCGCCACTGGATAAAACTGATCAAATTTGGAGCCCTTGAGGGCCTTGTTAGCTGGTTGGGTAATAGCTTTCAGTTATTTTGGGCCATATGCTGTTACATCACCTTTAAGTCCCCATCAAGCTAGTGAAAACAATCTCACCTAGAAAAATAAACCTGCCCTGTGTTTGAGGGGGGTAGGGTCTACCCCACCATTTAAGATGCAAGAAAGACCTCTCGCTCTCTTTCTTGCATATTCAGTTTGCAGGAATGAGGAATTTTTCATGCCTTCATAGTTTCCTTCTACTTTGAATGCCCATCTTTTCCGTCTTCCGATTTTTCCAGTCACGCTACATTATACTTAAGAATTACTGAGGCATCTTTCACTCGTTTCATGATCAGCTGGCTGACTTCGTAAGAATACCAGTTGAGAGAGCAGGTGGTATGATGGCACTAGTCGATGTCTACTGTCTCTTCAACCGTGCCAGGGGAACAGGTATGTGCTCTTGCTGATGAGTATATCTAGAAGAAATTCCTTTGTGACTTATGTTCTGAAATTGATTTTTTGTTTGTTCTAGAGTTGATATCACCAGAGGATCTTTTGCAAGCTTGCTCCCTTTGGGAGAAATTTGATGTGTATGTATATCGTTTTCTTGATAATTGTTGAAGCCTTTAATTGTCAGAATATACAAATCCAAGATGGTGTAAAAATAAGAGTAATCTTATTCCTAGATATAGAAACAAGAATATACCTTTTCAGCTGGTTTGTCGCCAGCCATTAATTATGGTTTTGATGTTTTGCTTATAGATGTTGATTTGTAATAAGCAGCCCAGTAATGCTCCGGAAATTTGATAGTGGAGTGAAGGTGATCCAGACCAAGACGCATAGTGATGATGAGGTAATCCGTGGCAATAATAAGTCTAGATGTCTTTTGTATCCACACATAGCAGGAGTGTGCTAGCAGCCACACACAAAATTGTGCCTTGATTATGACCTGGCAAATCTGATTCCTAGCGAGATTGTAGTTTAAATAAAAAATATGAAATGAATGACTGGTTCTGGTTCATTTTTGGTAGTGGGTATCCACATGTTTCCATGATGTTGTCAACATTTGCCTTGTGCTACCATCTTTAGTAGCTGCATAGTCTTACTGATCTCCCACCATAAACATAGGTATTTGCAAGAATCTCATCACTTGCGCAAAAGCCGGATGCTCTTCAGAAAGGAATAAGCCCGAGTGACGCCGCATTTACACTCGGCATTGCACCAGCTTTAGCGAAGGAGCATCTTCTAAATGCAGAAAACAAAGGTCTTTGCGATTACTACTTCCAAGTATGTGCAAGGCATAGTCCCAGACTGAAAGAACTAACTAATATCATTTTCTTCCTCAGGTCTCCTCTGCAGGGACGTCAGTCCAGATGGATTCCGCTTCTACATCAATTTGTTTAACGAGATCGATCCCCGGAATATTTATTTGTGAGTAGATCTCTCCTACCTCCCTCGAGTCTCGAGTAATCTATATGTTCCCTAGATTTTGCCATGCTATTGCTTTCATTTGGAGCATGTGTTAAATTGATCATATGCTTTTCAGGCCAAAAATTGATGGACTGTACCAGACTTGGATATCTGTGGCAACGGCAGCACATTGACCTTTTATTGATGAAAAGGTGGATCTCAGCCGACGGAACTTTGATGTGACTTCGTCTGAATATCCCGCCCTGTTGTATGTCGGTTACAAGATGCAACTTCTCCATCATTTTGGTTGATACATGACTTTTGGTATGCTGTATATGTAACTCGAGTTGAGGATTTTGGATACATTTGGCAAGTTTTATTTAGCCAAAGAGTTTTTTTAGATGAGCCAAACAAGAGTTGCAACAGAGGAAGACAATTAGACAAGTAATGGGGTCAACAATTTTTTTACTGTCATTATGTACTGCAAGCAGAGATAATATATCATGATACAAGCTACTGCAGAAACTGATTCTCTGATTAGGTTTTGTATCGTTGTATCCCGTTTGTGTGAATGCGTTCACGGTTTCACTTTCCTAGAAAAAAACAAAGCTACATATGTCTGAGTTGTTCTTCTCTGATTATACATAAACAACATCCAAATATTTCACCACTCACAAAGCTAGTTTCGTGTTGTATTACAACGAACACAATACTTCATTTTATTCCACTGTACACTAGTTTCTGCAAGTAAACAACTCCATGCCTTATGCGGCAATGACGAGCCAATAATATCCAGTTACGTGAGTGTATTTCCGCATAATACTGGTGACGTGTGTAACGATACCGACTGCCAGACCAAAAGCACAAGGAACCAGATCCAAGCTATCAGAACTAGTGAAAACAGCGCTCACACATGTTTGCAATTTACACCATCCACAGCACCGAGTAACAAAGATTGGCAACGCACATCAATTTTTACTAAATCTCAAATGCAGAGGGGTACATACACATGGTTGGCACAGTAAACCTTGTAAAACCGAGCAGAAACACTGATAATACCCACACGAAGAAAACAACCTGATACTAGCTCACTCAAAGGAGAGCTTCTGTCCTCACATAAGCACACATACTATCTGTTGTAGAGTGTATATATATCACAATATGTAAAATGGTAGCAGTGAGTTCTTCAGACAGCCAAGAGCTTTTGTTCCTTGAAGCGTTGTCAAGACACTTCAAGCCTGGGAAAACAAATGAAAAGAAAACGCCGTCAGCCACGTCTCATCAGAGCATAAGGTGCAAGTATCGGTGTGTGATACTACACAATCTTGTCAAGCAAGGTAGTATATAGAGCAGAGGAGTGCTGGTGTGAGATTGTTCAACTTCGTTCAGGGCTGAAGCCCCAAACTGTATTCAGCAGCTGTAATAAATAGCAGGTGGAGTGTGTGGTTGGCTAGTCTGTTCTACTTATTTCAGCCACTAATGGCCATATCATTTTAGCAAGTGCAATAGCTTATGGAAAAGCATTCAGCAGAGTACAAAGAAGATGTTCAATGAGAAATTTAGGGCCAAAGGCTAATCCGTATACCTTGTTGGCAATGTTGTTGGAGAGCCAGTCAAGTCCCTCATACAATCCTTCGCCAGATGTAGCACAAGTGCTCTGAATGTACCTGCACCAGGAAAATAATTCATTTAGCACCAGGATGCACGCCTTACGAATCCAAAATGGCACAGTGACACTAACAGTTATCTTAGAGGGGTTCTAAAATTCAGCTCAAGACATGATAAGTAGCCCATAAATGAATGTGAATTATGCTTAAGCAACATTCATTATCCCCAGCCACGTCCTATATGATTCCAGAAATAAGGATGCCTCCTAATTTTATTTTGGATACACTAGATGTATTTGCAAATAAATCCTACAGTATTGAAGTTCATTACATTCAGTATAGAAAATCCAAAAATATTGCAGAACACCAGGGAACATTTGACTAACCTATTGGAAGGTAAAGAGCTTCTGAAACATGTGTGTGAATTTCCTTACCAGTGCCGCTGACGCAGGGAGTGCAGGCCAAGCTTGTCAGTGATTTCGGCCGCATTCATGGCATTCGGAAGATCTTGTTTGTTTGCAAATACAAGCAACACAGCATCACGCAGCTCATCCTATATCACAGAAAGTTATCCGGCAATTAGGAAATAGTTAATATAGAATGAAAAGAAAAGCTAAATGTTCATCAGTGGGTTCTTAATAACTAAAGACAGGAACGAATAGAAGAAAAATAATGCAGCTTAACACTTGAGCTATCTTCGCATGCTTATGATTGCAGGATTATTGAACCAAAAATCAGAGTAGTGTACTAGTGCATACAGACCCCGGATAAGGATATCTGCAAACTGGAAAACTTTGCGACAACTGCACCCATACTAGTGAATTACCTCATTCAGCATCCTGTGGAGCTCGTCTCTGGCCTCAACAACACGCTCCCTATCATTGCTGTCGACAACAAAGATGAGTCCCTGCGTATTCTGGAAGTAGTGCCTCCACAGGGGCCTGATCTGTTTTGATATAGAAAACAATGCAAGAATAAGTTTACCGCACAAGGTTTGTGTTTATGACAACGGAAGTATTATGGATCTTAACATCAATGGCGGGCGGGAAAGTAACATGTTAACAAAGGGATAGCATGTTTTGTCCGTCTGACAATGATTACACTTTCTTACCTTGTCTTGGCCCCCCACATCCCAAACAGTGAAGCTGATGTTCTTGTATTCGACAGTCTCGACGTTAAATCCTGCAAATTTTATAAATCAAGTTATTTTAACGATGAAAGTTGAAACCCAGGTAGCTGTAACTGCCGATTCCTATTTGCTGTACTTCTAAGTTCTAACCGAAGTGAGATCCAAATCTTACATGACTTATCGTATGGGTAACAAGCTAGCTTTAACTTAGATAACTACATTACAGTAGCAGTGCTCTCTGATATGATTTAAGTTGGCAATTCTGCAAACAAGTGTGGTCTGTAGCACCTTCCAACATTTAAGACTTCCTACGATTAAGACAGCGTGCAAAGCAGAAGCAGATGAATGAACAGAGGAGCACTTACCGATGGTTGGGATGGTGGTGACGATCTCTCCGAGCTTGAGCTTGTACAGGATGGTGGTCTTACCAGCCGCATCAAGACCCACCATCAGGATCCTCATCTCCTTCTTCGCGAAGAGGCGGCTGAAGAGCTTGCCAAACGAGAGACCCATCTCTCCTCCAGCTTATATCAACAACGAGCAAAAAGGATAAGGTTTAGCCAGCAACAGAGATCTACACAGACACGCTTTGATCCACCCGCTTCTCTCCCCACCCATTTGTTCCCAAGCAACTGGACTACAGCCCAGCACACAGATTTCAGCCGTGGGAATGGATGGGGCGCCCGCAACGAGATCCGCGAAATCTCAGCCTCGGGACTCGCCGATCTACCTACGGAGTACATGCTAACAGCGCGCGCAAGGAGCGGAATCGAATCGGATTCGCGAGACAGAAAGCGGGGAAGAACAGATTCCAATACTAGCGTTGAAGCGACGCTCCATAGCGCGGTAGCGAGAACGATGACGACCGGTTTTGCGTGATCCACCACAAAAACACGCAGCCCAGAATATCAGATCGATCGAACCGACGGAGCCGATCAGATCCGCGGGCTACGCGGCAGAGTTACAGACCGGAGGAGGGTGGTCAGGGGAGAAGCTAGAGGCAGTGGCGCTCACCGAGACGGCGGCGACGGCTGCGAGCTCGCTCCGCTCCGCTGCTGGCTCGTCTCTCCTGATCTCGGCGGAGACGGGGGAGAGTTGGAGCTTGGAACCGCACTGATGCAACGGGAGGCTGTGGCTGTGGTGCGGTGCAGACCAGGCGACCCGAGGGTGGCTATATAGAAGGGCGCGAGGCCCACTCTCACGTGGCCTTTACACCGTGCCCAGTCGCCCCGCACGTCGAAGCCGCATGGACACCTTCCTCTCCCGTGCGATTTCAGTGTTGTGTGGGCTCGTTGGCTCGATCCCACTCGCCGCATGCAGTGGCAGGGTGCCTACCGGTGTACCACGAAGATAAAATCATTTTCTTAGGGGTGCATACATGGTGAAAAAATACAATATTACATAGAAATTATTTTCTACCAGGTGTCCTGTGCACCCGGTTGGCTACATGTACCTCCGCCGGTGGCCGCATGGACAATACATATTCGAATTATCGAATATATCTTCACATCACATGAATATCGATCATACTATTAATTAGCTCACGAAACTTTTGTATTGAAAACATGGTTCTGTTTCTTGAAAATGGACCCTCGGCCGAAATAATTCCGCGACTAACCTCTCCACGAAACTATTTTCATATTTGTCCAAGCAAGTCGGCGCCAATGTAGTGCAGCTCGACGCCAAGGGATTTTGGCACTAGATTGGTTCAAGGGTTCGACGCTACTCTCCTTGCCGCCAACCTTGCTTCAGCACTGCACTCGCCTGGCGCTGTTCTGCATAATGTTGGCGTCCTGTTTCGCACCGAGCATAGGCGTCGACCTGTTTCGCGCCAACCGCAGGGACCATATATGAAAATAGCTTCGCATAGAGGATAGTCGTGGGATTAGTTCGACTGAGTGGCTATTTTCGGCAAAAAAAAAATACAAAAACATGGGATAGAACAAGAAGGGTAGCCTATTCATGGATGTGTCAGTGGTGGTGTAGAGACCTCCGGTCATGATTCCCCCTCCGGCAGAGTACCAGAATAGGGCTACAAATTAGTCTTGACGACGGCGGAGGCTCTGTATCGTATTTGTGGGAAAAAGTTAGTGTCAGTCTGTTTTCATTTTGAGAGTTATATTTCTTCAAGTTCTAGCTAGTTTCCATACTCTTGAATTTCTTTTTGTTGTGTTGTTGCTGTTTGCAGGACATGTCATACCCATTAGCCTACTGATCTTACATTAAATTCAAGTATGTGAATCTTTTCTTGAGAAAAAGTTCTGATCTCATAAACACACACAAATGCTACAGGAAGTACTACATGAAGTTGTTATTTAGCTCAACGTTCCCACAAATGGGACAATTTCCCCGAGGATCCGCGAATATAGCAAACCAAATCAAGTTATGACACCACACCACAGGGCTGCATCTACCTTATGGCAGGATAGAAGAAAAATCTAAGTGCCGACCTCGAGATATGAATGGACCGTGCTTCATCACATTTCATAATAATAACAGAGGAACCACATAGATGTTATGTTTGATGCTCTATAGCCTCCATCGAAGCACTCTTGTATCTATCTGATGATTTCAGTTTTGCGTTGGTTTGGAACATTTCACTGAGTTTGTTTTGACTATTTAATGTTTTTGCTATTTGTATGATTGTTGAACTGTGCTGCCTCTTTATAAGGACTAGCAACTAGACGTCTACCAAGACTATCAATATGAACCCACTGACTTCAGTTCAAAGGATGACAGTCATAAGGTTGCGATGGGCCCCATGATCTTTTTTGGAGAAGGACAATGTTTCCCCGAGAACAGGGATGAGCTTGTAAGGCGTATGTGGGCTGGTGAGTTGGGTGTGCTTGAGGACTGTTTCCTAAAGCCTGTGAATCAATGGAGTACAGTCTCTGTTGATGTCTTTCTTCACCTTCTTGATACTCCTGGTCAACTTGAAAAACTAGAGAGCTTGTATGGGTGGGTTCTACATGATGAGGGTGGGAAACGGCTGTCACTTCTTGTCGGTCCATCAGCTAAGATATCACTCTTGAAATATCACATGGTGCACACCAGAGAGCTGATCAAGGTCCAACGAAAGAGCACACGACATGGAAGATAGTCTGTCACTTCTTGCGAACCCTGGAGCATCCTTTCCAAAACATCAACAAGGTTCTCATGAGTCATGAGTGATGTGATGACATCTAGCCAAAATGATGAGTCTGAAGCATCCTTTCCGAAACATCAACAAGGTTCTCATGGAAGATAGTCTGCCACTTTTTTGTATGCCCCTATGATTATAGTTATGTCCTTATTTTGCTTGTACAACACCTGGCTTCTACGACACTATAAGTAGACACTGAAAACTCATATGTACAAACGCGGAAGGGGTTGATCGAGGAGAACAACCAGGTTTGTAGGTCAAACGGATCTGGAGAAAATCGAGTACTACAACAAACCCAAAAATAATGCCACAAAATCTAACTTAAGATGAAATGTAAAATCAGCTACATGATGATTGGACATCCCTAGTTTTAGTTCATCGCATGTCCCTTTCCAATACACCCAATATTTATACTAATCTTTTTTATTTCTTTATAACTTATTCTCTTTATATATGATCTTAACCAGTACATGCTAGCAAAATTAACTACACACTATATAGAACAACTAATATTAAGATACAACATATTTTAACCTAACGTAATGCCCACGGTGGAAATACAATTTCACTATACCGAGAGGATTTACGTTAGTTGTTTTCCTTTTTGAGTCACTTCAAAAAAATTGGTTATATCATTTCTTGTTGATCATAAAAATATAAAAACAACAAAATGCACATATGATGACGGCCTAATTTGTTTCGCTTAGATGGATTGCAAGTCTAAGTATGTTACTGTATATGTTTTTGTTTCTTCAAATATCAAAGCAGATATCTCTAAAGCTGACATATGGTGTTTGAGTTTCAATACTAATAATATGTCACACAGTAAAATCTAGAGTATGCAAAATATGCGTGAGGGGTTTGTCCTCGAATCTTTTGAATTTATCGTTTAATGTTGCTTCTGTTAAGTAGAGAAGAAATTGATTCCAAAAGTGAATCATTAATTTGTTAGACTGCAAGGATATGGTTTTAAACCCACATCATATAGATGGTTGCTAGCAAACAGTAAACCAATACAGGCTACAAATGGTATTCATTCAGAGAGTGGACTAATGGAGGCCGGGCTATAGGGAGCCCTTTATTTTGAAAATTTTGAAAACCACAATTTGAAGTTGTAAAAAATTCTGAAAAAAATCCTGCATGTAGAAAATGTTGAATACTACCGATGTGTAAAATCTCAGAAAATAATACCTCGTATTTTGGGCTGCGTAGAAATGACAAATCTGAAATTTGAAAGTAGTGAACAGTGCAAAATTTGAACTCTTCAAAATCTGTCAGATTTTGTCATTTTTGTGTAGCTCAAAATATGAACTATTTTGATTCGATATTTTGTACGTTGATAGAATACAACACTGTCTACATGCATGAATTTTTTAAGATTTTTTTACAACTTCAAAATGTGGTTTTCAAAATTTTGAAAATAAAGGGCTGCATGTAGCTAGGCCTCCATTATAGGTTTCCAATTTATAAGACACTACAATACTTTTGGACGCTATCTAGGATAAGGAGACAAAGAGAGTGAAATAACCGTGGCCACGGTTAGACGCTAACATCGAATGGTGGGTCCCACTTCCACTTTTCGTGCTTTTGATGGCGTCGGATAGTGCATTAAACTTGACGAAGAGCGGATGTCAATTCTCGATGTTCACACTTTATTAAAAATTGCTTAATGGTTTAGCCATGTCAAGACTGCAGATAATGAGCATGCACGTGAGGAGAGTGTTGGAACAAGGACCGGTCCTCGGTCTCAGTTTAAGCTTTGGTTTTAATGGTTGATACACAACGCTTGACACACTCCACATTTTGCTGCGATGTCCTACCAATGGCATAGACATGGAAGAATAATGCGTAGAAAACAATCACCTATACTACTATAAACGAATTTGGTACAGGAGCCTCGACGAGAAGGAACTTCATGCTCAAGCATGCTCGTGCCTTTTCCACTCGACACCTATACTATAATTCTATAAACATACTACTCTTCTTACAGGAAATAAAATGGATCTCAGTACAGCTGCCTGCCTTGATGCGTTGGCGATTCAGAATGTTTCAGGAGGTAACATGGGAGCTGGGAGATCGAGCAACCAACTAAATAAACAAGAAGCTCCTGCATGTTTGCTTTGAACTGAAGGCTCTAGCTGTAACTCGGCCCCATGCCCTGAGGTCCCTTTCTGAAGAATGTGTCGGTCGACGAGCGGCAACTGAAATACGAGATGATCGTCATGTGCGTTCATGGACCGATCGTGAGTTTATATGTCCGACCTGCACCGAAGCCTTTACACACACGTACACGATCCGTCTAGGAGTATTTTTTGTGAAACACATTACATACGAAGACACTCACATACACATGCACACACTTATCCTTATGAACGCACGCACGCACACCCTACCCCTATGAGCACCTCCGACAGACTGAGCCGGCGGGTCGAGTCTTGAGATTGACGAAGTCACCACAAGCGACTCACTGTTGACGGGAACGTCGCCTTCCACTGAAGAATATTCCGCCTAAATGAGAAACACCGGTGTCAAACCTGGGGTTTGACCTTCTAGGAGTATTCATCTACCACGAAAAGTCATTTTGGCGGCCGAGTTACGGTGATCGTTTTATTTTAAATTTTTGAAAAATCATATTTACTAGTTTTAAAAATTACGAAAAGAAACTTTGGATGTAGTCAATGATATGTACCGTACAATCATGCAAGATCGCGACACTAATTTTTAAAATTATGGTATACACAAAAATGACAAAATCTGATAAATTTTGGACTTTGAAAATATGCACTGCACATTCATATTTTTTTGCGCGGCTCAGAATTTTCTTTTTTCAAATTTACATTTTGCACGTTTGTACTATACATCATTGTGCACACCTAGAATTTTTAAATATAATTTAAAACTTGCAAACATTATTTTCAATTTTTTGAAATAAAGGATCACTTGAACTCTGGAGCCGAAAATCTCTACTCAAAAATCAGTTTTTTTTTAGAGAAAGGGGGCCCCGCCCCAGTTCCATTTAACATGAAACCAACATTACCGAGTTTTCAGTTAACCGCCCCCAGAAGTTAACCGCCCCCAGAAGCAGCCGAACGCACACTCTAGGTCTTATTACAGGCATACAAGAGGAAAAGACTAGCTAATGCAGTACTTTTAACCTGTTTTTTGCACACCCCAGAGTACCAAGCACCTAACAACCTTACAGAGGAACTGGACTAGGCACAAAGGCTAACAAAGCAAGAACCGCTCTAACTATAGATCAACCACCCTGAGCAGATGACCATCTTCAATCAACTTCAGCCAGTTCTCCCTCAGCTTTGCGTCTAGATCCTCGGTGGTAAACTTCCACTCGTTGTTGTTGACCAGGCGAGGCGAGTATCTTCAGTCAGAATCAGCTCAGCGCTAGTGAGCTTAATCAGCTTTTGCAGGTTCACCCAGAATCCCAGGACAACAGTGAAGCACATCCAGAGCTAGATGCTCCATGGCCTTCACCACCTCCAAGATCTTCTCTCTCTTTTCCTGCAGACAGAATGCTCCACTGAGCAAGGTTGAGGGCAGATTTCCTTCAGATCACCTGTAGACCAAGCCAAGCATCATGGTTAAACAAACTATTGTTTCTCACAAGCTACAAAGTCCACAGGACGGCAACATGAATAACATTCTCCACTGAATACTCCCTCCGTTCCAAAATACCCTTAAATTTTCGCTGGTCAACTGTGTACAAGTTTGACCATGATATATACTTATAATTTGTCCACAAAATTAGTATAGAGATATATGAAATAAAAGAATTTTGCAAGACGAATCCAACAGTACCATTTATATATTTTCAATCCATATAATTTTGTATATATATTACTGGTCAAAGTTATACGTCGTTGACCAGCATAAAAATAGCGCGCCTTATATTTTGGGACGGAGGGAGTACTTTTTATCCGACCACAAACCAGTGATCTTGCTAATTGTATATGGAGATCTATCCACACCCAAAATTATTTGTGCATTAGACCAGATTTTTTTGCCTACCACACAATTCCAAAAAAGGTGATCGATGAATTCTTCTTCACAACAGAAGAGACATGTTAGATCATTTAATCATTTTGTCTCCCGAAACATTAATGCCACCTTAAGATTAAGCACATCCCACAGACTAGTCATGTCTAATCAACAGGACCAATCGAGCAGTGCATCGATCGTTAGGCGACAAGGTGCAAATACCGAAAGCTCACACACATCAAAAGTTCGAGCCTTCTCCAGTTCTCCCACTTTAACGTGTTACGAGGACGCCGGCAGCGGCCACGACGTCGTCACTGCAACTTAATTTGCTCGCCAAAATCGACCGCATCACTAACTACATGAAAGATGGGAAGTTTAGCGAGCTCTCAGCCTCCCACGCACTGTGCCGTGGTGGGCTCCACCTGTCAGTCTCACACCGCCCCGGAAATTTACGAAAAAACGACAAACAGGCCCCGAAATTGCCCCGCGCCCCACAATTTTACGAGCGGAAGGACCAATTTGTAATTATAGAAAATCACAAGGACTTTTTTGTAAAATCTTCCTCCCAATCCCTATCCCTCCTTCCTCTCTCCCGCGGCGCCGTGGGTCTCCCGCGCCGCCGCCGCGCCTCGCCGCCGCTCCGTGCTTCCACCGACGAATCCACGCCCACGGCGAGGTGCGCCGTCTCCGTCTCTCCCTCCTCGCCGCGCGCCGCGCCCAGGGACGCCGGATGCGGGCGGGATTCGCCGCCGCCGTGGTCGCCATCCGCCGCCACCAAAATGGTCGCCGCCGGCGCTCCGGTGACCATTTGGTCACCAGCGCCGCCCAAGCGGCTCCCCTGCACCTCCCCCGCGCTGATCCGCGCAACGCCGGCGGAGCGAGCGTGCTGGGGCGAGCGGGGCGTGCTCGCCCGAGCTCGGCCGCGCTCGCCATGGCCGCCGCGAGGTGACATCACGTGCGACGTCATCGCGGGCCCCACCTGACGTGCGGGTCCTGCCTACCAATTTTTTTTTAAATTTGCAAAAAAGTGCTAAAATTTGTAAAATTCATATCTTTCAATCTATAACTCAGAAAAATGTGTTCAACATGTCAAAATTTTCAGAAAAATGTAACCTATCTGATTATGTCAAATTCACGCATGTTTGCATAACTTTAAATCATGTTTATGAAAAAATACTAAATAACTAACTTTTGAACTTATATATGGGGTTGACTCCAATTTATTTTGTTAATTCTACTTGCACACCTAAAACTAAAAAAATTGTACATTTAAAATTGGTGAACATTTCCAAACATTCAAATGACCTTCCCCTAATTATATGGAGGTGAATTTAATAAAAGTTCATACAATGCATCTCTTTTAATTATGGACTTAGATTGAATATTTTAATTTGGAAAATATTTGGAAAAATTACAAATAAACTTCCCCTAATTATGTGGAGTTGAATTTAACAAATACTCACACAATACATCTCCTCTAATTATGGGCTTAAATTGAATATTTCAATTTGGAAAATATTTGGAAACAACCTAAATTATCTTCCTCCAAATATGAAATTCAGATGCGGTTCTTCCAATTTTTAGATTAACTAATTCCAGGAAAAAAACATTGCACAGCCAATACTTTGAAAAATAACCATCCGAATAATATAAAAAAAATATCGAGACGACCCAAAAAATATATGCTTCCTACTTGTGACAACATACAAACATTTTTCAACATTTCAACTTAGCAGATATTTGGATAAAACCTAAATGCATTCCATCTAAATAAATGGATTTGAATTTGCAAAATACTTATGTAGTGTAATATATGCTCCCTACTTGTGATAATATACAAACATTTTCCAAGATTTCAACTTGCCAAATATTTGGATAAAACCTAAATGCATTCCATCTAAATAACTGGATTTGAATTTGCAAAATATTTATATAGTATATTCCTCCTGATTTTGTACATCAAATAAATATCTGTGTAGATTAAAAAATTCCAGGAAAAAAAAAACATTGCACAGCCAATAGTTTACAAAATAAACAACACAAAAATATAAAAAAATATCGAGATGACTCGAAAAATATACGGTACCTACTTGTGACAATATACAAATATTTTCCAACATTTCAACTTCCCAAATATTTAGATAAAACCTAAATGCATTCCATCTAAATAAATGGATTTAGATTTGCAAAATACTTATATGGCATATTCCTCCTGATTTTGTAAATCAAATAAATATCTGTGTCAAACTACAAACATATTCGACCATTTAAATTTGCTAAAAAAATTGGAAATACACCTGACGACAAATTACGACGAATTCTAACATTTCAAATCACAACGTCCCGGATGGGGTTTACTAAATGATGGAATATAAGATCAGTTTATATTTAATTTCAACGATTTTTTTTTATGATCTACAAAAGATAAAAGAAATATGAAATATTCCGAGTTTTGTTTAAACAAAAGAAAAAGATAAAAAAGAAAGTACTGTTTCTGCAATGTTCCAATTCCTTAAACAAATGATAATAGAGTCATCTTTTTACAATACTCCGAATGCTTCACATCTCACTTAATAATGACGTCATTTATCTAAAAACTACAAGTACTGTTCCACTTTATAATAACAAAATAAAAACACATGTTTGCAAGTTGCAATTTGTCCAACATTTGAGCGAATATTCCGATATTCCATAAAATAAAACCAAAATGCTCACAAAAAATAACCGTAGTGTACTCATAACAAATACCAAATTTATTTCAACATTTCAATTTGGCCAACATTTACTTTCCCCAAATGTGGAATCAAATTCAAATGGATTGTTCTGATTTCAATTAAATATTGACGTCGAAATACAAACATGTTTGAGCATTTCAAACCTTCAAATATTTGAATATTGTACACAATATATCAAAATGCACACACAAAAAATGCTACCTATTCATAAGAAAACAAACAAATGTTTCAACACTCCAATTTAGCCAACATTTTTGTTAACAAAAAAAAATATATATTGCACACAAAAAATCACGCCACGCCAAAATTCAACTAGTTTGGTTCTAAGCTAGAGATATTTACAACAACAACAAAAAAGCTTTACCCAGTTACCCTAATGGAAAAAGTCCAAAATGAACCTTGAACTTATAGCCAAAAGCTAAATCAAACCCTAAACTCTTGACACTCTGAACTTGTCGATCCCAGTCTATTTTGAACCCTAGACCAGTTTGAGCAGTGAGAAAACGTCAACCCTGATTTTGATTATTATACACTCTCACTGACAAGGTGGGTCCACATGTCATATCTTTCTTTCCCCAATATGACAATGGCGTGCGTTGTCGGTGGTGCTCCGAGGGGCCGCTGCTGTGGCTGCTGTTGCTCTGAACGTTTTTTCTTCCTTCTGCTCTCGGACCAGATCGATGGGTGCCGCCGCGGTACCGTCTCAGCTATCGGCCAAGTCCATGCTCCAGCTCACTGCCGCCTCCATCTTGCACGCATGCTCGTCCCGTCGCCTCACGCACGCTCGTCGGTGGCCAGCCACAAGCACGCTCACTCGCAAGGTGCTGGCCCCAAACACGCAGGCTCGCCAGTGGCCGGCCACAAGCACGCACACACGTCTTGTCATGAGCTGGCTCCAAACACGCACGCATGCTCGCCGGTGGCCGGCCACAAGCACGCTCACGCCCATGCCCAACGTCGTGCATATGCTCAGCGTCTCGCACGCACGCTCCCGCTAGGCTAGTTCTCCGTGCCCATGCCCGACATCTCGGCCGCGCTTGCTCGCGCGAGGATGCCGGGCAGCTCGTCGGCACCAGCCCGGTCTCGGCAGCGGCAGCTCGCCATGCCCCCGCGCATCGGGTGTGGATGTTCGTCGGCCACCCCGCTCGCCGATCGTGCTTGCACGCCTGCTCGTCGCTTCAGGTCGCTGGGATAGTCGGCCGCGCCCGCAAGCCTGCTCCTTTCGTCGTACGCGTCGTGGCCGAGATGAGGAGGGAGGAGAGCAGCACGGACGCGAGCAGCGGCGCCGCCCACCACCGGTGGTGGTGCCCCGCCGCCGAACGGTGCGAGAAGATGGGGAATTCAGATGAGAGAGAACAAGAGGAGGAAGGAGGTTGGGGAATTCGGGTCGTGGTGGTGAACGCGACAGAGGTTGGGGATAAATATGACATGTGGGACCACAATGTCAGTGGGAGCAGCATGTTAGTCCGGCCGGGATTGCAATATTCTCAGTGAGCCAAACAAGTCTAGGGTCTAAAACAGACCGGGATCGACAAGTTTAGAGTGCCAATTTCAGGGATTGAGAGTTCGGGGTTGATTTAGCTTTTGGTTATAAATTCAAGATTTGTTTTGGACCTTTTTCTACCCTAAAAAGACAGAGCCACGGACACGCACTTGCACGAACGGAACGTGCGGTGCACCGGTACCGACATCGGTCACGTCCATCACCAACAGCGACCAGACTCCGACGAGCTGATCGTGGCGGTTGCGCAGGTGGCCTCGGTACCGGCATGCACTATGTACTGGGCAGCGGGCCAGCGGCGGCGGGGAGTTCGGGCGCGTCGGCGAAGAGCACGCTCTCAATGTCATCCTCGAAGCCCACGTCCCTCAGGAGATCGTCGTCGTCCGATGACGGCCAGCACCGGCGGCGGGGCAAGCTGTACCTGGCGTCGAAGTCAGCTCGGTCGACGCAGAGCGCCTGAAGCACCTCCGCGATGGCGCGGTCCACGTTGTCGACGTCGTCACGGAGCACCGGGGCTGGCGGCGCGGCAGGCTCGGGTCCAGAAGACTCAGGTTCATCCTTGGGCTCCATCTTGGGCTGCAGCAGCGGTGGCATCACCGGCGGAGCGCCTGGACGAGCCGCAGTCTCGTGGTCATCTGGGTCAGCCTCGCAGAGGACCGGTGAGCCTGGACGAGAGGAGACCATCTCCTGGTCCGAGTCCATGTAGCAGTCGACGTCGAAGTTGGTGATGGCGCCGAGGCCGCGGACCTTTATCGCCGCCAGGTCGTAGGCCTGGGCCGCCTCTTCCTGGGTATCTGCAGAGAAATGCCAACCAGAACAGTGACACCTTCAGTTTCAGACATCTACATTCTGCTGTCTTCTTTAGAGAAAAGAAAAGGAAGTACATCATCAGTGCATGCAAAACTTGAATTAGCGATTAATTATCTTACAGAAACTCGCAATACGGAAGGCATGCTCTACGATTTTAAGAATGGTACCGCAATACGGAAAGTACAATTTCAAGAACAGGCAGAGAGACAACACACTGACCGAACAACCCCAAGTAGTCGCATTGCCTGCCGCCGTCGTAGCTTATCCTCGCCTCCCACCGGCCATACAGGTGACGCCTGCGGTGACAAAACTCGTGCGAGTAAGTACCTTGTCATCATCAAGATCATCGGAGTAAGCAATGCAGTAAAATTGCACGCACTATTCTGAAATTCTGGTGGAAACAGTGGTTAATTTGACAGAAGATGCAGTGGAATGCCAGCGATACCTTGCAACTCCTCTGTACTTGGAGACGCCTCTCGCGAAGCCAGTGCTGTTGCGCCTCAGCTGGGCCAGGTACTCTTCCCTTGTCACGCGCTGCATCCTCTCTCGCTCCTGCTCGTACGTGTCCACCTGCATTTGTCGCAACAATCTTACTAACTGTGTTTCACTGCAACTCTGAAGTCTGAACAAATTAGCAACTACTGCTGAGATAAGACAAGTAGGTGCTCCTGAACTGAACTTACTGGGAAGTTGAGGATCCCGCACTTCTCTGCGCCCCAATACTTGAGGGCCGCGAGATCGTAGGTGTGAGCTGCCGCCTCCTCTGTGTCATAAGCTCCTGCGAAGAAACAGGATTAAGAATCTTAATCCATGCATTTAGCTAATGTGTGCTTGCTTGTACGAGTAGTAGTGACACAATCTCTGATGCTTTTGTGTGCATGTTGTGGACGCATGCATGGAGACAAACATACAAAATGAGCTTTCCACTTTACCAAGACGCCGCTTTTCTTTCTTTCTTTTACCACCCCTTCTTTCTCCTCAAGGAAAAAGAAGAAAGTGGCTGGTTGCAGATTCAAAATTCGAAAATAGTAGGCTAGACCAATCACCCGGGAAAATGGCACAATGCAATCTGGACTGATGTGGAACCATCCGGAACACAGTTTGTGAATCATGGCGATGAAAAGTACGGGAGCTTTTTTCAGGAAGGGGGAGAGAGGATCTTGAACTCACCCAAATAAACTAATGGAAGCGAGGAGGCATCAGGCGCGTATCACCGCCCGATATTCCAAAGGGGAAGACGAACACATAATTTGCCAAGAAAAAGAATGTCAGCAGCACATAAAACAACAGAGCAATCATCAGGATTAATCGAAGAACAGTAGTAACCCAAACGAAACAAAATTGTCCCCGCCTCCCAGGGCCGGTCCACACACATTGGGGGCCCTAGGGCAAGACGAAAAAAAGGGGCCTTGTTGACATTGTTTAGATTGATTGTATTGTATTGTGTATTCGTGTGAAAAACGTGCAATTGAGTAGGTAGCATAGATCGGTGATCTTTGAACTGTAAATTCACACTACGCACTTTTTATTTGCAATGCTCGTTTAGAGTACATAATGCTAATAAGGAAATAATATAGTGTGACGATATAAACGAACAGGCAATCCGCATGAATTTATCCTCCCCAATGTATTATGTTCTTCACTCCATCTCCATCTTGACCGCAATAAAAATTCTCTAGCTCGAGGAGAGCACAACACTTACAGCCGCAGAGGAGGCTGTTTTAAAGTGAATCAGCGATAGGGTCATAGGGAGCGAGTTCAACAATGAGACAGGAAAGAACACTGATTAGGAACAAAATTTGGTTTCCATTGATGGTTGCCGCGACCTTGGAGTCGGAAAGGTCAGGAGCGGCGGCGATTGTCTCTGGGATTGGTAATTTCAGAATTTAGGGCGAGGAAACTGTAGGTACCCGGGTCCCACCTTGGTGGTTAATTATTTAGCTTTTTTTTAGAGGAAATTATTTAGCTGATTAATTGGGTCTGGGGCTCTAATTGCTGCTCCCATTTCACTGTCCAACCGCGTGGTGGGCTTGAATTTTGCTCTTTGGGCCGTCCTTATTTCTCTCTCATTTTACTGGACCTAAGGCAGAAAAATTCTAATACTAATGAACCACTACCTGGGCCGGGGCCCCTATCTTCTGGGGCCCGGGCGGGCGCCCCGCTGCCCCGCCCTATGGGCCGGCCCTGCCGCCTCCCCGGTAGCCGGACAAAGCAAAGATTTTTTTTTTGGACAGTGACAAAACAAAGACTCGAGAGGATGGCCTATGCGTCTCACCCTGCCCACCTTTCCTGTTCTCCGGCGTGCTCCGGCGATGCCTGTCCCAGAGGCTCGCCTCGTAGTTCCCCGTGCCGCTGTGCCTGCAGTCACCACCAACAACGCAACGCCTCCCGGAAATCAATCAAGCACAAAGATCCAAAACGAGGTTTTGGATGAACCCAATAACGCAAGAAAGGGCTCGGCGCTGACCTGCTCACGCCTCTGTAGATGGACGTCCCCCTCGTCGTGTCGGCGCCGGCGCCGCCGCTCCTGGCCCTCTTCTTCTTCTTCTTGAGCCGCCGCGCGCGGGACGGGGCAATGCGGGAGCCCCAGGAAGAGGAGGAGGAGGAGGAGAGGGGAGAGCGGGGTGGTTGCGGCGGCGGCGGCGCGTGCCAGGGCTTCTTGGTCGCCATGGTGACCATGACCGCGGTCTGCTTTTTGATCACTCGGCTGCTACTAGTGGGAAGGAGCACGGACGCGGCAGGCCAGCCCTGCCTGCGTAGAAGTGGCCGCGGAGCAGTGGCGCCTGACCAGACCACATTCCCCTTTGGGAAACCACGGGTTTAACCGGGGTTGGTAAAGAGCTGGGTTCTTTCACGGTTTTGGGAAAGAAGGGGTAACCAGGGTTAGCAAGGGCCTGGCCTGTCGGAGGAAGGGTTTTGGGACAGCGTGTGCTGCTGCCTGCCTGGTGGTGGTGCGTCGCGTCAAACGCATGGGTTTATGTGTCGTGCGTGCTGGTGGCCACTTGGCGTGGCGCGGTGACCAGCAATGGCGATGGGAGTGTCCAGGTCTTGGCGAACTTCGTACTCTGCAACGTTCGTACTGGGGATTAAAATTCTCGCATAGATCTCTCAAAAAAGGCTCATATAAATTTTAGAGGATTTTAGATCACCACGGAGGATTTTTTTTCTGTCGAGATTGTTTTGTTCCTGGGACTAAAAGTCATAGAATATTTTTTTGCAACTAAAGTCATAGAATATTTACTACGGTCGATTGTGTATGCAGATTTCAAAAATCTTTACTACTCCCTCCGTTCTAAAAATGATAGCTTCCATTTGTGTGCATGTGAATGTATCTATACATGTAACATGTCTAGATACATCCGCATGTAACAAATAGAAGTCATCCTTTTTGAACAGAGAGAGTATTAAAATAGAGAGCGTGGTATGGTGTCACCAATGTTGGGAATATCGTTTATCGTGAACTTATCGGTCGACCTAAATAAGGGGTAAATCGGCAGGTTTATCGGCATATCGGTCGATTTATCGGCCGATTTATCTTATCGGTCAGACACGAGAAGCGATAAATCGGCCGATTTATCAGAATATCAGAAGATATCTTGAACAGTGGGTGTCACACTTATTCACAATTACCTGAAAAATGCCACCACAACTGTCCTCCTTCGTTTCCTCTTACTCTAGCGACAACACAACAAACTTTCCTTCCCTTCCGTTCTTATCCCACAATCTCACTCCTTCAACAAGAGCTAACAAACCTTATCTAATCTCAACAAAGAAGCAACAACAAATCGAAGGGATTATTATTGTTCCGGAAAGCACGCAACGTGTCGAGATCGATCAAGATGGACTACGAAGGGCACTGTTGTTGCTGGCATCGTGCATTCGGCTACGCCCAGAAGAGTAATGTGTCCTACGGCTACGACTTCGACATGTCCTTCTTTTGGAACTTCCTGATCTCCGGCTCTACGCCATCGCCGCCCGCCGGAACCTCGCTGCCGCTGTGGCCGGTCGCCGGAGATTGAGTCCACCACCACCAGCTCCGGTGACCGCGGCTCCTCCGAAGAGAAGGACGCATCCTCCACCTCCGCTCGTCGACCCCTCGAACTCGACGATGCTGCGACCGTTGCCTCCTCCGCGGACAGCCAAACCGGTGATCCACGCGAGCTTGCTTAGCTGGCGACTGACGTTATCTCTTAGACATCTAGTGCTCGTTTGTGTGGGTGAGGAAAAATCGGTGGAGGGGGCTTGTTATTTCAATGAGAGGGAAAAGCCATGCGAAATCAAGTACTGAAGTGCCACAACCATCGATTTCGACTCATTAGCTTGTTGAATGTGAAAAAATGTCTCCTTACATGCTAGCATTATGTAGGGACAACTTCTTAGGAAGTGAGGCGCCAAGAGATCAGGCAAATTCAACAAAATGGGACAGTAGGAATGGGGAATTTGGAAGATGGCAAAAGAATCAGTGGAGCACAGATGGTTACTCAAATAGCATGTTCAAGTCAGGGTACTCCGAAGCATTCGGGGTTGATCTGTACTCCGAAGCACAGATGGTTACGTCATACCTACATTCACTTCATTTTTTATATAAATTTTGTTTAAAATTACATTGACTTTTGAATAAATTATATGCCTATTTTCAACAAACGGGGATAGTTTGTGCACTATGGTTACATGTATGGCAAGATTTTTTTTGACAAATCCCGTTACAACGCACGGGTATTAACTAGTAATTTTTAATGGGGTTGATCTCTCGAAATTTCACTTTCATTTCTGTGACCATTATGGCATACAATGAATTTTCAGAATCGTTCTGTACCTTTTATATGGTGAAACAAAAGATTCTACTAAATTCATAATTTGAATATCTATAGGATTCGATATACCCTAGCATCCATATCCTACGTTTTCTTCTACTCCTGCGTTTTTTGAATCTCGGCATACCAAATACTATAATCTAATCTCTTCTCGGTGATCAAATACCAATGACGCCAATGTTGATGCGCGATGATGAGGGGTGATTATTTTAGAGATAAGTGTTGGGTCTGGCTTGCTTATGTTGCCGTGTTTGATGATGCAGGTGCCCTATTTATACTTCTCACTAGGTCGTGGAATGTGTTATATCTCATTATGGTTCTTATCAGTTTTTCTCTAATTGCCTATATACTCATGCATAGCCTCACTCTCTACTTCCATGACCCTCCTCTATTTTTTCTTCCCATTTAGATCACCAGACAACAACCTCGCATCACCTTCGCCTTCTTTTCGGAGTGCAACCTAAAATTAGTGCTAACCTTGCATCACCTTCGCAACTATGAAGTGCAGGCCGCATCCCTTCTAGGAGCTCCACCGTAGTTTCAAATTCGTGCTAGACCATCTCACTTTCTTGGTTTCCGCATCCAACCCTCTAGAGTCACGCCAGGAGATGTGCTACCAATCGTCTCTATCGGCATCGAAAAAAGAGAGGCTTTTCATAAATGCGCTGCCATAATCCTTTGTGTCAATGACAATAAAGCTTGGTTCAACTTTCCAAATTCCCTTTCAGTATTTTCCTCCTATTTCCTGATTGCAACTACTTTTGACTTAAATGAAATTCATGACTTGGTTCTATTTTGCAATTAGTTTATGAGTTGTCAAATGATTTGATCAATGTGAAATGAAATTTTAGTTCTTGACTTAAACGTTGCAGATACATAATTTCAAAGTTATTGTTTTAGTTGAAGCTTTCTAGTTTATTGACCTAAAAAATGTGTTAATTGATAGTTGAATGGCTAATGTTTATCATTTTGAAAGTTGCCAGGTCCCCAAAACATTTTACTATCGTTAAGAGTTGGAAGGTCTAGTTTATTTAATAGAGAGTTGTTAAAATATTGTTCAAAACTCTTGTTTTCGGAGTTGGAATTTAATTTTGAGTTTAAAGATCAAATCTTTTTTAGTTGCAAGCTTATTTGAGGGGGTATGAACTTTTATTTTGAAGGAAAAAAAGATTCCTTTGGCTGGCTTTGGCTTGGCCACATGGGAGAGCAGCAGATGAGACTGAGAGCCTGAGACAAGCGCGACAGCCGTGGCGCTGAGCTAAATGGGCCACATACGCAAGTCGTGCAGATCGCTGCTAACCCCGTGTGTGAGCTAGCCCACCACCAGATATGGAACGCGCCAGCCCACCATGTTCCACCCGGACCGACCTTTTCGCTCGAAGGAAAAAACAAACAGAGTGACGCTGTAGCATTGATTGCAGGACCGACACTTGGCTCGACTGTGCAGTACAGCCGTGCAGGAGCCGTCATCCGTCCGTCCTTCGCCGTCTGAACGTCAGAATTGCCCGGTCGCTGTTGGCTTGTGACGAGTATCGTCTTCCACTCCCCCGCCCACCGACAGGCCAGGTGCCGATGCGCCATTGCCATCCCACCGGCACCGCCATTTTCTTCTAATCATTCCGTAGGGGCCGGCCGGCCGGCCTTTCGTTGATTTTGTTTGCCGCGAATGTAAAGTTCAGCTTCTGCAGAAGATCAGCATCTCAACAGAATATTTACTCCATGTGTTCACTAATATAAGTCACCTTTAACTTTTTCTTGATTCAAATGTAACTATATATATTTTGAACGTATATTCACTTATTTTAGCATGTACGTAGTATACTAACTAAGATGCCTGACATTAGTGAACGGAGTGAGTAGTTATTATTTTCTATGGCAAAGTTTAAGGAATCACAACCGGATTTTTTTGAACGATATGTATAAGGAATCACACGCAATGGAAGGATGGCATCTTCCGCCGAGTGCGCCGGCTCACGTCGACGACTACTAATCGAGGATTTCTCGCTTCGGGGGTCGCCATCCATAGATCGATCACCGTTCCATCACCACGATGTGCTGCACTGCACTGTACTGTGCTGTACTATTCTATGCGCTGATGATTGGGTTAGTACTAGTGGTATACGACTGTCTCTTCGTCGCCACCGCGAATGCAGTAGTGCTCGCACACCTCAATTTGCCGGCCGGCTTTGACAGCCTGCAGCGTCGCCCGTGAGGAAGTTCGGCAGATCAACCGGTAATCCGGTATCCGAGATGGAATACCCGTGATAAACAAGGCTGCTGACCGGTAAATGTAGTGGCAGCCGCCCGTGTATCTTATTCGAGCCAAAACCGCGTGCAAATTTAAGTTTTGGATGGATGTATACAGGATCGTGTAGTGAGGTATCTGTTGGGGAGCGGGCCGTGGTCTATGCTATGGCCGCGTGGATCTTTCTCATCTCGTACTCGTATATACTTGGATACTTCCTATACCAGTATACTACTACTAGACAATCTTTTTGACCCTTGGTCAAATATAGAGAGAAACACGATTTTGACCAAATTTTGATTGGTCTAGGTACTAGGTTAGACATGAAGCACCAATAGTAGTATAGAAGGCTGCCCTTTGTTTTTGTGCCTTCTAAATTATATAGAGAAGAAAATTAAAAAGTAGTTACATAATTGTTCATCCATCCCCTGATGTTTGTTCTCTGAAATTAAAGCCCACACTAACAAAGTTTACTTTCGATATTCGTTTTCACACGTGTCTATTGGGATTCTTCCGATCTCTTAACATCAATAGAAATCCCCAAATATCTAAATGGAAAATTTAACAGTACAAGTGAAAATCTAGTTGTGCAGTTTCTCCTAGAACTAACATCTCTTAGACAATAAATTTCTCTTCTATGAAAATTTATTTCCATAGCAAAAATTTGCTAAAAGATACATATGAGTTTATATCAATTTTTGATGTCCGACAATAATCAAGTGATCATCTAGAACCCTCCGTCTGAAAATATTACGCACGCTATTTTTTTGCTGGTTGATGCACGATTTCGACCACTAATATATACTAAAATTATATATGGATTGAGAGTGAATAAATGGTATCGTTGCATATTATAAGTACAAAATTATTTCATTTCATATAAAATTTGTGGGCATATTATAAGTACAAATCATAGTGAAAAGTGTAAGTTGTTGACTAGAGAAAATGAATGGCGCCTTATATTCTGGGATGGAGGGAGTTTTATATATTGGAGAATAGCTAGACCATCATCAACTAAACAAATGGTCTAGCTACTTTTTTGCTTCTTTTAATGAGCATTGCTAACCCATCAACAATAATATCAATGGTAAGTGGAGATAGATGATCTCCATGTGTACATAGTGGCAAAGCTTGACGAAAGTTGTTGAGGGGGCCAAGCAGAATTGAGAGTGCCAACAAGACAAGTTATCTAAACTTTGAGTAATTGTTGTAATTTAAACATAAAAATATGGTACAACCTAAGATTTTCCTAGAGGAGGGTGCATGGCCCATTTTGACCCTAGGGAACCTACACCATTTCCCTGTCTAACCCAAGTTGTAAATATGGTCTTATTTGGTCTTTTAACCGCAACTTTTCTATAGGTTTTTGGTCAAGCAATTTATTTTCAAACACTTTAGCCTAGAAGATTTGATATGAAAAGTCCAGTTGACTTTGTTATATGCTTTCTCATTATCAAATTGAGAAACACTATAGACATTTCCTTGTGACGGATGTCATGAATTGTATCATGCATGAACACTATACCTTCCATAATATATTTGTATTTTATGAAAGTGGTTTGTGTATCTTCCCCTACTTTCTAAAATATCATCAAACTTGTTTGCTAATACCTTTGTTATAACTTTATAACTAATTTTGGTAGACATACTGGCGTGAATTTCTGAAATACACAAGCATTAGGACATTTTGGTATGCACGATTTTTTTCATGATTTAATCTCTTAATTTCTATTGTGCCAACACATGGGAGCATAAAAAAAATCTTCCAAATCATGTTTATATACTCTAAATAAATATTATAAATTTAGCTTGTAGGTCACTATGATTGGCCCCTTTATTGTGTTTCTATTCAAGGATTTAGAACTGATCATTCTTTATATACCTTATCGAATTTAAAGTAGTTCAACATAAACGGAGCTAAGATTTTATTTAATGAGAAACCTCCTTGGCGGTCGACTGTCTATCACAGTCGAACCGTCGAGCGAACCAGGCTTGTGTGACCGAACAAAACGTGCCAAGGCAATAAGTTTGGGACCGAACAAAATGTGTCAAGCCAAGAAGTGATAGCCAACATCGCGAAGACAATTTTGTAAAAAAAGGTAGGGGAGAGGGTGGAGGAAAGGGGGGGGGGGGGGGGGGGGGGGAGGGGTGCCGATGTCGTGAAAGATACCCTCTAGGCTTAAGAGGGATGGCCAACGGGAGACGAATGGCGAACCTACGGTGGGTTTGACTGTCAAAACGGGAGACGAGGAAGCACGTCAGTGCTACTGGCTGCTAGGAAACTGGACCAGCAATGGGCCAGTGCAGGACATCGTCGGGACGAAGGGCTCTTGCTGTCGAAATCGACCACGTTCAACTTCCCGCGCGGCCGGCCGACCGTAATCTAGCTATCCCCTTTAGGGCTTGTTTACTTGTAACGTATTTACAGTGTATTTAGATAATCCCCACTAGTCCGTTTACTAAGTCGGAATTGGAGGGCATAATCCCAAGATATTCCCATGCTTTATTTTAGTGTAGTTAAAAACACTACACCATACTTGTGTATTTGAGGGGGAAAACATTCGTGAGGATTTGAGTGAAAGGAAAAATTTCACCGAATCCCGTCCCATCCGAGTATCATAGGGATCAAAATACACCACTAGTAAACAATGCCTTAGTTAATTTGATTAATTTGATTTGAAGTGGACTGGAGGTATATTAAACAAGTACTGGATCATAAATTGTACTCCAGCTGCTGTATTTCTGTGCAGCCTCCACCCGTCCACCGTCGCGTGGCATTGTTTCCTCTTCCTCTGCTTTGAGTGACCTACCAACCCGACCCAGCGCGGCTCGAAATCTCTCCTGCCGCCTTCCCGTAGCTTCAGCGTCACCGCCGACGCCCCAATCCCGCGCCCCAACCCATCTGCATCTCACCCTGGCCGCCGCCATCGCCGTTCCCGTTCTTCCTCGTCGCGCCATCGTGTCCCTGCTGTCTCCATCCCGTCCTCAATCCTTTGCCATTTGGGGTTTTGAGGTATGGGCTTGTATCCATCCATTGATTAATTAAGCCCCACTGACCTCCACAATTCCTACTTGTGCACCGGCACACCGGGCGCACCATCTAGATCCGCCCCTGGAACCCCGAGGTTTCGTCGTGGTAAAAATCGAGCAAAGATAGGAATTTGTCTGCTCATGGGGAGCCGGAAAATGGCATCACAGTCCGGGCGCGGCGGCGGCGGGGGCGACGCCGGCACCTCACAACGCGGGCAGGTGCAGGACCTGGCGAGGCAAGGATCTCTGTATAGCCTCACCCTCGATGAGGTGCAGAACCATTTGGGGGAACCCTTGCAGAGTATGAACCTCGATGAGCTGCTTAGGACTGTCTTTCCTGATGATTTGGACCCTGATGGTGCAACCACTAGCAATTATGTGCCAAGTTCAGGTCTTGCGCCAGGGTAGCATCACAATGCCAACTGAGCTCAGCAAGAAGACAGTGGATGAGGTGTGGAGGGGCATCCAGGATGCACCGAAAAGGAGTGTCCAGGAGGGTGGTCGGCGCAAGCGGGAGAGGCAGCCGACGCTTGGGGAGATGACACTTGAGGATTTCTTGGTCAAAGCAGGGGTTGTCACTGAAGGATCTCTGAAGGACTCGACCGGTGTTGGCAATGTAGGTCTGGTGGGGAGTGGTGCTACAGCAGCTGGAGCCACCGGTTTGACATCTGGGGCGCAGTGGTTAGATCGATATCAGCAGCAGATTGCAGTTGCAGGTGTCGACACTCGTCAGCATGGGCAGCAAATTGTGCCAGGTGCTTATATGCCCATTCAGTTTGTGCCACAGCCACTGAATGTTGTTGGGCCTGGTGCTGTTCTGGAGTCTGCTTACTCTGATGGATCACCGATGGTCAGTCCAACTTCTGATTCCCAGACACCTGGGAGAAATCGTGGTGTATCTGGAGATGCCCCAAATAAGTTTGTGGAGAGAAGGCAGAAGAGGATGATCAAGAACAGGGAGTCGGCTGCCCGTTCAAGGGCTAGGAAGCAGGTTGTGATATATATTTGACGATTTTTCTTTAAAATTTCCTTATCAGCACTGCTCTAACTACAGATCAAGATTCATGAAGGCTTATCAACGCTATTTTCTTGTTTTCTGTGATTTAAAAAGTGACACAACATGGCGAGTGGCGACTTGCTTAATTTTCCATGTTCGTTTTTAGTTTCAGTATGACTTACATCATATTTGCAACAGGCCTACACTAATGAACTCGAAAACAAGGTATCCCATTTAGAAGAGGAGAATGAGAGGCTAAAGAGGCAAAAGGTACTTTCTTTTTAGAATACCATTTTGTTGGAATGTATACTGTTCCCTAGTAAATGTTCTTTTATTCTTGGTAGGTTAACCAATCAGTTTTTGCCCTTCCATGTACAATTTCTGCTTCATAGTGGAAGTTGGACTACCTGATAAGTAGCAGGAGATAAATGTGATTGCTCATACCGGCAACTTGTGTCAAATTTTTAGTAGAGAATGTTAAGCTACTTTAAAGACCTGTATATATCAAGCATTACTATCCCTCCTAGTTTATGACTATCATATTTCTGTAATCCCCCAAGTATTTGCTTACATTTCTGGGGCACAACCATTATTGGCTGGATGGGAACTAGAATCTGGTGTACCATCTACAATTTAGCCTCTTGGTTTATGTAATTATTAGGTTAGTGCCTTTAAATAATTGTTGGACTAACTACAAACAACAAGATATCGACAGTGGCTCTAATTCTTGTTTGTTCTTAGAATGCTGCAGCTACTTTTCTTGTGGATATTGGGGGTTATATTGTATTTATTCTGATCAGCACTTCTGAGTTTCTCCCTGCTTTGAAATATCAGCACCAAAATTCTTTGGTCTAGTTCTGATGGTAGGAGCGTACTTTAGTTATGAATTACCAGAAAGAGGTGGGAACTAGTAACTGTCTGCAGCAGATTTTCCAGATGACATGCCCTATAGTCACGTATTCTTATACGGGGAACAGTAGAAAAGTTAGCTAGTGCAGCCGTTATTTATATTGCACAAAATCCGATAAAAAGACATATATTACCAGAGTTGTGCTAGCCGTTCTTTGAATTGAGTCTCATATTTCTTCGTGGCACGATAGGCAACCACTGCCAGCTAATGACCTAATGTACAGATTGCTTGTAGATTGCTTGTTGATAGACTGATAATTATTCCTTAGGTGTGTCACTTCAGGAATGCTACCTAAAAAATAGTATTGCTACACTAATATGTATGTGATGTTAAACATGTGTTACGAGGACAAACGAGTTTCTTTCCTTATCGCCAAATTATCTGTTCTCTTGTCATTCAATTTTTCTTAGCTTAGATGAGAGATGTATCATGTATTGAATCTTTCTATATAGTTGCAATTGATGGCTGCACTATTTTGTGGGTTCAACTTTGAGTTGTAAAGATGTATTAGTGATACTAAGACTGTCGTTCTTATCTTTGTATGCTACTATTAGCGAGTGATTTGCAATTGGGATTGATCTTTGTTAGGTGCATCCTCCAAACACTTGGTACTTTGTAGTTTATACAGCTAATTGTTCACTGATAATTTTCTATGTTCATGGGTATATCGACTGAGTTGCTTGATGTTTCTAAGCTTTTGTGTTTGGTCCTGGTCCTAACCCAGATTGATAACTCATATCTAAATCCTTATTTTCAAGAGATCTTCGCTTAGTTGGTTGTATTTTAGAATGTTCTATTTGATCCTACAAACCCTAGGACATTAGTTAATAAGACAAAAAATCATCCTAAGATCAGCAGGGATCCATCAGATTTAAAACATCTTTCTAGAAATATATATTTTTTCTAAATTTATAATCCATTTTCCATCTTCTGTGTCACCAAGAAGGGGTACTAGGTAGTTCTGCACCTCTAATGCAAAAGTTGTGGCATCAGGGGTTAATATACCTATCTCTCAACAAATTGTGTATGCTTATTCGTTTCTAATCCTGCAGTCAGGCAAACATTATCCAGATTCATACAATTTGTATATCTTCTTTTTGCCCACTCTGATGGAATCAGTGGTGCGACTTTTGGCAATCCTCCATGCATAACATTGACTCCTTTACCTTTTTCTGCTTTATCTTCAGGCGTTGAACATGATGCTTTGCTCTGTGGCTCTACCGGAACCCAAGTATCAACTCAGGAGAACGACCTCTGCGGCGTTCTGACTGCGCCCATATTAGTTTATTTTGTAGAATTTAATGGAGGTCTCTCTTGTAAGTTGCCTCTTCGCTTAGGATTGTTCCCTAGCCTGGGAGTTCCCTTTTTGCATATCCGTGCCCAATGATTTGCACTGTGTAGCAGGAGCCTAGCATGCGTTGTGCTAGCTAGCACTTGACATTTTAATCTATTTGCTGAGGCCCTGCCACTAGCCTAGTATGTAAATCTGCCTGACAGATTTAAGTTCTCAGAGCTATCTATACATGTTGACTTGACCCGGGCTTCTCTTTCGTGTCAATGTGAAGCAGCAATGCACTATGCAATTTAAATTCAGCCCACATACTTTTGCCTCAGGTGAACGGCTGTAAGATACAAGTCGTTTGCAGTGTGAAGAATTCACATGATACTGTTTAGTCACTATAAGCATCAGAGAAAGGATGTTGTGCTCCAAGCTCCTGCAAGATTAAGTTTCCTAATATTGTTTCTGCTTGTGACTTGGCGATCTGTTTGTCAAAGTCTCATGAAGTACAAACAGTTCCCGTGTTCCAGCCAGAGACGCGGATGTGCTTTCACCGGCACGAAGCTGAGTATTTTTTTTATGTAAGGAGTCTCAAAAGAGACTCCCAGTTTCATTAAAATGAAACCAGGGGTGAAGCTGAGTGTTCGTATTGTATAGTTTCAGACTCCTGCGACTGAAACAATGGTAGCGCAACACCGTAGTCGGTAGATCTTCGTTCCAACTGGCAGGTTGTCTTGGGCACGCGGCATGACCTCCACTTTGGTGCCAGAGAGATGCCCAGTGATTAATCGGAGGCTAGCAATGAACAGGCTGCTCCTTCTGAGCCGCAAGCCGAAGTCGGATATATATCGGAGTCACTAGGGAATCGATTCCTTTCCTCGACGGATCCGTTCCTTTCTGTCTCCGAGTTGTAGCCAGGAGGAGACCAAAGGCTCTACGATTCGCTCTCGGGCTTGGGCTGATCTATGCCATGAATGAAAGTGAGTTCCCTGTCCTCGCCTTCCACTAGTTCTTTTTTCCTGACAGAAATTTCACCATCTAGATCGATCCTCTTATAGTACAGAGAGAGAGAGAGATAAGGGTTTAGGGTCATTAATATGATGTTGTTAAAATTACATCCTTTTCTCTCCTTGAAAAAAATCATATCGTTTTCTGGTAACATACATCGAAATTGCATCCTCTCTTGTTGAAAAATGTCGATGTTGCCTCTTTAAGACTATCAAAATTGCATCTCTGAGACCGTCGAAAAACTTGCATCTTGCACCTAACAATTGTATCCTCGCTGCTGTAACGGAACTGCCTTTTTTTGTGTCTGTACTGAAATAGCATCTTTGAAACTACGAAAGTTGAATCTTGTAGACTGTACGTAGTAGTAGCAAGCAGAAATGAACTCGGATTTTTTCCCATGACAAATGCAGATAGTTCGTGAAGATTGGATTGGCACCTTGCCCGACGATATTTTGGTCAACATCCTTGACCGACTCAATGTCCGAGAGGCAGTAAGAACAAGTGTCCTCGCCCGGAGATGGCAGCATCTCCCTGCTATGCTCTCTCGTCTCAACATTCGGGACTTTGTGGATAAACCTGCTGCCACCTGCCGCGAAGAAATAATTGAACGCAATACGGCTGTGGTTCAAGTGACAAAGAGCATCCTGGCACGCAGAGTTTCAAGCCCAAACATCATCCGCTCCATGTGCATGGCGTTCTTCTTGAGAAAAGATGACAGCATATTCATTGGACATTTTGTTGAGCACATCATGGCGTTCCACACGATTGACATCGAAATCACAGTTTTTACAGAGACGAATCATGTATGGGATGATATGATCGAGTATGGGAGACGATTCATGTCGTTCGTTGATGCTTGTCCAATTGCAGTTGGTGGTGTCACACGCCTCTGCCTAGAAAATTTGATTTTTGGTGAATCGGACATCCCTAACATCCTCATCACTTGCAAGGGATTAAAGCATCTAAGCCTGGACCAATGTAATTCTGAGAGTGGGACCATTATGCGATTTGAACACTGTCAACTCAGTGAGCTGAGTATTTTTAATTGTTTTTTTTTCAAAAGTGGAGCTCAACTCGCTCCCAAAACTCAGATGGATGATCTTAGGTGGTTGGAAGTCTCAAGATCCACTATTTCTGGGTCATGTCCTAGTTCTTGAGGTTGTTAGCCTTAGCACTATCAGTCGTAGTTACCACAAGATGGTCAAGTTAAGTGAGATTTTTGGCGGTACCTCTCTGCGATCCCTGAGGTTGGGATTTGAATGCGAAAAGGTGCCTCAAAACAGATCTTTTCTGCTAGCTGGTGTTGTTGCTTCACTTATTTTCTGCTCATCACATCATGTTGTGTTCGTGTGTTCATGCAGATTTGGGTTCAACCAGAAAGTGTAACGAAAAGGCTGGCATATGTGTTCCGTCAACTAACGTTTGTGAATCTAGATAAAATTCCTCAAGGGTATGATCTTACATGGACACTGTTCATCCTTGAAGCTGCGCCCAACCTGAAGGAGCTATACATGACGGTATGTTCTCATGGTCTTTATCTTAAACCCTCCTTACATTTGTGCGCTTTTGTTGCTGCAAAAATTTATTACCTGTTTCTCTTTACCTTTGTAGGTATGGGATCATCCATGTATAATGAGAACGAATGAGGAAGAAAGGAGGGCACGCTCATACAGCGAGAAGAAGGGCGTTGAGTGGAGATCACCTGCATCTGATTTCCAGCACCATAGCCTGGCCACGCTCGTCATCATTGGCTTTCAGTCTGACTGCATGGTTAGGTATGTCAGACGTGTCATGGAAGCAGCCGTGAATCTGAAGGATGTGTTCCTCTACCATAGGCCGAACTGCACGAAGTGCCAGCATAGCTATACTAACCGGCCGTTGAGGTATCAGTCTAACGAGCATGAGAAAATTACAGTGCTGAAGAAACTCACCAGGAGGATCAACACGTTTGCCACGGTTCACTTCCTGGATGACAACGTAACTGCTGATCAAGATGCAAAAATGGGTCTTCTTCCAAAACTGAGCGGGTGATGTGTGCGATAGTTTGTTTGATGACATTACATTTCTCCCGTTTAATCATTAGACTTGTAAGAGCATATGACTTGGATTTCGTTAAGCAGATGTACCTTTTTGATTTTGTGAATACTAGCAAACGTGTCCGTGCGTTGCAACGGGATTGAAAAAAAATCAACTTTTTGGTCGCTAAACGTCGGCACAACCCAAATTATGCCTCAAATAGATTGACCAGTGTGTAATATATTTTTTTCTACCCGGGAGCTTGGGGTGACCAGAGGAAGTAGAAGGGATGCTAAGGATACCTGGTGGTGGAACATTGAGGTCCAGAAGGCTATTAAGGAGAAGAAGGACTGTTTCAGACGCCTATACCTGGACAGGAGCGCAACCAACATGGAGATATACAAGGGGGCAAAGAAGGCCGCAAAACGAGCGGTGAGCGAGGCAAGGGGTCGGGCGTATGAGGACCTCTACCAGCGTCTAAACACGAAGGAAGGCGAAAGATACATCTATAAGATGGCGAAGACGAGAGAAAGGAAGACGAGGGATGTCAACCAAGTCAAATGCATAAAGGACGGAGCGGATCAACTCCTCGTGAAGGACGAAGAGATCAAGCGTAGATGGCGAGAGTACTTCGACGACCTGTTCAATGGAGAGAATGAGAGCTCTACCATTGAGCTAGACGATTCCTCCGATGATACCAGCCGACGCTTTGTGCGGCGTATCTAGGAGGCTGAGGTTAGGGAGACTTTGAAGAGGATGAAAGGAGGCAAGACAATGGGCCCTGATGGTATCCCCATCGAGGTGTGGAGAGGCCTTGGAGACATAGCGATAGTATGGCTAACTAAACTTTTCAACCTCATTTTTCGGTCAAACAAGATGCCCAAAGAATGGAGGCGGAGTACATTAGTGCCAATCTTCAAGAACAAGGGGGATGTTCAAAGTTGCACTAATTACCGTGGAATCAAGTTGATGAGCCATACAATGAAGTTATGGGAGAGAGTCATTGAGCACCGTTTAAGAAGATTGACAAGCGTGACCAAAAATCAATTTGGTTTCATGCCTGGGAGGTCTACCATGAAAGCCATCTTCTTGGTATGACAACTTATGGAGAGATACAGGGAGAAGAAGAAGGATCTTCATATGGTGTTTATTGACTTGGAGAAGGCGTATGATAAGATACCACGGAATGTCATGTGGTGGGCCTTGGAGAAACACAAAGTCCCAACAAAGTACATTACCCTCATCCTTGAAGCTGCGCCCAACCTGAAGGAGCTATACATGACGGTATGTTCTCATGGTCTTTATCTTAAACCCTCCTTACATTTGTGCGCTTTTGTTGCTGCAAAAATTTATTACCTGTTTCTCTTTACCTTGTAGGTATGGGATCATCCATGTATAATGAGAACGAATGAGGAAGAAAGGAGGGCACGCTCATACAGCGAGAAGAAGGGCGTTGAGTGGAGATCACCTGCATCTGATTTCCAGCACCATAGCCTGGCCACGCTCGTCATCATTGGCTTTCAGTCTGACTGCATGGTTAGGTATGTCAGACGTGTCATGGAAGCAGCCGTGAATCTGAAGGATGTGTTCCTCTACCATAGGCCGAACTGCACGAAGTGCCAGCATAGCTATACTAACCGGCCGTTGAGGTATCAGTCTAACGAGCATGAGAAAATTACAGTGCTGAAGAAACTCACCAGGAGGATCAACACGTTTGCCACGGTTCACTTCCTGGATGACAACGTAACTGCTGATCAAGATGCAAAAATGGGTCTTCTTCCAAAACTGAGCGGGTGATGTGTGCGATAGTTTGTTTGATGACATTACATTTCTCCCGTTTAATCATTAGACTTGTAAGAGCATATGACTTGGATTTCGTTAAGCAGATGTACCTTTTTGACTTTGTGAATACTAGCAAACGTGTCCGTGCGTTGCAACGGGATTGAAAAAAAATCAACTTTTTGGTCGCTAAACGTCGGCACAACCCAAATTATGCCTCAAATAGATTGACCAGTGTGTAATATATTTTTTTCTACCCGGGAGCTTGGGGTGACCAGAGGAAGTAGAAGGGATGCTAAGGATACCTGGTGGTGGAACGTTGAGGTCCAGAAGGCTATTAAGGAGAAGAAGGACTGTTTCAGACGCCTATACCTGGACAGGAGCGCAACCAACATGGAGATATACAAGGGGGCAAAGAAGGCCGCAAAACGAGCGGTGAGCGAGGCAAGGGGTCGGGCGTATGAGGACCTCTACCAGCGTCTAAACACGAAGGAAGGCGAAAGATACATCTATAAGATGGCGAAGACGAGAGAAAGGAAGACGAGGGATGTCAACCAAGTCAAATGCATAAAGGACGGAGCGGATCAACTCCTCGTGAAGGACGAAGAGATCAAGCGTAGATGGCGAGAGTACTTCGACGACCTGTTCAATGGAGAGAATGAGAGCTCTACCATTGAGCTAGACGATTCCTCCGATGATACCAGCCGACGCTTTGTGCGGCGTATCTAGGAGGCTGAGGTTAGGGAGACTTTGAAGAGGATGAAAGGAGGCAAGACAATGGGCCCTGATGGTATCCCCATCGAGGTGTGGAGAGGCCTTTGAGACATAGCGATAGTATGGCTAACTAAACTTTTCAACCTCATTTTTCGGTCAAACAAGATGCCCAAAGAATGGAGGCGGAGTACATTAGTGCCAATCTTCAAGAACAAGGGGGATGTTCAAAGTTGCACTAATTACCGTGGAATCAAGTTGATGAGCCATACAATGAAGTTATGGGAGAGAGTCATTGAGCACCGTTTAAGAAGATTGACAAGCGTGACCAAAAATCAATTTGGTTTCATGCCTGGGAGGTCTACCATGAAAGCCATCTTCTTGGTATGACAACTTATGGAGAGATACAGGGAGAAGAAGAAGGATCTTCATATGGTGTTTATTGACTTGGAGAAGGCGTATGATAAGATACCACGGAATGTCATGTGGTGGGCCTTGGAGAAACACAAAGTCCCAACAAAGTACATTACCCTCATCAAGGATATGTATGATAATGTTGTGACAAGTGTTCGAACAAGTGATGGCGACACCGATGACTTTCCAATTAAAATAGGACTGCACCAGGGGTCAGCTTTGAGCCCTTATCTCTTTACTTTGGTGATGGATGAGGTCACAGGGGATATACAAGGAGATATCCCATGGTGTATGCTCTTTGCGGATGATGTGGTGCTAATTGACGATAGTCGGGCGGGGGTTAATAGAAAGTTAGAGCTGTGGAGGCGGACTCTAGAATCGAAAGGTTTTAGGCTTAGTAGAACCAAAACCGAGTACATGAGGTGCAGTTTCAGTACTACTAGGCACGAGGAGGAAGAGGTTAGGCTTGATGGACAGGTGGTACCTGAGAAAGACACCTTCCGATATTTGGGGTCTATGCTCCAGAAGGATGGTGATATCGATGAAGATGTGAGTCATCGAATCAAAACTGGTTGGATGAAGTGGCGCCATGCTTCTGGCGTCCTCTGTGATAGGAAAGTGCCACAAAAGCTAGAAGACAAGTTCTATAGGACGGCGATTCGACCTGCGATGTTGTATGGCGCAGAATGTTGGCCGACCAAGAGACGACATATCCAACAGTTAGGTGTAGCGGAGATGCGCATGTTGAGATGGATATGTGGCCACACAAGAAAGGACCGGGTTAGGAAAGATGATATACGTGAGAGAGTTGGGGTAGCACCAATTGAAGAGAAGGTTGTACAACACCGTCTAAGATGGTTTGGTCATATAGAACGTAGGCCTCCGGAAGCGCCTTTGCATACCGGACGGATAAAGCGGGATGAGAATGTTAAGAGGGGTCGTGGTAGACCAAACTTGACATGGGAGGAGTCTGTTAAGAGAGATCTGAAGGATTGGAATATCACCAAAGAACTAGCCATGGATAGGGCTGCGTGGAAGTTAGCTATCCATGTGCCATAACCATGACCTGGTTTCGAGATCTTATGGGTTTCAACTCTAGCCTACCCCAACTTGTTTGGGAAAAAAAAGGCTTTGTTGTTATTGTTGTTGTTGAGCTTAAAACTTCTCTATGAGTAGAATATCTGGTTGATACATTTGCCATGCTAAAACTTGTCCCATTACTTTAAGATAACCAAATAATTATTTCTAAATCACCGATGGGAACTAATAGAGTGCAATGCTATGGTTTGACTTTTATTGGATATTTTCTAGACCACGAGAATTTCACGTGACAATGTCGATCACCGCGTTAATTTAGACCATGAGAAGCGCGGGACACTGTCGAGTTACATTAATATTCTCGAGTAGTTGATTTATTTGTATAATGTCATACAAAACACCTTCAGTTATGTTCATCTATCATTGCACATTCCTTCCGATTTCCCAAAAGAAACTTTCTATATTTTCTTATTCACGTTTTGTAATACATAGCAAAAGTGCCCATGCGTTGCAATGGGAGAAAAGAATCCGCGTTGCGAAGGTGCACAAAGTTCTACTTGTTACAACTGCGACATGTCACAGAATCTAGTTAGCTTCATCGTGTCCATGCTCAGTAGAAGGCGTGCGAAAAAAATCTGAACACACCCATTGCTGGTACCAGAATCTTGTGCGCTTCTTCTTCTTTTCGTACCACCTGGAAAGTAGTCAAATTGCAGCTATCCTTTTTCATTTAGGGTGATTTTATTTATCACTGTGGAAGGAATTGCAATGGTCACATTCTTCACCTAGTGCAGTTTAATGTCTGCAAATACTCTCAGCCATGTTCACCTTAATATAATTACACGTCGCGTTTGTCTGTGTAAGAAAACATAATTATCTATGCATGTTGGTAGGTATGTATATACAGAATTTCCTATCATTCCAGTAGGAGTAGGACGATACTATTTTTTGTGTGTGCTTGATACGACAATATATTGGTATCAGGGCCGGCCCATAAGGCGGGGCAGCGGGGCGGTCGCCCTGGGCCCCCGGCAGGCAGGGGCCCCAACCCAGGCAATAGTTCAACAATAGTACTAGGATGTCCAAGAAAAGAAGAGAAAAAATCGGACGACCCAAGGATCGAAAAGTCAAGCCCACCACGCAGCTGGATAATTGGAATTGGGAGCAGCATTCACGGACTGAATTAATTAGCTAATCAAGTAATTGCCATGTCTGTCACTTCGTATTTGGTGACTCGTATCCTCGCCCCAAATTCTGAGATTACCTATCCTAGAGAACAGGGCCTTCCCGATTCCAAGGATGCAGTAATGAGAGCAAAGGCGCAATTCCGTTCCTAATCAGTTCTCTTTCCTTTTTCATTGTTCTATTCTCTATCTATCGATCAGAGATGGTATCATGCCTCCATCCTTCCTCCTTACCCCGTTCCACAATCCGATTCACTTAAACAACTCTCCTCTCTAGCTTTGAATCCTCTCTCTCATGACGTTGAAGAAGTTTTATTCCGGTGAAGATGGAGATGGAGTGAAGAACAGAGTAGATTGTGGAGGATGGAAACGAATGTAAGTTCATGGACATGGCCTATTCATCTCTTTACTTCATATCCCATGGTAATATAAAAACTCTAAGTAGTAATCAGTTTCAACAAGGTTAAATGATTATCTTCTTCTCACACTTAGAAAACAGATCTTTATGTAGAATTGTATTGTTTCCTTAGTAGCATTATGTAGTCTGCTTGATTGTTACGAATAAATAGTTTGAGGTTTCAGTTTTATAGTTCAAAGTTCCCCGATCCATGCAACTCGATTGCTTTTTTTTTGCAAAGACTACTTGATTGATTTTGTAATACAGTACTTACATTCTAAAACAAATGTCAACAAGGGCCCCTTCTATTCGTTTCGCCCCAGGGCCTGCAATATGTGTGGACCGGCCCTGATTGGTATACTAATTTTTTTTTTTTTTTTTTTGAGATTTATTGGTATACTAATATGGTGCTAATATGATGCATAGTAAAGTATGCTTCCATTCCCTAGGGTACATTGTTGAGAATAGGCTTGATCGTAATGAGGTACTCACCTAGTCACCTTTCTCCTGGTTGGTCTTGATCTCAAGTCTCATTTAACCGGCCGGCGGCGCATTACTCTGTATCTTTGTTGGGTCTTAAGATTCAGCTTGCTACTCGTTTCTTCTGAATCGGGCAATATTAATGATTTTAGATTTAGGAATTGGCGGATATTAAATTGCATGCAAAAAAAACTGCATGCATGTACAGCTCAGGTGACTTTTGAAGCCTACGTGGAGTCGTACCCTACCCGCCCACGATATTCGTTTCGTTGATACGGTACTGCTTCAAGGCAAGCATGGACAACTCTTCCGTCGTGAATAGTTTTTTTTTGCGCAGCTATACAAACTTGTTAGAAGAATTATGGCCCATTAGTGCATAGCCAGCAGCCCGCGTACAAAAAAGGCCTAGCCACAACGCAGCTATACAAACTTGTTAGAAGAATTATGGCCCATTAGGGCATAGTTTTGTATGATGGGTAATGTTAGTTCTCGTTTTTTTAGATGCAAACAAACGCGGTTGGGTACGACTAGCTAAAGGTTTCCCTTTGCAAAGGGAAAATTAGAGCATTGTTATCCTGCCACGTGGTAGCATGCTGGATTTCATTGAACCGGTCAAAGTGGACGAAATCAAATTGAATACGACAGCCCCACGCGTGAAGTACGTGCCTGAGACGAAGCCCCGCGTACATGCCTGATCGTTCCGATTGAATAGCATAACAGCTAAAACAGCACGTGCCCTCGCGTACGCCGTACATCCGGCATGTCTGTGAGCTAGCTAGCTCACGGATCAATCGATCCATCCTTATACATCGTGAGCTAGCTTTTGAGAGTAAGTTCGATTGTACGCGTGTAGTAAGTCTTAGTATCAACACAGACGGACGAATAGAAGGCTGCCTAAAAAACAGTGCAGTGTACAAGACACATACGTACATGTACGTATACAAGAAATACATATAGTACAACTATACATACACAGTTTGTACAACTAATATATTGTACAACTATATAAATATTTTTTGTACAACTAAACAGACACATATTGTACTAGACAGACACAGTTTGTACAGACACAGATTGTACAACTAGACGGACACATGTTGTACAACTAAACTGATACAGATTGTAAAACTAGACAGATACAGATTGTACAGACACATATTGTACAACTAGACAGACACATGTTATACAAACATAGATTGTACAACTATACATTCACATGTTGTACAACTAAACAGACATAGGTTGTACAACTAGACAGACACAGGTTGTACAGACACAAGTTGTACAACTAGACAGACACATGTTGTACAGACACAGATGTACAGACGCAGGTTGTACAACTAGACAGACATAGCTTGTACAGACACAGGTTGTACAGACGCAGGTTGTACAGACACAGGTTGTACAACTAGACAGACACAGGTTGTACAGACACAGGTTGTACAGACGCACGTTGTACAACTAGACAGACACAGGTTGTACAACTACACATACACAGTTTGGGTTGTACAACTACAGACACAGGTTGTACAACTATACATAACCGGTTGTACAAAAAAAAAGTTCGTCGAAACATATCAACATGGGATCTAGTTTTGAAGATCTCGACGCGAGGAACTCAAAAGTGAAAACGGTTCGTAATTTGGATAAATGGTTCTCAAGATATTTCGTTTTTAAAATTCGGATTTGAAAAATAAAAGGCAAAAAGGCAAAATTGTATGCCCATGTACGTGCATGCCCTCCCTTTCTCTCTCATACTCCCCCACTTTCAATCTAATTGTGACACATGACAGACATGCAGACAAACAAAAATTGGATCATGTGAGGAAAAACCGACACTTGTCACAATTAGAACGATTGTCTGGTTCCCTTTCCAAAGGAAACCCTTTTTCTAGTGATTTCCAACGCGGTTGCACCTTGTGCATGCAAGTAAACAGATGATTTGGATTTCAATAGACAATAAGCGTGTTTGTTTGCCTGAAAGTAAACAACGCTACTGGTGTTGGGCTGTTATTGCACCTTTCAAGTCGATTAGGTACAAACGTGTTGGCACACGACACGACACGGCCTCCTCTTTGGCGCCTCGCCGTTTAAGCGCCGGGCGGCCTGATCTCGATTATAAGGATGGCTCCAACGGAGCGACCTAAACGGATAGACCATTTGTCCGTGTTTTTTCTGTTTGGATCGGCAAACGGATAAGCGATGTTCGCGCGTGTCCGCCATGCGTGTCAGTGCGTCAAAAGGCCCGACGCGACGCAAACGGACAGACCTTTTTAAAAAAAGATTTAGTTAAAAGGCTATATATGGGCCTTTTTCTCTAATATATACGCGGGTGGGCCACAAACGCCCATTTTACATACATATTCTAAAAACAAAAATATATATAACCTAAATATTTTGCCCGTTGCGGCATCTACTACTCGTCCTCGGAGAGGACGATGTACTTCGGCGCATGCCAGAGGTGCACCGGTGGAACGACGTCGGCGGCGTGGGCGGCTTCTCTTGCTCCTGCTCGGGGAGGGGTGGCGCCCGCTCGACCACCCAGCTGCCGCCATTCCAGCTCCAGCTCTGCCCGAGCAGGCCCTCGGGTAGGGGAGGCGCCGGAGGCAGGTCCACCTCCATGGTCTCCCACCATGGACGTGCCTCCATGGCCGCCTGCTTCGCCTCCTCCTGCTGTCGGGCGACGTCCTGCAGCACCATCTCCCACCGCTTGGTCTTGTCCTCGGCCATGGACTTCTTCCAAGCCTCGAACGCGGCCGCCAGCTCAGGTTCATCGTCGTCGGGGTCGGCCACCTCCTGCTTCACCGAAGGCGGGTTAGGCGGCGATGAGCCACGGCTCGGCCGGAGGTGGGGCGGCAGTGACCACGCGCGGCCAATCGGTGGCGTGGGAGTCCGCGCGAATAGGGACTGGCTCCGAAGACTGTGCTCATCGCGGAACCATGTGTCCCAGTTTGACGAGTCAACCACGAATGCTGGGTCACGCCGGTACTCCGGCGGGAGTCACGCGCGTCGGCTCTGGATCTCCCTCGCCCTTGCACGGCCGCTGTCGGGATGCGCGGCACCGGAATCCGCTACTAGTTGAGGTGCCAGTGGTCAGGCAGTTTTGCATCTGACCACGACACCGGGATCGCGTGGTTCCATTACCACCAACAGTCCTCCACCGGGACGTAGTGGCGGTCCCGACCGGCAACCATGACGCCCGGAGGCACGATGGAGAATGGAGCGGGGGGCGCCGCCGGAGGGGAAGGTGGAGACGATGGTGTGCGCTGGCGGCGACGGTCCGAGGATGAGCCCGCCTCGCGGTCGTTCTTCCCTTTGCCCAGTCCTGGCCACCGGAGCGGCATGGTCGTGGTGGCTAGGGTTTGCGTCGGTGGGGGAGCACGGTGGGGACGAGTGAAGGGCGGCCGTCCCTATCCATATTTAATAGGACCGACAGGTGGGGAGTGGGGAGAGCGACCGGCGCTGTTCCGCTGCCAGGTGGGTCAGGGGAGGACACCACGCGGACGTGCAGTCAATCCGCCGCGCGTACGCCTCAATGCATTCCAGGCCCAAATTTGGGCCAGGAATACGTCGAGTCGGACGCGGAGAGAACTGAAATCGGACACGGTGCCGGTTTGCGTCGCCGCGTTGGACCCTGATTTTGGTTCAAATTGACCCAAACGGACACGCCCGGACTAAATACGTCGCGCCAATGGAATCAATTCTGGAATCCAGCCCAGCGCTTCTTACCCGATGCCAAATCTTCTCGGCCATCTTGGCTCAGCCACAAGCGCGACGGTGCGGCGCCTGCCCAGTACCGCATTACGTCGCTTGGCTTCTGCTGGAGTTTTCCTCCCTCGTCCGCTTGCTGCTGCTCTCTTGATCTTGAAAAACGCGCAGCTTCTTCTTTCTCTCTCCGTTCTTGCTGCTACTACTTCCCTGTTCGTACGGGATGAGTGGTGCCCTGTTCTCTCGCGTGATGCTGCTCCTTCTCGCTCTCGAATAAATTCTCAGTAGCAACATTTGTATCTACATTGATTCTCACCATTGATTGATTAGAGTATTTTCACCGACACCTTCCAATTGACCCTCCAAAGCCCTAATGGGGGTCTGGACACGAAAAAAACGTCACCAGCGGCATCCTCCAAAAGATCGGCTCGAGCAAAATCGTGTCTGACACCCCCGCGGGGTGCCGGACATGCAAGCGGACATGGTTGCATGCCCACTGGCCCACCTGCAGTGACACACATCAATATTTTCTCTCATTTAGCTAGCCCGCGTGCAGCTTGCCGGCTGCCGCAACCTTCCCTGCACCTCCGACCTGACCATGGAGATGGAGGAGCTCCAGGCCATATCCCACTCAACTTTCGCTCCAGAGATACCGTACCGTCAACCTCCTTCGTCTCCTGCAAGCACGGACCCCGGAGGAGCACGGAAGTCGCTGCGACGACCTCATCTTCAACCTACGGCCGGGCGCACGGCGTCGTCGTCCGCGCTTCTCCAAGCGAAACCGTCATGTCCTGGAGGTGGGGCGTTGTCGAATATGTACCGAACCGGAAGGATTCGAGCTAGCACGCAAGGGATTGTCACCCACAAGGTCATCTTCCTCCAACGGCCGGATGCGCGGTGTCGTTGTTTCCGTCAGCCGGCGCTTCTCCAAGCCAAGCAGTCATGTCCTCGTGGTGCGCCGTCGTCGACTACTTCCAAAACCGGAAGGGCTCAAGCTAGAACGCAAGAGAGGAGCCACAAGATGAGCGGATGGAGCGACACGTCGGCCTCTCAGGAGCGGCCTCGGGCGGAGCGGGGGCAGTGCTACCGGCCACCGGCGCGCCCCGACACTGCTGCTCCCGTGCTGCTACATGACGTAGAGGACCAGTTCGTGGATGTAGAGGTGTTGGGCGAGCTGTTGGTTGCCGCTCTGTTGTCGCCGTATCCGCCATGGACGAGCTCGAGTTCGAGCTGTGCTTGGGTCGCTGCTCCTCTGTAGCCTCCTTCTTGCACACACACACACACACACACACACACACACCAGCCTCCTTCTTCCACACGAGTCCTTGGAGAGGCAACGGTCAGCATGAGGTGAACGTGCACGAGCAGGCTAGAGTTTATCTGAATCTTCAAGCAGAGACGATGGCCACATCGATGCGAACAGGCCGGCGTGCTGCTGCTTCTGCATGCCTCGGCTGATGGCTGCGAGCCTGCTAGCTTCGACGCGGATGGATCATGGATGCTCGTCGGCCTCGCTCCAGGTCGTGGTGTGAGTTTAGGATCAGTAGTTGGATCCCGCAAGCAGTGTGCGCGGCACAAAAACACTCTAGTGTTCAGTTTCAGAGTCCGTTCAGTTTCAGATTAAGCAGCCAGTCGCGATCCGGCGACGACATGGGGCAGGCGCTTGGCAGCCACATGCGAAGGCACCGCGCGAGGCCACCGCCGTGGTGCCGCCCGCTCTGCTCCAGCTTTTCGTCTAGCTAGCTAGCCCGATTGATTGGTTCCTGATGTGAGATTAAATGTTGGTGCTAGCTAGTTCGCGTGGACGTAACGGCCGGAGCGAGCACATGGCATGGAGGATATCACATGGAGTGGAGGAGATCAGCAGCGCCCGAGGTGTTGGTGCTAGCTAGCTCGTGTCCTGGACGATGACGGTGGATGGTGCTTGCGAGGTGCTTGCGAGCTCGCGTCTTGGGCGTGCTCGGCTAGTGAAAGAAAAATCTCCCGCTCGGCCCCCCAAGCCTCGTTTAGCGCCGTTTTGCGCTATTTTTAGCGCCGGCAAACCCAAGCTGAACCCAACGCGCTGGGTTAAACTTGGCGTGTGCCAGCTCTGTCGGCGAGACAAGCCCATTTTCTCTTCCTTTTTCCCCTTTCCCTCCATCCCCCCCCCCCCACACATATCCCCTTCCCCGCCGCAGCTCCCGCCATTTTCCCCAGATCTAGACGCCATGCCGCCGAAAAAGTTCATCGGCCCCCGCACCACCGCCGCCATGGCCGAGAAGGTGAAGAAGCCGAGGAAGCCCATGGCGTGGCCTTCGGGCTGGAGAAACTCCAATCGGCCGGCCAATGTGCAGCGCAGGAAGACCGAGAACGCCAGCCGCCTGGCGCGAGAGAAGGGGTTGCAGGCCAAGCGCCTGGCGGAGGGAGGCGCCGAGGAGGACGGGGAGGAGGAAGATGAGGACGACGAGGAGGTGGGGGTGGAGATGGATCTGGCTACGCCCTGCGGCGCGATGGCGGCGAAGGTGAGGATCGGCCTCCCGCCTCACCCCGTTCAGTTCTCCGGCTGGGCGAGCCAAGCAAGTGTCGCCTCGCTGACGGGCTACTCGTCACCGTCGCCGCACTCGAGCGGCCTCAACTACTCGCCTGAGTACGGCGATCCGCACGGCAGATTCAACCCCAACGTCGCCTTTCCGCACTGCCCTGCGCCGCGCCCGCCGTCTTCTTTCTGCGCCAACGACATAAACATGGCGTATGGAGGCTCGCCGGGCTACACAAGCTCGCCGTCCCTGCGCCGCTCGCTTCCCTTCGCCCCGAGCGCCCCGAGCCACGACGCCCGCAGCGTATTCGCCGGGATGCATGCCGACGCCTACATGGAGGAGATGATCGCGTCCGGCTCCATTGCTTTGGCTGCCAGCCCTGGGTTCTTCACACAAACTGGCGACACCGGATCGCAGCAGACAGGCGCCGGCGGGGTTGGATCGCAACCGGCCGAGGCGGAGGACGGCGAGGTCGCAGCCGAGATGGAGGAGACGGACATGGCCGAAGAAGGAGGAGCGCCGCCAGCCAAAGCGAAAGGGAAGAAGAGGCCGCCAAAGGGAACCAAGCCCGCCGAGCCTCGCATCAAATGGAGCACCAAGGAGGATGAATGCCTAGCCGAAGCATGGAAGACGGTGAGCATTGACCCGATCATCGGCGCAAATCAAAACCATGACCACTATTGGAAGATGGTGAAGACATCATACGATGAGCGTCGGCTTATTGATCCTGCGTTCGGCATGATCGGCGTGGAGCGCGGTGAGAAGGCCATGTCCAATCATTGGGCGATCATCCAACAAGCTTGCAACAAATGGCATGACATCCAAGAGGAGGTTCAAAACCGGTCGAAGAGTGAAAGGATAGGTATGGCCACCTAGAGGGGGGGGGGGGGGGGTGAGTAGGTGCTACTCAATTTTTAGCTCTTTTTCAAATTTATGCTTGACACAAAGGTAAATTCTCTAGATATGCAACTACGGTGAATTTACCTATATGACAAGTTAACACTAGACTAAGCAAGATACAAGTAACAACTAGGGAGTAAGGAGTAACCGAACGGGAAGCACGCGGAGACAATGATGTATTCCCGAGTTCCTCCTTTTTAGAGGAGTACGTCTCGTTGGAGGGGTGTGAGTTTCAAACTCAAACGCCACAAATGGCCTCACCCTATTATCCGATGAATCTTGCCCAAAAGCTCGGTTCACCTTCCACTATCGGAATCCTTCAAGGCGGAATCCGGAGTGCTTACAACAACTTGAGGCTCAACCCACAAATGGATTGGGGGCTCCCAAGCACAACAAATCTGCCACACAAAAGTAGCAAGCAAGTAAGTACAACAAGATGCCTAGGTTTTCCTAGTGGAAACCCTAAGCTCAAATCCCTTAAGTGAATGAAGGGGAAATGCAAATCTGCTTGGTGAAGATGTAGATCAAGGCCTTCTCCTTCAATCCTCCAAAGATCAACGAGTTTGGGTGGAGGGATTGGGAGATCTAGTGATTTTGAGCTTGCAACAATGGGGTGTCTTCAATTCTGGGCGAGCTAGCTGGCTGGAGGTAGGTGGAGGGCAATTTATACCCCTCCCAAAATCTAGCCATTGTAGACAACTAACACCGGAGACTCCGGTCCAGGAGGGCCGGAGACTCCGGCTCAACAAGGGGCGGAGACTCCGGCCTCATGCGGAGACTCCGGGCCACCTCCGGGCCAGTTCCGGACGCACTCTAGAGAGCGCCGTCCTCGGGGATGCTGAGCTCCAGAAAAGGCAGGGCGGAGACTCCGGTCACCCTGAGTGCGGAGACTCCGGGGTGGTCACACCGGAGACTTCGGCCCGAGGGCACCGAAAACTCCGGTTCAGAAACTTCTGCTGCAAGCTTTTTCCACACAACTTGTTTCGCATGTATAAATATATCATGTAACTCCTGCATCACTTGGCAACATATTAGTGTAATCCTAGTGTTGTTGCCTAACACACAAAACACTAAAAGATGTTTTTTCAATCTTCCCCTTTTTGGTGTTAGATGACAACACTAGGATTTGCAATAGAGTACTAAAACAAATTTACATGTTTCCAAAAATAAAATGAGTGGCTCCCCCTAAATGTGTGCATATAAGTGATTTGCATTTGAATACAAATGCACAACATATAGATTTAGAGCAACTCTATCAAAAATATGGAAACAAGATATATTTGCCTAAACACGAGACAAAACACGAAGTAGATTGAGATATGTAATTGAAATCATACCTTGTGCATAGGAATGTAAAGATAAGGCATTGCATAATAATACATGTCTCAATCATAGACAATATGAAATCCATGTTTCACTCCAAACTTAAACAAATTTATTCAACACAAATATCGAAAAACAAGCAAATAAGTTCAACAATGATAGATGGGCACAAGCTCTAAAGAAATGATAAAAAAGCATGCTTGTGCCCGAACCCTTGCAAATCCCACGGTGATAGCCTAATAGAACTATTTCTCCCCCTTTGGCATAGAAACGCCAAAAAGAAAAAAGAGCGATGCTACGCAAACCCAAAGAGATCACTCATCCTCTTCATCGTCGTCGGCATCATCGGACTCTTCATCCTCATCCTCATCTTCGTCTTCATCGCGCATAGGAGCCTTGCCGGTGTTGCGAGAAGAAGAAGGCATGGAGGAGACATCTCCATAGTCACCCCAAGGGAATTGATCCACATTCCATTCCGCAAGAGGGATAGTAGAAGCGGACTCCAGTGACGCGGGAGCACCTTCTTGACGAGGAGGGGTCTCACCACCATTGTTGATCTTGCGCATTTACTTCAACATCTTGTTTTGAGTGGATTGAATGTGCTTCCTCTCAACATAAGCATCATGATTTTCCTTGTGAGTGGCAATCCCCAAACAAAGCATTGCCTTTTGCCACCATGAGATGTGATTTACTTCATTGTTGACTCTCTCTTTTCCACCACCACTCCATGAGGGGGGGGGGGGGGGTGTGGCATTCTTCCTCCTTTCCCGTGGAGCCTCTTCTGACTCTTCCACTTCACTATAGGGGGCTCAAGGCGTGACATGAATGGCGAGCACTTGAAGGGTCCCATACTTGTGAGGAGTGAAATGAGATGGATCGAGTTGGGGAACCTTCTTGAGAATAAGCATCATGACATAGGGTGCATACATAGGATTATTCTTCTCGAGAATAGTGGTGTTGATCTCACATTTGATATAATCCATCACATCAATCTCATACCCTTGACAATTTTCTCCGGCAAGGTATGTCTTGTGAGCATGATGCATGAGGTTGACAAGTCCTCCACGGATAGTATCCACATTACCCGCTTGAGGTGCAATGCTCCAACGAAACATGCGAATCAAAATATTGTAGAGAGGCTTGAGCCCTTGGGTGGTGGCAGTGGCTCCCTTTTTGCCACAAAGAGGGGCAAGGATTTTCTTACCATAATCCAACCTTCAACATGCATCCTTCGACCAACGGGAGTGGTAGCCCCTTTGAACTCATATCCCAAAAGTTGGCCAAATTCTTCAAAAGTTGCTTCACATTTGAGAGGACCCGTCATCCAAGTCATTTTAGTGTTCTCCTCCTCTCCTAGCACAAGGGTGGCAAAGAATTATTGGACCTTCTCGATATCATAATTTTGTTGAGTGGAAATGAGCTTCTCAAGGCCTAGCTTCCTGGAGACCCAAATGGACTCAACAAAATATTGTTTCTTGCCCAACACATCAAGCTTCAAAGGCTTTTGAGGACACACGAGTGCCTCCAAGTTGACATAAACTTCCTTCATGATGAGCTCTTGCTCATTTCTCCAAAAGTGACCATCGGTGGTGTTGTTGGGCATGTCATAGAATTTCTGCTTCCTCATGGTTCTAAACTCCTCTTTGTTCAAGTCAGTCACGGTGGTCAAGTTGTCATACTTGGCCTTCTTGGCCCTTTCTTCTTGAATGAGAGCAGCCTCCTCCCTAGCCCTTCTTGCTTCAGCTGCCTTTTGCTGCTTTGCAACACCATGCCGCACAAACTTATCTTGCGCTTCATCATAGTCCAGATAATCTTTTCCCAACTTCTTTTGTGCTTTCTTGGGGGTTGGATGATGATGAGGCCAAATAGTACCTCTTGTTATCTGTGAAACAGGAGTAGGTAGGTAGCATGTGTTTGATCATACATGTCCAGAGATGACAAAAGAAGAAACTAATTGAGAAAAAAATTCCCAGAAATTTGATCTAGACCAGCATTTCCGGTCCAAAGGGGGCGGAGTATCTGGCCACACCGGAGTCTCCGGTCAGGGAGACCGGAGTCTCCGGCGCTGGGACTGGAAAAATCAATCTAGGTCAAACTGAGGGAAAATTCGTCGCAACTAATTTCTAGAGACTACATTTGCCAGCAAAGAGGTTCTACACCATGAATTTCAACAAGAACTACTCTCAAAAACACATCTAGGAGGAAACCCTAGAAGGAGAGAGAGAGAGTTACCCTTGGCCTTCATGGTGAGGTCCAAACGGTGGGGAGGAGGTTCCCCGGCGTTGGAGAGGTGGAGGAAGCCGGTGGCATGGCGGATTCCGGCAGCGGAGGCGGCCGGAGCAGCAGTCCGGAGTGGAGGCAACAGCAGGAGGAGGGTTGGGGGTCGGGGGTGAGTGGGAGTTGTGAAGTCAACTGCCACCCCGACTCCTTTTAGACTCCTGCGAAACTGCCGGGACCGGGTCTCTGGGGTAAACAGGCCGGAGTCTCCGGCCAAGCCAGAGTTTCCGGTGTTTACCGTGGAGACTCTGTCCAGACCGGAGTCTCCGGTGTTCTCACACCGGAGTCTCCGGCCCCTCTAGACCAAAACTGCCAGGTTTTGTGTGGGACATGTATGATTGCAAGAGGAGCAAGTTTTGAGGTAAGATTTGGCTTAGGTTGAGAACAATGTCGCTGATGGAGGGATACGCACTTGGAAATTGCAAGATCAAAATATAAAGTCCAATACCAAGTGTTTCTCCAAAAGACAAAACAAAGGTCTAGATAAACCAAAATAAATCAATTAAATCCAAATAAATCCAACTCTTCACAAAGAAGAGGGCGGTGGCCTAGGCCACCATGTATGAGTTTATGGCGTGACACCGCGAAGATATATCTTGGGTTCACAACCAACACTCGTCATTTAATCTCACAATTTCATGAAATGAAAGTAGAGATGCAATGAGTTTTTAATGTCGGCATAATTAATGTGGGGGAGGGATAGTCCAATATATTAGGACCACACTCCCCCTATGTCCATGTCTACATCTAAACACAATAAATAGTCTAGACATAGGTGTGTATGCAAGATGGTCAAGCCAAGCTCTTTGAATCCACGATATTTAGCTCATTCCTCAAGAAAGTGAATCTTGCTTTATCAGGTGGCTTCATGAATATATCGGCAAGTTGATCTGTTGTGGGAAATTGGCCTAGCTCAATATCACCACGGACAACATGATCTCGAATGAAATGATGACGAATCTCAATATGCTTGGTTCTTGAATGTTGCACCGAGTTGTGAGCAATCTTGATAGCACTTTCATTGTCACACAAAAGAGGCACTTTGTCACAATTGACACGGTATTCCTTTAAAGTTTGCCTCATCCATAACAATTGGGTGCATGCATTAGCGGCCGCCACATACTCGGCTTCGGCGGTGGAGAGAGATATACAATTTTGCTTCTTAGAAGACCAACTCACCAAGGAACCACTAAGGAATTGGCAAGCCCCCGAAGTTGACTTCATATCATCATGATCACTGGCCCAATCCGAATCCGTGTACCTACGAAGAGAGAAAACCTTATCATTGGGGTACCACAAACCAAACTTTGGGGTATGCATCAAATATCGAAGGATTCTTTTGACCGCCACCATGTGGCTTTCTTTAGGAGCGGCTTGATACCTTGCACACACCCCTACACTCAACACAATATCGGGTCTAGATGCATAAAGATAGAGCAAAGAACCAATCATGGAGCGGTATACCTTTTGATCGACATCTATACCCTTTGGGTTAAGTTGTAGATGACATTTGGTGTCCATTGGAACTAGATTTAGGGGTGCGCCTTGGCGCACGACCCCCCGAGCCCTGTTTTGACGATACGCCATACACGATGCTAATAATCAACGGGTACAAATAATTATATTCTTATGTAAAGTCGGGGACCAAATTAAACAAATAAAGGCAAAAAGTAATTCGTGCAACTAAATGGCATGCAAACACAACGAACTTGTGATGAAGCTTCCCACGATCAAATGGATTATTCACCTGCGTCCTTAAAACGCCATCCCAACAGCACACCGAAAAGATGTGTTGTTTCGTCTCCACTGACGACGGTTACACACCGATGCACCAATGCCCCGCAATAAATTCCCAACGCGCGCACGACCCCCCAAGCCATGTTTTTATGGCCGGTATTGTTGGACTCCCCATGGGATTTAACCGGTGTCATTAAACCGCGGACCCAATCGCATGAAAGCAAGATTCACCCCTGCCGGTCCACCGCCCTCGGACTTGTTCACCTCTCTACCAGGCTCCTCCGTCAGAGTACATCGGCATATTTTACCTCGACGCACGAGGCTATCCTCTCAATTTCTCTCTCCTTCGGAGACCATCCGTTAAGGTTTCGGTGGAGTTTCTCATCCTCCGTATCATTGGAGCTTGGGGATCTCTATACTACTTTGTATGCGTGCAGGTTTCGGTCGTTCGTGGTATGTTCGCCGATCTAATCTTACATTCATCCTGTTCTTTTAGAGCGAGCGGTTAATCAATGAAGAAAAGAAGAGGAATTCCCCCCTCTCTTTTCAAACGTCATCTTCCTGTCTTCAGATGATTTTAGTCGGTAATTCAATATAAGTCTTTTGGTGATCTTATCCGTGGATAGAGCGCTAGAGCTGTTGATCTCGTTCACTCGCGTAACGTGAATTTGCAGGAATAGGTAATGTGTTGTAAACAGATTTGGGTCCTCGATAGCCAATATAGGTATGTATTCTTACTCTTTGAATTATGAAGTTAAGTACCAAATCCGTCAGCTTACATTGGCCATGTCCATATTTTCAGCCTCTTCTTAGATTGGTGCAATGGAGAACATGCAATCAGGTTATTTTTGCAGAAATATATACTGTTTGAGCAAATATAGTTTGGTTGTTTCATTACAATACGAAACTATGAGTCATAACCTATACTCAAATGAACTGTGTGATGCCCTTCAGTGTAAAAGTACCAGAACTCTTTTCTATATAGCATATTTTACCTTATGTTTTTCCATGTACTTTAATAGTAGGTGACGCCAATACGCTGTAAAAACTTGAATGGTTTACTGCGTTTGATATTGTAGGCAGCAGCGAGGATAATAGTAACTCGGTCATGCAGTATGATACGGACTCTACCACCGCATGGCCTCTAGCGGAGCAAGGTCCGGAGAGTGATGGTTTAATCGTGTATGAGCTGAAGTAACTACCGATGTCTATATAGCTGCACTAATGTGTGTGTTTTTTTGGTTAGAGCCCATGGACTCTGATATGGAATGTAGCAGCCTAGACTCTCAAGTGGAGCAAACGGTCAGTGTAGCTGAATATCTTGAGAGAGCTAATGCAGGTGTTGTTGAGGACTTTTACAGTAAAATTGAAATGCTTTTTTTCTTGTCAATTATTAGCTGCTGTAAATACTGGTGTTTCATAGTTTCTATTCTTTGGTTTAGGACCCGGATGTCCCGTTGATAGCGGAAGTTTTGTTCCGGATTTTGATGACCTATGTGAGTTCGGTAACTACGTGCACATGACAAATAACAATGCGAACCGCCTGCAGTTTTTGGTTGGAGGGAGGAGGCTAGGCATACCATACTATGTGAGTTCGGTAACTACGTGCACATGACAAATAACAATGCGAACCGCCTGCAGTTTGTGGTTGGAGGGAGGAGGCTAGGCATACCATACTATGTGTGTCATTGTCATTGTAGGGGGCTGATAAATCCATCATATGTTGACTGTTATTCTTGGTTCCTCGGACAGCGCTTTTCAGCTTATTTCACAAGCACCTACCTCTTGGAGTTCACTAATCAATCAGCTATTCTAATCAAAACCAAGATTGGACGCGTTCGTACCGAAGACACGGTGGAGTTAAAGATCGGTCCTGATAAGCTGGGAACCGTAGCATCAAATTGGAGCCGATTTGCGAATAGCACAGGGCTAAAAGAAGGGCAAACCTGTGTATTCTCATTCAAAGTCAAGAGGGGCCTGCTTCGTATAATAATGGATGTTCTGTAGACTACTGTATCATCAGCTAGCTACCTATATATTGTATATGTAATGACAAGGTGGTGTGATGTCACCTAAAAGTACTGTGTGCATGTATTTGTTTGTGCTAGCCGAGTCCCGGTAGTCGGCATGGGAGTCGACATCAATGGGGAGTCGGCTTCGATCAGTCTGTACGGAAGAGATTTTCCTCTATATATCAGCCTCGACATAGATACTAACGCCAGTCAACACAATTCACTGTACAGAAGAGATGATACAAAGGCTGGAGAGGAAGAAGGTCCAGTAGAAACCCTCGACGACTGTACAAGCCTTGGATATACCTCTCAATGGTGCGACCTTGATCTCGCCGGCTCCCTGGAGTCGGTTTCAACAGCGTGCGGTTCCAGGTCACGCGTTTGCCCCTTCTGTTAGGCCTCTGGGCACCCATAGCGACAAGTCGTAGAGTACATGACGGCCAACAGACGCGTCAACAACCTGGAAGCACAAAAAATTGACCTAACAAAAAGTGAAAACAAATTACGCGTTTTATTAATTTTGATTCTCTTCCATGTTATTTTTCTGTGCCGTCTGTCCTACCATTCACTATCTCTCGAGACTTCACAAGGAAGGAACGTTTCTCCAAGGAGCCAGCCATATTGGCTTCTCCGTCTTAATGCACCGTCCGATCACGCCGACTCCCTGGAGCCGGCGTGACTATGTGGTAAAGTCACTTGATCCCAATCCGTCGACGCATCCCTTTGACGTCAACTACTCCGGCGACGCCTTAGCTCCTTATATCTAGCGAATCTTGGAGACACCTCCCAGTCTCCATTGTGGACGCACATCTTGGAGACACAAGCTGCGCCGGCGATGGTACTCTTCGATCTTGCGAATTCTAGGACGGTCCACTGTGATCCAGCACACGACCACCAAGATAAACAAATAAGGAAAGACAAACAGATTAACACGGCAAGAAAGTACAAACTAATCTCAACAGAACCGACTTTAACCAGAAGAACAACTGACCACTAAGCCGACCAGCTCCAACTGACCACTAAGCCAGCTAGCTCCAACAGGGAGACGGCAACGCCCACCAACCAGAATAACTCATCACACACAGAAATGAAAAAAACACGAAGCCAAAAAGGCAAAAAAAAAAACACCCACGCATGAGATATTCCCGAGTAAGAGAACGCCCTACAAAGAAAAATAGCAAAAGAGGTCATAAAACTAATATAAAAACACGAAAAAACCAAACAACAAGAATATAATGAAAATAGCAAGAAACCGATCTACAAAAACAAAATTGCCGAGCGTGATCGCCCGAAAGATACCCGTCGCATCGTCCTTCGAATAACAGGCTGAAATCCAAACAGTAACGTTGTTTCGAACAACGAAGGAAAAATCTACTTGCGATCACCACATAATTAACTGGTCAAAATATACCATATTCATATGCAAGGAGGAAGACGATATTAGAAAAAAGAACAACAGAAAAAAAATCGTGCCGATAAATACCACACAAGCACAAAGCAAATAACCTAGACCACAAACACAAACATCTCGCCCTGTACCGATCAAAAGCATCCTTTGACTCTGTTTTTAAACTACCGTCCCAATAGTCGGCCAACAGTATCCACTCGTCGGACCATCCGGCTCCGTCACGAACCTGAGTACAGAGAGCCGACGTACGGATATGAGATTAATACGAACTCAGGGAATGCAGTTAATTGGATACAAATAACTTCAACCTGCCAATCCATCACGCTCATTACTTCCTCCTTCAACCCCTCACTTTACCTGCCGACTCCAGGGAACCGGCAGACAGCTAAGCGTCACGTCACTCACCACGGACTCAAGGAACGCATTCACTCGGGCAGGAATAACACCAACCTATGAACGGTTAGCTGAAAAGCAACAAACTCCTGACTCCAAATCACCGTCTATTGGTGTACCGGCAGAGCATCGCCACACACGCCTCGATAAGCAACCACTGAGAACACTATGGTTTCACACACGTCGCGTTAAGATGGCACAGGACAGACGAAACGTCACACGCATCGCCTACCCACGCCCGTGCTAATAAGAACCACTCCCCGTCGCAGAAAACACCTTCTCAGCTCCCCTGTTACTGACACTTGAAGACCTCGAGGTAAAATAGTGTAGTGAACATCGATTCTGAGCACAACAACTTGGAGCCAGCATCACACTTGCCATGACAAAGGCATGGGACCCGTGCTTTAATACGGAGAGACATGCGACAGAAAATCAAGAGGGTGATAAGGCAAGCGGTAACCTCAAAGAGATTCTCCCCGCACTCACGCTGGTCGCCGATGTTGTCTCAGCAGGCCTCTCTGATCAAGAGATCCAAAGACAGCTTCACTAAAATCTATAATCATGTAGTCGGGCCTTCCTTTTCTATATGTGTTGCACCTACTGTTTCTTCCGGATGTAAAATAGATGCAAGCCGTTCAAGCATTAAAGGCAAGAAACCTATGTCATATTAGGATGTATCCTAACAATGTGATAAAGAGGCTATAGAGTAGATGTTGAAATTCCTACAACAACGGGGTGTAAGAATGCAATCCATAGGAATTTTAGATGTGTCGCCATTGGATGAGGCCGACTCCCTAGAGGCGGCGCACCGTGTCACGCCGACTTGGGGCGCGGCAAGGCGAAGAGGGACTCGTATCGGACGACCAGATATCTGAAGTGCCCGAGATGACATCTACTGGTCTCCAGCTCGTGGTGACATCCGGTGATGTCACATGGCCACACGAACGGTCCGAGGACCGCCTCACAGTACAACGACCAAATGATTTATTTAAACGTCACGATCACATCGTTGCCACGGGATGTCCATGCCGCACGTCAGCCATGACGGGACATCACCATGGTCGTGACAACACATCGCCGGTCAAATGCATATTCTCCATCTGTCTTTAAACCGCTATCTCAATCCCGTGCCAGCGGGACCAACTGGTCAAACCGATGAAACTATACACAGACCCTCGCCGCATACGCCTCGGGAAGGAAAAATGAGCATCATGACACCACGAACGTCACTACATAACCAAACACGTCAGCCGACTCATGCATAACTCCTCAGAGAGAACAAAGTCAATAGGTACGCATGGTGCATTAAGACGGAACGTCGGACGGGTAAAACATAAGCCATATTTTATAGTAACATGTGTCGTGTACGTTCCAGTGTTCGGGCAGTCAGAAGAACTGTCGGATCGTCGACCTAGCGAGGCATGACACCTAGGGGAGCGAAGGATATCATATCCATCTTAGTGCACCGTCCGATCCTGGAGTCGGGGCGAGAAGAAACGCGAGAAAAAGCGTTTGGTTCCTCAAGTCGCTTTTCTATCTCAAGGGGCAGACGAATACGGGGAAGCAATAAGCATGGATATACGCTTGGTCATTCAGCTCTACCTATCAAGCAGGAAAAAAACGATTATGCCCAGAGAGCAGCATACCTGCCTTAAGAAAGGTCCACCTTCTTACAAACGATCTGTCGGCTTAAGTCCACAACTTTCTGATAGTCAGCCGACTCACGTACGACCACTAAAATAAACAAAAGGATGAACAATTCAACCAGATACCATTTAGAAGTACATCTCAAACTAAATAAATGTTCACCGCTCTTGATCTCTCTTCTTGCGCTTGTTGTGACTCGAAGATTCAACGACCGCCTTACAATTGGGACAATTCATTTCCCTGGTTCTTCCTTGCAGGTGACGTTGGCCCTCGTTAACGATAGTGATAATTCGATACATCTCGTATGAGACGTAGGCATCTCTTGCTGCATATTCAAGGTGCATCTTCGGAAGTGGCACCTTGCTCCAAAACTGAGGTTGCCTCCAGTCAACAGCTTCGTTCTGAAACCTGAATTTTTCTTCATATCACTGTACCTAGCGTCGATAAGCCGGCTGCCAGATCGCCCATTGAAGCCCTGTTTGGATTTCCAAGAATCTTGTAGATATCTTGGATATCGACGTAGTAGGCTTCTGGAATCTTGACGTTAAAAGTTTGTGCCAGTACTAACTTATCATTACTGATGTCAACGGTAGCTAAAGTGATCCGTTTGCACAGCAAGAAATTGATGAACGGAGGACATTCAGCAGGACCCCTACAACATGGATACACAAATCATAATAACATAGTTGAAACATCATACAATGGAAGAGTAACCCAAAAATTAATCTATAAAATGACATGAACTTCAGTAAAATTTACGATTATTCTTAAAATTAAAATAAAATTCAACAATATGAACCTACACACACCATGAAGACGTGTGAATTTAGCGGCCAAATTCGTCATAATAAACGCAAATACTTAACAATACTATGGTGTATAATTTAGATGGTACTACGAATCATTATCCCTATAAAGACCTTTTGGATATCACAAATAAATTAACTCGTGACTAATGAGCACGTTTGTTGCACAATTTATTAAGAGACGAAAGAATATCACCATGATCTAAACAGTTTTAAACTATCTACTTGAAACAACATAAACCCACACACACTGTCAAGTAATAAATTTCATCACGACATAAATTTCTTCATGACAACTCATGTTAAACAAACCTGCAATACTGGTAAACCAGGACGCGCTCACCCAACGCCAGTTGAACGACAGCCACCCTTGCTTCACCGCCTTTTCGAGTGGAGGTATACTCAAAGTCGAGGCCGACGAACTTATTCGGCAGTCCTGAAAGGGAATCCTCAAACTCTCTCAGGAGGCGCTCAACCGCAGCCACATCGTTGGTGTAAGTCACGTCAAGATATATCGAACCATGTGCAAGGATCTTGGCTGTCCTCATGAAGATTCCATCGACATCCATCAAAACGACGACGGAACGATAAGGAAACACGAGACAAAGCAGGGAAAGGGATGCGATGCGACAAAGAGAGTAAGAAAGAAGAGAGGAAAGAGAACAATATGCAGTGGAAAAAGCGAGACCGGAAGGAATAGAGGGGAAGGGAAATAAATAGTAACCGGCACAATAATGGTCATACCTTACGGCGACGAATCAACGGCGGAAGAAGAAAGGAAACAGGAGAGGGATGCGATGCGGTGGAAGTCGAGGATAACACGGTGGAAGTTGTCACGGCAGGGGATATAAAGGGTTAAAGGCACGATGGTGGTTTCCCAAATACCGTGCAACCGACAAGTCAATTTCACACTACGAATTTAACTAATAGAAACAAACTGGGAACACGAAAAAATAAAAAACGGTGCAAATAAACAGATAAATAAACACGATACTAATGAATTAATCCTATGGTCACTTGATCAAATTAGTTAATCTATCATGGACCTAATGACATACGTCCATCCTATTGATCACTCTGTTGGACCTTGGCTTCTAGTTGTGACATATACCCCCGGATCAGTGCTCGCGGCAACGATTCAATACAAGAAGATAAGAGCAAGGTCGATAATAAATGACAATTAGGTCGGACAATGAAGTCGGCACCAATGGCGAGACACCAGCTAGGACCGGCAGCATACTAAAAAATGACACCATCCATATCTAGACCCATCTTCAACTATATGTAGACTTTCTCCGTCTCACTGCTCGTCGATCCCGCCGACTCCAGGGAGTCGGCATGGATGACCTTCTCCGACTCACTACTCGTCAATCCCGCTGACTCCAGTCCTTCGAATCCAGGGAGTCGGCAGGACCGACCTTCTCTATCTCACTGCTCGTCGATCCCGCCGACTCCAATATTTTTAAAACATAAACGTATTGCCAAAGCTGTGATCTTAGATGGCCTAAAGTAAACATATAACGCCGTCACAATTTAACGGAACTATCCATGATTTTGCATCTGAAATCATCAAGCAACACGACTTAGAAAGTAAACACGCAATGTCACGGACATGAAACCGACATCGTCCTAAAATAAAATCCATACGAATAGACCAGAAGCGCACCACATTGATATGACCTTTATGACCATAACGGCGCCTCCGCACCATCCAATCGTGCCGACTCCCTAGAGTCGGCTAACTCAAGGGAACGCTGACAAATCAACATGTAACATACCAATGGACAACATATTCTATACAGAAGGATACGCGCTTATGGTCGCCTCACTGAATTTTTTTTCCAGCACAATTTATTTAAAAGATAAACCGGAAACCACGTGTAAAGGTAAACAGACATCATCCCTTCCGTTTTCTTCTCAGGCCGACTCCAGGAAGTCGACGTGATCAGGTTGTGCACTAAGACGGGCACCTGGAGTCGGCGAGGTCGGGTTGTGTACTAAGACGGGAACCTGGAGTCGGCGGGGTGCAACGACATAGAAAAGAAAAACAACATAATCATGAAATCTATACAAATGGATGTTCTTCAAAAAACTTGTTAGCTTACATAAGTACGTTTTCACTTATATGACATATTTATCTCTTTGTTTCGTAGGTGTGTAGGAAGATTTCTTCCCCACTAACGACCAGCCGACTTATCGGTCCGGCTTAATTAACCGATCCTTTTCATTCGTGCAAGTCCCTTCCTTCGTTGATTTTTTTTTGGAGATCAGTCTCTTGCTATTAGGATCGTAAGTAAGCTAACACATCACCGAGAAAAATAAAGAAAAGCCCAACACATTTCCCTGTCGTCCACCTTAATTGCAAACAACGTCATGTAAAAACAATCCCTTCTGTTTTCTCTCAGGCCGACTCCAGAAAGTCGGCATGATCGGGTTGTGCATTAAGACGGGAATCTGGAGTCGGCGGGGTGCAACGACATAGAAAAGAAAAACAACATAAGCATGAAATCCATACAACTGGATGTTCTTAAAAAAACTTGTTAGTTTACATACGTACGTTTTCACTTATATGGCATACTTGTCTCTCTATTTCGTAGGTGTGTAGGAAGATTTCTTCCCCACAACCGGCTAGCCGACTTAATCGGTCCGGCTTAATTAACTGACATCCTTTTCTTTTGTGCAAGTCCCTTCCTTCGTTGATTTTTTTTTGGAGATCGGTCTCTTCCTATTAGGGTCGCAGGTAAGCTAAGACGTCACCAAGAAAACAAAGAAATACCCAATAAATTTCCCTACCGTTCACCTTAATTGCAAACAACGTCATGTAAAAACACGACACACGCAGGTAATTCGAACACAAAAAGAGGCAAACCCACACACAAACAGAAAAAAATTCAGAACACGGACACATGAACAGCGGACCAAAATACAACAAGCCTAAATGATGCCATTCATAATAAACAGATTGAACATCCATACCATGTAAACCGCAAAAGAGTTCGCCCACCTAGAGAATGTCTACATGACCGGCAAGCAGCTCAGACTCAGAAAACAATCCAACCAGGATGAACCACCGTCTTCCCCGAAACCAATATTTCTAACGATACGACTGTAAACAAACAAATGAAAAAAGGGAAAAAATAGTCAGACGGTAAAGAAAAATATCAATGAACTAACACAAGGACAGACAAGCATCACACGAGAAAAAAGGCGAATAAAATTAAAAGATAGGTGCACGGAATATAGACACAATAAAAAGAAAGCCGACATCGAAACACACATAAAAAGACGGCATAGAAACGAACATACCTATAACGAAAGGGACCGCAGCAAGATACCAATAAACAACCGATCACGTCCACAAATAACACACAGGTTCATCCACAAAAGGATCAGCAGCAGGATGAACCCGATGAGAAACGGAAAAAAAATTAATTTACATCCAAAATTAAGCCGGACCGCAAAAATAACACGACTGCAAGAAAATAAACAAATATAATAAACACAAAAATAAAAGCCAACACGAAAAACGTAAATCGACAGCAAGAAACTGGCCTGCATCAAGAAAAGGAGAAATAAAAGAAAAAATGTTAGCAACACGGCATGAACATGGTAGAAAGCAACAATCCATAAACAACAGGGAATGGGGAAAACAACGGACACGTTGACGGAACACAATGATTCAGAACATGATGAACACGATCCAAAACGAAACAGAAAAATACCTGATTTTACAGCCCGGGGCAAAGCCGGCACGCAGGCACGATCGATCCACAGCAAGAAGTCGGCCTGCATCAACATAGGGAAAAACAAAAGAACACACGTTACAAACACGGCAGGAAATAGTGAAATCAAAGGATCATAAATACAAAAAGGAACACGAGAGCCGTGAACAACAAAACTAATTAAACACCCAAAAATCACACAATAGCACAACCACAACAACAAACAACAAAAGGAATAGATCGAACGCAGCAACAGTAAAACAGAGCAAGAACATAGAGAAACGGGGGGAAATGGAGGCTGCGGTATCCCTCAGATCCAAAAGCCGACATATATACCTCTAGATCAGCACTGTAGGTCTTTTCAATACGGTAGGTCGGTTCCGTCGTAGTGAACCAATGGCGAGCCGCCAGCGACATGAGAAATCGGGCCTTCTGACTACCAGCACAGTGCACCGTACCCGTCGACGAATGAAGAGAGGCCAGCTTAGACGGAGAAATCAGGCCTGAATTCTCCCTGACATCATGAACAGTGCAACGTACGCGAAATACCAAACATACCCCAGCAGACTGTAGAAAATACGCAGCGAGAACCCACGCACGGGAGAGATCGGCGACGCAAATGTGCAGGGTAACCGACGTGTGGACCACGGGAGGGGACGGGCTCATGATCAGCGAGAGAAAGGGGGAAGGAACCACGTGCGAATAAAAGTATCCCAGAGGGTTACCGCTAAAACCCATTACGGTAAAAGTACAAATTTAGCCAATGGGAGGAACGCAGTGCGAATCTGCACCGCGCAGGCCCATCTGCCACACCGATTAAACACGAACCGTGAGGCTGACGGGCGGGGCCTCAGGCTACAGCGGTGATCCACGTAGGATGTCAGCGAGAGTGGGTGCAATAAGGTTGGTACGGTTAGCGACTTTGCAAATCCCTATTCTTTCCGACTACATGAGCCGGCAGGGATCGGACGGAGCGGAGACATGGAGCGGGAAGGATCAGACGGCCAGAAAGGCCAAATCTCTGAGGAGCCTCCAAGGGGTCTCACCATTTATATCTTTAGATGCGCTTCTCCTTAGCATCTTGCATATCAAATCTCTTGAGCATGTCTTGGATATATTTGGTTTGAGAGATGAAAGTCCCTCCTCTCAATTGCTTGATCTCAAAACCAAGAACTTCAACTATCACATCTTGGACATCTCAAACCTATCGGTCATAAGATTTTAAAATTCATCATTAAAAGATTTGTTAGACGAGCCAAAGATAATAGCATCCACATAAAGTTGGCATATAAAAAACTCCCCTTTAACCCTCTTAGTAAAAAGAGTGGGATCGATTTTCCCAACCTCAAATCCACGGTCTACTAGAAGCTCTCTAAGGTGCTCATACCACGCAAGTGGAGCTTGTTTAAGTCCATAGAGAGCCTTATCGAGCTTGTAGACATGGTTAGGGAACTTGGGATCCTCGAAACCCGGTGGTTGCTTAACATATACCAACTCCTTGAGTGGACCATTAAGAAAAACACTTTTCACATCCATTTGTTGTAATTTAAAGTTATGATGTGATGCATATGCAAGGAGGATACAGATGGACTCAAGGCGAGCCATGGGAGCATAGGTCTCTCCCGAATCAATGCCTTCAACTTGAGAGTACCCTTGAGCCACCAATCTTGCCTTGTTCCTGAGGCATCTCTACAGCCGAAGTCCGAGCACGACGAGTCACGAGCGAGGCGGCGCATCGTCGCCGCTCTACAGCCGAAGTCCGGCAACCGTCGCATTGTTGCCGCCCTCGACGCCCTATAGACGCAGTCCGGCAACCGTCGCCGCCCAACAGTCATGCCGCCCTCGACGCCCTACTGTACGGATCCCACCGCCAAAGAGCCGCTCGAGGTCCGTACACTGCGACGGACTGAACGTCTGTAGGCAGCGCCGTCCTGAACATCCTCTGCAACAACCGCACTTTCTTCAGGTTTGCCTCAGAAGACTGTTTTTTGATAATCAGACAGAGCAATTTATTGCTCGGGGGTAGGCAAACATTCAGACTGAATACAGGTGGTGATCTGGATTTATTTCAGCTTGACATCTACGTTGATCTGGAAAGCAGTCTTTCCCTCATACATTGATAAGATCGACCGGACTGGGCCGGCCTTGCAAGCTACCATCACAAAAATTAACCCCTTACCGTGCTGCCTGTTTCTGCTCCTGCGACTGAATTATGTAAGTACTCGGAATTACAAACGTCACAGATCAGGTTTTCTAGGTTTTCAACACGAGGAATTTAATTGAGTAGTATGTATGTTCTGTTTGTAGCTCATACACAATACACAACTTGGAGGCGGTTCCATGAAAGATATCAAGCAAGTTTCTAATGGACAAGAATGAAGCAGTTATTCTCTTCGGTTAGCAGAGTTGGAGGCAAGTTTCTGAAATAATACTTCACATTCAAGCTATACACATCTTGATGATTGCAGGGCATGATGATTTATGAGTGACACATAAAATGCTGAATCTGGTTAGATGTTGATGACTTTGGATATGGTCAGATGCTGATGACTTTGGATATGGTTGCCTCACTCCAGTCCATGAGGAAGTGAGTTCAATGTTGAATCCTTTTGCACTGTAGCATGACCAATAGCTAAATGAGTTATTTTTGTTGCAACGAAGCTGTTTAGTTGGATGACATATTTTTCCTGGAAATTTGGAAATTAGTTGAGTGCTCTTATCTTTCTTTGCACAATTATCTTAGTTATTTTCATGATGCTAGCTTCTGCTCCATTTTCAAAATGAGGAATATAATTGTCTAACCAAGATCCTTTTTTCAGTTTGTTTTCTAGATTTTCAGCATGAGGAATATAATTGAGTAGTATGCATGTACGCAAAAAAGCTCCGGTTTATTTTCCAGGTTCTTTATTTTGGCAATTTAGCTCCAGTTTGAACTTAATTCTCTGTACTTGCGGTCTGCACTTGCAGCCTGGGTACTGACATCCGCGTCCTTGGACGGTTAATCTGCGGTGAGGGATCCGATATGGAAGATGATGCTGGCAGTGCCATATTTGTGAGGGCCACGGGCTTCGTGCTGACCCTGTTTCCGCCTTTCATCCTGTCGTTTATGGTTCGCTTGTTTGAAGATGCCAAGTTCTTCGAGGAAGACAAGGACAAGGTACTGACATCTATCCAGACAATATCAAGACCGAAGTGCAGCATCACGTCTACACAAAGTCGACCCGGTCACGGTATACATTTGGCCTTTTTCTGCACTTGCGGTTCTGGATATGTGGATGAATCTATATGTTGAAAAAATATCTCTGTCCCAACATCCATTAACCTTTTTCTGTTAATTTACTCTCTCTCTCTAATCATCCGGGGCTGAATCTTTTGTCAGTTTTGTTTTGCAGAATTTCAGGGGTATATAGTTACACAAATAAATTCTATGAATATTAAATCCACCCCTACTATTGGATGGATAGGTAATATGAGGCTGTATTAACTGATGAAATCGTCACTTTAAAAGCTCTTGCTTGTTTCACAAATTTCATCAAGTTCTACTATACTACAGAGGATTCAAGCTAGATTTCGGTAAAGGCAGACATCGGTGATAAGTATGTCCAAGTCTTATTGAACCAAGACATGAGTTTCTTTGATACCTATGGAAACAATGGGAATATTGTCAGTCAAGTTTTGAGTGATGTCTTGCTCATTCAGTCTACTCTGAGTGAGAAAGAGAGTTGTTAGGTTGGAAATTACATCCACAACATGGCTAGATTTTTTGGTGGTCTTTTCATTGGTTTGGTGAACTGTCGGTAAATAACTCTTTTAATATTGGCTACTGGATCCTTATTTGTTGTTGCATCAGGAATATCAATCATATTTCTCCATAGGCTGGCAGAAAATATTCAGGATGCATATGTTGAGGCAGCAAGCATTGCTGAATAGGTGACCAATAAGAAAATAAAACATGTCATGCTGGCTGTGGGTACTTTAGTTGCAAAATAAAGCATGCTTGGTTCTTAAAGTTGCATCCATCAGCTAACTGCATCTGAGGTCATATATCTTTTCATATCCCATTACGACCATGGAGGTATGGTGGAACAATACTTGACAATGATCACTAGTACAGAACGACACATCGGATACCCCTCTATGGAAACGGCACGAGTTAGGCGACAGAGAATCGCGATTTTAGCGTTGCGGACGAGGCCTGGCAGAACTGGGCCGCGGCTGGTCCGTCAACATTGGTTACGGAGAATTTTCGATCTCCGTTACCAATATTATTGGCAACGGTCATAAATTCACCTCCGTTTCCAATACGTATCTCTATGGCAATGGTTGTTTATGGTTATCCGTTTGCGATGTGCTTGCAAAATTACAGTTGCAAACTGGAAGCGCGTCTGTTCAATGCGGCTTAATTCATGAGGGATTGGAACCGCCTGCTCGACGCTAATAAAATGTGACTGGAACCGCGCGAAGCCAGGCAGTTCTCGCATTCTCCCCTTTGTTCTCTCCCACATTCTCTACCACACTAGCACAACCGCCATGGAGGAACCCTGGTGGCAGAACGAGGAAGTCCCGAGCGACGACGCGAGCGCTGAAGACCGCGGTGAAGTCCCATGGTGGGATCAAGACGGGTCGCCGGACTCGGACCCGCCATCTTCACGCTCTGTAGAAGACGACTCCGACGACTCGGACCCGCCGTCTTCATGCGAAGGAGAAGACGACTCCGAAGAGGACGAGTCGCCGGAGGAAGAGGAGCCGGAGGTCCCGCTGGAGCCGTATTCTAGCCGGGAAGAATACGACGACGACGATGACGAGGAGGAGGCGTCAGAGGAGGCATCGGAGGAGGCGTCGGAGAAGGACGCGCCAGAGGAGGACGCGCCGGAGAAGGAGGATCACGCTCCGGAGAAGGAGGCGCGAGAGGAGGATTCGCCAGAGAAGGACGCACGGCCGGAGAAGGAGGAGCACGAGCCGGAGGAGGAGGAGGAGCACGCGCCTGAGGAGAAGTCAACCGGCAAAAAGCGACGCCGCGCCGCGGATGACAATGGCGCGGAGGCGGGGCGTAAGAAGAACAAGTAGAGTAGATAGATAGTTCAATTCTACCGTATCGATCCTTTGTAAGTAGGTCCAGTGTGTCAGTGAAGAGATAAAAGGAAACGGTTGTTTATTGCCTCCGTTTGCGATGTTATACTTTGTGCTATAAATGTGTCACTGCGGCAACCCTAACGCTCTCGCTCTCACTCTCACTCCACAGTCACAGTGTGGCGGCGGCTTCAAGCAGCACACCAGACCTAACCCTTATCTCGCAGATCTAAGCGGCGCGTCCGGCCGGCATAGCCGCCGTGCATCTTCCCCCAGCGGCGCGTCGGCGCATCTTCCCCCAGCGGCGGCGTCGGCGCATCTTCCCCCAGCGGCGCGTCGTGAGCCGCCGCGCATCCCCCCCCAGCGGCGCGTCGGTGAGCCGCCGCGCATCTTCCCCGAGTATGTCGCCGACGCGGATCTACTGGTCTATTGTCGTGCATCTTCCCCGGGTATGTCGCCGACTAGATCTTACATTTTGTTTAAATTAGCACAGAAAACTTGTCTAGTATTTGAAGTCTAGTATTGTGTTATGTCTAGTATTGTAGTACTGCCGATGATGAATACACCCCTCGACACTAGATCCTACATTTTATTTAAAGTAGCATCTACCGATCTAGTATTGTAGTACTGTCTAGTATTGTAGTACTGCCGATGATGAATACATCCCTCAATACTAAATCTTGCACTATTTTAAGTCTACTAGGGTAAATTAATTTCAACGCTTTGTAGTACTACCGATGATGAATAGATCCCTCACTACTAGTACTACCGATGATGAATAGATTAATTTCAACCATTTGTCAATGTGCTATTCCTCGTTATGGTTTTGTGTAGCTGGTGTATGAAGTAATAGTATATTTCGGCGACAATGCATAAAAATGGTGAGGCAATTGAAGGTAACATCACCTTCAAGTTCTGCCTCCAAATCGTTTCGATCGGACCGCAAGCACACGGATATAGGCGCTTAAGGTGTAAACTGTTTTCATCTTAAATTGTATTTATGTCATGTAGCATCATATTTGGCTCTTTTCTAACTAGACATCCATGTATTTTATATGCAGAAACGCCATGCAGATCCAAACAAGCTTTAAAAGAGCTAAATACAAAGTGGGATCATATCCGTGAACCGTCGCTGTTGTGACGTTTCGCTGCACTATTCAAAAAACTTTTTAAATTAAGAGTGTCTTGGACAGTGTGGCCGAAATGTCACAGCGGTGACGTTATTATATTTTGGCGACACCGTCCAAGATGGAGCAAGCCTCAGTACGAAGAATTTGGCAACATTAATTTGCTAAGGAGGCTTGCGAGCTCGGTGTGGTTTCTGGTTTTCAGTTTCTCCATCTATTTTATGTATGTGTGTAGCAATTTGGCTGCAGATGTGATTTGGAGAAGCATGAAACCGCTACTCGAGTCTTTTGCTAGGTCGAATTCCGTTTTCGGCGCTTCGGAACTGAGGAAGAAGGTGGAGCTGGAGAAGAGTGGAGTGTCATAAAAGTTAAGTTTAGGGAGGCATGAGAATGATAGGATTAGCGAGGCATGTGTAACTCATCTTTTGATGCTATGTAATGATGACAATTCTTATATACGTTATGAATGGATTTGCTAGCAACTTTGTGCTTCTGCTGTGAGATTTTGAATGTCAATTGGCAACCGCATTGCTGCTGTAGGCTTCTGAAGAAATCTCAATGCAAACGAGTAAAATAGAATCTCCGTTACTGATGCACCGATACATCGGAAACGGAGATTGGTCGGCAACCGTAGCCAAACTTATGCCTCATCGGTGACGTTTTTTTTGCCTCCGTTCCCGATGAGGTCCTTCACATCAGCCATGGAGGCGGGGACACGGACCCTTTCTCCGTTTCCGAAGGGGTTTTTGGCCCGTTTCCGATGTGTCGTTCTGTACTAGTGGATATTTGCCCCTACAGAGGTATGGATCCTGAATCAATTTTCTTTTGAGTGTGCCATCAGTCCGCTACCATGGTTAAAGAATTTTTTTCTTTTACTAGAGAGAAAAGGTTTTAAATAAAAAGGGAATACAATTTATGTATGAATTCCAGAAAAATATCAGTATTCTATATCATATGTGTGTCTTTCTTTATTGACCGGGAGTAGTGAAAAACAAATCTCCTAGATGCTTCCCTATCCTCAAGTTTTCCTTTTGTATGTCGCATCATACAAATAGGATTGCCAAGAAGCCCTGATAAGTTAGAACCTTCACATTACAAGTACTTTTCAATGTCTTATACACACTTTTGCTGACAACAACAATTTGTATATCTCTATAGCAACATGGCTGGATTTTTGGTTCTAAATCTTATGCGATCGTGGAATGGTAAAGAAGTTACAGGACTAGATGCCACGGTGAGTATTCAATGTTCATTAGTGTTAACTATAAACGAGAGATCTTCGTCATGGTTATATATAATGCATGTGCAAGATGTACAAGGACAACGAATGTGAAGCCAATATGCTCAAGTTGTACAAGATTTAATTGGGACAAATTTTTTCTTTGAAATTGTCGGTTCAGTTATGACTTATGAGCAAGAGTATCTAAACATTTCACAAGTACATTATTATATATGTGTGTGTGATGGTTTTGTTATATTTTCAGTTTCACATGGATACTGAGATTAAACAGATTTGATGATTTCCTGATATTATGTCCTAATATTGAAATGGTTCCAAAATTTAAAATGGTTCCAAAATTTAAAATGGTTCCAAAATTGAAAATGGTTCCAAATTTGAAATTGGTTCCAAAATTGAAAATGGTTTCCAATTTTGAAAATGGTTCCAAATTAGAAAATGGTTCTAAATCTAAAAATGTTCCAATTTTGAAAATGTTTCATTTAAAAATGGTTCAGATTTTAAAATTGTTCATTTTTAAAAATTGTTCAGATTTTGAAAATGATAAGAAAAAAGAAATAGAAAAAATTAAAAGAACGAAAATAATAAGAAAAAGAAAATTAACGAAAACATAGCAGAAAAGAAAATGAAACAATAAAATCGAAAAAACACAAACGGAAAAGAAAAAGAAAAAGAAAAAAGAAAAACGGAAAAAGTAAATAAAAAAGGAAAAGCCCCGTCGGCCCGACAGAAGGTCCCCGTTAGGAACTGCCGGGAACGTACGCGTGCCCCCCTACACTGTGGTGTTCGTGTTTGGGCTCGGCACATGTACGTTTGCTGTACGCTTTACTGATACCGTGCGAGCGAAATTTTCTGTATGCTTGCTTCCGAATATAAGCTAGCTTCCATGCTTAGTAGCTACGACTAGCTCCAGTTTTTTCAAATCTGAACAGTTTTTAAAATCTGAAACATTTCGAAAATCTGAATATTTTAAATTTGAACATTTTTCAAATACAAAAATGGTTCATGAATTAAAAAATGATTCGTGAATTTAAAATGTCATGAATTTAAAAAAGCTCACAAAAAATGTTCATGAATTTTAAAAATGGTTCATGAATTTGAAAATGGTTCATGAACTTTTTATAATCTATTTTTTAAATCTAAACATTTTTTAGATTCAAAGGTTTTCCAAATCTGAAAAATGGTTCAAGAATTTGTAAAAATGTTTATTGAATTTAAAAAATCATGAAAAAATGTTCATGGATTTGAAAAAATTCATGAACTTCTTTCAATCTAAATATTTTCAAAATGTGATTTTTTTTAAATTTGAACGTTTTTCAAATATGAAAAATGGTTCATGAATTTGAAACATTGTTCGTGATTTAAAAAACCTCACGAAAAAATATTCATGATTTTGAAAATATGGTTCATGAATTTGAATTTTGAACAATTTAAAAAAAAATTACAATAGAAAAAATTGTTCATTTCGAAAAATTTCAAATTCAAAATTTGTTTATTTTCGAAAATTGTTCAAATTCGAATTTTGTTAATTTTCGAAAATTGTTCAAAATTAGAAATTTGTTCGTTTTTGAAATAGTTCAAATTTGAAATTTGTTCATTTTCGGCAAATCCTTTTCTACGCCCGTTGCAATGGTTAGCAGCATTTCGCCCATACTATTCAGTCCACGGGTCGCTCTTGTTGGGCCGGCCCATATAGATTTTCCTGACCGGTTTAGCAACCGTTTTTTTCTGCTATTTTTTCTTTTTCCTGTTTCAGTTTTCTGATTGGTTTTTCTGGTTGTCTTTTTCAAAATTCCAGATTTTGAAAATGTTTCATAATTTTGATAAAATGCTAAAATTTAAAAGATGTTCAGATTTTAAAAATGGTTAATGGTTTTGAAAAATGGTCAAACTTACAAAATGTTTAGATTTTTAAAATGGTTCACGAATTTTTTTTCCAAATCCGTGAACCATTTTTCAAATTCATGATTTTTTTTGAAATTTAAGAAATTTTGAATCCTTGAACTATTTTCAAATTCGTGAACCATTTTCGAAATCATGAACATTTTTTCAAATTCGTGAATCATTTTTCAAATTCATGAACTTTTTTGAAATTCTGGAATTTTTTAATTCATGAACCATTTTCAAATTCATGAACCGTTTTCGAAATCATGAACCATTTTTGAAATTCTTTATTTGTTTTAAAAAATTATGACCATTTTGAAAATCTGAGAGCTTTTTTTGATTTGACAAATTTACTCATATTAAAAGAAATCAACTAAAATGGAATCCAAGTAATGGGCCAGGCCCATAACGCTTGGTAGTGGACAAAACTATGCTAACCAGTGCAAAGAGCACTAAATAGGGGCGTCCCCCCTTCTCCCCTCTCCAAGGCTTGATATGTTGGGCCGATCCCACGTAGAGTAGCCCCTCATTCAAAGGGGGAGAATGCCCAATAACCCCCCGGTTCACTTAAACCCCACATGTCAGTGATAGCGAAAAGGGGCCTGTGGGCGATATTTAAGTGACCAGGGAGTTATCGGAGATTATCCCGGGTTTCAGAGAGAGAAATAGAGATGCACACTGATTAATAGGAGGAGAGCGTGTCTAGGATTTCTGGGAGAGATGCGCAGGGATTAATCGGAGGCGAGCAATGAACCGGCTGCCTCCACGCCGGCCGAGTGCCGACGCGGCTGAGCTCCCTCATCGCGACATAGCCATCCTCTCCACCCAAGCAACCGCGTCGCTTCGCATCAACCTCATCTACCCCGGAGCGCCGCCGCCCTGATTCGCCTCGCCGGATTTCGTTCGCTGCTGCCTCTCCTGCACCGGCGTGCAGTGTCAAAAGAGGCAGAAAATAATAAGCAGCTCCTTTTGAGCTACAAGCCGAAATCGGATATCGGCCTCACTAGGAAATCGATTCCTTTCGTCGACGAATCCGTCCCTTTCTCAATCTCCGAGTTGTGATCAGAAGCGGACACCAACGCTCCGCCTCTACATATCTTTCCAGGCGGTCACCGCTGAGGCCATCAGATTCAGAGGTGGCACACACTTGCCGGCCATCAGAAAAGCGCTCAGGAGACGGCTTTTCCCTTCTCTGGCGAGGGGTGTCATCGGTGTTCCTTCAGGCTTTGGCTGATTTTTGCGATGATAGTGAGTTCTCTGTCCTCTCCTCCGCTATTTTTATTTTTTTTTAGAAGGAAGGATTGGATCCATATATAAGGAAACTCAGTACAACTTACAAGCAGGTCCAGCAAAGAAAAAGAAATTACAGCGAGACCCTGAAAATTGCACAAAGCCCCCCGAGCTCCCTGAACGAATTACGATCGAATCCACCGGCCATCACCCAAGAGCCTGACCATCGCCGGCGCTGCCGTACCTCGGACTGCCGGAGAGAGAGCGCCGCCACACCTTGTAGATGGCTGCAAGAGCCGTCCGCCGCACGCGACGAAGCTTGGACCCGATGAACGCACACATCCCCAGCGCAAGCACCCCAGCTCCACCCTTCTTCCAGCCAGCACCACTCCGGCCAGGTCCACCATCAGCAACCTCACAGCACCTCGAAGCTCTGCTCCGCACGCCACCATGGCCAGCCAGAGCAGACGCAACGAAGGCGACCACCGAAACCACCTGCAAACAAAAACAGGACCACAGCCACCTCCCGCACCTCTCCTCGCCACCACGGCCGGCCAGAGGATCTCGGACGGAAAGCCGCGCCTGGAGAAACAACTCCACAACCTCTCCGGCGAAGACGCCGGAACGGGGAGAGGGGAGGATGAAAACCCACACGGCGCCGGCGCCACCGCCATCAGCAGCACCCAAGGGGACACACACCTAGCTAAACTAAGAACTAACTCACACACGACGGAGCTGAGGCTCCCCCCACCTCGCGGCGCCGAACGGCGGCCGGAGGCGGAGGGGAGCGGGAGATCCGCCGGTGAACTCTGGAGGAAGCGCGGTGGAGAAACATCTTTGAGACGTGCGAAATTGCATATTTGCATATATAATCTCTATCTATCTATCTACTACTCCCTATGTTCCAAATTACTTGATTTCCATATATCCACATACGGATCCGTATGTAGACAAATGAAAGTCATCTATTTTGAAACGGAGTGAGTATATAATACGGCTTGAGGTGGTGATGGTCGCCGATGGTACGTCATTGAATAACACCCCTGAAGTTGGAAATAATTACCCACTATGCCACCGATAAGTTAAAAAACGTTCAAAATCTGTTTTGTCTGTCCGTTTCCGTCGATGGTTTGTTTTTTATTACCCCTGCTTTCAATCAAATTTACGGCCCCTGCCACCGCGTACGTGAAGTCCAAAGGAAACCGGTCTCCATCGCCACGAACATAAAAAAAGGTTCGTCCCACGCTGCCCGTTCCCCTCGAGCCCCCGATCCGCCGACACCCCCTGCGCGGCCAGGTTCCTCGCTGCCGGCTGGGCTGCTGCCTCAACGCCGTGTACTAGACTACAAGGGTGTACTCCCTCTGCTGGCCTTCTTCTACGCCTCTCCTGGAGATCCTTTGCGCCACCCCTGTGTGTCGCAGCTCCCGTTTTTGGTGGTACCTCTCCCCGATACCTATGGTTGGGATTTGAATGTGAAAAGGTACGTCATGACATAATCATTTCATCATGTGTATAGAAGCAAAAATGTATATTTGATAGTGGCCTTGTATTTAAAAACAGAGGGGGTATCTTTTTGCTAGCTGACCTTGCTTCACTTCTTTCTGCTCATTTCATCATGTGTTCATGTGTTGCGTGCAGATTTGGGTTCAACCAGAAAGTATGACTGCAAGGCTGACATCTGTGTTCCGTCAACTAACGTTTGTGCATCTAGATAAAATTCCTGAGGGGTGTGATCTCACATGGACGTTGTTCATTCTTGAAGCCGCACCCAACCTGAAGGAACTATACTTGACGGTATGTCCTTACAGTTTTAACTTGAGCTTTTATTCTTACATTTGGGAGCTTTTCTTGCGAAAATGAATAACCTTTTTCTGTTGACCTTTGCGGTCCTATGGCATGCAGATATGGGATCATCTGTGTATAATGAGAACAAATGACGAGGAAAGGAAGGCACTCTCTTATAGCGATAAGAAGGGGGTTGAGTGGAAATCACCCGCATCTGATTTCCAGCACCATAGCCTGGCCACGCTCGTTATCTTTGGCTTTCAGTCTGACTGCATGGTTAGGTATGTCAGACGTGTCATGGAAGCGGCTGTGAATTTGAAGGATGTGTTCCTGTACCATAGGCTGAACTGCAGGAAGTGCCAGCATAGCTATACTCTCTACCGGCCGTTGAAGTATCCATCGAACGCTGAAGAGAAAAGTACTGTGCTGAAGAAGAACTCATTCGCCACAATTCACTTCCCGGCTAACAACAAGATACGTGCTGATCAACTTGCAAAAAGGGGCATTCTTCCAAATCTGGGAGGATGATTTGCCAGGAGTTTGTTTGCTTCCATTATATTTTTCCTTTAATTGTTAGACTTGAAGCCGATGGATTGGATTTCACTAAGTTGGTGTCTCTGATATGGTTTGTATGAAGGGTACTATTAGTCCTCGACTCCTCGTGTGCTTGTTTAGTACTCATGTGTTGGCACGTTTAAATGTTGTTGAGCCACAAATTGTTTTTATTGCTGTGCTGTTTGGTTTGGATCTTTGGATGTCGTTGTTTGAAGCGCACATAATTGAATTGGCCTCAATGCCAAATCAATGCCATAAATGAAACGGGCAGTATTACTAGTATTTTTGTTCTTTTGTTATACATAGAATTTCTAGTGGGAATCCAGTGTACTAATTCCTTATTTCAAAGTCCATCTATTGAATTGACACCGTTATTTTATTTATTTTCACGCCGCTGTCAAGTGTTAAGGGCTTAAGGCACGTCATGGCAACTTGGCAAGGTCGCTTTCGCTCGAGGCTCCGGATGGACCAGAGCTCCAGTGAGCAAAAGTACCAAACTTCCCACGCGAGATTTTTTTTTTTTGAAAAGGAACGACCCAGAAGGGCCGAAAGTCTGCATTAAACGGCGGGGTGCACACAATTACAGCTGAGCCCTGGAAAGAAAAGAAATTACAACTTGGCCCAAGATTAAGCAACAAGCACCCTAAAGAAAACGCAGAACGCGATCAGGTCCACGCTTCGTCGTCGATGAAGAGGACCTCCCGGAACGGCGAGCCTTGCCTCCACTGGGGAACAACACTTGGGGAGGCTATGGCGCACGACGTCGCTTAGAAGAAGAGGATCCTCAGAGACCGCAGATAGCGATGGTCAACTCGTACCACCGCTTGGAACAACAGTCGAAGATGCAGACGCCTTCGACGCCCTTGAAGCCGACGCCACGACCTAGCGCCGCAGCACCTCTCCAATCCTCCCCCTCGCCTCCACGGCCGGCCAAAAGGACGGAGAAACACACCAGGGCTGAAGATCATGGGACGGAGGCGCTTATTGCAAGAGCCCGGTCCCAGCCTCCCGAGCTCGTCCTCCCACCTCCGGAGGACGCTGAGAGAACTAGGAACGACCATCCGGCGCCGCGCCGATACGCCAGATAGTAGCAGCTCGATACGGCCTTATTGACGGAGATGCTTGGCGCAACGTCGACTGCCAGCAGCAGCTCACCACCGGAGCTTCACCGCAGCAAAAGCAGAGCCAAGAAACGCCAGATCCGGCCAAAGAGATCCAGCAGACTACTCCCAAACGCCACCAGGGACGCGACCTAGCACTACTATGTACAAAACCTAAACCGGCACCTCCCCTCAGCCATCACCCACCGGCGGCGCCGGCGAGATCGGCTTCGGTTTTGCCCGGGAAGCAGAGGAGCGCTCTCGGTTACTATAGCACAGGAGAGAGAAGAAAAGGATCCCACGCGAGATGGTGGTACTCCGCAGAATCTAGGCTCAATGTGTGCCCATGTAACCCCGCCCTAGCACCCCGCCGTGGCATGCATAGTCGTGCTCCCACTCATGCCATCTACACTGCTCGTTATCATCGGTGACAGTTAGCAATTCGAAACTTGTAAATCTAGGTTAGTTGAGGTTACCCGGGGTGAGCTCTCTTTTTGACAATCAATATAGCGCATGGTACAGAGATACTGTCGGGGGTTACCCCCGGGTAGGGTAATGATGAGGTAAAGACATGTAAGGTTAAGGCAGTAAGCTGTCCGAGGGAACGATTGAGCAAGGACGCAGGAGGCGTCATCCGACGTAAGGTGTACGTCCGAGGTATACTTTCCGAGGTATATCCTCCGAGGTATCAACCTCGGGGCAGTCAGCTAGCTACCACAGGAATAAGATATTCTCTACCGAGGTATATGATCAGGAGTATTATCCGAGGTTGGCAGCAAGGATCGAGGCATGTCAGAGAGGTCACGGGTGCCGCAGAGCTCGTAGCCCGAGGCTTCAGAGGACGGCGAGGTCCGTCCACGGGTTTCCCGGAAGCTCGGGGGCCTAGGAGCTGACTCGGCTATTTCGGGAAAGGTCTACAGGCTAGACCTCGGCAGGCTACTGAAGTATGACCAGAAGAGAAAAGCTAGGCCTGGCTGGCCTGACAGTCCAGCCGTTGGGCTGGCAGGAGGCAGAGGCTTGTCTTCTACCTTTTGGCCATGCCATTGTCAGTTGTAGGCAGGGGTAAAAATGTACTTCGGCCTGTGTATATATGCGGCATCTCTACCTCCAGGGAGGAGGACGGCAAAAAACCCTAGCTCATTTCCCCCTTCATAGTTTCATCTTCTATCTAGAGCTCTCACCTTGGGAGCATCATACAGCTCGAGGAGCACCTTGTACCCGAGAACCACACTGATATATTGAGAGAGGCAAGGCAGGAGTAGGGGTTTTACTTCCTCACGAAGGCCCCGAACCTGGGTACATCGTGGTGTCTTTTGTGTTCTTGGCTTTCTTGGTTTCTTGTTCATGTTCTTGTGGTTTCTTGCATGTTCTTGCTTGTGCACGTCTTGAGTGCATAAACCCTCCCCGGATTCCCCCAACGACCGTTCGGCCCCAACTAAGCCATACCCATGGCATCTGCCGTGATCCCACCACGACAGTTGGCGCCCACCGTGGGGCTGATTGAGGCGTTGGGTGGAGTTTCCATCCGGACGGGCTCCTCTGAGTGTGTTCTTTCTGGCCTTGTTACCAAGATCGGCGAGTTCGCCTTTGTGAGCGACAATGCGGGGTGCTTCGCCGGCAAGCCTTTCCCCACCAATGGCTTCCTCATGATGCTCGGCAGCTTCCCCACATACGTTGCTGTCGAGGTGGTTCGCGAGTACCCGGAGCAGGTGCTCGTGGACGACGAAACTCCTCTCCTGGCGGCTTTGGGTCGGTGTGTCACTCGCCCTCCGAGGTGTGTGGAGGTGATGATGGCTGGTACCAGGCCTGCAGCTAGCAAGGCGGATGCTGGCAAGGTCGCGCTAGCCGAGGTGGAGGCGACGCCAACCACGCTGCCTGAGAAATCAGGTCGGACGGCGAAGTTTCCGTATGAGAAACCTAGTCAGAATGAGCAGTTGGGCATGCCAAGGGAAGAAGTTCCCTTAGAAGCTATCGTTGATAGGTTAGCTCGGCCACTCGTAGTAGAGGCAAGTGTGGAGCATACGGTGGCCGGGTTAGAGGCAGAGCGCCAGAGGGTGCTGAGAGAAGCTCGTTGCTGGCCGAGGCTAAGCAGCAGTTCGATATGGAGCAGAAGGAGTACAATGCTGCACATGGTATAGAGGATGGTTTTACTCCGGTTGTGCGGCGTAAGAAAGCTGCTCTGCTCAACCGAGGCAAGGACCTCTATGGGGAGATAGCTAGGGCTGCAGTCTCGGGCTCGAGTAAGGCAACAAGTAGCAGGTCGGCTACTGGTAGGCCGGTGTATAGTTCACCAGCTAAGAACCTTAGAGCAGCCGAAGCAGTAAGGGCCGGGCTATCGGAGTTGACCGGAGATGCATGGCGTGAGCAGCAGAAGCGGCTCAATGAGTTAGTGCATGTGGCCAGCAAGCAAAATGAAGCCCTCCGCAAGGCCGGGCTTGGCGGTTCGCAGGCGGTCCATTCGATTAGGCCAGTTAGCCAGGGGTCCAAGGGGCAAGCCTCGTCTCCACACGTCGGAGGAGCCGATCGTGCCCGGAGTGTCACTTCAGGTCGGAACAAGGAGATGCAGCTGCAAGTGTACGATCCGGTGTTAGCTGGGAAGCAAAAGGTCGGGAACGCTAGCCGAGCCAATGGAGACCCCGGCCCAGGTGACGCAAGCCGAGCTAAGGGCCGTTCAGCTCAGGCAAATCAGAACGGTGGGCAAGCAGCATCGGCTGGCCGAGGTAAAACACCTCAGCCCCCGAGGCATCAGCAGCAACCCCGACCGCAGGAGCAGTATCAGCAAGAACCGGAGTATGTTCCGCAGCCGAAGAACGTCGGTCGAGGTGGCGACCGATATGATGATGGAAATTCAGCCATGGAGCGGGCTGGATTCTATAGAGTGGATGGTGCATTGGGAGAACGTATCGGAGCTCGGACGTTGCCTACAGGTGATGCGCGCTACAAGTTAGATCGGATTTACATGTCCGAGAAATTGGAGGAGGAAGGCCCTCCTGGTCCGGCGTGTTTTGGACCTCGGATCATGAAGGAACCACCCCCACCGGTGTCTCAGTTCCAGTTGGGTCGGAGTACCAGGCCGTACAATGGGAGCACCAAGCCGCAAGATTGGCTAGCTGATTATGTTTCAGCAGTATACATCGCGGGGGGCAATCGCCGATGGGCGGTCCGGTATCTCCCGCACATGTTGGAAGGTCCTGCTCGGATCTGGCTGAACAATCTGCCGGAGAATAGCATCGATTGCTGGCTGGATTTAGAGGAGGCATTCAATAGCAACTTCGCCAGCACTTACAGGAGGCCAAACCGACCTCAGCTTTTGCAGGCGTGCAAGCAGGAGGACAATGAGACTGACCGAGAATTCTTGACTCGGTGGAGCAATGTTCGGAACTCCTGTGAGGGAGTTATCGAAGCACAGGCTATAGCGTGGTTTGCTGATGGATGTCGTTATGGTAGCATGTTGTGGCGGAGGCTCCAGAGAGATATGCCAAAGACTCTGGCCGAGACGATTCGGATAGCTGATTCCTACGCCCTTGGCGATCCGATGCAGCCTCTGCTGGATGGGAATTCCCGGAACAGGAGGAATCCGATGAGCAACCGCAACAACGGACCGAGGTTTGATAACCGTCAAGAGTTCGGGCAGAAGAGGAGAGAACCAGATTTCCAAGTCAATGCTGTAAACCCAAGTCAGTCCGGACCTGGAGGCGCCCAGAAACCGAAGACTGAGGGTCAGGCGTGGACTCCGAACCAGAACCAGAATCAGGGAGGTGGTGCGAAGCAGTGGCAGGAGGCCGGACCACCTGTGACTTACGAGACTTGATGGTCATACGGCAGTGACCTTTTTGAAGGAAATAATCCTGAGATATGGATATCCTCATAGTATTATTACAGACAATGGCACGAACTTTGCTGTCGGAGAGTTTGCTCGGTTCTGCATGAGTAAGGGAATTCGACTTGATGTAGCCTCGGTGGCTCACCCACAGGCTAATGGGCAAGTAGAGAGGTCAAATGCATTGGTATTGGCCGGAATCAAAGCTCGGTTGGTAGAACCACTGTTGAAAACACCGGGGTGTTGGATCGATGAGATACCAGCAGTTCTGTGGGGTCTAAGGACCACACCGAACAGATCAACTGGCTATACGCCATTTTTCATGGTCTATGGGGCCGAGGCAATGCTGCCAACCGACATTGAATATGATGCGCCCAGAGTGGCAATGTACACAGAAACCGAGGCTAAAGAAGCTCGGGAAGATGCAGTAGATCTGCTCGAGGAAGCAAGAGAATTGGCCTTATCTCGGTCAGCAATATATCAGCAGGGTCTCCGACGCTATCAAAGCCGGCATGTAAAACCCCGAAAGTTTAATGAAGGAGACTAGTGCTGAGGCTTGTGCAGCGCAGTAAAGGCGGCACAAGTTGTCACCTCCATGGGAGGGACCGTACATTGTGAGCCGAGCTCTGCACAATGATTCATACTATCTTATAGATGCACAGGAGCCAAGGGGAGATGGGCTGGACAGACCCGATGGAGCTTCAGCGTCCATGGAATGTAGCTCTACTCCGACCCTTCTACTGTTGAAGGAAGTAATGTATGTACCTCGGCTGATCTTTAAATAAAAACTTCGGCACCTCGAGAGTGAGCTCGGGGACTGCCTCGCTCTTATGATTGCATGTTTCTTTTTGTTTGTACTCTTTCTTCGTTCGTATGCCGAACTATTTTGAACCTCGTCTCAAACTTCAAGTACTGTATGCTATGTAACTAATCTTGTGACTCGACTGACGAACGCCAGCATGGCAGTCAAGAGCAAAGACGAAAGAACATGGGAAACATGAAAATGAACTCGGGGACTCGGTCCAAAAAGACAGTTCGGCATATGTCGTTTACTAACCCCTGTTTTTACTTCTTTTTTATGTCGGATGACTTTGAAACATACCTCGGAATTTACCAAGTACTGTATGCTATGAACAACAATCTTGTGACTCGACTGTCGAACGCCAGAATGGCAGACAAGAGCAAAGAATGCCAAATATAGTAAACACGAAAGTAAACTCGAGCAATCATTCAAAAGGATTCGACATAAAGCTTAGAAAAGCATGGTTCGAATAGCATGATAGTAATAGAGGTAGCAAAGGAACTACTTAAGTTTGATTACATCTGCGTCCCGGCATACCGGGGATTTAATGAAGTTTTTTGGCCAAGCATAAGTTCAGGTCGAGGCATCAGGAATTACGTCGGCAGCAGCCGATGTAGCAGGGATTTCGTCCGGAGCCGAGGTAGCCTGGGAAGTGCTGGCAACGTCGGCAGTAACCTCGGCACCAGGTTGTGGAGAAGCCTCGGTTTCTGCTTCGCGGGTTTCACCGCCGTCACCTTGCTCGGCCTCGACGTCGGATTCTGTTTCGTATTCCTCGTCTTCTGGCTCGTAATCCTCGGCGTCGGAGTAGGTGTCTCCTTCGCTCAAGTTCTTCGTGTTGGCATATCCAGCAAGAAGGCAGCCATCTTTTCGCGGCGCGATGAGATTGGGTCGAGACCAGGGCGAGCCTCGGCGAGAGTGTCATCTTTCGAGGTCGATCTTCTCGCACCAAGTCATGATGAATTTGAGAGCGGCATCAGCTCCAGCGCGAGCTGAAGATGAGCGCCACTCTCGAGTCTTTGTTCGGCTTCACGAAGCTGGCGGCGAGCTCGGGCGTAGTTTGGGAGCGTCGGCAAGAGGCCATAAGGCTCGGAAAGCAGACAGACCTGCATCAGGAGTTCGACCCAATGGTTTTCAAGGGATGGATCCGAGCCTTGATGGCCACGATGTGGTCCTCAACGGTCCAGACGGGGTTCGTCTCGTTACGCCTCTCCCTGTGCCGAGCAGTGATATTGCGGGCCGAGACTTGGGTGTAGGTGAAATGCTCTGCAGAAGGATAGCCTGTTAATAATGAAAAGTTCGGCAAAGAGCCAATGTGTGAGGACAAAGCAAAGCTAAGGGGGGCAAGAAACTTACCGTCCATCTCGCGGTTGATGTTTGCAGCGTCGGGAGGAGCTGGTTAACCGAAGCTTGAAGGGCTTCATAAGCCTCGGTGGCCGAGGTGGCGCGGGCCTCGGCTAACTGGAGCGCTTCTGGATCCTTGGCGGCATCCTCCCGAAGTTTCTTCTCTGTTTCGACAACACTGGCCTTTTCCGCCTGCAGCTGCTCTTTTTCAGACGTCCGCAGCTCAGTGATGCGCTTGAGCTCCTTTACCAGACGAGCTACTTCGGCTTTCTCTTGTTGTAGCTTCTCGTCCAAAGAGTTCTTTTCTGCAAGGACGGCCTTGTGCTCGTCGTGGAGTTTCTTGTGGTCAAACAAGAGGGTATGAAAGATATCCGTGCGGACGTTCATAGTATTCTGCAAGGAAGAAAAACATAGCTCGGTTAGAAAGGCTATACCTCGACAAGAGTCTCGGGGACTCGGAGTCAAATCATTGGGAAAATGTTGCCGGGGTATGCCTCGACAGGAGTCTCGGGGACTCGTACCCGAGGTGCATGCTAAAGTAAGATAAAATGGTTTGGATACGTCGGATGAAAATGGAAAGTTGAGATTCAAGCCAAACAATTTTAACTCCGGCGGAGCGTCAATAGTTTACCTCGAATCTCGGGGACTGGGAATGGTGGATATTAGATGAGATACTGCATGAAAGTAAAGAGAATAGGACTTACGTCGATGTTTTGAGCAGCACGCAGGGCAGCAGTTTGTAGATCATATACGCTTCGGCCGCAGGCGCTGTTTCCCGCAGGATGCTCAGCCACCGGAGCAGCTAGGGAGGCCGAGGAGACCTCGTCTGCAGAATTCCAGTCTGCATTGTAGTGTTCCAAGGAGCCGAGGCTCTGGTCACTGTCAGTGCGCAGAGGAGGAAATCCCCACGGTCCGCCCTGCTCGATGCCCCTAACCGAGGCCTCCAAGGCCAAAGCAGCCTCGGAGCTTGAAGCAGGCCGGTTATCCAATATAAGAGATGCCCTCCGAGCATATTCTTCGGCCGGAGGGGCAGTCTCATCAACGGGTGCGGCGAATGGAGGAATTCGGCGTGTCACCGGGGGAGGAGACCTCGGTTGCATCCTTGAAGGAGAAGAGATAGTCAGGGTGCCAGACCCAGATGTTGGTTTGGGGGTGACCTTAGACTTCACCGTCTCTTTCTCTTTCTCCTTGCCCTTCTCCAACGGCAAGGTAGTCTGGCGAACTGGTTTTTGGGGCTGCTGCTTGGGCTGTTGCTTCTGCTGATGCTTCTGCTGTTGCTGCTGTTGGTTGCGGGCAGTCTGGCTGCGGGGGGAGAGTCGAGGCTCCGGCAAGGCGGTAGCCGGAGTTCTGGCGCGATTGGTCCCCGCATCCGTTTGAGGACGCGGAGAAGTCTGACCTCGGGTGGGGGCAGATTTCCCCAAGGCCGGGCCAGACCTCGGTGGAGGAGATCCGGGGCGAGAGTTCGTCGGGGGGTCGTGGCTTCAGAGGCACCAACGGGTGCAGTCATGGAGGATACCTCCTGATCCACGTCTATGGGGCACTGCAACGAAAAGAAGATGGTCAAGTGTTAATACCGAGATAATATGTTTAAGCAACAAACATTGTTGGCTATAGAAGCAAAGCATTACCCATCCGAGGTAGGAAACCTCTTGCCCCCCGGGCATGAGGAGGATCCGGACTTCTTCAGCCGACGTCTCTTGACCGGAGCCTCAGTGGGTCCGGAGGCTCCAGTGGCGGATGGTTCGGCGGCCGAAGTTGCGGCACCAGCGCGTTTCCGGCTGGTTGCTGGAGTAAAGTTCGGAAGGTGAGGAAGGCAGGAGATAGGTACCGCGTTTATTGGTTCCATGACGAGAAACCCCTCCTCGTCATCCGAAATCTCTTGAACTGAAGCTTGTGCTTGAGGCTTACCCGCGGTGGTGATGCGGGCCGAGGCAATGGGCATAAATCCTCGTCGTCAGGGTCCACGTTGGATGGTGGGTCCTCGACAGGGAGATCCTTGCCGAAGTGGTCCGCAGGATGGACTCCATCCTCGGCGGTCTGGCGGGCGAACAGCTGTATGGCAGACATATGAAAAGGAGTTAGGAAGAAAATTGTCAAGATGAACGTCGGTAGCAAGACCTCGGTGGTAAAGGAGTACGAAGAAAACGTCGGAATAGCGTACCTGTTTCGCTGGCTTGGTCCGGTAGTGGGGTTCCCTTCCCCATGTCCAAGCGTCAGAGATCTTGGACTTGGTGATAGCTCGGACTCGCCGAGCTACCGCGGCGTTGTCCAGTGCAACGTGCGTATGGCGGGTGGGGTCATAAAGACCGCTCATGTGGCAGATCTTGTGAGACCTCGCCTGGAGAGGGGAGACCCTGCGCTTCACGAATGTGCAGGCCAGGTCGTCAGCCGTCAGGACTTTCCCGTCGTTCCGGGGTCCTCCGGGTCCTGCCATTTCGCAATATACCCATGGATGGACTTGAGTTCGCCGGTGTGAGGGGGAGTGTAGTCCCAGTTGAGCTGTTCTGTAGGAGGGCTGAGGTTAAACGCCGGCAGGTTGAGGAGGTCCTCTTCGCCGGAGTTCTTCACGTAAAACCACGTCCGGAGCCACTTGCGAACGGTGTCCGGAGTAGTGATACGTGGGAAGATGGAGTTTCGGCGAGGAGCTATGGTGGCAGCTCCGCAGGCGGTTAATTGCTTGGGCAGATCCTTGTTCTTTGGATCCGGGATCACTTGCCGCTTGAGTTGGAAGTAGCGAGAAAAGAGGTCTACCGTGGCTTTGAGGCCGAGGTATCCCTCAGAGAAGGAAACGATGCAGGAGAGAGTGGTGATGGCGTTGGCGGGGAGGTGATGAACCTGGAGTCCGAACTTGTCGAGGAAGCTCCGGAAGAAATCACTAACGGGCAGTCCGAAGCCGCGCTGGAAGTGCGCGACGAAGACCACCCGTTCCCCTTGCTTGACTTGAGGCTCGAGTTCGCCCTCTGGCAGGCGACACTCTACCCCGGCGGGAATCCGCCGAGTCGCCCTGAGCCACTGGATTTCGTCCGGAGTTACATCCGAACCTTCCCAGCCGGCTCGTTCTCCGACCTCCAGTTCGAGGTCTGGAACCTCGGTTTGTTCCGAAGTCTCAGGAGGAGACATCTCGGCAGAATCAATCTGCAGAGAATGCACAGAAGTTTAGCAAAGGAAAAAGTAAATCTGGAATCTAAGGCTATATCTGGCTAACTCAGGAGGAGTTGGACGGCTATCTAATGTACATAGAGGCACATATATGCTAGGCGATCGTCTGTCCGAGAACATATGAAGAACCAAAGCGCGAAGAGGAAGAAACCTAGGGCAATGCCTAGGGTATCAAGAAAGGGAGTACATACCGTGAAAACGAGGTGCTGAAGGGCGGCGCCGGTGACGCGGTCGCAGCGGCGACGAAGGAGCTGCTCGTCGGCGGCGGCTGGAACGCGTTTCTTCTCAACTGGAAGCAGCAGCACTGGTTGCGATGGAGGCGAGACAACGAGTGAATGAGGAAGAAGAGGGAAGCACTGCCCTGGGCCCGTATTTATAACCGCGGGCGGTAACTGCGCACTACCGCGCGGTTATCGGAGCGGTGAGTGGGATCGTTTGTGCACAATGGCCCACGTGCCACGAAGATAGCGGTGGGCGAGCAGGCCACAGGATCGGTTGCAGGAGGCAAACCGTCGTGCGGCGCGGTTACTGGAGCGCGAAGCGGCGCAAGCGGGAAACCTCCGCTGGCGTGGGCCGCGTGGTGGAAAGCACTCGAGTGCTTTGACTATCGTGGACCAGGAAGTGATGGATGGGACACGTGAACAGTGTTCTCTGACCGAAGTCAGTAAGGATGCAGAAATCGAGGGGTTGACGTCCGAGATCTCGGCGGATACTTCGGAAAAGCAGCGTGGCCCGAGGAACAGACCGATGGATTTCTCGGGTATTGGTTCGGTGACCTGCAAAACATCGTAGCGCATGTGGTTTCGGGTTGAACCTGATGCGGCCTTTCATCCGAGGCTGCGAGACCACATCAGCTTCGGGGACTACTGTCGGGGGGTTACCCCCGGGTAGGGTAATGATGAGGTAAAGACATGTAAGGTTAAGGCAGTAAGCTGTCCGAGGGAACGATTGAGCAAGGACGCAGGAGGCGTCATCCGACGTAAGGTGTACGTCCGAGGTATACTTTCCGAGGTATATCCTCCGAGGTATCAACCTCGGGGCAGTCAGCTAGCTACCACAGGAATAAGATATTCTCTACCGAGGTATATGATCAGGAGTATTATCCGAGGTTGGCAGCAAGGATCGAGGCATGTCAGAGAGGTCACGGGTGCCGCAGAGCTCGTAGCCCGAGGCTTCAGAGGACGGCGAGGTCCGTCCACGGGTTTCCCGGAAGCTCGGGGGCCTAGGAGCTGACTCGGCTATTTCGGGAAAGGTCTACAGGCTAGACCTCGGCAGGCTACTGAAGTATGACCAGAAGAGAAAAGCTAGGCCTGGCTGGCCTGACAGTCCAGCCGTTGGGCTGGCAGGAGGCAGAGGCTTGTCTTCTACCTTTTGGCCATGCCATTGTCAGTTGTAGGCAGGGGTAAAAATGTACTTCGGCCTGTGTATATATACGGCATCTCTACCTCCAGGGAGGAGGACGGCAAAAAACCCTAGCTCATTTCCCCCTTCATAGTTTCATCTTCTATCTAGAGCTCTCACCTTGGGAGCATCATACAGCTCGAGGAGCACCTTGTACCCGAGAACCACACTGATATATTGAGAGAGGCAAGGCAGGAGTAGGGGTTTTACTTCCTCACGAAGGCCCCGAACCTGGGTACATCGTGGTGTCTTTTGTGTTCTTGGCTTTCTTGGTTTCTTGTTCATGTTCTTGTGGTTTCTTGCATGTTCTTGCTTGTGCACGTCTTGAGTGCATAAACCCTCCCCGGATTCCCCCAACGACCGTTCGGCCCCAACTAAGCCATACCCATGGCATCTGCCGTGATCCCACCACGACAGATACATGAGTTGACTATACCTATTATAAAATAATGTACAAAATAATCTAGTAAATCTTCGAACTCTCTCTTATTCGATGACAAAATCTTGTACTTTTCTGAAGTAAGCCACTGAAACATGACAAAAATACCAACGAGAATTCTCCCATATTTTTAAACAAGGCTACATGTGCATGCACACAACAATTAAAGTAATTAACCAACATCGATAAAAGTACCAACACCGATATTTCTAGGAAAAGCAACCAAACATCCTAGGGAGCCGAGGGTATGAATCACCGTTGTCGAGAACATAGCATCCGGGACAAATATTGCAAGGACAATTATCCTCGCGGCAACCATGAGAAAAATAATCCAAAATCGAGCAAAGCAAGATCTAAACGATCATATCTCGACAAATTTAATTTTCCAAAACTACTATTGACACCGGGATGGAAATCTCGTCGTCGAACGAAAACCCAAAAAGTATTTATTGTAAACGATACCATCTCGATTGATGAAGAAGACAACTATTAAAACCCTAACCCATCTAGTTAAAGTGAAACACTACTTTTATAAAAAAAGAACTCAACTCATAGATCGGGCTTCCCGCCCTCCGACGTCAGCAAGGCCGTACGGAGGAGGGGGAACCGATCTATGGCAGAGGCGGAGGTGGTGTCGGTGCTAGGTTTCCATGAGGATCTCTCGTACGTAACTATCTCTCCTCCGGAACTACCCAGGGTGAGCTCCTATTCTGGTTTGCGCAACAACAAATATGCGATGGCGATACCGGTCGTTAAGAAAGAAGAACCAATTAATCTGAAAGGAGAGGCATGCTGGCGGAGAGCTATTTTAGATGCGATTGGATGCCACATTATTCGCCACCCGGTTTTAGTTCCCAAATCCAAATGTATTTAACTCCATCCGTCTCTATATACAAAGCTATTTCTTAGTTTGGGTCCAACTTTCACCATTAAAATCTCTAATAAAAATGTGGTTATAGGTATAAAAAAATATATGAGCAATTGGTTTCATATTCGAAAAGGTTTTTGGATAATGTAATTTAGGTGATAGCTTATATTTCATTCAAATCATCTTCTAAGTGTGAGATCATAGGCTCGGGGCTTAATAGGATTGATAGAATACCAGGGCCGGCCCTGGAGGGTGGCAGGGTGGGCGGCCGCCCTGGGCCCCCAAAATCCAGGGCCCCTGCTAGGTATGTTGTACGTATGCTTCCTGATATGTATTGCCATAAAAAGAAAAGAAACGATCGGAAGTGAAAAAGGCCTATGTGCTAATGGGCTTCAGGATCGTGGCCCAAGGAGGCAAAGCATGTCGTGCAGCAGGGAAAAAACCTAGGGCGTGTTTGGTATGTCGCGAGCACCCGAACCAGGCCCTCGCGCTGCAAAAAACGGCCGTTTGGTTTCCTGGCCCAGCCCGCGTGCCTGCATCTGCACGAAACTTAAAGCACGCTGGGCCAGGCTGAGGAGGAACGGTCGAATCGGCCGTTCCCACAGAGCCACCCCCGCGTGCGCACTGTTCCCTGCAACCGGTGGCCGAGCGCGTACTTCAATCTTCCCTCTCCTCCTCCTAAACTCCTCTGCTAAGCATGTCTCGGATCTACACATATGTAAGGCGATTCGAAAAATGTTGAACATCAACTATGTGCGCGTCGACGAGGGGGTTCCATTCCCGTGCTCGGTTTTGGGTTTCGTCGAACGTAGCTTCCGATTTTCGAAGTTCCCTTTTGAACGTTTTTGGATGAATTTTGTCAATTTCTTTGTACTCGGTCGACCATTTGAGGAACCCTTTGACGTGTGGCTAGATCTCAACATTCCGCACAACATTCATGTTGTAAGTTTTTTATTTGGACCACCGTATTTGAGTAGATCTTGCGTATTGTGGGTATATACGCATTTGCAGCACGTTTGAGTGTATTGTCGTCAACCACATGGGCTTTTAGTGGGCAACCAAACTCCAGGTGCACGAAATGTTGCACCCAGCCGAACGGGCCTGGCCAGAACATTGTTGGCAGCCAAACGGGCTGCACAACATGGCTCATGCCTCATCTCTTCAGGGCCAGGCTGAGTTGGGCCATGGATGCAAAATGCCCAAAAAGCATGCGAGCATCCAAACAGGCCCCTAACCCTTGTTCCATCGCGCTCAGCCGCCAGGCAGCGTCGAGCCAGCGATCTGCGATCCCCATCCTCAGGCCGCTCCCGCCGTAACAGTTCCCGTCTCGCCGATTTCCATTATCGGCGCCCCTGTTCGCGACCATATCATTTCTGCCTCTTTTCTTTCTTCTCTCAAGGCGCGGTACGCACGCACATCACCGATTTTACGAGGTACAAAACGGTAATCTCTACCTCCGGTCCTACATAAGTTCTACATATACGATGCATAGCTGGCACCATTCATTTTCAATACATAATGTAATTTTTGTCCATTATTCTGTATTAGCATGTCGTCCAGAAAATATCCATATGGTAGCAAAAAAGGAAAAGAGCAAAACACGTGGATGACTTGATACAGTAGAGATAAGATATTCACAATTTTTCCAGAGAAAATACTATTGATTCGACAAACCAGGCCAAATGATAAGTTGAAAATATATTTTACACGTATATTAATTATTATTCTACGATGTCTGTATTAGGGCAGTCACAGTGTGTCGCCAAATAACGTTGTCAAATGAGTATTTGGCTTTTGGTTACTATTTTCTACGTTGTGGAGGTGTTGCCAAAGCCAAAAATTTGGGCGTCGGCGCACCTAAAAAATCCGATGCCCAATTCATTCCCGGAATAAAGAATTGATACCTCTTGTGGAGCTGTTTGAGGTGGGGAAAGAAAGGTTGAATAGTTGGGGATTTTTTACATTGATATGCGTCACTATTGTCCAGAGTTTTGGAGCTGTATGATAGATTTGACGATGGCCATACTCGATGCTCTTAATGGCCTCAAGTTTTAGGTTCGCCATATAGAATACTCATATCAACAAGTTGGAACTTTTTTTCGAAAGCTCATCTGAAAGTACTCCGAGGTTAAGCGTGCTTGGCCCGGAGCACTCCAAGGATGGGTGACCGAGGTTAAGCGTGCTTGGCCCGGAGCACTAGGATGGGTGACCGACCGGGAACTCGTACCCGGGTGAGCACGAGTGAGGACAAAGTGCGCAGAAAAGATTAGTTGACCTGTGGGGCCAGTATAGAGATCATAGAGAGCTGCCAGGGGTGACAGGCCCTGTCCGGGGGTGGGCCGGGTGTTACATTTGGTATCAGAGCCGAACCTTGCGGTAACTTGGGCATGTGTGGGTCAGTGGGCGGACAGTATGACATGTGCCGGTACTGGGCGCAAAGACGAGTGCCAAGAGGCGAAGTTCCTGGACTGGGGGCTGACCGACGAGGGCGTCGGTCTTGTAAGGGGGAAGAATGCGAGATCCTATGCTCAGGGCTTAATAGGATTGATATAATACTCATATGAACAAGTTGCAACTTCTTTTCCGGAAGATCATCTGAACGAACTCCGAGGTTAAGCGTGCTTGGCCCGGAGCACTCCAACGATGGGTGGCCGACCATGAACTCGTACCCGGGTGCGCACGAGTGAGAGTGCGCAGAAAAAACCAATGTTGATCTGCGGGACCAGTCTAGAGATCCTAGAGAACTGTCAGGGGTGACAGGCCTGACCCGGAGGTGGGCCGCGTGTTACACTAAGCTACTCTCGCAATATGGCCCAAATATAGTATCCTTTTAGCGTAAAAACACTAAATAACACAATTTATTTGGAGATAAGTTTTTTTACTCGAGAGCTCCAGTGATTCTGGTATTTTTTTTAAATTCGAAAGTGGTATTTTAAAGTTTTTAAAAAACTAAAAAACCAATTACATGGATACGTATACATGTTATGTACATATTTGCATAGTTTTACTCAGTAATAAGTTATATTGTAGGCTACATAAAAATCACAAAATCTTGTCTCAGCAAAAGTAAAAAAGAACTCATTTTACTTGCTACATTTGTCTTTTTTTTGTGCAGGTCACATGTGAAAATACATTTCGCTGAAAATTTGGTCGGAGATTGTAGTCATGTATATGTACTTATATGTTTTTCTCAGAAATTTTTGAGAAGCGATTTTTGTTTGAAAGGGAGCATTGGATCTCGAGAGCTAAAATTGTTTTCAGTTTATTTGTAGCTATTGTTTACAAAGAACTATAGAAATGTTTGTTTCAAGTGCGGCGATGTGGAGCTCGGCCTCGAGGTAGCCTGTTTTGAATTTTTTGGAAAATACAAATTTGAAGGTTCAATTTTTTTAAAAAAATCAGGATGTAGTCAATGATTTATTCTACTCGTGTGTAAATTTTTAATGCAATAACTATATATTCTAGTCTCAACAAAAATGACAAATATGTAATTGGGGGAGTGAACAGTTCAAAATTTGAATATTTTATATTTATTTGATTTGTCTTTTTTTCTAAACTCAAAAAATGGCATTTCACGTTGAAAATTGTCACGCTTGTAGTGTACATAGTTGACTACATCTAGGTATTTGTTTCCGAATTTTTTATTACTTAAAAAATTGTCTTTTGGAATGTTTAAAATAACGTCATCCTAGAGCTCAACCGTGAATGTTTCCCTGTACATCCACGACGATCACCCGGTGGAAATTAAGCTCCAACGAGTTGGGAGAAAGGAAACAAGGAGTAAAATGCACCCACTCTACTTGGACTTGACATCCTAGGCCGGCTCGGTCACTCGATTTTGGAATATGCAATATACTGTCACTAAATATGGTTAGGAGGCCCATCAATAGTCACTTGGACAAGTTGCCACATCCATAAATACGACGCTCTATGCAGCCCAGTGAGCATCGAAGGGCCTCCAAACCGTATTTTGTGAACGTATACGGAGTATTACAGATACCAAAGTCGAGTGATCAAGGCGGGTAGACTGTCAAGTCTGAGGAACGAACGTGTGTGCATTTTACTCGGAAACGGAATATTCCGTGAGAACGTGATACACAGCGGCAGGCCGCGGGCAGTACAATTCTAAGTTCGCACTGTGCACGACACGACACGCCAACCCCAAAGCCTTTATTCTCCTCGCTGCGGCTGTAGGTCAGGTGTCGCACGTATACATATTGCGCCGCGCACCCACTCCCCATATCACACCAACCCCCAAAACCCTTCCGCATCTCGCTTCTCGCCCCTCGCCGCGCCGCCACCGCCACCGCCGCCGTTCCACCTGCCCCGGCCGAGGACACCGACCCCTTTCTCCCCGCCCGATCGCTATGGCCGCCTCCACGGCCTTCGCCGCCGCCAAGTTCCTCCCGTCCACCCACCTCGACACCTCCGCCCGCCTCGCCCCGCTCCGCGCCGCGCCCACCGCCAACCTCGCCTTCTCCCCACTCCCCGCCTCCAAGTCCTCCCTCCTCACCCTCCACTCCCCGTGCCCGTCCGGCCCAGGCGGGAAGCTGCCCCCTCCCCCGCGCTCCTACGGCGGCGGCGGCAGCAGCGGATCTGGCGACGCCGCGGACTCCGGAGGCGGCGACGGCGGCCGCGGCGGGATCCTCGGCATGTTCCTCGCCGGGTGGGCCGCCCGCGTCGCCGCGGATCCCCAGTTCCCGTTCAAGGTGCTCATGGAGGAGCTCGTCGGCGTCACCGCCTGCGTGCTCGGCGACATGGCCTCCCGCCCCAACTTCGGCCTCAACGAGCTCGACTTCGTCTTCTCCACCCTCGTCGTCGGATCCATCCTCAACTTCGTCCTCATGTACATGCTCGCCCCCACCGCCGGGGTCTCCGCCGCTGCGTCCGCCGCCGTCTCCGCCCTCCCCAGCCACATGTTCGAGCCTACTCCCTCGGCTCCCGCGTCGCGACGCTCCTGTCCAAGGGCACCACTTTCGCGGTGGTCGGGTTCGGGGCGGGGCTTATGGGCACCGCGATCTCCAACGGGCTCATCGCGGTGAGGAAGCGCATGGACCCTGCCTTCGAGACTCCCAACAAGGCGCCGCCCACACTGCTCAACGCCGGCACCTGGGCGCTCCACATGGGCGTCAGCAGCAACCTGCGGTATCAGACCCTCAACGGGATCGAGTACCTCCTTGGCAATGTCGCGCCCGCCCCGGTGTTCAAGGTGTCGGTCATTGCTCTCCGGTGCATGAACAACGTGCTTGGTGGGATGTCCTTCGTGATGCTCGCGAGGCTCACTGGTGCGCAGAAGTCGGATAAGCCGGTTGATTCCGTTTCAGAAGCAAAGGAGAGATTGATAGCCGAGGGCGATGTCGTTGCTGCTAATGTTAGCGAGGCAGGCGAAAGCAAGTGATCTGGGTATAGAAGAGGGTAAGTAAGTGGATGCACGCTTCCTTGTGCCGTGCATTGCCCAAGCCTCGTTTGCTGCTTCTTGGACATGCCAAGAAACTTGTAGATGATGAGTCGGTTGGTAATAATTGGTGAGGCTTGAAACATTTTGTTCAGTTGCTTTTGGTGTTCTGGTGTGATGAGCTGACATGCTTAGTTGATCATAGAATAAAGTTTTTATCTTTCTCGCTTGGTCATTGGCTCATTTGGCATCTGCAAACTTACTTACATTTTGCTCTATGTGTATGCATTTTCTGGTTCTTACCAACATTATAAGTTGTAAGGATATACCTAACACCCAAGCCAGCCACAACAATGTGTCTAGATGATTGCTGAAAGTAAATTGCAGTATGCCACAGTGACATCCATTTCAGTATTTTCCTACCTATTTGCATTTCCCTCGGTAACTGAAAGGTGGCATCAGTGTGTTGGCAGCAATTTTGAAAACCATGTTTTCATGCTTAACTTAGGTCCCGTTTGGGAGCTCTGTATTTTTGAAGTATTACAAAAATACTTTGGTTTCCAGAAATATTGAAGTATCAAATACTTTGAGGTGTTTGGCTTTAATCTATGAAACTACACTATTTTAAAGTATATGAAAAAGAGGATTGGACCTCTTTTTCAAATACTGAAGTATTGGTTCGCTAGGCATATGATTACTTTGGTTTTCGAATACTTTGATTTTAAAAATACTTCACTACCAAACTAAGCTAGGGTTTAGCATACTTGAGAATGATTTTGTCTGGACCTGAAGTGTCTAGTGTATAATGTTGACGTAGTACTCTGCTGAATGATTGATTCCACATAAGTTGGTCTTTTACATCCTTCCAGGTATGCACATTGACATTCACGATTGTGGTTTTAGTCCAGCTATACGGGGAACTAAACCTTGATCACCAGTGTTGATTGGAGTTCAGATCTTAGATGCTATAGCTTGATATGCATTAGTGAACTCTGAACATACAGTTGCACCATTTCCACTGTCCTTTTTTTTCCCCAGATATCAAAATATAAGTAGTTTGTCGCTGTTGCACATAAATCTGGAAATATTCGTTCGGTTTATGGTGGTATATGCTGGTCGTCTCCTCTATGTGGTTCATGCAACAACAGAGAAATATATGTATGCTATTTTTCCTGTTAAATCCAGTCCCTTGGCGAGTTGGCGTATAGCGTTTCAACTTTCGACAAATTTCTCACGAGGCGTTTGGGTGTGATATTGTAGTTGGTAGACAACGAGGTCTCGATTATTCTGCACCTTACTCCAGTTGGTAAAGGGAAACGATTGTGACTTCAGTCGGAATTTCTATATGGAAATAGTGGACACTGTGGACTCCGTGCTAATGCAGCAACTCAATCTCAACGACGACCCACCGGGGGTTTGTCTTGCATAACTTTCTCACCACGTGTAGTGGTTGGCGAGACGCTGTAGGGTTTCGTCTGCGCCGGGACATGCCTCCTTCTCTTGCCGTAGTGATGACGGCGGCGTCGGGATAGACCTCCTTCTCTCGCCATAGGTAAAATTAACTTGTTAAATTTCGTACTCCCTCCGTCCAACAATAACTGTCTCAAGTTTGCTAAAAAGTGGATGTATCCATACATGGTTTCATGTATGGATACATCCACTTTTTAGCAAACTTGAGACAGTTATTATTGGACGGAGGGAGTATATGTTTTCAAATGTAAGTTTGTTAAACTTCATTTAATTTCGTCGGATTTGTTAAATTGTCAAACAAATGTACGTTTGTTAGTCAAAACATAGTAAAAAACATTGGGTCAGGCGTTGAGGGGGCGCCGTTAGGACTACACCCCAAAGAGGCCTAATTGGGGATGTCGGACACGATTTTGACGGCTCCTGGTGGAGATGCTCCGAGAGTTTGAGACGCGAGGTAAACCAGGACTGGACGCTCAGACGCAACAACGAACCAGAGCAGCTGTTCGTTAAAAAGAGCCGAATCTGATGGCAACATCTTTTGTCGTGTGGAATCAGTCGGCATTACAGTAGGGTAGGGCAACGTTTCCGCCCAGCACAAAGAGATGGAAAATCCTGTCGAGAAACGTAGCCAAGCCAGCTCGCTGCCCGGTTTTGTCAGATGGGGCGCGTGGCGCTGCTAGGCCACGATGCCGGCTCGTTTCGGGCGAAGGATCCGTCTAGGTGCTCTGTATCACTGGACGGCGATGGTGGCCAAGCCAAGGTGCCTTTACGGCGGCGACGAGTGCGGCATGTGCAGGCCGGCCGTCGCCCCCTTTCATGCGCAGATTTCAGTTCAATCTCGTGTTCCTACCCAGGTAAACTAATGGACGATTTTGGAGCCACTGCCTCGTAAAGGGATCTTGCTGTTCTTCGTGTATTTAAACCAAACGGATACACTAAGACTAATGGAGTAGTACTGTGTATAATTAACAACTCGCACGTCACATGGTATCGAACAATCAACACTCTGGACTCCTTAGTCCAGATCCGCCATCTCGCATCGCTGATTGCACTCGCGTCACTTGAAGCTTGTATATAAATACTAGAGTACTCCGTATACCCCAGCTCCTCAGTTAGCACCATTACGATCATTTGCTAAACGCAGACATGAGAGGTGCCGGCATCTGCGCTTGAATTCTCTCTGCGCCATATTACTACCTTCTGATGCTAGGGCATCAAAGGAGCAGGGGTTCATGTCAAGGAAGCTTGTGCAGAATAGTGTGCTCACAAGATCTGAGCATGCACAAGTGTTCCATGCAGGAGCGGTAGAAGCAGAGAGAAGCAACAAGCCTGGCGGCGAGCCTGAATCTGAAGAAGCAGACGACGGGCACCAAGTCCAACCCGACACTGAACTAGTGAGTAGAGTATGATATGTGAGTAGACATGAAGGCAGTTTCCTGGTCTGTTTGGCAGCCTGAAATGTTGGCTTCGTAGTGATCATTATCAGTTGTAATGCGGGAAGTCGTTTATGCTCCCAAGCTCCAGTGATCCCGCCCATTTAAAAAAAATTAAAAACATATTTAAATGTTTCAAAAAAATCTGAAAAAAATCATGCATGTTCCTACTGATATCTCCTATAATCGTGCAAAATATCAATGCAAAATACTTTATGATTTGAGCTACACAAAAAAGACAAAAGTTCAAAAAAATTGAAACTTTATATTGTTCACTATACTCAGATCTACATATTTCTCTTTTTTATGTAGCTCAAATCGTAAAGTATTTTGCACTGAGATTTTGCATGTCTGTAGGAAATACCAGTAGGAACATGCATGATTGTTTTCAGAATTTTTTGAAACTTTTAAATATGGTTTTTATTTTTTTGAAATGAGCGAGATCACTGGAGCTCGGGAGCACCAAAACTGCACTCGTTGTCATGCCCAATTATTAGAGATGGCAAGTTAGTATGGGAGATACAAGAGTATAGTATATTTTTTTAACGAAAAAGAGTATAGTATATAGCTAGATACAAGAGTATTTTTTACATTTTGTTTCCCTTTTCCCTCTCGTTTGTATGTTTGCTCGTCTGTCACATTCGCCTTTGGTGCTCTCACATAGCTAGATACAATTATGAAGTCCATCGAGCGAGATATATCGGGTTGGAAACGCACATCGGGTTCTCTATCGTTTTTGATATGATATCCTCAACCTATGGTGTGAGCCATGAATCGTAAAGGCAAAAGATATGCTACACATTAATACTACTCCCTCCGGTCCAATAAAACGGTCGTACAGATTGCACTGTGGTAGTACAAAACGTGTATACAAGTTACGAATCATATTCCGGATCGGAGGAAGTATCATTTTTGTTCACCGTTTTCTTTTGCTGCTCGAGAGAGAGAGCTATCGCTCCACAGAAAAAATAAATATCGTGGCTATGAATTGACTGGAATATCTCGCGCCCACTTGCCAAAGCTTTTGTGCAATCCAACTCCAATCATCACGCACGGATATTAAAGCGGAGGGACCAGACTCCTAGCGCCCACTGCCTCACGAAAATATTTCCTCTTTTGCACCGAACTTTTGGCAGTTTGGCTCATGTCCTACACAATAATGAAGGATACATGCTCTTAAAATTCAAAAACAAAAAATAAAGCAGATGAATTTCCAATAATAATAATCGAGTTGACGCCGGCGGCGGTGGAGAATAAAGCGCCTCTCTCCTTTCTCCGGTCCGGCGGCGAGTTCGTCGATGAGGAGGTGGGCTTGATGTACTCCTTGCAGGTGGCTGGCAAGACGGCGACGCCGGTTGCTTGCGGTGGAGTTCCCGTCCCTCGAGCTGGTCGTCTCCGCGCCGTCTTCTTCCCCAGGGGCGGTGGTGAGCTCGTGTGGTGCTGTGATGGGGTGGCGGATCCGTGGCTGCTTCGTCGGCGGCGGATTCGTTTCCGGTGTGGGAAAATCCTGAAAATGAAGAAGATGGTGATCTTTGCTTGCTCTTCGTTGCCGGCGATGTCATCGGCGGGTTTGCTCGGCGACTTCCCGCGTGCCAGGAGGCTGACTCCGATCCAACATGTGTCAAGGAGCAGCGGCAGCGGCGCGCCACCGACGGCTTCCGTGCGTCAACGGCGGCGAGCTCCAGAAGAAGAAGATAGAGGTCCAATTTGTAATTTCCTTTTCTTTCTGGACTTGTTTGTAAGAGCTCAGGTTTAATATATCACCCTTTTCTCCGCAAAAAAAAGGAAGCGCTACACCAGCCATTATCCATATTGTGCAGAACACACTCAATTTCTTTTCTCATTGGTTTGTCGCATGACCCTCCGTGCTCAATACGACATGGTTAATTATCTTTGCTTGTTGCTGGTCAGGCTCCCCTACCTCGCCCCCCTATTCTTCCTCCTCCTTGTTCCTTAGTATCAACCCTAAGACCATGGAGCGAACATCAGGAGAGTAGGTTCTTTGAATGACCATATGGTTCCTGGCATGATGGAAGTGAGCGATCGGACAACTAAACATTGTCTAGAGCATACAAATGTCGACCTCCCATAAACGGCCTAGATGGCCCCTTTGGTCACGCGGCTTCTGGCGGCATGTGAATATGTATATTGTGGTATGTTTCTTTTAAAAAGTAGATTGGTGCTAAAAGTTGGGTGCCCTACCACCTGCATTGTAAAGAAAAACAAAATGAATTTTTTCTGCGTGCGAAAAGGCTACCTAGTCCATCAACCAGAGTCAGGCATTACAAAGCACCCCTTAAAAATAAGAAATCTTATCTAGGTCCTTGGGGAGCCGATCATAGTACCTCCAGAACAATCGATGTTGCACCACCGTTGCCGTTTCTCTTCCGGAGTCAGTCTCACTTTGTTTCATGCCACTAGGAAGTTATCAAGGCTATGGTGCAGCCGGTTGAACCATCTTTCCGAACAAGAAGCTAACGCTAGAGAATCGAATGATCTGGTGGCCAAACACCCGCCAACGGGGCCGCACGAAACTAAAACCACCGGTTCGACTAAGTAGTGTTCATCAACGATGTTGCAGCAGTAATCCTTCAAGGAGGGCTCAAGTAGGAGAACAAAAAGGCCCTAAATGCCACCTCGCCAACAACAGCAAGGCACACTAAAAGTCCTCCCAAAAGGATCAGGACTAGGGAGATTTCATTCCAACCACTAGCTTCGCGTCCATCCAAATGGCACCGCATGAGACAAACTTAATCCTAAACAATGGAACACACGCCGGAGGAGACCGCGGGATCGCCTTCCCGCCACAGCTATGGCAGACAATGGAGGTGAGTGGAACCCAGGATTCACCTATAGCTGGAAGAAGGCAAGGATGGACTTCTCAAAAATAAAATGAGGTTCGTGTCGAGATTGAAATATCTATGGAATCAATGGCATATGAATTGATTGCATAGAAATTCAGTGTCCTCGGTCAAAAGATTCGAAGGGCTTTCACAGAGAAGAACCTTAGGATTAAAATTCTACCAAATTGCTATAAAATCTTACAATCTAAATAGACACCCTTATCGTGTTCGGAAAACCGAGCACACCAATTAACCCTCAATGGAGATTAGCAGACTCTTAACGTGATCTGAAAATATGCAGCGGAATAAGATGTAATCTTCAGCACCACTCGTGTACTAACTCACGGATCGTTTTTCGTCTCGGAAGGAAACATATGCATCAACATATAGGTGGAGGAAATCTGTTCACACTTAGGCAGACGCTCACAGAGCCAATGTCTGCTCCAATGCGAACGTTTTCTGAACTGAGAATCGAAGTAGCAAATCAACACACAGGGACACCAATCCTCTTTTCATGGAAAACCTCTCAACTTGAGAGGAAAAACAACGGCCGAAGCCACCCAAATCTTCTTCCACTATTAGCAAGGTGGGATACAACAAGTTCTCCCCCTAGAGAGCACTAGAGGATCTCATACATCAAGATTTGGGGCACAATAGGTAGAATCACAACTTGAAAGAGACAAGATAGTGGATATGGACTTCACAACCTTGTGTGCGGGGCCTGTGCTTGGTGTCATGCTTCTTCGTTCAACTTCTTCTTCTTCGCTTCTCTCTGGTTTTCTTCTTTCTTCTCCAATGGAGGCTAACCTGCATTTTCGCCACTCCCTAAGTGGGGGCTGCCCGGGAGGCTTATCTTCTCCCATCCATCAACCATCATGTGCAATGTCTAAAATGACACTCGGTCATATCCCTAATGGTAATGGGTTTGTACACCTGAGCCGCCTAAAAGGATTCAGATGACCATCTTATCACAGCCCACATGAGGATACTCAACAGGTCGGCCCAATATGGAGGAAGATCCTTCGCTCTCGCTCCTTTGTATCATGGATGGAATTAGCATGATCAGCCCATCGGCCAATTTAAGACTAGTAACTGGGTCAACTTATTGCTAGTGATGGAACTGGACCATATATATGACAAAGCATTTCTCATCTTAGAAGCAGACTACATGATAGTACATGTTGTTTTCCATTAAATAACGCCCAGGAGGGATGTATTTTTCACTAATGGAAGAAACCAACACAGTGCATGATTATATACAATACGACCTCGCGCTTAATCCTGCCCCCGCGGCCGGTACATTGCATAACCTGAAACACCGTTTAGCTCCAGTAGTCCAGTTTGCTGCGCCGGCAATGGTCCATCCATCATGAGTTCTGATTCCGTGTTAAGGTAGTCATTAGTACGCTCCAAGAACCAACTGTTCCAGCAAAAAAAGCTCTTTACATTGGTTTCTTTCTGAATCTCTCATCTCTTTGTGCATGTTTGAAACTACAGCTTAATCGCAACATAAGCTCCAACCCCAGCAATAGCACCCAGTGGTGTAGCCAGCAGATAGACCCAAATCTTGCTGTATCTCCCCGTAACGAATGCCGGTCCAATCGTACGCGCTGGATTCATAGACGCTCCTGTTGCTGGCCTGCTCACAAGTTTTGTTCCGCCAACATAAATATACAAGTTTGCTCAGCTTGGAACAAAACAGAAATGAACCACACACAGATTCTACATACCCTGCGATGAGAATATTCATCACTACTGTCCCGCCAACTGCAATTGCGATCAGTTCTTTCACCTAAGCATTTTTGCAGACAATGGAGATCACTTGGGGAACACGATCAAATTAAGCCGCCATAAAAAAGAGATAGAAGGAAAGGAATAATATTTTACTGCATGAAGGTCCGTGGCAACAGCAGTGATGACGAACAGAAGGACGAAGGTGATGATGAACTCGACGGCGAACGCCTGCACGGCGCCAACAGTAGGGATGGTGCCGATGTTAGGGCTCGCGGGGTAGTAGATCGCGTGGCACACGAACGAGGCGGCGGTGGAGCCCAGCACCTGCGCCGCGATGTAAGGGACGAGGTGGGCCAGGGGAAGGTGGCCGAAGACCGCCATGGCAATGCTCACCGCAGGGTTCAGGTGGCACCCGGAGATGTGGATGAGGGAGAAGATGAGCACCATGACCGCGAGACCGACGGACACGGCGATGCCCATGAGGCCCTCTACGCCATGGTGCCGCTCGTCCATGATGATGACGGACACTTGCGTGAACATCAGGATGAACGTCCCGAGAAACTCTGCCATCGTCTGATCGATCAAGACGAGTTCTTGCTTAACCGAAGGAATTAGTGTGTGGCTAATTAAATGCGCAAAGAAGGTGAAGTTCGGTATGTGTACCTTCTTCATGAGTGGCATCGCTGCCATGTTTAGAAGTTTAGAACGCCAGTGGCGAGCTGCCCGAGAGGACGGTGGATCGTCGTTGCCATCGATGACATGGTTGATCGGCTCCATCGGCACAATCATCGACCCCATTACAAGCACTAGTTTGCCTTTGGAGAGAAGATAGCAGCATATGTCGATCCTGTCATGTTGCTCTTCGTCAACACCTTAATTTGAATTATATATCCAGTCATGTTACTCTTGGTCAATACATTTGCAATCAGGTAATAGCCCAACACACGCTTGATTGATATGATCAACAATAAATAAGAGGTCAACCATTTATAGGAAGCATATTCCATGGATCTTGGGCCAAGTAGCTGCAGAGTTGACCATTACACACATAAATTATTGAATGAAAATATAGCCCAGCCCAAGTGGTCGTTTCTTATTAACCGTACAGTTCGTCACAATAATTGTATCTTGGCTAGACGAACAAGAATATTATACGAATCTGGTACGTAGGAGGAGCGGAGAGCGAGGCGATCTCGGCCGATCGTGGCGGCGGCCTAGGGTTTCAACCCTAGCCGCCGCCGCCGGTGACATCTGCAGTTCCATCGTCGTCGCCGGCAAAAGATTCGACGGGTCCTCGCCTCCTCTAGATGCCGTTCTGGCACTAGGAGGGGTGGGGAACTCGGACCTGCGCACGGCGCTTTTTGAAGGTCTTTAATGTTAGAGCTTCGTTTTGGTCGTCATCTTCTTCGTTAATGGAGATGGTCTCGTCTGTAATAAGTGATCTTCCACGCTTCGTTCGACGGCGAGATACCCTTCCCGACGTCAATGGTGGCTTTAGAAGATTAAGTCTGTCTAGGTATGATTCTTCAGATCTTATTTCGCTAGATCAATCTTGGATTGTTTCTCATGATTGTCGCGAGGAGATTTGTCCTCGCAATATCTATCCCGGCTGCTACGTCTTCGGCATTGGTGATTCGTTCTCTCGGCTCCCAACGACGTCGACAAAGTGGTTCGGTTATTTGTCCCTGAAATATCAGTGGTGGTGCTCTTGCCGATGTTGCTTAATTAATTTAATGGCTGCGTGCGTGCACAAAGCCTTGGGATTGCGGCTCAAAATTAAAAAGGGAGAACCTTCGGTGGTATTCACAGGTCTGTGGTTTGTTGGTTTCGGCGTTGTTCCACGGCTGGATTTAGAAAAGTACAAGATTGTGTCATGGATGAAGAAAAGGCTTGAAGATCTCATAGATTTGCTACTCTCTTTTAGTTTTGTTTTTGTAATCGATGTAATCGTGTACTCTTTGCTGGTTTAATATATGTGAAAAAATTCAAAAAAAAAAGAATATTATACGAATCTAATTCGATGATGAGTAAGATATTTAATGATTTGTGTGTGTTGGTTTATTGAAGATGCCCCATTTACGTTTTACCGGAATCACTATATATCGTCCTTTGCGAGTACTTGTTCGGACTCGCCCGTTGCGTATCCCCGCATGGGCCGGCCCATTTACTCCTTTTTTTTCGTTTTTCCGTTTCTTTTTCTTCTGCTCGTTTTTTCTTTGTCTTTGTTTTTTTGTCTTACTATTTCTTTCATGTTCTATTTTTATGTTTCTTTTTTCTTTTGCCTTTTTTCTGTTTGAAAGGATAAGGATGTCGCCGAGGGGGGGGGGGGGGGGGGGGAATAGGCGATTGAAAACTTTTCCGGTTTAGACTTGATAATTGCGGAATAAAACTAGGTGTTTAAATTAACAAGCCAACAACCTAAATATACTAGGCTAACCTATGTGCACCAACAACTTATGCTATGCAAGACAAGCAACAAAGTGATAGAAATATATAAGACTTCAAGCACGAAGGCTATCACAATGTAAAGTGCATAAGTAAAGAGCTCGGGTATAGAAATAACCGAGGCACGCGGAGACAATGATGTATTCCCGAGTTCCTCTTTTTTAGGAGAGTACGTCTCGTTGGAGGGGTGTGAGTTTCAAACTCAAATGCCACAAATGGACTCACCCTATTCTCCGATGAATCTTACCCAAAAGCTCGGTTCACCTTCCACTATCGGAATCTTTCAAGGTGGAATCCGGAGTCTTTACAACAATCTTGAGTCACAAACCACAAAAGGATTGAGAACTCCCAAGTGACCACAAAAGGCCTCAAACCACCACAAAAGGCATCTAGGGTCCAAAGACCCAAGAGTAACAAGCTCACAAACTTTCACTTCCACGAAACCTCGTGGAGAGCACAAACCGATGCACAAATGCAATGTCAAGAACACAAGAAGTGCTCAAGTGCTTCACTCTCAAATTCCAACACAACAACAAATGCTAATGGGGGAATAAGAGAGGAAGAACAAAGAAGAGAACCACACAAGAACTCCAAGATCTAGATCCACTAGGTTCTCCTCACTTAGAGGAGAGATGGATTGGTGGAAATATAGATCTAGATCTCCTCTCACTTTTCACTCAAAGATATGCAAGAATCATGGGAGGAATTGAGAGAGGGGCAAGCTTTCCAAGGTCAACAATGGTGGGGAAGAGAGAGAAAAATGTGGGAAGAAGAAGGAGAGGGGTATTTATAGCTCCTCCCAAAATCTAGCCGTTGGAAACCGGGGAAGCCGGATATTCCGGCTCAAGTGGAGCCCGGATATTCCGGTCAGGCCGGAATTTCCGGCCCGGGAGGAAAAATCCGGCCCAAATATCCGGCCGAGTCCAGAGGATCGCGCAAAGCGACGCAAAATCGAGTTTCGCCAATTTTCCTGGGGGGGCGGATATTCCGGTCTGAATTTGACCCGGAATATCCGGTCTGCAGAAAACTGACAGTAATAGCAATACGAAAACTGCAATATCTTTTTCATCCGGACTCCGATTTCGATGATCTTGTGCTCGTTGGAATCGCAACGAAGAGCTCTTCAAGATTATGCAGAGAAACATCATAGTCCATCATGTGAGGAGGAAGCCACAAAGAGAGAGTTTGACCTCTCTTAGAAAAGACAAACCGGTAAAACTTCGAATATCAAAAACGCAACAAGATATGCATATGAAATTCTTTTTTGATGAACTAGAGCTTGGTATGGAGATGAACACAAGCTCTAAATCCTCACATGGATAAAATCCAAATAAGAACCAAGAAAGATGATGATGCGAAGTATGCAAAGGTTTGAGCTCTCAACAAAGATGCGATCAAGTTACTCACTTGACAACCCCTCTTGATAGTACGCCGTCTATCCTATAACCCGGTCTCCCACTAACACCATGAGACCGGTAAAATAGAAACCCTATCAAGATCGTATCTTTGCCTTGCGCATTCCACTTGAGCTAGATGATGCCGATCTTGACTCCCTCAAGTTGGAACACCTTTCTTGCACTAGTACAGAAACATAAATTAGAGCCGGCCCCAGAGAGTCATCTCAGCCGGTTAAACTGTCCGTCTCTGCGCGGGGTTCTCTAATGTACGCTCCATTAGATCCGGTTCACTGGGACCGGATGTAATGAGCTCGTCGCTCAGACGGCCGGGAGAATCAGTCGTCTCCAACATAGAGACGGCCAACAGAAACACCCGTCGGTGATCGTGACTAATCATCGACGTATATAATGGCTGGCCGTCGCATGGTACCCGTGGGGTCCGACAAAGCCATCCGGACATAATATACGTTGCCTCCGGGTATAAATCCGGGGGGGGGGGGGGGTCCAACTTTGTGAAGCTAAACAGAATAATTATCAGATCATCACCATCAGGGAATCAGTCCCTTGTTACATTCATAGAAAGGAATTCACATAAAGAAACTTCAACCCAAGGTAGCTACAACAACATATTTAATATTTCAATTTCACCAAACCCACATGCATAAAACTAAACAAGTACTACTACTAGATGATCTGCATCTCAATGATAACTTCCAAGCTGAGGTCATTGGGTTTTCTAAGAAAGATCAGCACAGGTTGATCAACCTTAAAGTTCTTGCCTTCGAGGAAATTCTTCCACCCCGGCTTGCCAAAGACAATGCGGTCGTCAGTTTTCGTTGTGTACGTTATGGTGGTGACAACCCCTGCTGTTCCAAGTCGTAGTCCAGCATTGCCTTGAGTCGGTAGGCCAGCCTCTTCTGCTATCGTCTTAGGTAGTTTCTGCGCATGTAAAGAGACAACATAAGTATATATGTAGACATATGTACTTTGCAGAGGTAAAGAGGCATATGATAGTGTTTGTTACCATATCATGTTGGTTCAGATTTGTGCTCGTCAAACGAGTGACAAAAGGAACCCCAACATAGTTAGCTCTTTGGGGTAGAAGCGGAAGGAGGCGGTACTTCTCATGGTTCTTGAGATGGACTCTTTGGGCAACTATGTAACTATCCTCTTCTTCACTCTCTGAATCCTCATCAGAATTACTGTCAGAAGAATTCTCGTCAGTGTCCTCTGCGTTTTTGCCAAAGTCCATAATCAAAACACAGATCTTTGGGTTTGGTCCGGTCATGCTAAAAACTAGCATGTCTCCTACCCTGAGATTGTTCAGCTTGATCAACTCTTCCCATCCTTTGCCGTACAAGCGAGTCTTGCTATGTTTGTTTTTCACATGAATTTTGTATGTGCCCCGAAGACAACGAAAAACCAAACTTTTGCGTACTAACTCGAAGTCTTGCCTGGCATAGCATGGTACAATCTGTGCAGCAGCAAAAGCAAAACATAAATTAGGTATATTCTGATATGAACACAAAGACAGTACAAATATTTGATGTGGAACAAGACTTTCTTTCTTACCACTGACTTCCGGTGGCACTCTTGCAGATAAACACTGAAGGATCCAGTGTAGTTCATGCCCGCGCAATCATTTTTGCATACTTGGCATGCCATATTTATCCTGCTCATTAATTAGTTAAAATAAACAGGAATCACAACATGTGCATACAAATTCTAAAATGCATATTACTGCATATTCAAACAACACGGTACATATTCAGATAACAAATTCGGTTACTAGTTAGAACAAGCTGATGTTCAGCCCGAGCAGCCGGAATTTAACATTTCAGATAATGAAACTAAACATAATTGAAACAGATCCTTTGCTGCAACTCGTCATAGTTCATGTAGCTAGTACTCTTCACGCCAGCTGCAGGTTGTCGTCCAGAGCAGCGTCGCCGGTCTCCACATCTTGCTCGGCTTGAAGCATTGTCTTGTCAGCCTGAGCGACGAGGACATCAGCTCGAGCGGCCGCGACATCAGCCCGATCTGCCGCAACATCAGGCAGTTCTGCCGCGACATCAGCCCGAGCGGCCGCGATATCAGCCCAAGCGGAGAGGATATCAGCCCGAGCGGCCGCGATATCATTCCGAGCGGACGCAACATCAAGCCGAGCGGTCGCGACGCCATGAGCAGCCTTGGCTTCAGCAACCCGAACCTCCGTGGCATCGGCCCGAGCGCACACGACGACATGAGCAGCCGCGGCTTCACCAGCCCGAACCTCTGCGACATCGACCCTATCGGAGAGGACCTCAGCCCGAGTGCGCGCGGCCTCAGCCCGAGCATCCACTGCATCCACCCGTGCGGCAAATCTGGCCGCCTGGGAGCCGCGCCGGCCACCTCTGCCGCGCATGTGGCTGACCATCGATCTGAAGTAAAGGGGATGATCTAAGCTAGAGGAGGCGGCTCGGAGAAAATCTAAGCTACCAGAGCGGCGGAGCGGAGCTATCAGATAAGATGTAAGCAACCAGAGAGCAGCGGAGCGGAGCGGGTCAGAGGAAGAACGCACCTGAGCTGGGGATTGAGAGCGACGAGGAACGGTGGCCGGCGGTGAGCAGAAGGGCACCGATGGGGAACTGTGAGGGGGGCGGGGGAATGGGGAATAGGGCGCGGCGGCGGGAGGGTCAGGGTCGAGATAGGGTTGCGTGGCGGCAATGCGAAAAAATCCCCTCGCCCTTAATTTTGAGCCAAAAAAATTGGCCATTGCTGCCAACATTCCCTCTTCGGACCTTACGTATATGTTCGGTCACTCCGGATTTTGCTCTAATCATATAAATGATCAAACAAATAAGAAAAAATGTTATAAATTTTAAATAAGGTTTACGTATCCTTTGTACTGTTCATTTAAGTTGATACACAATAAATTTAGAATATAATGAAGAGATTATATGATTTAGTATACAATCATTGGAGTTTATACTCAAAGGTGTGATGAACCGGCATGGACATTGTACTCGTCACAGTATAACTTCAGTTCATTTTTTTTTGGAATGGCGTAACACAGTTACCACAGCCTGTAGGTATCATGTGATACACATAAGGAGTTTCAAGATTTTCTGACATGTTTTACGTATTATATTAAAAAATACATTAAAATGCCAAAAAAATCAATTAAATGCAAAACAATAGATATTCGATTTTAAAAAAATCCCCAAATAATCACAGTACCAACATTTTGTGATAAGTAGCATTATAAAATTCAATAATAACATTTTAAATAACTACTAATACACGAACATCGTTTAGGGCAAACTCGGAGTGTGTCCCGACCCTCCGGATATTGGTCTATCAAAATATGACCTAGTTAGCTACAAATATTTTATAATTAAGTACTTACTACAACACATGTACTGATATCATTTAGTGCAAATATGGAAATTTTCATTCATATTTTTTTAGGTAAAAAAATGGCATATGCTTTAATTCAAAATTTCGCGTATATGTAAATGAATATTGATTCCAATGCAGCATTTCAATGGATGGGACAACTCAACCCACAGGACTACTGGATCAGAAACAACAATTATATATATGCAACACCTAAATTGCAAGCATGGGGACTTGAACTTGGGTGGGCAAGGAAGACATCAACACATCTCCTTGCCACTAGGCTAAGACTATGTTTGCGACAAAACTCCAACCGGTAGATATGTATACTTACTACAACACATTAATATAGGTAAAAAATGACATGTAAATTGAAAATAATTAATAAAAAGGTAAACATTTGTGTATATATATCTGGAAAACAAAAAAAAAATTGGTTGCAATGCAACAGTTCGATGGATGCGACAACCCACTATCATCGACTACTAACTAATCGATAATAGTGAATTGTCGGAGCCACATGACTGCAGGATAACAACCATTTTATATGCAACTCCGAAATTGCGAGCGGGGCACTCAAATTTGGGTGGGCAAGGAAGGCATCAACATCCCCTTGCCACTAGGCTAAGCCTATGTTTGCGACAAAACTCCCACGCGAGCCATGAATGCACATTAGCAGGGCTAGAACTACCGGCAGGCGCGCAACTTAGGGCTAGCTAGCTCTGCATCGATGCCGGCCGGTACACGCGCGCCGCTCCCGTGTATGCAGGCTGTGCAGCGTGTGCATGCCTGGCGCGTCGGTGTGCTCTGCATCGATGCCGGCCGGTACACGCGCGCCGCTCCCGTGTATGCAGGTTGTGCAGCGTGCGCATGCCTGGCGCGCTGGTGTACTCGCCACGCGCGCGCACTCTCCTGCCCATTGGGTCGAAGCGTGGCGCCCTGCCGTTCATGTCCGGTCAAGCTGCGCGTGCTGCCGTGCGCCCCGTGCATGCGCACCGTGGCGCGCTCTACGTCGCGGTCTCTGCAGCCGCGCGCCTGCTCGCTCACAGCGCGCGCAGTCTCAGGTCGTCGGAGAGCGAGCTTAAGTAATGGCCGGCTCGATCACCGCGCTCGCCAAAGGAAAGTTATGACTGCACGCCGCGTCGCTGCGCCTATACGTCTCTCCCCTCGCGCGCCGCTATAAATTTCGATCCTGCGGCCGGCAGCGCGCTCAACACTCTTATCCGCGTGCCTCTCCTCTGCTTTCGGTCGATCTCTCTCCCACATCCAAAAAGAGATCTAGAGATCGAGCTCGACGCCGCCAACAATGGCCTGGACCACCATCGAGGTTGTCGGCGAGACTCCTCTGTAGGCCGCGCACCCGGTGGAGTTCCTCGGCACCGCTGCCTATGGCCGCGGGAACATGCTCCAGTTCTTCGCCATCGGTGGATACGTCACCGCATGGCGCGCGACGAACATCATCATGCGTTCGCTGTACCGCGATCATCGCATGTACAAGGTCGACCCTGGCGCGGATGGCAGCGGGGTCTATGTCAGGCTCTGGGATTAACCCATGGCGGCGAAGATGCACGACGACGTCTTCTGGGTGAGGGACACCCTCGTCTGCTGCGTCCCGGTCAACCCGGAGCTCCTCCATGACGCGAGACTCCCACCGGTGTACCCGATTGTCCGTGCCCTCCATCGCGGCGCCTAGAGCTAGATCGATCTCTGGCCGGTCGGCATGATCTCTCTGCTTTAATTTATTCTGTTTCTTCCTATCTATCTCTGAACTGATGTGTGTAGCGCTTTGCTGTCAACATCGCTCGTTTGTACTGTGCCGTGTAGGCCCTCGATCGATCTGTAGCTGCTTCTATGACTCTGTTTCTGCTATATGTAATGGTGTCGATCGTTATCTCTGTTTTATTAAACTGTTGTCACTATTAGAAGAACAGAGCAAAAGTAGCGTAGTATACTGAAACTGAACTCATCTAAATTCAGCCACAAACTGTTTACTAGCGACGGACACCCATCACGACCGCCTAAGAAGTACTCTGCGCCGGTCAGATATCCAAGCCGTCGCAAATGGAAATACATTGGCGACGGTCAGAAAAATTAACCGATGCAGGTCTTATCAGAGACGAACAGAAAATTCCAGCCGTCTGAGGTGTTTTGTCCCAAACGGCCGTTTTTCTTTTTGCTTTGACCGGCTCTAGGTCCCGTCTTCCATTCGAGGTTTTTTACTAGTGTTGATTGTGCTTGCTAGCACATGCTTGATGAATACTTCTCCAAATACTCCCCCATACACCATTATTGGAGAGACTTGTTAAGCTCCGTTTTTATGTATCCACTTGCACTTTATCTTCTTCTCTTGATATAGATGATGACTTGAAGATAAACATGAATGTTCAGTCAATCTTCTTTCCAAGCCATACTTGTAATAAGATCAACTCTAGATGACCATTCTGTATATAAACCCTTGGATGGAACCTTGGTCATCATATAATCTTCTAGAGTATAACGCATGAACTCCAATCTTCTCCATGGATAAGATCTATAAAGATATCTCAATGCAAACATTAGTCCATAGAGATTGTCATTAATTACCAAAACCACACATGAGGGCACATGCACTTTCACTGTTTCAGTTCTTTTCTTTTTCTTTCTTTTTATGTTTCTTTATTTTCACTTATTTTAAAAATGGTTCATATTTTGAAAAATACTTATATTTTAAATGGTTCAGTTTTTTAAAAGAATTTATTTTAAAAATTGTTCAAATTTTGAAAAAATATTTTATTTCTAAAAATGGTTCATATTTGAAAATTTTGGAACCATTTAAAAAATGAACAATTCTAAAAATATGAATCATTTTTAAAAAATGAATCATTTTCAAAATTGGAACCATTTTAAAAAAGAACAATTTTCAAAATCTAAAACATTTTCAAATTTGGAACTATTTTCAAAATATGTTTTTTATAAAAAATGAACCATTTTCAAAATTAGAACCATTTCCAAAAAATGATTTTTTCAAAATCTGAACCATTTTTATAAAGTGAAAATGTTTCAAACTTGGAACCACTTTCAAAACTGTACATTTTTTAATTTTGAAAAATGAATAATTTTAAAATTGAACTTTTTTAAATGGTTCCGATTTTTAAAATTGGTTAAGATTTTAAAATGTTCATTTTTTAATGTTTCAGATTTACAAATTTTTATTTTTCAAATGGTTCATATTTTTAGAAAAATATTTTGATTTGTTTTCCAGTAAATAGATGAAGGGACACGTAAAAATGTAAAAAAAAAAAAGGGAGAAAAAACGCGCGAGGGTGCGCTCGTCTCTGGGCGTCTCCGTGCGCTGGGCGCATCACAAGCTGGGCCATGCCCATGTAGAGTCACACAAAAGCGAGGCGGTGTTCAGGCTCGCAACACGAGATAGGTAGGGGCTCCCACGTTTTACCATCTCTGGCAGGCCTCGCAGAGCACACCTCGATATCCATGTTTCCATCAGCCCGTCTCTTAAGATATCTATACAAAATACCCGTCAGATATCCAGGACCCATGGGGCAGATAAAAAAATCAGCATCCAACATCAATAACTTAATTATACACCAGCAACAGGAGGAAAAAAGGCCAAACGATAGCATAATTGAATTTTTAGTCTTGCACAATACTTGAATATCTCAGTCTCACACATGGATTTGGGTTGGGCCTTTGGGCTTTGGGTACATGAGAGAATAGGAAATGTTTTTTTAGATTAAAGTGCTGCCATTATATTAGATACCGGCACATTCAAATGCCAACAGGTTCAGAACATACCCAGGAGGTACACCTACCCAACTATTACAAAGCTTATTACGGCAGCCATCACTAGCTAGTTTATGGGCAACCTCATTACAAGATCTTCGCACATGATTAACCGACACACTAACGAAATCCCGGAGCATCTCCTTTATCTCTTCAACCAGAGGACCATTTGCTGAAAGATCTTTCCCGGTGTTTTTGAGCTTCAACACCGCAGTCAAGCAATCGGATTCCAGCTCCGCACGGTCGCAGCCCATATCCTTGGCCAGACTCAAAGCACGTCGACAGGCCAGCAGCTCGGCTTGCTCTGGCTCAGACACAGAGGGGAAAAATGGCAAGCTCCTGCCACAAAGCTACCATGGTGATCACGAATAACCACACCCCCACCTCCGTACCCATCACCAGTAGAGAAGGCGCCATCAACATTTACTTTGGCCGATCCTTGTTCTGGTGGACGCCAGTGCACCACCTGTCTCGGTGAGTTGCTCGACGGCGCGCCACTCGTCGCCTTCCATTCCTCTACCAAGAAGAACATCCGTCGTGCTGTGTTATAGGGGCCCTCGATTTGACCAGTGTCTCTCGCATCATTCCTTGCTTGCCAAATTTGATAAACAGCCATCATCATCAAGTTTAACTGCTCCCCATCGATAGCACCAATCTTGTCCAGCAGCCATCTTCGCAGCAAACCATAGTCCCGCACATCTCCTGGTGGGGATGTCAGACTGAACCCGGTCTGCTCTCGCAACACTTCCCATGTTCGGGTCGCATGTGGGCACTGCCAAAACCGATGGAGCAAGGTCTCCTCCCGGTTGCATGCAATACACCGCACACCCAGTTTGATCTTTCTGCGTTGTAGCTCAGACCCAACAGCGAGGCCATTGGAGATCAAACGCCAGCAGTGCACCTTTGTCTTTCCTTGCACTTCAGCTCCCCACAACTCAAGCCACCCTCTATGATCATCACAAGTTGTTGAGGAGCTTGCACGACCCGAACGAAGCGAATCAATCTGTGTCTTGAGGTGATGCGCCGACTTCACACTAAAGATCCCATTTTTGGTGTAGTTCCAAGCAATATAGTGTTCTGTTCCAGCTCTTCCCACGGGAATCTTGAGAATGTCGGTGACATCCGCCTCAAAAAACATAGCACGCAACTTGGCTTCATTCCAGCCTTGACCATTTGGAAGTAGGAGCTCACTGACATGGTTCACCTCGACATTAGGTAAATGACCCAGTGGTCGTTGTGATCCTGCCCGAGGTATCCAATTATCATCCCACACTGATATCTTGCTCCCATCGCCAATTCTCCATATCAGACCGTCATTTAGAAGCTCCCTCCCATGTAAAATGCTTTTCCAAGTGAAAGAAGTATTGGAAGGGCACCCAGCTGTACCAAAATCTCCATTCTGAAAATATCTAGCTTTGAGGACTCTAGCGCACAGCGAAACCGGCCTAGTTAGAATTCTCCAGGCTTGTTTCGCAAGAAGGGCCCTACATGTTAGATGGGTATCCACGGAGAAAAATCTCTGCCCATGCCCAACCCATGAATTCACGGGTACCGGTCCATGGGCAAGACAACCTCTCTCAGTAGCCATCCAACGGGTATCTAGATCCATGGATAAAATTAAATTAGCATCCTTATTTGATTGCATGGACAGTGAAATGACAATGTCATCTAGGAGCATCGTGAGAGGCTCAGTCTCCATATTTAGAAGAGGAAGGGTTAATTAGATATATGCCACTGCAATTCATGCGAAATCGAAAAATGCCACTCCAATTTGCAACTTTCGAAAAATGGCACTCCAATTCTCGCATACGTCTACAAATGCCACTCTACTCATTTCGGGTCCTTTTTGGTACGAAAACTGGATACGAATTTCTTGTGGACAATTTTGCCCCTGACTAAAGAGACTAAAATCAGCTGCAGCTCATCTCACTTCTTTTCTCCTCTGCCGGCACGAACCTAGCAGGGAGGCGGCGCCGCCGCTGCTCTTCCTCGCCGGCGCCCCCCGCAGCCCCCAGCCACCGGCCTCCTCTCTCGAGCTCCTGCCCACAGTCGCCGCCCCTCCTCTCCCCCGCTCCTGCCCACTGCCGCCGCCCCTCCTCTCACCCGCACACAGGAGGCCAAATCATAGCAGGGCGCCGCCGCCGCCTTGGGCGCCTTCCTTCGAGCACTCTTCAGCTCCAACCGGCGCCTTCCCTCGAGCAGTAGCTCCGACCGTCGCCTCCCTAAAATCTCTGCAGTCGCGCCCCTTCCCTCCCCTGTTCCTCTCCGCGGTGGAGGCAGCGGTGACGACAGGGTTTGAAGTCCAGAAGAGCTTGTGTGTGCATTGGTGTTGTGGTTGTAATCTTGCCGCTAGAGCTTGTGTAAATCTTGCTGGTCAAGAGTCTGTCGCAGCCATTCTTGTCTCCCCCCAGGAGCTCGAGCTTCGGAGGGCTGCGGCTGGGCCGAGGCGGCTGGGTGGTACGAGGAGTGGGAGATGAGGGGGCAAGAGCGGGGGGGAGGAGGCGCGACTGCAGTGGGCAGGAGCGGGGCCGAGGACTGCGGGGGTGCACCGGCGAGGAAGGGCGGCGGCGGCGGCGCCCTGCTAGGGTTCGTGCCTGGGCAGAGAAGAAGAACGAGTGAGAACACGAGTGAGCTGCAGCTGATTTTAGTCTCTTTAGTCAGGGGCAAAATCGTCCACAAGAAAATACGTATCCAGTTTTCGTACCAAAAAGGACCCGAAATGAGTAGAGTGGCATTTGTAGACGTATGCGAGAATTGGAGTGGCATTTTTCAAAAGTTGCAAATTGGAGTGGCATTTTTCGATTTCGCATGAATTGCAGTGGCATATATCTAATTAACCCTTAGAAGTATCTCTTTGTTCTACAACGGACACCTAATGGAGCAAACACAACTATAAACCAAAAACAATATACCTAGTGAAATGATGTAGTCGACCTTTCGAGGTAGACTTTTCTTGTTCGCTATATTCATGTTAGTGTATAACACAACGACCAATGCCAATTTTAAAAATAATACCAATTAGATTTAACTAAGTAAAGGAGGGCACAATCCGAGAAGGATTTAGCCTTCATGGGCTATGGCGAGCGATGTTGGTTTCTTGTGTGATGAGGCAAAAGCCACGATCTGATCTTTGTTGGGCAGATCTGGAAGCGGCAACACTCGCGCGCCATCTCCTTCGTGAAAGTGTTGTCTTGGAGTTCCAGCCGGTGAACTCCACGGGTGAAACCCAGTCCTTGTAGAAGACATTGTCTTGGTGCCCCGACTGCTACCTGGTGGTGTTGGTGGTGTTCGATGTTTTCAGATCTGTGTTTTATTGTAAATTTTGCATTTTTTTATTGTTTGATTCACCGATATTAGCCACCATTTGGCATAATATTTGTGTCCTATCTTGCAAGACCATCAATCACATTAGCACATAAACCGTAAGATTTACATGTAGCTAGGTCCTCTTGGATACACTTGGGGAATGCACATATGCATACGTGCTCTAACTAAGCACGCGCGACAAGTTGTTTTCTGATCAGAATGGCCCTGATCAGATTCGCTCTCCCATTGCAGTAGCTTGCGTGTCGCTCGTAGTGCGGGTTACTATCCTGGGCACTGCCATAGTAGTCCTTGGCTTTCTGAAATAGATGCAGAGCATTGTGCCATTCTTCCTGCTCCGCGCAGAAGTCAGCCAGCACCAGGAAACAGGTGAAAGCCGATTGCAGCTCATTCATCTTGATGTATAATTCAGCAGCTTTCAGAAGCGCAGACCGAATGGCCGCTACGTCCCTCTCATCTGCAAAAGACATCGGTGCCGTTAGATGAGTAAATGCCACAGAAACGAATAGCATCAGATGTTCTTAATTAGGGACCGGATTTCATCTCAGAGTAATTTGTATCGAAACTCGTAGTCGACACTGACCTTTGTGTGCGATCTTTCTGTAGCAGTTCGCGGAGCTGAAAAGTGCAGAAGCGGCGTCCAAACAATCGTGTGGCAAACCTCCCTGCAGGTAGGGCAAACTAAATTAATCCTCATAACGGAAAATTGTAGCGTGCAGGAAGATTATTAGCATCAAGAGATTAGATTAGATAGCAGACCTTGAGTGCGTAGACTGATTGATTTTCGTATGCTGCCGCCGCTTTACGCCCTGCATCAAAATCAAGGGAAAAGGGGTTAATCATGATCGACACTTCGACAGAGTACTTAGTCACTATTGATCGGTAATGAGATCGAGAAGTAGTACAATGCTACGTACAGTTTCTGGCGAGGACGTAGGAGAGAGCGGCCTCCCTGAAGTCGTCGGCGATGGCGAAGCTCTTGTGGCGCATGCACGAGACGAACCACCAGCTGGACCCACGGCGATGCCCCCTGGTCATGAGCCGGTCGCCGCGTGCCTCTGGTGCTTGCCCTAGATAATCATCCTCGAAGAGCGCCGCCTCGTCGTGCTCCTCTTGTCGCGCGATCGGCTCGTATCCCTGGCACCGTCGGCGAAACAACGTGGGTAACGTCGACCTACGGAACTCCGGCTGGACGACCATCACGGCACCTGTGTTAGATGATCACGGCGCGCGGCGAGGGTTTCGGGAGATGAGGGTAGAGAGAGGGAGAGAATTGGGTACTTGAGGTGGGGCTGCGCTATTCTTTTTGAGAACACAGTACAACACAGACGCTCACAAATACGCACGTACACTCACCCTATGAACGCACACACGCACACCCTACCCCTATGAGCACCTCTGAAGGACTGAGCCGGCAAATCTTGAGGTTGACGAAGTCACCACAGGCGCCTCGCTGTTGACGGGCACGCCACGTACCACTGAAAGAATAGCGCCGGATAAACCTGAAATAAATCCAGGTAAATGCAAACGCCCATGCCAAGTCTAGGACTTGAACCTGGGTGGGCTGGTTCCACCACAGGGAACCCAACCATCAGAGCCAAGCTCCGTTTGCGGGGGCTGCGCTATTCGACTCGACTCCGTCCTGCGACGTTAAGTACTACGTATTACACGGTGTAAAGTTTACAGGACCGACATGCGACTCCGAGTCCGAGTACGGATCCATCTCGTCGTGGATATTTCACTCCAAAATCTCCTCACCACATAAAAACTGAGATCCGGTTCAAAAAAAAAAAATGAAAAACCTGAGATCCAAAGGGGCGATTAGCCTTAACTCACCAGTAAACTCTTTCTAATTTTGGAAAGTCATCTGCAGTAGTAATTTATTGTCTAGCCATGTTATTTTGATGTGTTTCAAATTCATATAAAGATAGAGGCTAACTTCGGAGCGGCGCGAGGCCCGTCGTCGGAGGCTTGGGCCTACGGTACGTATCGTTGTCGAGTCGGACTGCAGCCGATTTAGAGTTTTACCACCATATATACATCTTGTAAGCCGTCGGTTGGGATAAGTCCAATGTTGTAAATTCCCGGTGTTTGTAACCTCACCCGGTCATAGTGAAGATTTGCTGGCTAGCGCCCGTGGTTTTTTCTCTCCCATTGTTGGGAGGGTTTTACACGTTAAATCTCGTGTCCCCGTTGGTTTGATATTGCTTTCGTTCATCGGTTATTTGCCTATCGTTTTATAACAAGTGGTATTAGAGCCCTGGTTTTCAGATTAAGGTTTTTGCGATGGCATCGATTAAGTTTGATCTACCGTTGCTGGACTATAAGACGAGATTCTTGTTGTGGCAAGTTCAGCATGCGTGCGATCCTCGCAGAGTCAAATGATCTTGACGATGCGCTGGATAAATTCGGCGACAAGGAGTAGGTGACATGGACCACTGATGAGAAGCGGAAAGACCGTAAGGCTTTGTCCCTTATCCAATTTCATCTATCTAATGATATTCTACAAGAAGTACTGCAGGAGAAAACCGCAGCAAAGCTATGGGCTAAGCTGGAGGCAATCTGCATGTCAAAGGATCTAACCAGCAAGATGCACGTGAAGATGAAGTTGTTCATGCACAAGTTGCAAGAAGGTGGTTCGGTAATAAATCACATATCGATCTTTAAGGAGATTGTTTCCGACCTAGTGTCGATGGAGGTAAAGGATGAGGATGAAGACCTAGCTCTTTTACTCCTTTGTTCGCTGCCAAATTCCTTTACGAATTTCCGTGATACCATATTGTTAAGCCGTGATGAACTAACCACTGCAGAAGTTTATGATGCCCTGTTTACCTGAGCAGCACAACAACAACAACAAAGACAAGAGCAAGGGTGGCAGAGGTCGCTCAAACTGCAAAGGACGAGTTCTGCAGCTATTGTAAGAAGAGTAATCACACTATTGATGATTGCTGGAAGTTGCAGAACAAGGAGAAAAAGAAAGGTAATTACCAGCTGAAAAATAAAACTGAAGGTAATGATACCGGTGAGGCTGCTGTTGTTGATGTTAGTTTTGATGGCGAATGCCTAGCTGTTTTTGCTGCATGTGTTTCTCATCAGGATGAATGGATTCTTGATACTGCATGTTCGTTTCATATTTGCTGTAACAAATATTAGTTCAGTTCTTATGAGTGTGTCCAGACAGGAGATTTTGTGCGTGTGGGGAATATGACCCATGTCACATTGTTGGCGTTGGGTCTGTTTAGATCAAGACACATGATAGAATGACATGCACGTTGACTATAGTGAAACACATACCGTCCATGGCGAGAAATCTGATCTTGCTTCGTACCCTTGATTATGACGGGTATAAGTATGCCGGCGGGAATAGACTCCTGAAGGTATCAAAATGCTCTTTTATTACCACTAGTAGAAAAAGCGCCTTTAGTCCCGGTTGGGAAATGCCTTTAGTCCCGGTTTCCCAACCGGGACTACGCAATTGGGACTAAAGCCCCCCCCCCCCCCCCCCCTTTAGTCCCGGTTTGCCACGAACCGGGACTAAAGGCCCTCCACGTTGGCGGAGCCGTGCGTGGGACTAAAGGTTTGTGTTTTTTTGTTTTTTTTTCAATTATTTTTCAGGGTTTAGGGTTTAGCAGGGGTTTAGGGTTTTGGTATTACCAACCGGGACTAAAGGTCCCGTTCGAACTGGAACTGGAGCTGGCCGGCGTCCTAGCCGTTGGAACCGGGACTAATGCTCACATTAGTACCGGTTCCAATAATGGCCGGGACTAATGCTCCGATCCGAAGGTATGTTTTCTGCTAGTGTACTATGATAAGTGATATGAACTCTGCAAAGTTATATGTTCTTAGAGGTAGCACTTTGCCTTGTATTGTAGCTGCTGTTTCTAATGATGATCCAAGTAAAACTAATCTTTGGCATAAGTGTCTTGGACATATGAGTGAACTTGGTATGGCAGAATTGATTAAGAGAGATATACAGCAAGGCTACAGTTTGGGTAAGATGCAATTCTGTGAACATTGCATTTTCGGTAAGCACACAAGAGTTAAGTTTAATGCTTCCGTTCATACCACCAAATGTACACTTGATTATGTACATGGTGATGTTTGGGGGCCTTCTCGTAAGCCCTCTTATGGTGGTGCTCGTTATATGCTTACCATTATTGACGATTACTCTAGGAGAGTTCGGCCTTATTTCATGAAAAATAAGTATGGTACGTTTGCTGCTTTTAAGGAGTGGAAAGCTATGACAGAAAGGCAAACAAAAAGGAAGGTGAAATTACTTCGTACTGACAATGGTGGCGAATTTTGTTCGAATGATTTTAATGATTTTTGCAGAAAAGAAGGAATTTTCAGGCACCTCACCATCACGTACACGCCTCAGCAAAATGGTGTAGCGGGCGCGTGAACAGGACCATCATATCCAAGGCTCGCTGCATGATATCCAACGCTCACATGAGTAAGCATTTTTGGGTTGAGGCGGCTGCCACCGCATGTTACTTGATAAACAGGTCACCGTCTATTCCCCTTGACAAGAAAACTCCCATTGAGGTATGGTCTGGTACTCCTTCTGATTATTCACAGCTTAAAGTTTTCGGTTGCACTGCTTATGCTCATGTTGGTAATGGAAAGTTAGAGCCGGAAGTTGTTAAGTGTGTGTTCATTGGTTATGGTTCGGGAGTGAAAGGATATAAGTTATGGAATGCTGAAACTAACAAGACTTTTATGAGCAGGAGTGTTGTTTTCAATGAATCTGTTATGTGATTTGATAAGTTGTCCTCAGATGTTTTGACAGATAGTTCTGATGAGGAAAAACAGCAGGTTCATGTCGAGGTGGAGCACTTCGTTGAAAAGGAAAATGTCACGGTTGGCAATGATGGTGCTACTACAGATGATTCTGACTCTGATAATGATAATGTTCAGAACTCACCCCCTGTTTTGCAGCAACAAAATCAGTCTATCGCTGCTGGTAGACAAAAGAGAAATTGTGGTCCTCGACCACGTTTATTGAGGAATGTGATATAGTTCACTATGCTTTTAGTTGTGCTGAACAGGTGGAGAGCCACCATGAGCCGTCCACATATACTGAAGCCATTGGTTTGAGTGACTGCGAGAAGTGGATTTCCGCTATGCAAGAAGAGATGCTGTCACTTGAGAAGAATGCCGCATGAGATGTTGTGCGCTTGCCTAAGCAAAAGAAGGCTCTCCGCTGTAAGTGGATCTTCAAGAGAAACGAGGGTTTATCTCCTAGCGAGCCTCCGAGGTTTAAGGCAAGGTTAGTTGCAAAAGGTTTCAATCAAATTCCAGGTGTTGATTATAATAATGTTTTCTCTCCGGTTGTGAAGCATAGTTCAATTCGTACATTTTTCGGTATTGTTGCTATGCGTGATCTTGAGCTTGAGAAGTTAGATGTAAATATTGTGTTTCTGCATGGAGAGTTGGAGGAGGATATATACATGGACCAGCCAGAACGGTTTATAGTACCTGGTAAGGAGGATCTTGTTTGTAAGTTGAAAAGATCCTTATATAGTTTGAAACAATCTCCTTGTCAATGGTATAAAAGGTTTGATTCGTTTATGTTGTCACATGCCTTTAAGAGGTCTGAATTTACTAGTTGTGCGTACATTAAATTTGTTGATTGATCACCTATATAGTTGCTGTTATATGTTGATGATATGTTAATTGCTGCCAAGAGCAAGAAACAAATCGCTACGTTAAACAAATTGTTGAGTAGTGAGTTTGAGATGAAGGATCTTGGTGCTGCTAAGAACATCCTAGGTATGGAGATTACCCCTGACAAAAATTCTGGTTTGTTGTTTCTTAGTCAGCAAAATTACATTAAGAAAGTTCTTCATCGTTTTAACATGCATGATGCAAAGTCTGTTAGTACTCCTATTGCTCCTCATTTTAAATTGTCAGCCTTACAATGTCCTAGTACGGATGAGGATTTTGAGTACATGTCAAGAGTTCCATATTCTAGTGTTGTTGGTTCTTTAATGTATGCCATGGTTTGCTCTCGTCCTGATTTATCATATGCTATGATTTTGTTTAGTAGATACATGGCTAATCCTGGTAAAGAACATTGGAAGGCTGTTCAGTGGATTTTCAGGTACCTTTGTGGCACATCCAATGCTGGCCTTAAGTTCGGCAAGACTGATGAGGGACTCGATGGCTATGTGGATTCAGATTTTGCTGCCGATTTGGATAAGAGGAGATCCCTCACAGGTTATGTGTTCACGCTTGGTGGTTGTGCCGTAAGTTGGAGGGCAACGTTGCAGTCCGTTGTTGCCCAGTCTACCACTGAAGTAGAGTACATGGCTATTGTTGAAGCACGTAAAGAATCGGTTTGGTTGAAAGGTTTGTTCGCTGAGCTTTGTGGAGATGATACTTGCATTAACCTGTTTTGTGATAGTCAGAGTGCTATTTACCTTACTAAGAATCAGATGTTCCATGAGAGAACAAAGCACATTGACGTCAAATACCATTATGTGTGTGATGTTGTTGCGCAAGGTAAGCTGAAGGTATGTGTCACAACAGTCGAACATGGGGTTCCCCTTATGCTGCCAAAGTGGGACCACCACCTGTCGGCCCACCAAGAAGAAGGACAAGGCCAAGATTGAAGACTGGTAGGTGGACCCGCCCACCTACCCTACGGGAGACCAGCAAGATCGACATCGACAACATGCGGCTAAGGACTCGGGACCCGGAGACCTACCGGGACTGCCCGCAACGCGGAGACCAAGGCCAGGAACCCGAGAGCCCGAGCACCCGCCAGAAGGCCAGGAACCCTCTCGGGTGCATCTCCGTACGACGCAAGGGATAAGCACGCCAGCACGTGCTAGAAGCTCTTAGAAGACTTGGGCGCCAAGACGAAGAGGGCTCCCCAGGGACGTCGCCAGGGAACGTGGTCGGTGGGGCTGTCAGGCCTCGTCCGCCCCTCTTTCCATAAAGGTGGATGTCCTCACCTAACTGAAGAAGGCTTGGACGAGAAGAGGCCACGTCGCCTCCAAAGATCACCGGGGGGTTTTCCCGCGTAAACCCCCCCCCCCCCTCCCCCACGCTCCTCGCGTGACTCCTGTGGCATCCCCTTATCCTATAAAAGGAGGACCAAGGTCACCGAGGCAAGGATCCCAAGTTCGGAGCAAGGCAAGACTAGACTAGGGCAGGAAGGGTAGAGAGAGAGGTGATCTCCTCCGGGTCAGGATCTGCTCGTCTTTGATACGTCTCAAACATATCTATAATTTTTGATGTTCCATGCTTGTTTTATAACATTGCCACATGTGTTTATTATGTTTTTATATCATTTTGGCACATCTTATTGGACTAACCTAGCAACCCAGTGCCCAGTGCCAGTTTCTGTTTATTATGCCTGTGCATTGCAGAAAAGGTCCAGAATCCAAAGTGCTCAGAAAAATCCGAAAAAAATACAGAAATTCTTTTTCGTCAGAAGACCCCGGGAGCCAAAAAGACAAGTCTGGGGGAGGGCCACAGCCTCCAGACACCCCCCAGGTGCGGTCCAGGGTCAACCGCGCCTGGGTCCCACCTGGACACCCGTCCACCGCCTTACGTCGCCTCTTCGCCCATAAATACCTCCCTGACCTAAAACTCCCGCACGCCGAAGGATTTATCCAGAAACACATCCGAGCTCCACCGCCACCAAAAACCCTAATTCGAGGGTCAGAAGTTCCTGTTCCGGCACCATGCCGGGACGGGGATTGACCCCTGAAGCCATCTCCTTCGACCGTGTCGCCTCCATGATGGTCTGTGAGTAGTTACCGCATGGACTACGGGTTCTTAGCAGTAGCTAGTTGGTACTCTCTCTCCCATGTTGTTCAATACAATAGTCTCATGAGCTGCCTTACATGATTGAGATTCATCTGATGTAATTGGTGTTGTGTTTGTTAGGATCTGATGAATTGTTTAATTATGATCAAGTTTGTTCATCACTTTATATCTATGTTTTATTTAAGATCTTGCATGCTCTCCGATCCATGTGATTGCCCTGATCAAGTAATTGCTTCTATATCTCCAAGAGGGAGTATTTATGCTAGATAGTAGTGAAGGGGATCGTAGACAGAAAACAAAAAATTTCCTACCGACGATAACCATAAACTAGCCAGGATCTATACTATGCAGATATACTAATACGGAGGAGATCAGAATACATACCCTTGTAGACCGGAAGCGGGATTACGTTCCCGCACAAACGTTGTCGATGGAGACGACGATGCCGACCTCAGGGTCGTGTAGTGGAAGAAGACGGCTCCCAGCGCCAAACAATGGCGCCTCGCGGTTCCACACACGTACGGTGTGGATGACGACCTCCGGGCTCCAGATCCAGCAGAGCAGCGGAAGATTGGATCTAGCAGCACGGCGGTGTGCGTGTAGTAGAGAGACTTCTCTCCCCGTACGCAGCTCCAGAAACGGAACCACGCTCACGGTAGGAGAGAAGGAGGGAGAATTCGGTGTAATTCCAAAGGCTTGGGGGGTCCCCTATTTAAAGGAGGAGGAGGGAGACCATCTCCCTTGGCTAAGCCATGTGGGACTAATCCCACATGGCTTGGCCGGCCAAGGAGGAGCCGCCTCCCCTGGTGGGCCCCATTCGGCCCATCCAGGCCGGCTGGCCCTCCTCCCTCCTTTTTTTTCTTTTTCTTTTTAGGGAACTAGCAGAGTGGCCCGCGCATTTGCGCAGCTAGATGCATACCTAACCACTTATATATTGGGCTAGTGAGTTAATTGAACCTTAATTTAGTTTCGTGCAACTAACACAATACAACAAAAAGACAACATGGCTATACCTGATTGATTAATGAATTAGTTTGTTTCACCGCAAGTAAGATACAAAAAAAATTGTATTTCGAAACATCATTTTATATTTCATTAACATCTATTCTCGGGGATGTAAGTTATACCAAAAAATAGCAGTAGAAAATTGTGCGCCCAAATTGTTAAGGGGCTAATTCTTTTCTTGCTAAATATAGATTTTATTTTTTCACTCCAAAAACATGCTTATTTGAAATTATAGTTATTTTGTACTCATCTTTCTGAAGAACTTGCTACTAAACTTGCGTTGTTGCTTTCCATTTTCGACGAAGCATAATTCATTGTTATAACAACCCTACTCTTGATCATAATAAAATAAAGGCGTTGCCTTGTCACTGAAATTATATATGCTAAAATCATTTTGAACCCTTTCATTTGTACCTTGCACTCTGACTGTGGAATCTTGTACCGGCCTGGTAAATTTCTTGTATTTGTCATCCGGCTAACATATCTCTAATTATAACTCTCATGTGTACTCAGGTGTTGGCTAGATGGTGGGTAGGATGATGTATTTTCACTGGACAGCTTGGGTAGTATCACGCTTTAGGTAGGATATGTGAGTTCTGAAATTCAATACATCGAGTACAAAAGTGCGAAAAAGTATAAGAACGCACATCAGTCTTCTATATAGAGCCATAACAAATCTGCGCTTCAAAGATGACCTACACTTGACGCAAGTTGACAGTATTCACAGTGAATTTCTCTTGTTTTCTATCTCTAATTCTAAATCGAATTTCGAGCTGAATAAGTTTTGGAATTGTCGATATATCTTGTACGTTTTATTTTGCTGGGATAGACTGTTGTTATGTTGTAAACTGTTTTTACATTTTTTCATAATTTCTAAGTAAATTTTTCTGATTTGGTCTTATGATATCAAGACCTATCTTCATGCTTAACTTTATGTGTTGACACCACTCTTCTTAAATTACATGTCGCTGGACACTCTAACTCCCTTGGGCTTAAAGCTGTATATTGGTTTTCATTACAGCTTTCATCAGCAATGGCATTGGGTATATCTCGCGTTCATCAATAGATTAACGTCAAACTTTCTCATTACTTCTCTTTATGAATAATCTATTCTAAAAACAATCCCTGAAGTAGTACTACGGTAGCCATGGAAACGACCCTAGAAGGATGAGGTGATCATTGTACAGTTGTACATTAAATCTATATTTGATTGTACTGTATGCCATTACCTACTTTTGAATCATGAGTTCGCATCTAACCTTGAGTGTGCAGAAGGTGCCCGTCAAACAATCAAGCCAGCACTTGTATCCGTCAGCTCTCGCACCAACAATCTGCATGTGTGCGGTTTCCCGGCCGTCGGCGGACTCCTCGTTCCCAATGGGATGCGTATAGCATGAACCATACAGTATGTTGTGAGCAGCCTTTTACCCGTTAGCTCACTGCACCTTCAATCTGCATGCATGTGTACGATTCCCAGTTAGCGCTGGTCATTATTAGCATTCACTAATGAACGAAAAAATTATGTAAGTGCACTGATTAAAATATTTTTTGGAAAGCTCATTATTTTACCTAAATCCTAGACTGATATTATACTTCCAATAATGTTGCTTCATACATATGTAGAACTAAACTAATAATGCAAAATGCTTGTTGGGGTAAGCACCTCCCTAGCTTATTCTGGCCTGCAAAACCAATTTAAAAATAAATTCAGTTAGAGCTGGCCATTGACATTCTCTAATCCATGATAAAATTATGTCAGTGCACCGAGTAAAAGTACTTTGCCGTAAGCTCACCTTACCTAAAAACTGAACTCAGGTTATACTTATGCCCATGGCAGATACATTTATGTTTTTTGTTCAGTTCAAAGTAAAGACGAAGAAAGAAAATACCACGATCCTTTTCTCCAAGGTCCAAATCTTGCCTCGTGATTGTGTAGAGCTTCGACCTGAACCTGAAAGACAATTATAAAAAAGTTTCAATCCATCATCAACTAATTAAACAACGAATCCAAACATCTTGGGGAGCATCACCATCTGTGAATAGAGCCCTAAATCGAATAGACGACTTTGTGGCGTCCCAAACAACTGTTCTTTGATGCCCGCCGCAAGCCAGCGCAGATCGCAGCACTCAGTCTCGTCCGCGTGGCTGACACACTTGGCAAAAGGGGCATATCAGAGATTGTCTCATCCATTGTCGTCTCATCGATATCACTGCGCTCGGCAAACCCATGTGTCGAGTTGATGTCAAACCATGGTTCGGGCGGGTTCATGCGGCGTGGTTCATGCTAGCTATGCGCAGCACTGCTGTCTGCCGTGCCCTAGAGATCCGCCGGCTCGTGCGTGCTCGGACGATCCACCGGCTCATGATTCATCAGACATGTTGCTTGCGTGCTTCTGATTAGTTGAGCTTCATGGTGTGTCTCATCCATCATCGTCTTGCCGAGATCGCTGCGTTCGGCAAACCCTTGTGGCGAGTTGATGTCAAACCATGGTTCGGTCGGGTTCATGCGGCGTTGGTTCATGCTAGTTATGTGCATCGCTGAGTTGCCCTAGAGATCCGCCGGCTCATGCGTGCTCGGACGATCCGTGCGCCGGCTTGTGATTCATCGGACAGGTTGCTTGCGTACTTCCGATTAGTTGAGCTTCATGGCGTGTCTCATCCATCGTCGTCTTGCCGCAAGTTGATGTCAAACCATGGTTCGGGCGGGTTCATACGGCGTTGGTTCTGCTGGCTATGTCCATCGCTGCCATGTCCTAGAGATCCGCCGGCTCATGCGTGTTCGGACGATCCGCCGGCTCCTGCTTTATTAGACGTGTTGGTGCGTGCTTCCGATTAGTTGGGCTTCATGGCGTCGTCGCCAAGCTCTCGATGGATGGTTGGACGTGTGGGCGTTCGACGTCCGTGGCTATGCGTGTCCGTGTATTTTTTGTCTACTTTTGCTGATGCATATTTCAAACCATGGAAATCGATCAGGCTATGGTTTCGTATCGTGCACATCGTACCGGATTTGGCATTATTTAATTAGACTCCAGCTTGTGTACGTCTCTATTCAAGATTGGAAAACGATTAATCGTGCCATCTAGTAACGCGGTGGATGAGGCACGCTAGCGTATATGCCGATTCAATTTGTCTTTCACGTGGAATCTAGCCAGCGTATATGCCGATTAATCTCCACCGTGGGCATATCTTAACGTCGCAGCGGTAAATCCTCACCGTCAATTGTTTGTTGTCTTAATAATATAATAAATTTCCCTAATGGGCCTCTAGGGCCCATTTATGATTTAATGCCTTTAAAAATTCGAAATAAATTAAATAAAAATATATTTAATCACTAATAACACTTATTAATATTAAATACATATTATTTAATTCATCCGGACTCCGAAACCTATTTCGTTGCCTCCGATCAACATCGGACAAATTCCGGAACACTTCCGGAGTTCCCGGTTTCTTTTCTCTCTAAATCCAATCTAATCGTCACCCACCCTTAAGTGTGTTACCCCACGGTTCGGGATCACTCCAGACATGATCGAGACACCCTCTCCGATCAATGACTAACAGCGGGATCTGGATATCCATGATAGCCCATGTGCGTCCACGAATGTCTTCTATCGTATGAACCTTTAGACGTCCAGTCTCATCCTCTTGCCTAGCGATACTTAGATTGTCCGAGCATCGTTCTCCGGTATCACGATTACCGAGCATGACCTCATCACGACAAATCTATCTTTACTCGTCTGTGATATTACATCCCCGTGACCTAGTCACATGCTTGCAAGCTCATTGATGTAATCTCACCGAGTGGGCCCAGAGTATCTATCCTGCTATGTGGACTGGCAATTCCCGCTCTTGATCACTCGCTTCTACTGCTTCCTTCCAATACCCGAAAGTGTCACCTTTATTGTCACGCTATATAAGACATGCCGTTTGATGCGATCAGCCGTATCTTTCAGAAGCAGAGATTTGATATGATCTCACAGTCGAAGGTATGAATACTACGTTTCTATATTTTGGGTATGTCCATCAAATCATTCACCTAATGATATGACTCCGTTGTTAACCGACGTCATTGTCCATGATCAGGAAACCTTGATCATCTGTTACCCAACGAACTAGTTAAATAGAGGCTACTAGGGACCTGGTTGTTTTCATACCACACGTGTATTAATGTTTCCGCGTAATACAGTTATAGCATGGTATTAAAACGTATTATGAACAATTGAGATATGACAAATAAAATCACTTTATTAATTGCCTCTAGGGCATATCTCTTCAGTCTCCCACTTGCACTAGAGTACAATTAATCTAGTTTACAACTTGGTAAGAGCTTAACACCTATAGCAATATTGGTGCATGCTCGTCTCGTGGAAGAGGAAGTAAGTCAACAGATCTAGATCTGTATGTGCTTTGCAACACTTCTATGTCACCTAGTTTGACATCATCCCGTATCATATGATAACGGTGAAATATATGATTGTTGATGGAGTGAGACTCAAAATTTCGCACAGCATGAGCCTTAAAAGTCTAAGAGATCTATTAAGGGAAACCAGTCATGCTCGGGAAAACAGCACAGTCCAATCACACTTGCTACTTCCGAAATAGCCATATATTCCTATACCTATGTAGATCATGCGACAGTGCATTCATATGCAATTTCGCAAGCTAACCCTTCTACGACAGTGCATTCATATGCAACTTCGCAATCTAACCCTTTCTTCAAAACAAAGGACTTCTCCTGTATGAGATTTCTAGCTGTATGGGTCAGTGTCATAACTTGCATCATCGTAACCCTTTTACGGCAAGTTGTTCTTCACTCTCACCCATACAAAAACATATCTTCAGTTCTCTGTAGACACTGAAGGATATACTTAACTTTTGTTCATTGATCCACCTCGGGATCACTCTAGAACCCGTTCTTCAACCAAGAACTTGGGTCACACCAAGTCGAGCTTTCAGTATGATAGAATCTATGGCTAAGGCATAGAGGATGTCGGACCCTTTTCTTCAATAATATACTGAAATGCCAAGATAAACTTTAATATTTTTACCTAGTCATACAAGTAAGAACTTTCTTCGCTTGTTCTATTCTGAAACATTTCAGAATCTTAACCTAGGAAATATTCCGACCTAATGTTATTAAGCCCCTTATGATCTATACGAATTATAGATTTAAAGCCTAATACTCTTAACTTCACTCATAGAAAATTTAATCACTTAAATAATCATTTATACTTTACTAGAGGATCTGTATCATTCTCAATATGTCGTTACATATAAAATTTGGAATGACACCTAGCTCCCACTCAAATATGCCTTCCGCATATAAGACAGGGAATTTCCTTTTAGCTCCCACTCAAATATGCCATTCACATATAAGATCAAGAAAAGCTACTTAGCTCCCACTCACTTCTTTATAAATGCAGGTTTCTTCAACTATTTTGGACGACTCCAAAATCCTTTGATCACATTATCAAAGTGAAGATTCCAGCTCCGATATGCTTACTTCAGCCCATGAATGGACAACTGAAGTTTGCATACGTGTCTAGCATCCTTAGGATCAACAAACCATCTCATTGTACTAGTTACAACTCTTTTCTTAATGCTACCATTAAGAAACATGGCTTCTTTATCCATCTATCAATTTCTCAATTCGAAATTATAGTAATTGCTAAAACAATCCTAAACAGACTTAGGCATCACCACTTGAGACTAAATCTCGTTGTGGTCAACTTTTGAATTTGTCAAAACTGTTTTATGACAAATCGATCCTTATAGACGGTTGTCTTTCCGTCAGCGTCTATTTTGTCATAAAATTCCATTTACTCTCAATGGCCTGGATGCCATCAAGAAGATTTACCCAAGTCTTTACTTAGTCATTGTACATGGATTTTATCTCGGATTATATATGGCTCATAGCCATTTCTCGGACTTAGGTTCACCATCACTTCTTCGTAGTTCGTAGGTTTGTCATGTTCTATTAACATGACGTTCATGACAAGATTGTCGTACCACACAGTGCGGAACACATTCTCATACGCCTACGATCTTAGTATGAGCTCAGAGCATCATGATCAGCTTCCTTCCAGTTGTGGAGGACGGTACCGGAACGATTTCCGTTGCGCCACTCTGATGCCTGGAGAGGAAGTTCATTAACTCCGTCTTGCTCTACTTTCTTTCCCACTTATATCTTCGGACAAGAAACTATTTCTTGAGTAAGGTATATTTCGGCAACGATTTTGCCTCTGTCGTGAGACATGTATCCAACTGATTTCTTAGATACACTACAAAGATGAATTTATCCGTTTTAGGTTTGATCATATCAAAAACACTAAAATATCAAAACGACAATCTAGGCTAAAAGCCATGCCATAACTCATATGGTATTGTCTCCATGGATTTAGATGGTTTCCCTATTATCTAAAGTGAATGTTTTGTTCCTACCATACGACTCTAATGATCACAAAAATTCGATAAGAGATTTTATTGATCACACACAATCCAATAGCGTGTGATTACGACGTTCTAACACACCATAACATTGTGGTGTTCCATACGGCGTAATTTGTGGAACTCTTTTCACAAGTCTTCCAATGATATGCCAAACTCATAACTCAAATCATTGCTTCCTCGATCTGTATCGTAGGAAATTGATTATCTTGTTTAGTTTATTTCCTACTTTACTTCTGAACTTATTTGAATTCATCAAATTTTCAGACCAGCATTTCATTAAGAGATGCCCATACATCTACTTAAATCAATCATTGGTAAAGTTTACTAAATAATGATTTCCACTACACGTTGAAGTACTTCATTGATTCACACACATCGATATGTATGATTCTCAACAAGTTAAATGCCCGTTTTCCGAAATGGTGTCTTAGTTATCTTGCAAGTGTCAAAAGATCAAATCTAAGGACTTGGAGATCCATGTGAATGGAGCTTCTCAATGCATATAACTCAAAACGTTAGTGCCATAATAATATGGTGTCATTATTAAGTTTGTATCTTTGGCATTAATGTTATAAATGTGTGAGCTACTACCATCTAGATTCAAATAACAATATTCCATTCATGATCGGTGTATGATCATTAAAGATATCACTCATAAATGTAGGACAATGATTTGTCACTTACAAATATGAATAATTGTCTCGCTAGAGGCAAGACACACTTATAATGATCATGCTAACAAACGATCTAATGGAATTTGTTCAAATCAAATTTAATCTAAATGGTAGATCTAGAGAGAGTGTCTATGGCCATCACAACATATTGCCTGCCATCATCAACACACATTGTCTCTTCATCCTTCCAAGCTACTCAAGCAGAAAATCTTGTTTTCATAAAACATGACTAGTATCAAATCTTAGTCACTACTGCAAGTACTTGTTTAGGTAAAACATTCATAACTTGTATATCATATATATACCATCGTCATTGATGACTTCCCGGTGGTTCGTTTCATCTTCTTGATTCTTCAACGTAATCAAGAATTCATGAAGGTGAAGGATTCCCCTTGCATGACATAGTCTATGACAAAACATTTGCATCTGGCAACGTTGTCTGTCATCCAGCGATCGAGCTGAGCGAGGCGTCTCAATGTCATCAAGTATGACCAATGTCATCAAGTATGGCTAATGTCATCAAGTATGACCGCCACGCGCTCCTTTAATGCGAGTTTTCTCTTCCATCTTGGTTGAGAAGAAAACCTGATTTATGGTGGATACAGATCATCAGTCTCAGCGACCATTTCAAATGTTCGCGATCTGTCAACACGCACCCACAGTTCATTCTCTATGGCAGAGATCATAGCATACACTGGACTATGATGGAATTATCCTTTTGTTTAGCGGAATCCCGGGTCTATCTCCTATCGGGTTTTGTATCATGTAGAGCTAAAAGGTTTGAACAAGGAGTATCCTCAAGCTACGGTATAAAAATATGAAGTTTGGACCCAACCTTTTAAGTTTCTCAATCGCAGGAAAGCACCTAACTTTAAAAGGTCTATCAAATAGGTTATTATCTACAAAGGTTTTGCAAAACATAAAGACTTTGTTCATAATAAAATGTGGGTTCAAGTTTTCAAAATAAAACTAAGTTTTCAAAGTAAAACTAAGTTTTCAAAATAAAACTACTAGAACTCCCACTCAAGACGAGTATCCCTCGCATCGTCTTAGTGATTACAAAACCCCCATCCATTACACTACCCCCATCGATCAGGCAGATAGCATAACTTCAAAGGTTTACATGCTAGGCTCGCCATAACACCCTCTGACGTATTCGCGCGTGCAACGTGGCTTACACCCAACGTATGCGAATGAAGAGACGAGTGTAACCGCAAGCGGCGTACCCCGTAACGTAGAACTTTATTGGTGGTGCACGATAGAGGGAGAACACTATTATCGGAATTTTGGGAGGGATCATCTTATATTACTACCGCCGTGTAACTAATATATTAGACATATATATACACAATATAAGATGCACACAATCTACATAACATCTAAAATGTAATGCGACATGATATGGTCTCCTCCGCGCCGATGGTCTCCTTTGCGCCGACAGTTTATAAACAATTTAATAAACCTACCTTGACCATATCACATTGCCCCTGCAAAATAAAGTTAGACGCTTTCTACTTTATCTTTTGCATGTTTTACGTGGCTGCTAGGGCTTCCGCACAAGAACCGTTTCTTACCTACGAAAACAACCACAACAGCGATAAGACAATTGTCTCTATTACACCCCTTTCGGGGCCCTCCATTGTAAGTGCAATATCAACTATTGTAGGAGATACAGACACCCGCCAGCCACATATACGGTGCAAGCCGTATGTCAAGTGTGGAACCAGTCTCGCGTAAGAGTACGCGTAAAGTCGGTCCGGGCCGCTTCATCCGACAATACCGCGATATAAACAAGTACACGCGAGAGGGTAACAAATGTAGAATCGATGCCCACATTTCAACATGTGTTCTAACCGTACAGATATATCTACGCATAGATCGGCTCTGATACCACTGAAGGGGATAGTAGACAGAAAACAAAAAATTTCCTACCGACGATAACCATAAACTAGACAGGATCTATACTATGCAGATATACTAATACGGAGGAGATCAGAATACATACCCTTGTAGACCGGAAGCGGGATTACGTTCCCGCACAAACGTTGTCGATGGAGACGACGATGCCGACCTCAGGGTCGTGTAGTGGAAGAAGACGGCTCCCAGCGCCAAACGATGGCGCCTCGCGGTTCCACACACGTACGGTGTGGATGACGACCTCCGGGCTCCAGATCCAGCAGAGCAGCGGAAGCGGAAGATTGGATCTAGCAGCACGGCGGTGTGCGTGTAGTAGAGAGACTTCTCTCCCCATACGCAGCTCCAGAAACGGAACCACGCTCACGGTAGGAGAGAAGGAGGGAGAATTCGGTGTAATTCCAAAGGCATGGGGGGTCCCCTATTTAAAGGAGGAGGAGGGAGACCATCTCCCTTGGCTAAGCCATGTGGGACGCCGGCCAAGGAGGAGCCGCCTCCCCCTGGTGGGCCCCATTCAGCCCATCCAGGCCGGCTGGCCCTCCCCCTCCTTTTTTTCCCTTTTTCTTTTTAGGGAATTTCCCTAATGGGCCTCTAGGGCCCATTTATGATTTAATGCCTTTAAAAATTCGAAATAAATTAAATAAAAATATATTTAATCACTAATAACACTTATTAATATTAAATACATATTATTTAATTCATCCGGACTCCGAAACCTATTTCGTTGCCTCCGATCAACATCGGAAAAATTCCGGAACACTTCCGGAGTTCCCGGTTTCTTTTCTCTCTAAATCCAATCTAATCGTCACCCACCCTTAAGTGTGTTACCCCACGGTTCGGGATCACTCCAGACATGATCGAGACACCCTCTCCGATCAATGACTAACAGCGGGATCTGGATATCCATGATAGCCCATGTGCGTCCACGAATGTCTTCTATCGTATGAACCTTTAGACGTCCAGTCTCATCCTCCTGCCTAGCGATACTTAGATTGTCCGAGCGTCGTTCTCCGGTATCACGATTACCGAGCATGACCTCATCACCGACAAATCTATCTTTACTCGTCTGTGATATTACATCCCCGTGACTTAGTCACATGCTTGCAAGCTCATTGATGTAATCTCACCGAGTGGGCCCAGAGTATCTATCCTGCTATGTGGATTGGCAATTCCCGCTCTTGATCACTCGCTTCTACTGCTTCCTTTCAATACCCGAAAGTGTCACCTTTATTGTCACGCTATATAAGACATGCCGTTTGATGCGATCAGCCGTATCTTTCAGAAGCAGAGATTTGATATGATCTCACTGTCGAAGGTATGAATACTATGTTTCTATATTTTGGGTATGTCCATCAAATCATTCACCTAATGATATGACTCCATTGCACCCACTCTCGCTGACATCCTACGTGGATCACCGCTTGTGTTTGTCATGCCCGCTCCCTGCCTCCGCTCCATCCGATCGCTGCCGGCTCCTGGAGTCGGAATGAATAGGGATTTGCAAAGTCGCTAACCGTACCAGCCTTATTGCACCCACTCTCGCTGACATCCTACGTGGATCACCGCTTGTGTTTGTTGGGATCTGATGAATTGTTTAATTATGATCAAGTTTGTTCATCACTTTATATCTATGTTTTATTTAAGATCTTACATGCTCTCCGATCCATGTGATTGCCCTGATCAAGTAATTGCTTGTGTATCTCCAAGAGGAAGTATTTATGTTAGATAGTAGGTTCATGCCTCTTTTTGTCTGAGCTCGATTTGACAGAAACGATTAAGACTTAACATGAGATGTTTCTACTAGGGTAAAACAGCAGTGTTTATTGCTTTGTGTAGTAACCATTGATTATATTACGTACCGTGCTTATTGCAATTATCCGTTGCTTGCAACTTAATACTTTCGGGTGACAGGCTGGATAGCAATCCCGGGATGGATTATTAGTCATAGATGCAGTTGGATAACGGTCTATGTATTTTGATGTAATGCCCAATTAAATACTACAGTGAACTAGCTTGGCATGATAGCATTGTTATGCGCTCACAATCTAAAGATATAAACGGTGAGACCCATTGGAGGCTCCTCAGCGATTTGGCCTTTCTGGCCGTCCGATCCTGCCCGCTCCCTGCCTCCGCTTCGTCCGATCGCTGCCGGCTCCTGGAGTCAGAATGAATAGGGATTTGCAAAGTCGCTAACCGTACCAGCCTTATTGCACCCACTCTCGCTGACATCCTACGTGGATCACCGCTGTAGCCCGAGGGCCCGTACGTCAGCCTCATGCTTCGTGTTTAATCGGTGTGGCGGACGGGCAACAGTGTCAAAGATTCCGAGCGCGTTCCTCCCATTGGTTGATTTTGTTCATTTACCGTTCTAGGTTTTAGGGAGTGCATTGCATGACCGTCCGGGAGAGTGATCGTGCTACGTGTTCCTCTCCCCTCTCCCTCGCTGACCACGGGTTCCTCCCTCTCCGTGGCCTACATGTCGGTTGCCCTGCACGTTTACGTCGCCGATGTTTTCCTCGCGTGCGTCGCCGATGCGTAGTTTCTACAGTAAAGTGCGTATTTTCTACAGGCCAACGGGGCACGTTTGGTATTTCCCAGTATCGGCACTGTTCGTGATGTCAGCTGAAAATCGGGAACGATTTCTCCGTCCTACATGGCGTCTTTCCATTCGTCGGCGGGTACGTTGCGCTGTGTTGTAGTCAGAAGGCCCGATTTCGCGTGACGCTGGCGGCTCGCCATTGGTTCCGAGTGGTTACCGACCTATATACAGTGCCATGGAACGGGGTATATAGGCTATCTTCTGGATCGGATGGTTACTGCAGCTTTCATTTCCCCCCTTTTCTTCTTCCTCTCTGTTCTTGCATCTCCGTGTTTTCCTCGAGCTTCATCGTGTTCGTTTGCTATTCCTCCGGTCATGTTTGTTCCCGTTGAAATCAGGTTGGGTATTCTTAACGTGTGTTGCTCTCTCTGTTTTTCGTTGTTCTTTGTTCATGTTGTTTACCGTATGCTAGATTCGTGTTCGTTGGTTGTTTGTTGCTACGCTATTTGTTATTTTTTTTCTAGGTTTCTCATCTTTGTTTCCTGCTTGTTGCTCTGTTTTTTCGCAGGTCGCCGGTTTTCTTCTTCGGGTTGCGGTGCAGGATGTGTTGGGTCTTCATTCCTCTTCGTCGGCACCGGGTTTTGTTCAAGTACGCCGTGTCGCTTTCTGCGAAAAAGAAGAAAAACGTCAACATCGCCAGCCGGCTCCGGGTAGAGAATGCCCAGCCGGGCGAACACTCACTCTTGGCGGGCTCAAGGTCCTTCTCCAGCTTCAAGACCTTCTTGTTGGACTCCTCCTGAGACCGCTAAGAAAGAAAAGATCAGCTCTAAGACTCGCGCCGGCTATCGCAGCCGGCCCAAGATGACTCGAAGGAACTAAGCACGATGGCATACCTGAAGCAACTCTAGGAAGCGGTCGAAGTCCGCGAGCTGTTCCTTCATTCCCTGCTTGATCTCCAGGGCGAACTCGAGCTCCGCCGGCGTCCGGATCCCCCCGGCGTTAGCAGCAATGGATGGGTCAGCCGGCACCAGCTGTCACTTCGAAGTGGTGGCGACATCCGGCGATGGCCCCTTGGCCTTCTCCCCGGCTACTGGCGCCGTCCGCTTCCTCGCCGCCAACTTGGCCCTCTTCGTCGAGGCCACCTTGCCAGCCTTCTTCGCCGGCTTCTGGACGCCCGCCGCTCCAGCCACGGCTGCCCCTGAGGCGGCGACGACTTCCCCGACTCCGCCTCCGCTAGCCGGTGGAATCACCTCATCAACCTGGGGTCCAACCGGCTCGGACCCCGCACCCGGCATAGGGGGCTGCTTGCCCTGCTCCCCTCCGCCGGTTTCCTCCCGCTCCTCCGTCACCCGGGCAGCCGCCTCCGCAGGTGCGGCCGGCGTAGCTGCCGTCTGTGCGGCGCCGCCAATGGTCAAGGACCTCGGCGGCCTGCAGAAGATATCGAATCTCAGCCACAAGGACAAGTTCATCGATAAAAAGCAAGCCACGGGAGAACACTTACGCGTGCACATTGGCCGGAACCTTCCTCCGTCGCCTCTTCACCAGCGGCTCATCATCCTCATCATCCTCCAGGCCGGCTAGCGTAGCCGGCTTCGTCCTCTTCGTGCGAGGGGCCGAGGTCGACCCCACGATTTCTGAACTCTCAGTATCCAAGAGATCAATGACTACCACAGGCTTTTTCACTTCATCAACTTTCGAGCTAGACGGATCCGGCTTACTCCGAGCAGCCGGCGGCGCGTCGCCCTCCTCGCCGTCGTCAACCGTCGCCTGGCCGCCCTCAACCTGGCCGCCCTCGACCCCGCCGCCCTCAACCTCGTCGTCCTCGACCCCGTCGTCCTCCGCCTCGCCTCCGGCTGGACTTCCCCCGACGCAGCCGGCGCCGGGTCGATGTTCGGCAGGAACTCGGGGCCGTTGGGCCCATCCTCCGCCAGTTAGATCGCAAAAAGCTGCGCGGCCGGCTCAATGAGCAGCCGGCCTAAAAACACGAAAGAAGGACAAGTATGAACGAGACGACGCTTACCGGAGGCGGCAACTTCCGGCGAGAGTACGGCGATTTGCCATATGTCCAGTCGTCCTTGACCCGCTGCTCCTTGGCAATGTGCCGGAGCCAGCCGTTCAGGGTCTCTAACTTCAGCCTCCTCCACGTCAACCGGGTGGGATCGTAGCGCCCTTCCAGGTGGCAGATCTTGTGAGACCTGTCCTGCAACGGCGCTACCGGCTATAAAGCCAACACAGGGTCGGATCCCATGTTTTCATCCCCTCTTTCACCAGCTCCTCGATCCGGATGATCATCTTGGTGACCTCCTTCTGGTCACCGCGGGCCTTCACGCCCCAGTTCTCCTTCGACGGTGCAGCCGGCACGAACGCCGGCAGGCCGATGTGGTCCTCGCCTTCCTTCAGGTTGCAGACGTAAAAATACGACCGCTGCCACTCCTTGATCGAATCCGGCTTCTTGAAGGCCAGCAGCTTCGACTGTGGCTGGCGATAGACGACTGCGCTCCCGCAGTCGACAAACCCAGTCTCCTCTCCATCGCCCAAGTACCGGCCGCGGAGATAGAACAGCCGGCAGAACAGATCGAGATTCGGACGGATGCCGAGCCATCCCTCGCAAATCGTTGCGTAGTAGCTCAACGAGGCTATGGAGTTAGCCCCGAGATGGTGCGGCTGCAAGCCAAAAAGTTGGAGAAGTTCCTTGAAGAACAGGCTCGTCGGCAGCGCAAGCTCGCGGTCGAAATGGTCGCAGAAGACCACCACCTCGCCGGCGCGCGCGGTGGGGATAACCTCGCCGGGCTCGGCGAGGCGCACCCCCACCCGCTCCTCCGTCGACAAGAAGCCCCGCGTGCGGAGCTTCTCGATATCCTCGGCGACGATATGCGAGCCGCGCCACTCGCCGCCGCCCTTGTTCCCGTCGACCATCTCTGGCTCCAGCGTGCCGGGGGAGTCTTCCTCGACGCCGGCGTCGATTGGCGGTGGCCCGTGGTCGCCGCGCCAGCTATCTCCACGGGGCGGAGAAACAAACGGCATCGCATGAGAAGAAGAAGAGGAAGAAGCGCGCGGTGGTGGCGGCGAAGCGCCAGAGAAGACTAGGGAGAGGAGGCGAAGTGAGGCGAATCCATCTCACCGTCGCCCTAGCCCCCAATTTATAGCCGGGCACCAGCGCCCCGCCTCCCATAACTGCCTCCACAAATCGTGCCGCGTGGCGCACGACCGCGAGATCGTGGGCGACGGTTTCACCCACAAAGGTTCCCGCGTATACTCCCTCGGCACAGAAGATTGCCCACGGCGGAATCGAGACGTCGCCTCGACTGCCGGGCAACCGCCCCGCAGACGGATGGGACGTGCCAGCGTCATCGCCTACGTCATCACCTGCAGCCGACCAGCGGAGCTTTCGACGTTTCGTATCCCTAGCCGGACAGGCATACAAGTGAAGTTTTGATGAACACGCAGAAGCCCTCCTCGCCGTAGCCGGCAGCATCGCTCCAACGTGTTCGGGGGCTAGTGTCATGGGGATAGACCCCGGGTACCCAAAGACCCATAGAAGATCCCGAGCAAACGCAAAATCAAGTACTACAAGTCACATGCCCAGCCGGCTCCGACCGCCGGGCTCATACAACGGTCACAAGGCGTGCACGACACGGGCCCGAGGGCTACTGTCGGACCAGTGGAAACCAGGGTACGACGGCCCGTATGCCTCGTCCCCAGAAGTCTACGCATGAAGATCAAGACGGGTCAACAGTCAACAGAGCATGGCCCGTTCCGTCTGCCCTCATGAAGACTCACACGGCCAGGGTGAGTGGCCTCGGGAGGATGCGCCGCCAGCTGTCGAGAGAAGGCCTCGCGAGGCTGCCGTCGCGAGGGAAGCAGTGCCACCAGGCCTCGTGCGGTACAAGACAAGGACACTGCACGCCAGTGACCCCGCGCCAGGGGCATGTGCAACTGCGTCTTCCCCAATGTGACGCGCGCGCCTGCAGGGCGTGTCGGCCAAAGCTTTCTACATTGGTGATTAAAGGGCACCGACCATCTACAGCAAGCAAAGCAGAGCCCAAGACCTTCCTCTTTGGTGAAAGACGGCCGGACCGGCACTACGCGCCACGGCGGGCGTCATCGGCAACGTCACCGACAAGACCCTACGACTGTGCCATGGACGGTGGCTTTACCTGAGCTAGCTAGGGCAGTACGTCGGTACCCCTTCTTGGTGCTATGTGGCAACCCTTCCCGCCTAAACATTTGGGAAGAGGACCGGAGCACTATAAATAGGGCCCCTCTGTGTCCTTAGAGGGATCATCTCATTCTACCTCGCTACTAGCTCCAACACTTGTACTGTAATCGCTCCGAGCAGTGCAATCCATCTCAAGCAGGAAGTAGGGTGTTACACCAACATGGTGGCCTGAACCTGGGTAACTCGCTATGTCTCCTTGCTGCATGTGTGTCTCCGTCACCGAGGTCGCCGAGGGTCTCGTCGAGAGCGTGTTTCAGTCCCCAGTGTTCGAACGACCCTACACTAGAGGTTCGTTCGGAATAATCCTCGACAGAATCAGCGGTCTTTCTTCTCAGATAACTGGCTTTCACATGCTTGATCTCTTGCACGAGAGCTTTCTTATGCTCCAAATATGTATTCATTGCCTCTATGTACTTACGGTACAAATCCTTTTGCCTCTTAAGCTCTTCGGTGCGTTTCTCCATCTGCTCTGTGTTCTCGCTGAGGAGATAGTTGCAGGTGGAGGTTAGCCTCCTGTTTTCGGCTTGCAGTCCCTCGATTATAGAGATAGCCAAGGGAGGAAAAGGGGGTCCCACTGCAGGGCCAACAGTCCTCCATGGGATCAATCTTCTAGGTGGCATGGTGGGAGGATAGGAGATGCTGATGGATTAGCAGAGGGAATCTGCGAGTGTGTAGAGACGAAGAAGAGGATGGCAAACATAACGGGGTGGTGGTTTTTATAGCCAGTTTTTTGTCCTTTCGTCTTCATAAATTAATTCAATCCGTCCGTTGAGGCTACACGGACGGCAACATTTGACCAATGAAGCGAAAATACGATAGCAGAATACGAGGGGAAATATTTTGTTGACTGTCGTACGAGTCGAGGCATACGATTCCTTGGTAGGTGACCTTACATATGTGTGGTGTGCCGTTAAAACAGGGCTCGGGGTTCGTGCACAAAGGACTTTCCTTCCTGCTGACGTGTCATTTATTTGTACGTATTGTTTTGTGTGTGTTATTTGTTTAATTTGGTCCTTGGTCTTTGAAAGGACACGGATGTCGCCTAGAGGGGGGGGGGGGTGAATAGGCGATTAAAATTCTTTACGGTTTAGGCTTGAATAAATGCGGAATAAAACTAGCGGTTAATTTATCAAGCACAAAACCTAAACAAAACTAGGTTTACCTATGTGCACCAACAACTTATGCTAATCAAGATAAGTAACTATGTGATAGCAAGATATATTACTTCAAGCTCGATGGCTATCACAAAGTAAATTGCATAAGTAAGAAGCTCGGGTATAGAAATACGAGGCACTTGGAGACGATGATTTATCCCGAAGTTCACTTCCCAATGGAAGCTACGTCTCCGTTGGAGCGGTGCGGAGTCACAAAGTGATCCCCGAATAGCCGTCAAATGGCACACCGTAATCTCCTTCGTGCCTCTACCAATGTAGAGTGCCACGAACCACTATGGGACACTCGAGGGTGGTCACCGAACCCGTACAAGGATGAGGCACACTCCACAACTTAATTGGAGGCTCTCACCGAATTCCCACGGCTTCCAAAGCCACAAGAAACACAAGGTTGGGGCGCGTCTCCACAATTTAATTGGAGGCTCCCAACTATCCCGCGAGCCACCAAAACTCCGAGATCAACAAGGACCGTCTAGGGCACTCCAAGTACCCAAGAGGACAAGCTCTAGGGCACCCCAAGTACCCAAGAGTAACAAGCTTCTCAACTTCGATTTCCACGTATCACGTGGAGAACTCAAACCGATGAAACTAATGCAAGAAGGCAAGACCACTAGAAGTGGTCAAATCCTTCACTCCCAACTCCCACCAAAAGCAACTAATGCTTGTGGGGAGAGAAGAGAGGAAGAACAAAGAAGAACTCAACAAATGGAACTCCAAGATCTAGATCCAAAGGCTTCCCCTCACTTAGAGGAGAGATGGATTGGTGGAACAATAGATCTAGATCTCCTCTCTCTTTTCCCACTAAATGGAGGCAAGAATCATGGAGGGATTGAGAGATAGCTAAGCTCAAGAAGGTCAACAATGGGGGCAATTTTCGTGCTTAGCAAAGCTACAAGAGTTGGAGGGAGGTGGAGGGGTATTTATACCCCTCCCAAAAATCTGCCCGTTGGAGACATCTTTCCCGTGTCAGCGGTACTACCGCTGAGAAAGGCGGTAGTACCGCTGCGGCCTTCAGCGCTACACCCTTGCCAGTCAACGGACGGTCTTCGACTTCGCGATCCCACGTCCCTGGTACCAGTTGGTACCGCTCGAGGTACCGCTGGCGGTACCGGATGAAGGCTCCGAACGCCAAATCGGCGGTACCCGCAGCGGCACCAAAACATCCTCAGCGGTACCAGTCGGTACCGCTTGAGGTACCGCTGGCGGTACCGCATATGCGGCCAGAACACGAAATCAGCGGTACCCGCGGCGGTACTACCTCTGCAGCAGGTTTGCCAGGGAGCTAGTGGTACTACCGCTTATCCCAGCGGTACTACCGCCCCTGGCAACTTTCATTGAATATGTAGACTTTCGCTGCGCGAATGCAATGAATGCAATTGTATAACCTGTTCAAACTTATATAAAACTGTAAAATCAATAACTTTCTCGTCCAAATTAGGTGAAACCAATTTTGTTGGAAAGGTAACGACAAGGAGAAGGCCTACAAAAAGTGGAAATATTAAGAACCATAAATAGAGTTAAGTTTACACACATGGGAAGGTGTGGAACTTTCCTCACGGATAAACCGATAATATTTCCAACCCGAAAACGCAACAAGTTTTCCATACGAAATCCGTTTTCGGAGAACTTGGGCTTGTCATGAAGATCACAACAAGCACCAAAAACCCAACAAGGAGAAGAACCAAGAAAGATGATATGCCAAGTATGCAAAGCTTTGAGCTCTCTCCAACTGATACGCTAAAGCTCAATTGAGAGCCCCTCTTGATAGTACGGTATCTATCCTATAACCCGGTCTCCCAACTAGAACCATGAGACCGGTAAAATAGAAACCCTATCAACATCATACCTTTGCCTTGCGCATTCCACTTGAGCTAGATGACGTCGATCTTGATCTCTTCAAGTGGACCACCTTTCTTGATTGCGCTTCGCTTGATGAAGACTCAAACATTGCTCCCCCATACTCCACTATGGGAGAGCCTCTCTTAGGCACATCTTCACATGAACATTATCTCTAAATGGGTGGCAAGCTTCAAGCCTTGGATTTCTTCGAGATGCTCCTCTTGAACTTGCGCTTCTCAACATTGATGACGAACACCACTTGACGTCATCGTTCATGGGCTATACGAAATCTTCATTTGATGCAAGCCCATAGAAAGATACCTAACCACACGTAGAAATGCTACACACATATCATGGGTTAGTTCACAAAGCTATATGGACAATTGCTTACCATACCAAGAGATACATGATCCCACTTGGTACATCTTGTAGTTTTGTGTGTTGATCAATATCTTGATCAAACTTGTATCTTTACTTCTATCTTTAATAGATGATGATGATGTCTTGAAGATAACCATGCGTGATCACATAATCCTTTTCTTCAAGACAGACTCGCAATATGCTTAACTCTCTCATGACCAATCTTCGGATAACTCCTTGAATAACCACTTGGTCATCACATACTCTTCTTCTTGATCATATCAAATATATCCACAGAACTCGATGATCTTGATGCCAAATACTTCATTATATCTGTCGAGGGAATAATTAACCCGCGACTTATTCAAGGCCAAAGAATGGCGACTTAACCTTCACGATCACGCTATTATTGGGCCATGTGAAGATGGGCCGACCAAAGATCGCGGCCTACCAAAGGAAGGCTCCAGAAGGTCGGTGATATCTTGCCTTGGAAGATAAGAAAGACAATCGGCTTCGTGTAAAACTCTTGTAACCTGACGAGCCTCTGTGTATATAAAGAGGACTCGCAGGACTTAGACGGAGAGGAGCTATCAAGCCCTAAAACCCTAGTTCATACGGCGAGTACCAGATCGGATCGCCTCCATTGTAACACCACATATATCATATCAATACCAATCTAGGGTAGGGTAGGCAGGAAGTAGGTCTTTACCTCACATTGAGGGGCCGAACCTGGGTAAATCTGTGTTCATCTTTGTTCCTGCGATCCCAAGCTCAGAGACGATTGACTCGCGTAATCCCACACCTTACGAAGTCATCCATGACATCTGACGTGACAAATCCACGACAGTTGGCGCCCACCGTGGGGCCTGCGGTCAAGAGCGTCACGTTCCGCGCAGGATCGATGAAAGGAGCTGAAGATCTCGCTGTCAGCCGCATCAACGCGGTCAACGGCACACCTCTCATTGACGATCCAAGTTGGGGGCCGGAAGCTGATCGCCTGGAAAACGGCCGAGTCATCCCGTTTGGATCTATCAACATCTTCGTCCGTTTCATCGGTGGCAGATCTGTTAGTTCGGTCCAAGGAGGCGACTCAGGAGAAGAAGCCGCCGACGAAGAAGGAAAGTCCATGGAAAGTATGGACTCGCAAGAGTTTGGGTCCATCATACCTGCCCTTGAAGAAAGCTACTGGGACTACGCACCAGAAATCACCTCAGCATCAGATCAAGAGGCGCTGCCAGTCAGGATCTACATGGCTGAGGGCGCAGGAACGTCGGGAACAGCTGGAGAAGAAGAGAGAGTCGCACCACCCAGCAACCCGCTGCTTGTCCTAGTGTCGGCCACAAACGCCGCCGTCCGTGCAACAGAAATTGAGGCCGCAAGGGCCGAGCTCCTGTACGAGGTTCGGAGGATGGAAGAAGAGCACTACAGGCTCGAACAGGTGAACCAAGGAATCCAACAGGAGCGGCAAAGGATAGCCGCGCTCGCCGCGACTCAAAGACAAGTTGACTCGCAGGCACAGGCGCGGGCGACTCAACCAAAGGTAGAATTCCCACCCACTCCAGCTGCAGGAGCTGGAGTCCAACCAGTCGCAAGAATTTTGGAACCAACAATTGTCCATGAAGCCCAGCAACAACCAAGGAGGTTTCACACCCCACAAGGCCACTACCAAAGCCCCGTCGATAACATGTATGTTGCGGCTAATATCTTGACACATATGGTACCAACAGGCGACGATCCAATCAACGCTGAAGCACGGCGTGCGATACAGTTGTTGAGCACTGCGTCTTACAGCAGGCTAACAGAACAGAGGCCGAAGGGCCGCTGCCTACCGTACCGGCCGGCCACAGATTGCAGTGGAAAGAAGTGTCCAAAGCAGGCCACCAGAGGATATACCAAGAGTCGCGCAGAGGCAGCAGGAACAAGCCGCGGAAGCACGGGCTATCATGCCAACGATGCAGACGCGGCCCGTGGAAGTTAACAACCCCATGGGCACATCCACAGCTTTGTCCTCGCGACTCAAGGGCCCGGCGTGTTTTACTGAAAAGATCAGATCGGAACCTTTCCCTGAAGATTTCAAAGGACCACGCAAGGTGGCAAACTACAACGCCAGCATGGATCCTACCACCTGGCTAAACAACTACGAGATGGGGATGAGTATTTTAAATGCTTCAGAAGAGATATGCGCAAGGTACCTCAACATGATGTTGGAGGGCGCGGCTCACATATGGCTACAAAATCTGCCCCCCAACTCTATAAATACCTGGGAAGAACTGAAAGATGCTTTCGTCAAAAACTTCCAAGGAACCTGCAAGCGACTCTGCAATATAGAAGATCTAGAGCGTTGTGTTCAGAGGGAAGGCGAATCAAGTCGCCACTGGATGAGAAGGGTGGCAGAAATAATACACTCTTCAGACAACATACCTCCAAGCTCAGCTGTCCTGGTCATGGAGAAAAACTGTAAGTTTGAGCCACTGATCCACAAATTGGGTCGCATGAAGGATAAAGTCAAGAGTCTCAGCGAAGTAATGGCCGTGGCTAACAAATACGCCGGCTCAGACAAGACCAGAGACGTCAGATGGAGAAGAGGAGAAGGTCGCTGTCGAAGGAAAGAAAAATATCAGCAAGCCTCAACAGCAACAAACCAGCCACAACAACGCGAATCAAAACAAGCGCAAGGTGAAGAAGGAAACTCTGGGCTTGTCGCCAATACACGTGGAGGATTCAGGGGCCAACGAGGAAGAGGCCGAGGAAACGGCTCTCGTCCAATTAATATGGAAGAAGTTTTTAATCGGCCGTGCGATCTTCACACAGGAGGTGATGGGCGGCCAGCAGACCATACCAAGGCGCAATGCAACTATTACAAGAATGGAAAGAGAAAGCCAACACAACAGGGGAAACCACCATGAAGGAAACCCTGGCGCGGCTCATGGTTCAGGCGCGGGCAGCACAATGCGAGTAATCCCAAGCAGGTGGGCAGTACCACACAATAGTTATCAACACCTCCAAGAGGGAGAGAAATTAAGTCGCAGAAGCCAGCAAGTGAACGTCGTGACCAGCAACCCCCAATTGGCTAAAGTGGTCAGACATGCAGTAACTTGGAGTCGCGACGATCACCCCCACAAGTGCGAGAACCAGGAAGCTGGCGCTAGTTGTGGCACCCATGTAGCAGGATACAAGCTAACCAAAGTGCTTATGGACGGAGGAAGCAGCATAAACATCATGTACTACGACACGTTCAAGCGCTTGGGGCTCATGGATTCCAGCCTGCAACACACGACGACCGTATTTCACGGCATCGTCCCAGGAAAGTCAGCACAGCCAGTGGGAAAGATAACCCTGGGAGTAACCTTTGGGACGGAAGAAAACTTCAGAAGCGAGTTCATATGCTTCGAAGTGGTAAAATTCCAAAGCCCGTATCACGCTCTGTTCGGACGAACGGCCTTCGCCAAGTTTATGGCCAGGCCATGCTACGTTTACCTACAGTTGAAGATACCAGGACCAAGAGGGGTCATCACGGTGCACGGCGATAGAGAAAAAGCAATAGAGTGCGAGGAAGGAGATGCGGCCTTCGCAGAATCAGCTTGTGCCGCTGAAGAGCTAAAGAGTTATAAGTCGCAGGTGGATCCCAATGATATGAGCGTAGTTACCACGCCATCGCCGAACCACCAATGAAGTTCAAAGCGGCCCAAGACACCAAGCAGATAGACCTTGTTCCTGGCGACTCATCTAAGCAGGCGAGCATCGGAGCACATATGGAAAAAGAACAGGAGCGGGCCCTCATCGCTTTCCTTCAGGAAAACAAGGACATCTTCGCATGGAAACCATCAGATATGCCAGGGGTACCAAGGGAATTGGCAGAACACAGCCTTAACGTGAACCCTTGGCCAAGCCAGTAAAGCAGCCATTGCGGCGTTTCCACGATGATAGGAGAAAAGCGATAGGGGAAGAAATAGCTCGCCTATTGGCCGCAGGATTCATCACAGAAGTATACACCCGGAGTGGGTGGCAAACCCAGTCCTAGTTATGAAAAAGAACGGCACATGGCGAATGTGCATTGATTACACCAGTCTCAACAAAGCCTGTCCAAAGGACCCATTTGCCTTGCCAAGGATTGACCAAGTGATTGATTCAACGGCCGGATGCGAGTTGTTATGCTTTCTAGACGCCTATTCAGGCTACCATCAAATCAAGATGAAGAAGGAGGACCAGGAAAAGACATCCTTCATCACACCCTTTGGGGCCTTTTGCTATGTAAGCATGCCCTTTGGATTGAAGAACGCAGGTGCGACTTACCAGAGGTGCATTCAAAGTTGCTTGCATGAGCAGATAGGTCGCAACGTTCACGCCTATGTGGACGACATTGTGATTAAATCGCAAGTGCCAGGATCTCATCAGTGACTTGGAAGAGACTTTCACAAATCTCAGAAGATACAACATGAAGCTCAACCCGACGAAGTGCGTCTTTGGAGTACCAGCGGGGAAGCTATTGGGGTTCATAGTGTCAGAAAGAGGCATTGAAGCCAACCCTGACAAGATAAAGGCTGTAATGGACCTCCAAAAACCAGAAAAGATCAAGGATGTACAGCGACTCACCGGTTGCGTCGCGGCGTTAAGTCGCTTTATATCAAGACTGGGAGAAAAAGCCCTGCCTTTATACAGATTGCTGAAAAAGTCAGATACCTTCGTTTGGGACTCAGAAGCCGACGAAGCTTTAACAGCCCTGAAGAGTCAGTTGACAAATGCTCCAGTTCTGGCGGCTCCAAAGGATAAAGAGCCCATGCTGTTATACATAGCTGCAAACTCTCGTGCTGTAAGCGCCGTGATGGTTGTGGAAAGACAAGAGCCAGGAAAGGAGTACCCAGTCCAAAGGCCAGTATACGTAAGTGAAGTGCTCACGGCTTCAAAGCAGCGTTACCCTCAGTGGCAGAAGCTAGTGTTTGGAGTGTTCATGGCGAGTCGCAAGCTGAAGCACTACTTCCAGGAACACCCAATAACTGTGGTCAGCTCGGCACCACTGGCAGACATCATCCGCAATCGCGAAGCAACAGGAAGAGTAGCCAAGTGGGCGATCGAGTTGGGTCCACACCATATAAGTTACGAGCCGCGCACATCAATTAAGTCGCAAGCTCTCGCAGATTTCATCAATGATTGGACAGAAATTCAAGTCGCTCCCACCATGGCAGAAACAAAATACTGGACCATGCACTTCGATGGGTCAAGACAGCTACAAGGCTCGGGGGCTGGAGTTGTACTACTTCCCCCAAGGGAGACAAGCTAAGATACGTGCTCCAAATACACTTCAATTGCACAAACAATGTGGCAGAATATGAGGCATTGCTTCACGGACTCCGTATAGCAAAGGAGATGAATGTCAGTCGCATACGTTGCTTTGGAGACTCAGATTTGGTAGCTCAACAAGTTTCTGGAACATGGGACAGTAAGGATGCAAACATGGCTGCATACAGAAGAGAGGTGGACAGAATTGCTGGACACTTCACTGGCTTCCAAGTTGAACATGTTGATCGAAGACAAAATGAAGCAGCAGATGCCTTGTCTCGGCTTGGATCCAATAGACAATCAGTCCCGCCCAATGTTTTCTTGGATGAGTTGCATAACCCATCAGTTAAGCCTCCAGCAGAGATTGACATCGCAGAGCCAGATGACGATTCAACTTTAGTCGCAGCCCTGCATGAACAGCCAGCATGGACAGAGCCATACATGGCATATTTAAGTCGCGGAGTGCTACCAGATGAGGTAGAGGCGCGCAAAATAACACGGCGATCCAAGGCCTACACAATAATAAACAATGAGCTATACAAGCGCAGCGTTGCGGGGACATTCCAAAGATGCGTATCACCAGAAGAAGGACGAAAAATCTTGCACGAAATTCACGCAGGCGATTGTGGCCATCATGCTTCGTCAAGATCTTTGGTGGCAAAGGCGTTCAGACATGGTTTCTTCTGGTTAACGGCGCTAGCAGACGCTGAGCAGATTGTCAGAGTGTGCGATGGATGCCAAAGATACGCCAGGCAAGATCATATGCCAGCTCAAGCACTTCGTACAATACCCATCACATGGCCTTTCGCCGTATGGGGTTTTGACATGGTAGGGCCCTTCAGACGGTCCCCAACGGGAAAAACTCACCTCCTGGTCGTGGTGGACAAATTCACAAAGTGGATAGAAGCAGAACCCGTGGGAGATTGTGAAGCTGAAACAGCAGTCAAGTTCTTGAAGAAGGTCATATTCCGCTTTGGATATCCCCATAGTATCATTACAGACAACGGGAGCAACACCTCTGAAGGAGCTACACAAATATTTTGTGCAAACAATGGGATAAGGCTGGACCTCACGTCAGTATCACATCCACAGAGCAATGGACAAGCTGAGCGAGCTAACCAGGAAATTCTCCATGGATTAAGCCGCGCCTTATTGAAAAGGTTGAAGCATCTCCAGGATGTTGGGTGGAGGAACTGCCAGCCGTGCTATGGAGCTTAAGAACAACCCCTAATAGATCCACAGGATTTACACCATATTTTATGGTCTATGGAGCAGAAGCGGTTATGCCCAGCGATATCATACATGATTCACCAAGAGTTGCGGCCTATGTCGAAGCAGATAATGAAGCAGCTCGGCAGGATTCTGTGGACACATTAGAAGAGGTCAGAGATTTGGCAGCATCAAGGTCAGCGGTGTATCAGCAAGACTTGCGACGCTATCATGCCAGACGCATCAGAACCCGCACCTTTCAAGAAGGAGACCTAGTGCTGCGACTCAAGCAAGACCACAAGGGAATGCACAAGCTATCCTCTCCATGGGAAGGACCCTACATCATCAGCAAAAAACTAAACAATGGATCGTACTATCTGCTGGATGTGAGGAAGAAAGCAGTGATCGCCATGATTTCGAGGATCGTCTAGAAGCGCCTCGCCCTTGGAACGTCGCGCAACTGCGACCTTACTACACATAAAAAAGCTAATCAGAGCTAAGTTTCATCTTTTCCAGCTGCCTATAGCTGAGTATCATCCTAGCCACTAAGGGCTCCTGCTTCAAAATTGGTCGCCACCTAGGCGCGACCTGCAACACCTGTATCAGAAATCGGCCGCCACCTAGGCGCGGCCGTACCTTATGTATCAGAAATCGGCCGCCACCTAGGCGCGGCCGTATGTCTCAAACTGGGATCGCCGCCTACGTGCGACCCAACCCTATGTATAACACTCGGTTGCCACCAAGGCGCGACCTTATGTGTCATCATAAACAAAGCTTTATAGCTATATATCATTTGTTTCTTGGGGGCTTTGTACCCTGAAACAGCCAACTACTGGCAACTATCAAACTTACCTTAAGTCGGATTGCAACTTGCATTATGCGTCCAAAGTACTGGGGTGTGGCGTCAATCGAGCTTGATTGCCTATCATGGCCGCTCTCGACCCTGAACACACATGTTCCTAGGAAATACTGAGTCGCGCGAGTGCCCACTTAATGGATTCAGAAAGGCCTAACTAGAGGTCAATGTACTGCTTATAGTACGGCAACACCAATTGCAATTGCTTATATCTTAACAATTTTATCTATGATATCAAGCTACAGGTGACGATCTTCAAAACCTTCTGAGAAGAATTGAGATGATTGTCAAATCACATCAGCTCAATCCTTGGGGGCTACAACATATTGTCATCAAAAATTTGAAGATTGGTCATCATCAAGTGTGAAGCTATCAGCAAACCTTGACAAAGTAAGAAGCTCACGAAGCAGATGCATCTTCAAGGCCGCCCCAAAAGTGCGAGTAAAAGCCAATCCAACGTGATCATGAGTCGCAAAGCAAGGAAGTGCAAGCCAGAAAGAAAAAGTGCAGCCTAAACGTTCAAGGAACCTTTCAAATCAAGAAACATATCAAGATATCCTATGAATTCAGGCTACACTTGGGGGCTAATGTCGGGGGAATAATTAACCCGCGACTTATTCAAGGCCAAAGAATGGCAACTTAACTTCATGATCACGCTATTATTGGGCCATGTAAATGGGCCGACAAGATCGCGGCCTACCAAAGGAAGGCTCCAGAAGGTCGGTGATAACTTGCCTTGGAAGATAAGAAAGACAATCGGCTTCGTGTAGAACTCTTGTAACCTGACGAGCCTCTGTGTATATAAAGAGGACTCGCAGGACTTAGACAGAGGAGCTATCAAGCCCTAAAACCCTAGTTCATACGGCGAGTACCAGATCGGATCGCCTCCATTGTAACACCACATATATCATATCAATACCAATCTAGGGTAGGCAGGAAGTAGGTCTTTACCTCACATTGAGGGGCCGAACCTGGGTAAATCTGTGTTCATCTTGTTCCTGCGATCCCACGCTCGGAGACGATTGACTCGTGTAATCCCACACCTTACGAAGTCATCCATGACATCTGACGTGACAAACCCACGACAATATCAATATATTCATGGCATCAACCTTGAATCCAACATATGGAGTTCAATCATGGTCTATGGACAAACACTACAAGTAAAACTCAATGCAACCATTAGTCCATAGGGATTGTCATTAATTACCAAAACCACACATGGGGGCGCCATGCCCTTTCAGTCTTACACATGGATATAATTATTTCTACCGGTTGATTATTAGCATTGTGTATGGCGCATCACAAGTTCGTTGTGTTTCCATGCCATTTAGTTGCACGAATTATTTTTCTGCCTTTATTTGTCTAATTTGGTCCCCGAGCTTACATAAGAATATAATTATTTGTTCCCTTTGATTATTAGCATCGTGTATGGCGTGTCGTCAAAACAGGGCTCGGGGGATCGTGCGCCAAGGTGCACCCCTAAATCTAGTTCATATAAAGATAGAGGCTAACTTCGGAGCGGAGCGAGGCCCGTCGCCGGAGGCTTGGGCCTACGGTACGCATCGTTGTCGAGTCGAATTGCGGCCGACATAGGGTTTTACCACCATATATACATCTTGTAAGCCTCTGGTTGGGATAACTCGCATGTTGTAAATCGCTGGCGTTTGTAACCTCACCCGATCATAGTTAAGATTTGCTGGCTGGCGCCCGTGGTTTTTTCTCTCCCATTGTTGGGAGGGTTTTCCATGTTAAATCTCGTGTTCCCGTTAGTTTGATCTTGCTTTTGTTCATCGGTTATTTGCCTATCGTTTTATAACAAGCCAAGCGTTACGTTTTTCAGTCCATTCCCTTCTAGGAAGTGTTGAGCGTCCCGGGATCATTCCCGGGCCATAGTCGTATGATGGGGACAGGAGAACTGTTTGATCTAGATCCTTACCCACTCGTCTTTCCTAACCACACTCATCCCGCGGTGCTGTCCGCCCCCGTCTCTGGCAGCCGGCGTGCTCTGCCCCGCCCACGTCTCCGGCAACCGGCGCGCTTCGCCCGTCCCCATCTCCGACAGCCGGTGCGCTCCGCCCTGTCAGACAGCCGGCTTGCAGCGGTGGCATTGGTGTTCACAGAGGCAGTGCCGACGGCTGGCTTGCAACACTGTGATGGAACTAACAAATGGCGGGCTTGCACCACTGCGACGGTGGCATTCGACGTTTGCAGCTCTGGCAATAGATCTTTGTCAAGCACTCCCTCCACCGCTCTACAATGGGCAAAGCCACCGCTCGCCGTAGCACCGCCTACGACCACGCCCCGGTAGCAGAACCACCAACCACTCGAGGCTGGTAGCACCACCTACGAGCCGCCACTGTTAGCACCAGCAATGGCCCTTGGGAGCACCGTCGCTACCCGCTTGCAGCAGCGCTACTCATGGTTGGTAGCAATGCAGCTCGCCGCCGGTAGCACCACCGCTGGACCTTGGGACCACCAGCGTTGGGCGGTTGCAGTAATGCCGCTTGCCGCCGGTAGCAGCGTCGGTCAAGGTTGGTAGCAAGCATCTTGCCACCGGTAGGCGCCGCCCAAGGTTGCTAGCAACGCCTCTTGCCACTGGTAGCAGCGTCGCCTAAGGTTGGTAGCAACATCGCATCCACCGGTAGCACCGCTGGACGCTGGAAGCACCACCGCCTACTGCTTGCAGCACCCAAAAGATCATATATGAAAGTTTGGATGATTCGATTTTCCAGCGGTTATTTCCATATTTGCATTGATTTATTGTTGGGCTGGTTCCACTTGTGAATTTTAGCTTTGCTATTGCTTGTACATAGATGGGAGATAAAACATACTCCCTCAGTTTTTTAATATAAGATGTTTTAGCTTTTGTCCAAATGCACATGCACACAAATGTATGTAGACACATTTTTGTGTGTATGCACACTCATTTTAGTATGCACCTAGACAACATATATACCAGCTAAAACATCTTATATTAAAAAATAGAGGGAGTACATTGTAATTCAAAACTTAGGGACATACAGCCATACGGACTCCCGCTAGGGTTGACCGGTAGCGGGCCACAAGATGTAACTTTATTTTGCGAGACATGTACAAAGACTAGCCTGGTATGACGATGACAGCTCATGATACCAAGATCCCATCGAGGCCACGGCAATAATGGTTTCATACACAGTAATAATGTATTTTTAAACCGTAGCAATGCACGGGCATTTAGCTAGTACTCACTATGTTTTAGTGTATAGATACATCCATATTTGGATAAATCTACGTCAAGTATTTCGGAACAGAGGGAGTATAACTAAACGGCAACGGGGTTTTGGGTTTTGTCTGACGTGTACATACTCCAGGATCTAACACTATGCAACTGTTTAATCGACCATATGACGCCTTCCGACGAAATAAACTAGAATATGCTCTTGTTTCTAGTATATACCAGCTGCCCAGATCTTTCAGGATCGTCAAGCCAAACAAAATCACAGAGAACCCCACACCACCCCTGGCGTCGCCTCCTCTGGCGGCTCCCGGGGAACCCTAAAACCGCTGCCGCAAGCCCCCACCCTCCCGCTCTTCCCCTGCTTCGTCGCCGCCGGAGGGGGCGCCGGCAAAGCCACGCACGCCCGAGGAAAGTGGCGGCGGGGCGTTCTTCCCTTTTTCGCGGCACTCCCGCGACGGCGACGACAAATGGCGACGGCGACGAGGCTCGGCGCAGCAAGGGCACGGGCCGCCGGCGCTGCGGGCTTGGCGGCGTGTCGGGGCTGCACGTCGGCGAGGCGCAGGCCGGCGATGCGGAGATGGCTAGGCCCTATTTTGGCTGCGGGCAGTCCGAGGCGCGTGTGGGACGACGCGACAGGAGCTGCGGGCAGAGGTTCTGGCGCGAAAGGAGGAGGTCTCTCTCCTGCTGCCGTGCTCCGGCACCTGGGTGTGGAAACCAGGGCGGCGGCCCCGGATCATTGGCTGTGGCAGGAAGCGCAACCGCCATAACGACTTCGGTAGCGTGAGGAGCTGCAGGGCTACGACATGCGGAGGAGCTCGGTGGTCGGCCACGACCGCGGTCTCCTTTCTTGCGGCTCCCTAAGCTTCGTGCGCAGATCGAACTTCGGGCGAAAGCCTTGCACCCACTCCGGTTGGTGCCGACGATGGCGGCGCCTTTTTGGGCGTCGTTCTCCTTATTGATTGCATCGTTGTGGAGTCTCGACACCCGGCCCGAAAAGAGCGATCCGATGATCTCCGAGTGAAAGCCTAAGCTCCGTCGGGAGCGGGCGACGGTGACGGACGCATCACTACCTTGTTGGAGGCGTCGTCTTGGAGTCATTGGCTCTCTCAGTGCGACGGATTCACATCGGATAGGTAGGATGGCTATGTGGTCAAGGGAGGTTGTCGGACCAGTGGAAACCAGGGTACCACGACCCGTATGCCTTAGGCCCAGAAGTCTACGCGCGGAGGAACAAGACAAGTCAACAGTCAACAGAGCATGACCCGCTCCACCGACCCTCGTGAAGACTCACACGGCCAAGGCGAGTGGCCTCAGGGGGACGCACCGCCAGCTGTTGAGGAAAGGCCTCGCGAGGCTACCCTCGCGAGGAAAGCAGCGCCACCAGGCCTCGCGCGGTACAAGACAGAGACGATGCACACCCGTGACCCCACGCCAGGGGGCATGTGCGGTTGCGTCTCACCCAGAGTGACGCGCGCGCATGCGCCCCGACACAGGGCGTGTCGGCCAAAACCTTCCACTTTGGTGATAAAAGGGAGCCGACCATCTACGGCAAGCAAAGCGGAGCCCAAGAACTTCCCCTTTGGTGCAAGACGGCCGGACCGGCACTACACGCCACGGCGGGCGTCATCGGCAACGTCACCGACAAGACCCTACGACTGTGCCATGGACGGTGGCTTTACCTGAGCTAGGGCAGTACGCCGGTATCCCTTCTTGGTGTTATGTGGCAACCCTTCCCGCCTAAACATTTGGGAAGAGGACCGGAGCACTATAAATAGGGCCCTCCGCGACCTTTAGAGGATCATCTCATTCTACCTCGCTACTAGCTCCAACACTTGTACTGTAATCGCTCCGAGCAGTGCAATCCATCTCAAGTAGGAAGTAGGGTGTTACACCAACATGGTGGCCTGAACCTGGGTAACTCGCTGTGTCTCCTTGCTGCGTGTGTGTTTCTGTCACCGAGGTTGCCGAGGGTCTCATCGAGAGCGTGTTTCAGTCCCCAGTGTTCGAACGACACTACACTAGAGGTTCCTTCGGGAATAATCCTCGACATTTGGCGCGCCAGGTAGGGGACTGAGGCGCTCTCTTCGACTTTCCTCACCGCCATGGTCGACACCCGCCGCAGGGCGGCCAGCCGGGTCGTTTCCGAGCCCGCCATCAACAACCCACGCCGACGCGCAGCTCCCGCTGCCTCCGAGGGAGAAGCAGAGCACGGGTCGGAGTAGGTGGAAGCTTCCTCCCTCCTCCCGTCCAGGCAGAGCATGCCTCTACCGTCCGACGGCCACACCGCGTCCGCCTCCACTCGGGCCCCGTTGACGTCGGGGGCTGCGCTGCTCATGGCGCAGGAACTCATGCGCTACCGGCCCACCGAGGCCGGACACGACGCGTGGCTCCAGCGAGTCACCGAACTCGTCAACACCGCGAAAGTCGCCCCGGCGCAGTCGCACTCCATGGTGCCACCAGCGTCGCAGGGAAGAGTGGCGCACGGCGCACCTCCCCTCCTCCTCCACCTCCTCCGCCTCCGGCGGGAGGAGCCCATGGGCCATACCAAGACGCCCACGCCCCGGACCGGGCCCCCTCGCACGACGCGTCCTCTCCGCACCTTGGCGGTGCCAGCTGCCAGATCATCACAAGGGCTCCAGAGGACGTCCGCGTGAACCTCGAACGCCAGCGCGAGCGGCTGGACCGCACGGTCCGCGACCTTGCCACGGCCGGCGACCCAAACCGCGCCGTCCTCGCCGGTGGTCACGCCACGTACAGCAAGGGTTGCCTCACCCTCTCGCGGGAGCTGCGTCGGGTGGTCCGGCCAACCAAGTTCCGTCCGGAGCTGCCTCCCCGTTATGACGGCACGCTCAACCCCGTGCAGTTCTTGCAGCTCTACACGGTGGGAATCCAAGCCGCGGGCGGTGACGACCGAGTCATGGCCAACTGGTTCCCCATGGCCCTCAAGGACGCGGCCCGCTCGTGGCTCATGAACCTCCCCGAGGCATCCATCAGGTCCTGGGGGGAGCTGTGCGAACAGTTCATCGCCAACTTCAAGGGGACGTACGAGCGCCCCCTCTCCCTCAACGACCTCCGTGCAGTGAAGCAGCACAAGGGCATTCTCCGCCGGCGTCACTGACACCAAGATGCTTGAGAAGCTCGGCATCTACGCCAACTCCCTCACCTCTGTGGTGCTGCTCTTCCACCTGGCCGACAAGTGTGCCAAGGCGGAGGAAGGCCGCCTGTTCGCCCACAACTGCCCGGAGCTGGAGGACTCCAACGCGCCCAAGACCAAGGGCAAGGGCAAGGAACTGGCGAAGCGAAAGGCCCCAGCCGTCCTTGCAGCGGAGTCGGAGCCTGAGCACGGGCAGAAGCTCAAGCGCGGGGGAGGAGAAGACATCAAGAAAGGCGGCAAGTACTGTGATTTCCACAAGCTGAACACCCACAACAGCGATGACTGCTTCGAGCTCGAGAAGATTCGCAACAATCGCCAGAACCGCCGCGGCAGCGGACGAGGAGGCGATCACAACAATGGGCGCTGGCCAGATCGCGGCAACAACTACAACCAGCAGGGCCAGCACCCTCAGCAGGGCCAGTACCCCCAGCAGGGCCAGTATCCTCAGCAGGGCCAGTACCCTCCCCAGGGTCAGTACCCTCAGCAGGCTAACGACCAGCCCATCCAGCAGGCCAACGCTGCCCTGCCGCGGTAAGAAGAGAACAACAACAACCTCCCCAACGAGTACGCAGGGGCCTACCAGGAGCCCCGCCGGATTGCTGCATGCATCCTTGGGGAATCACAAGCGCCCATCTCCAACCGCCACTTCAAGGAGCTCACTCGGGAAGTCAGCGCCGCCCTCCCAAAGGTCGGCGCGGGAAAGCCCCTCAAGTGGTCACAATACAAGATCTCCTTCGACCATCCCAAGAACACGGCAGCCGTGGGCACCATCCCGCTGGTGTGCACCCCCACCATCAACAACGTCGCTGTCACCAAGACACTCATCGACGGGGGGAGCGGGCCTGAACGTGCTCTCCGTGGACACCTTTGACCTGCTCCAGGTGCCATACGAGCGCCTGATGCCGACCAGACCCTTCTCAGGGGTGACGGAAGGCACCACCGTGCCCCTCGGGCAGGTGAGTCTGTCTGTCACGTTCGGCACCCAAGACAACTACCGCACCGAGCTGATCGACTTCGACGTCGCCCACATCAACCTGCCATACAGCGCCATCCTGGGCTACCCAGCGCTGGCCAAGTTCATGGCGGTCACGCATCACGCCTACAACGTTGTCAAGATACCAGGCTGCAGCAACACCATCACCATCCGCTGCGATGAGAAAGACTCGGTGCGCACCGTCGTGGACGTCTACAAGGTCGCGGCTGCCACTTACCCTGCCGATGAGGACGCCCTCGACCACATGGCACCCACCAAAAAGAAGCAGTTCACTTCCCAAGAGAAGGCCGCGGCGAAGAAGGCAGCGGCCCAGCGCCCTGCCGAGGCTCACCCAGCCAAGTCCTACGCCGCCAAAGTGCAACCCGCCAAGGCCCGCCCCAAGGCTCCACCCGCCGTGGGGGTCTCCTCCAAAGCCCCCCTAGTTCCGGAGCCACTGACCACGCCTGCGCAAAAGAAGAAGCCGTCCTCCTCTAAGGAGCTGACCATCGCCAAAAGGTTAAGCCTGGCCGCCAACGGCTCAGGGGCTACCCCCGCAAGTGGCAAAGCCCAGCCTCCCCAGTAGGAGGACTGGCACGGTACCCTCCACCGGGCGGCGACACGCTCGCTGCAACAGCTTTTTGTGTCTTCCAGCCAAGACATTCTCGATCGACACCTTTCCCAGTGTTCATCCTGGGCTGAAGAAGACACCAACACACTCCGAGTGTGACCCCGTGCTTGCACAACGGCTATTTATTTCTTGAGGGTGCCACGCGGCCACTACAGCCTCAATGAGACACCTCCGCATGAGGGTCTCCTTGCCCACAGCGGCATGTTTTGTAATGAACCTATTCATTCAGCAAACACTAAAGCGCTTCGCGCTGAGCATACCCTTGTATGTCCTTACCTCTCGGTAAGCAAACTTTGGTGCATGCTAACTTCTCCCCTGAGCGTTATACGAGCGGGGGCTGGAGCACGGTGTCTGTGCTCGGGTCAGTCCCAGCAGCTCCGAAAAACCCAAGTAAACCATGTGTGGATTCGGGGGGACGACCTCGTACACGCCACCTTCGAAGGTCCTTGGTGCTAAACTTCCTCGTGCAACACTAGGTGCGAACCTTCAAGCGTGCACCATCACAACTCTCATTGTCTTTGCTTCTGTCGCAGAACAAGATGCAGACGCGGGGCAGAACCCCAAAGAAGACAAGGATCTACGAAGCACAGTCCGCCGCTCCCTCCAAAGCCTCAAGAGGCTTGGCAGGCCGAAATCGCTCCTGAGGGTCTTCACCCCACCAAAGCTAAGTTTCCCTTCCTAAAAGCATCATGGTTTTTGTCCCCTGAACTCCATGGATTGTTTGAACGTCTAAGGGAAACTCTCGAGCACCGAGCCTCAAGAGCCCTCGCCGCCCCGCGAGACGGCATCAACGCGCTCGGGGGCTGGAACCCCAGACGACATAGAACACGCCAAAATGGATAAAAGCAGCACAGAAGCCCGATGATATTAGAAAAGAGGGACTAGTATCTGGAACATAAGTCTTACTTATTACAGCACAGAAGTTAAAAGTGTCATAAAGCAGGTCCCAAAGACTCCACGGGCAGCTCAGCCAGCCAATCCACCGCTGACGGAGCTCCCCCGAAACTCGCAGGCCCGTCACTCTAGTCCTCCTCGCCAGAGCTACCGCTCCCTCCGCTGTCCGCATCATCTTCACCAGCAGCACCACCATCACCACGACGAACGTACAACACCGTCAGCGGCTCCACGAGGTCGCGCACCTCCCTCGCTTGCTCGCCAGAAAGCTCTTGTGGCACGGGCGCCAGTGCAGGGCGGAGGTCAAGGTCAGGATGAAGCAGGCACAGGTTGGAGAAGACGCGATAGCCTGCGGCTGTCAGAAGTTCACGACCCTCGTCTTCAACGATATCATCCACACCTTTCGCCGCCCGCTCCAGCTTCTCGACAAGGTCGGTGAAGAAGTGGAGGTAGGCAGCGGTGTCGGCGCTTCCGGGAAGTGTCGAAATCTCCGCCCCGAAGCGGCTGACCACGGCGCGAGCACGGGTGACCAGGTGGTTGAACATCTCGCGCTGGTCTTCGAGCGTCCGGGCAAGAGCTGCTCGGCCACACGCCTCCTCGGCAACATCAGCGACAGGACTGACCTGAGCCTGCAAAGAGCGCAGCTCAGCCTCCGCAGCCTCCCTTGCCTCCGTGGACGACTCCAGTCCAGGGCCGTTTAGGCTTCATGCAGCTCAGCCTCAAGGCCCGCCACCTTCTCGTCAAGCTCCCCCAGCTTGCGGGTAAAACGAGCTTCTTGACCGGCAAGCTTCTGGAGGTATTCCTCGAGGTAGGCGCGACGGCCGGCCTCAACCTGAGCCTTGGCAGCCTCCATCTGCTCCTTTTGCTTGGCGACGAGCTTGGCGTTTGCGCGATCGATGCGCTCCTGGTAGCTCGCTTGAGCGGCCGCCAGGGATCGCTCGTCGTCCGCAACAGACTGCTCCAGCGACTCAAGGCGGGCACGCTCGGCGCTCTGGTCTGCCCGACCGCGCTCCAACTCTCGCTCACGGAGGAGAACAGCGTCTTCACGCTCGAGCATCGCCTCCTCACGAGAGGCCAGGGCGGCTTCCCGGTCCCTGAGACCCAGCGACTGAAGATCGGCAGCTTGACGGAGGGCGCCCTCACGAGCCTCCACCTCGGCGAGGCGCGCCTGAGCCTGCTCCATGGTCTCAGCAGTGTCATGGATGGCGCCATCGCGGATCTCCCGCGCCTCGGCATTAACTCGCTCCCGGCGACGACGGGCGCTCTCCACCGCGGAGCGAAGCATGTGCCAGCCTTGAGCCTGCCGCTCCCGCTCCCTCTCCTGCCTGGTCTCCTCGGCCAGGATCTCTCGCTCAAGGGCTTCAAGGTTGCGGCGGGAGACCTGTAGGAAGTTCCCTCACAGAAAGGCACCGACGCAGCGGCCGGCCGGCTCCAGGGCCCAGTCCGACAGGACGGCGAAGTCGCCACCCTCCGGAGCCCGTGGGGACCCCGGGACGGGACGCCTTGAGACATCCCCCGCTCCAATATCAGCAGGGGCATCCTCAGGAAGTGGACCGCGATGACCCGGAGACGCATGCCCTGGCGACTGAGGGCTGACCGTCGGCGGAACGGAAGCAGAGCTGCTCGGCAACGCATTCTCCCCCACCTCCGCACGCAGGGGCGGACGATATCCAGGCCTGGCGCGTCTGTCCTCCGCCGGCGCCTGCGGTCGGGCCTCGGAGGGCCGATCGGGGGAAGCCGGGGACTCAGTGGGCGCCTCCTCAGACACCCGGCCGCCCCCAGGGGCTGCAGGCGCCGCAGCTGCTGGGGTCGGAATGGTCTTCGTCGCCGGACCCGCCTCGCGTCCCTGACGAGACGCCTTGGTCTTCTTCTTCGGAGGAGGAGGAGCAACCCTGCAGGAACAAAAATCTTCAGCTTGCGAAGGGTGCTACAAGGCGAGCAACAAAACCGCGACATTAAGCTCAAGTACTCACTCGTCCAGCGCAACCCAGGGTCGTTTCTTCAGGCCCGTTAAAGGCGAAGGCACACTGGCCGCGCCCGCGGCGGGGGCGCCAGTGGTCCCCTGACGGTCTCGGAGAACCGGGGCCCCCACTGAAGGCCCTCCATGTGGGCGCACGGGCCCACGCGCATCGGCTCGTGAGGCCCCACTCTCAGAGCTTTCGTCGTCCGAGTCAAAGAGGCTCTCCGGCGGCGCGAGGGCGGCAACGCATCCGCCACGTCCGGTGTCGCGATCATGAAAGGGTTGTCCCGCCGCCCCACCAGGCCAGCGGGAACCGGGCCCCACTCATCGAAGCGAGGCATGCCGGCGACAATGGCGTCCCTCTCGGCGGCGTTAAGGCGATACAGCAGGAGACCCGCCGCGGGAGGATTTGCACCATCTTCCCCATAAAGCCTCTAAAGCACCACGGTGACTAACTCCTGAGAAGGAGTGTCGAGGGAGAGTCGCATCCGGTCGCGAGAGCCAGAGTAGGTCCAGACTAGGCTGTCGTGCCGTTGGAGGGGAGCGATGCGGCGGCGCACGAAGTCCTTGACCACCATGGAGACGGTAAGGCCAGCCTCACGGCGGGCCCGGAGGGGATGTCAAAGAAGGCGTTAACCTCCCAGGCGCCTAAGTACACCCACCGCTTCCTGAAGTTCGACATGGGCGTCGTCTCCTCCATGGGGATGAAGAACGGCGCCATGTCCTCTACAAGCTCGAAAGCAACGCAGCCTGAGCGCTGCTCGCCGGCGATGAGGCGTAGCCGGAAGAACCCTCTGAAGAACTCCACCGACGGCAAGACACCTAGGAACCCCTCGCAGAGGAAGGCAAAGATGGCAAGGGTAAGCACGGAACAAGGATGGAGATGCATGATGTGGATCTGGTAATACTCCAGGACGGCCAAGAAGAAGAACGAAAAGGGGGAACCAAGCCAGCCAAAATGGCATCAAAGAAGACGGGGTAGGAGGCGTCCCCCAGCTCGCCGGCGGACGATGTGCCAGGGCGCACCACGGTGGTGCCCCATTCGTTCATCGCGTCGACAACCCGCAAGCGGACTTGCTCCAGCGCCGCCTCGCTGACAATGCAGGAAGGAAGGATGGCCGGCTCTGGCTGCTCCACGTCGGGAACAGCCTCTTTACCCTTTCGGGTTGGAGGACCAGCCATGAATGAAGCAGGAAGATGAGGAAGATCCAGGCGGCGCGGAGAGCTCGGGGAGGAAGAAGGAGGCGAAGTGCTCGAGGGAAGAGACAGTGAAGACGATGGGACGGCCGCACCATGCGTGACCAGGGTTTTATGCCAACCCGGGCGGTTACCGAGGCGTCGCGGCCGTCGTGGGCGCATGCGCGTAGAACCGTCGCGCCACACGTCACCTTCTGGGCCCGGCATCCATTTTGGGCCCGTGCCGCTTCGCATCCAACGGTCGCAAGGCATGCACGACACGGGCCCGGGGGCTACTGTCGGACCAATGGAAACCAGGGTACCACGGCCCGTATGCCTTAGGCCCAGAAGTCTACGCGCGGAGAAACAAGACAAGTCAACAGTCAACAGTCAACAGAGCATGGCCCGCTCCACCGACCCTCGTGAAGACTCACACGGTCAAGGCGAGTGGCCTCAGGGGGACGCACCACCAGCTGTCGAGGAAAGGCCTCGCGAGGCTACCCTCGCGAGGAAAGCAGCGCCACCAGGCCTCGCGCGATACAAGAAAGAGACGCTGCACACCTGTGACCCCGCGCCAGGGGGCATGTGCGGCTGCGTCTCCCCCAGAGTGACGCGCGCGCCTGCGCCCGACACAGGGCGTGTCGGCCAAAGCCTTCCACTATGGTGATAAAAAGGGAGCCGACCATCTACGGCAAGCAAAGCGGAGCCCAAGACCTTCCCCTTTGGTGCAAGACGGCCGAACCGGCACTACGCGCCACGGCGGGTGTCATCGGCAACGTCACCGACAAGACCCTACGACTGTGCCATGGACGGTGGCTTTACCTGAGCTAGGGCAGTACGCCGGTACCCCTTCTTGGTGCTATGTGGCAACCCTTCCCGCCTAAACATTTGGGAAGAGGACCGGAGCACTATAAATAGGGCCCCTCCGCGGCCTTTAGAGGATCATCTCATTCTACCTCGCTACTAGCTCCAACACTTGTACTGTAATCGCTCCGAGCAGTGCAATCCATCTCAAGCAGGAAGTAGGGTGTTACACCAACATGGTGGCCTGAACCTGGGTAACTCGCTGTGTCTCCTTGCTGCGTGTGTGTTTCTGTCACCGAGGTCGCCGAGGGTCTCGTCGAGAGCGTGTTTCAGTCCCCAGTGTTCGAACGACACTACACTAGAGGTTCCTTCGGGAATAATCCTCGACAGAGGTGGACGCCGGGGTAGCGGCTCCGGACGGTGGTGGTATGTCGAGGCAGCGGCCTCGGGCTCCCCCACGGCGATGGTCCTATGAGGCAGGGTCATGGCCAAGTGTGGATTGGGTGGCGTCCTGATGTTGTGCGGACAGCAGGTTCATCGACATGACTGGTTCAACTTCGGGCAATGCGAAGTTTCGTCCTGATTGCTACGTCGGGGCGGCGGCCACGGAGCAGGTGGGATTGGGTGGCGCACGGCTGCTGTGCGGACAGCAGGCTTCGGCTTCAGGCAATGCGGTGTTTAGTCCTGGTTGCTACACCGGGGCGGCGGCCTCGGAACAGATGATGTGTGTTTGTGGCGGTTCCAGCTTGTGTCGTGTGTACGACGAGTCGCCTCGTCTGTGCGGTTTATTGCCCCTGTTTTTCTCATTCCTGTTTTTCTCATTCCTCATAAACAGGACATGTACAGTTTGTATGGTTTTTGGACCCGGTTTCCCTTATAAACTGGGTGCATCTTTCTATTTATTCGGTCGGTGGATACGACAGACTTAACCTCAAAAAAAAAACATGGCGAGAAACTTAATCGAACCAGATAAACTGTGATTGCATAGACAAATTTCTATGTTCAAACATATTCAGGGAAAACTGGGTTTTCTCCATGTTTAACATACTTTACAGATTTGTTTTGGGAACAGTGCGCGAACTTGGTCCTTTCCCCGGTTCCCCCATGCATAGCAGGACCTGATACATATTTATATATAGTGCGGGAAAGATTGGCACTGAATCCGGGTTTTCACCGGATACGTTGCCAAAGAAGAAAATGATATAGTCACATTACACTCAATAAGAGGGTAGGCATGTAATGTCACGGATGCAAAGATATTATGTCATCCTTTATAACTTCCCGTTCATTCGCAGGATCTGCCACAACTACACGGATAATGTCAACATGGAAATCAGTTAACCTGGTTTTTTTAGTTTAGTCTCGACATGTATAAGGCAATCTGAATCCCTGTACAACATCTCAAGAACAACGTGCCATGAGGAAGTCAAACTGAAAACGAACAGCACTTGCAATAGTTCTACTTCTACACATGTTTCAAGCTTCCATCCCAAGTTAAGTTCAGTTTTCATCCAGATTCCAAGCCTAAAACATCATTCACAGGAACAACCAAAAGAACACTTCCTTTCTAGTGGGAATCGGCCGGGCTGTACAGATGGTATTATATCACTCTTTATGAGCAGACTACTTACTCTAAGGTAGGTGCCTTCTTACATTTATCTTGAGCTTCGTTCACTGAATTCGAAGCCATATCGAACATCAGACCTGAAATATTGAGCAATCTGACTAGGCTTCCAATTCAGTCTTGCGACTCCTGAAAATAGGAACGGCATATAGAGATAATTTAAGTTACATCCGAAATACTAAAAAGGTTACTAAATGTATAATATTGCTTCACAAAATGCAAAAATAGAGTACATGTATAGCGAATGGAACTTACGGTTTTATGCATCAGGAATGTCAGCATCCTGGTATCCACCACGGCACCACAGAAAAACAGCGCCAATGGCATCAATCAAGAATGAGGTTGCATGGGGTAACCAGCCTAGATAGGGAATCAATCCCGGGTACTCCTTGATGGCGAAGTAGGCAATCTTCGAAGCAGAGTTTATCACCAAATTTACTACTCCGTTGTTCACGTAATGTGGAGCGACGCGTATTTCCTCAGGACCAATAACCTTCACCCTCAGGAAGCTGAGCACCACTGATAGAGACAAGGGAGCCAGAACTTTCTCCAAAAGCCAACTTTTGCGGTCCTTGTTGGTAATCTCACTTTTCTCTACAGCTTCATTTTTTTCAGCACCTCCACTAGCAAGCTTCTTCGATAATATATAGAGTAGAGCATGACCAAAAGCCGATGCTATGACATTGCAGAATAAGCTTCGCCACATTCCCCACTTATTTTTGGCTCTTTCTTCAGGCCTCTGTCCACTGGGGTTGACATTGCTGCCTGGCACTTGCTGGGTAATTCTTTCTATATCTACCAATACATGCTCTGACTGATCTTGATCAAGTTTCTTTTGCAGCTCTCCAAATAAGTCGCAGCCCATTCCTTTCATCACATCCGTCATTACTTCTTGCTGCAAATTGTAGGGCAGACAGAGTAATAGTTGACTCATTTCATGAGCCCAACCTTCTTCAAGTTCATTATCTGACAGTTTCCCATTTCCTTGAGCAAGATGTGCCTTGTCCACTGCCTTTTGAAGCTTAGTTTTATGACTGCGTCTGAAAAGACAGTAAAAGGTACTCTCAGAAATAGGTAAATGCAGGTTAATTGATCTGAATTTTAAACTACTATGAGTATTTGATTACTGTTGCACCAATTTAATTGCTTTCTGAAAAGACGGTACAAGATAATTTCAGAAATAGGAAAATGCAGATTTAATTGATCTGAATTTTAAACTATTATGCACATTTGATTACTGCTGCACCAACTTAATTGCTTTGACAGTGGAAGATATTTTCAGAAATAGGTAAAATATAGGTTTACTTAATCTGACTTTTGAACTACTATGCATGTTTGATTACTGTTGCACCAACTTAATTGCTTTCTGAAAAGACAGTAAAAGATAATTTCATAAATAGGCAAATGTAGGTTTAATTGATCCGAAATTTAAACTATTATATGCACGTTTGATTACTGCTGCACCAACTTAATTGCTTTCTGGAAAGACAGCGGAAGATAATTTCAGAGATAGGTAAATGTAGGTATAGTTAATCTAAATTTTGAAGTACTATGCATGTCTGATTACTGTTCCACCAACTTAATTGCTGCACCGAATTATTCAACAGTAGATAGTTCAGATGGAATTGACTGATGGCAAATGTAGGTTTAATTGATCCGAATTTTAAACTATTATATGCACGTTTGGTTACTACTGCACCAACTTAATTGCTTTCTGGAAAGACAGCGGAAGATAATTTCTGAAATAGGTAAATGTAGGTATAGTTAATCTGAATTTGAAGTACTATGCATGTCTGAACACTGTTCCACCAACTTAATTGCTGCACCAAATTATTCAACAGTAGATGGTTCAGATGGAAATTGACGGATGGTGCTGCACAAACTTACCTCATGCTCGGCCCATATTGGTTGTCATCTGTATCCTCCCAGAGTTCATCCCACTCAAATATTTCTTGATGCAAACCTGTCAGCTTAACTTCTAGCGGTAGCATCGCCTTCTCAGACCACTCCATTTCATCAGACTCTCCAAACAGTGATCCAGGAACTGAAGACAGCTGAAGTCCAAGGGAGGCAAACCATCCGTCGGAGTCCCGCAGGGCATCAGCCGCACTGTCGCTGTCCTGTAGCATAACAATACCCGAACCACTGCCACTCACAACTGCAGCAACAGGTGTCTGGTCGAACGGTAAGAAAATAGATGCGAGGAAGATTTGGTCAGCGACGATTGGCAAGCCATGAACCAGAATCATCCGAAGGTGGGCGTCGGGCTCCAAGCTTTCACTTCTCATCGTCTTTTCCAGAAATAGGCGGACAAGATGGGGGACAGTCATCTTTGACCTCCGATGGTTCCTGGAGGCTAGCCGCGAAGTTCTTGCTGTAAAAGTGCCCTTGAGGGAACGAGAAGGTCCTCCTGTGCGGAGGAAGGGACAAGAATGCAGCGAGGATTCTTTCCGCTCCCTTTCTTGCGGCGGTGGGAGAGTCTCCGGGACCTGGGCCGGCGCCGGGATTGAACTCCCCTGTAGCCTGCAGCCGTACCTCTGCCCCCTGTTTCTTGGATACCGGCCGCGAGTTCTTGGTGTGGAAGGCCTTGAGGAAACGAAGGTCCCGAGGTGCGGAGGAAGCCACACGAATGCAGGCGAGGATTCTTTTCCGACTCCTTCTTGCGGCGGCGGTAGCTTCTCCGGGATTGGGGCCGGCGCCGGTATTCAACTTCCCTGAAGCCCGCAGCCGTACCCTCTGCCCGCCCAGCGCGGCCGCGTGGTTGCGCCTTGGAAACTTGCCTCGGGAAGCACCGTTCTTGCCCGAGAATCAGAATAGCTAGAGAACCCACTCAATCTGTTTCCTTAGCGTCGCAGGTGCGGTGGCGAGGAGGAGGACACGACGGAGAAGCGGCAGCCTGGAGCCCAAAGAAAAACTGTTCGTTGGAACTTGGAAGGGAGGGGAGGGGGAAGAAGGGAGGCGTGTGCTGTTACACGCTTTGAGATTCGTGCGGGAGTAGTTGGTTTGGGACCGAAATTGAGTACCTGTGCTGCTGTTGTTCTGTGCTCCGACGCGGCGCCACAGCGATCCAGTCCGTGCAAGCACACCCAGGCAGGCTATACTAGCCACCAGCAGGGTTGGCCGTGGACGTTCCTCCGGCGATCCTCTTTGCTGTCGCCCGCTGCTTCAGGATATGTCCCACGGCCACGGGGAGGAAACACTGACTTCGTGCCACTGCCAAGCAAAGCAAGTCTTTTGGTACCAACGAACGGCACTGGCTGTGAGAACGGCTGGACGGCCGCGCGGCGCCGTGCTCGGCCGATCTCCAGACCTGATGACCCGCGCGACACTGGATCTGACGAGGCGAGTGGCCGGAGGGGACGCGGCATGCCGCGCCGGAGGCTCCAGGCGGTTCCACGGCGTCCGGGACTCCGGATCTGGAACGGAGGGCCCCGGAGGCCATCCTCGCTGCTCACGGCGAGGCATGTTGACCCCGACGGCTGGCATCGGGGGTACGGCCGGCTGGTGCTATGGCCGCTGTGGTGTTGCACGGATCTGCGTTGGGCTGGGCGAGGGGGCGCTGTGGTCGGGCGGCGAGATCTTTTCTGGGTGTGGGGGTCTCGGGTTCAGTGTGGGGCTGGGCGAGGGGGCGCTAAGGTCGGGCGAACTCTGAAGCGAGAAAAAATTTGATGCAAAAAATTTAAAATTGCCTAGAGACATTAATACTTTATAAAATATTAAGTATAACCACTTAGTACAATGGTAAAAATAACATATTTAACTTGACATAGAACCTACAAACGTAACGTTTAATGTCGTCCAAAAATTTCAAGCAATGGCAATAAGGCTTATCCTTTTCCACACTATATTCCAACCAATCAAAAAAATTATACCATTATGACCAAAAAGATTAGTATCTCTATTTGGATGGAAATTATAATGAGTTGGTTGAGTTGGGTCATCTTCAAGTAAGAAAATCTAATCTAACATCTTGTATAACATTGGGGAAAAACTGATCAATTTGAATGTGAAGTCCCGAATCAAGTGTTGTGTAAGCTATGAAATCAGTTATACCTCCAGCTACAAGAACCTTTAACATTTCCTTCCACTACGGCTGTCCATCTCTACCACAAAATATCTGCTAGAAAGACCGGTAGCCGGCCGGCTTGGCCGGCCAAAAACCTAGGTTGCTGGCGTGGTCGGAAAGAATCGACCTGACTGTCGTCCGGCGTCCGGTCACGCGCAGGAGGCGAAGAGGCCCTCCTCAGGCTCCCCCACGATCAGCCCACTAAGGCCCACCACAGCCGAGGCGCTCCAAATTGGCCCAAATGACCTCTTTTTCCTTAGTTTTTTCGCAGAAATTGGCAGAAATTTGCAAAACATGTACATACATATGAAAATGCCTACATATATGCAATTTTTTGCCAAAAATAAAGGTAGGGCGGACGCCCTACCTTGCCCTTAGGGGAGCTCCGCCCCTGCTCGGGTTGTCAAGGCAGCGATGGTTGCACTTGAATTTTTTGGTCGAGTGGGCGATGCTTGCGGAGGGATGTCGCTAAGGATGTTTTGGCGGCTGTCCTGACTTTGGCGCGAATCATGGTGTGACTGACTGTACGGCACTGCCTCTCCCGCGTTTCAGCAGAGCATTGTTTTTTCTCTTTCTGGGCATTTCTGTGCCCTCGACGTCTCAACCGGCCCAGGGCCAAAAAGTAGGATGGGCCTCGGCCCAATTAGTTAATCTGACCACCTATCTGTCCGCGGACGGATCAAATATTGCTCCTTTCAATAGTCTCAAAAACAAATATATTGCTCAACAACCTCTACTTTTGACCCTTAAATCCACGTAATTGAATGCATATTGGTTTTGTGCACATCTAGCATACACTTTCTACCTAGTGCATAACCATTACAATCACGACTAGGATAACTATTGCTCCCAATGCAAAGTGGAGACACATCTCCCTCTCGATGGCGTATTTTTTCATCTTCTTTATCTTTGACCGAGTTGCATCCATATTGATCATGTATTAATAATCGATAACATCGGCAAGACGCAACTCTATTTTCATCTTAATGTTTTCAAGTCTCTATTTCTCTTATGCTATATTCTTCTTGTCTTCTTATATCATATTCTTCTCTTCTTCATTCTTCTCCATGGCCTCCTCCATCTTCCGGTTTGTCTCTTGAGTTAGCTCAAGCTTATCTTTGATTTCTTTTTTTCATTGATTGTGAAGTTCAAATCTTTCAAAATAAGGAATATACCTCGGAGGCAATTGTTCAACTCGGATATCACACACAAGACTGAGCAATTACATGTTCATCTTAAACTATGTGTAACCCAAATCAAATCCTATTGCAAAATTTCGGAATTAAAGTCAAAATCCGAGTAAACCCTAAATCATACCACAGTGGAAATCTTAGGAGGTGTTCTCGTTTCCCGGGGCTTAATCCTTGTTGGTGTCCCAGGAAACCATGGCTGGCGATGGACGTATGGGACATTAGAGGCCACGCGTGGACATGGCCTCTGGGTCGAAGAAACCCACGATCGGACAACCGGATATTCGAAAAGCCGTGGGAGACCGCCAACGGGCCTCGGAAGGGTCCCGGGGCGGCAGAAATGCGACGAAGATGCGGTGAAATGTGGTTGCCGCAGAGCTCTTGAGTGGCCAAAACCTGGTCGGGAAAGGTGCGGCGGGAGTGCAGACAGCAGGGGTTTTGGCGGAACGACGGAGAGGCTGAAAGAGTGGAGGAGCTATGGGTTGGACGGCGGAGCTAGACAAGGTTGGGCGGAAGTGGAGAAAGATCCATATCCACGAGGGTTTTGGGCCCCCTTTTGTTTTTGTGGGTATGGCCTGTTGGAGCATAGAATTTATGTGCGGACATTTTTTCTTTGCATTTTGTTAACTTATCGAAATGGGCATTTTGGATTTAGTGTGCATATACAGCCGGGAGTCAAAACGCTCTCTCTATTGTGTATTTTTCGTTTGTTTCTGTTTCTTACCATAGGCTTGGTTGCCGTGTGAAGTTACTGTCGCAAGGCACCTCGGAATTTTTTTCCGGATCAATTTTGTTCACCTGTTGGATTGTGAATATATAATGAATGAATACGGTTACATGCATCAATCGATGCAGGCATGACGGTTATCCTTATTTTGAAAAAAAAAACTAGTGATGCAATAGCTTAATTATATCTTACCCCACAATTTAAAAGCTGAATTTGCTTGAGCAGAAAACAGTTGTTCGTAAGAACCAATGCAAAACAAGGTATCTACAAACGAGTTACTGTATCTAGAAACCATTCATCTCCAAGAGATAGGTGCGTCTCTTCATTAGTGCCTTGGCTGCAAATCTGAACGGTCCATCAAATGCGCCTGAAACAAAAGCTTCAGTTTCCTTGCGACTAGTGTGACAACCACTAGTTCCATCGGCAGAGGGTTTGGTAACAACAAGAGTTGCGCCTTGCAATGCCAAGCCACCAGGCAGCTCGAGGTACGGAGCATACTTGAGCTTCATGCTGCAGGCCGGGACCTGCGTCCTATTGGAGCACGCTGAGGCTGACAACTGGTTTTCCCTGAACTCCTTGAGCTGCTCCATCCCCATGGATAGTGTCCCTTGCCCGTCGGCATCGGCCAAAACCAAGCTTCTCAACGTCGGATGGTCATTGATGATTGACCGGAGAAGATAATGCCTGGTGGACGCAGCAATCAGAGAGCTGATAGTCCATACAACACGGAGTTTCAACCCACCATTGGTATAGAAAGATTCAGGCATGCATCCACTGTCATCCGTCGGTGGCTCATGCCCAGCGCCAGTATGCTTGCAATCAACCAGGGTACCCCCAAGAATCACACAGCTCTGAAGTGTGCTCCCATACTTGGCCCTCCACTTGAGCAGCACCCCGTCCTCAGTCCCGACATCCCCAGAGGGGAGCTCCACCCGAAGATTCCAAACATGGGAGAAGCTCCTGAGCACCTGCACAGGTGAATGCTGGGCGAGATGTGGGAACAGCGGCCTGCCCGCCCCGCTCGGGTTGCGCATATGGTGAAACGGCTTGACGATTGTGAACAGCATCAGCTTCAGGAAATGCGAGAAGATGTGCCGGGGCTTGGAAGAAGCCAGGTTGAGAGCATCGTCGGCGTCACCGTCCACGGCCACGACACGGTCGATCTTGACGTAGACATCATGGACGAGTGGAACCAGTCCGTTGAGCCGCTTCGACACGGCGGAGCAGCGGCCGAGGGCGCGCACGTCCTCCAGCTTGTTCAGGATGAGCAGGACAAGTGAATCCGGCAAGCAGTCGATTCGGTCCAGCTCCATAGCCGGGTCTGCGTGGATTCGAGCCTTGGGATGCATTCTTCGACCCGAGATGGCTATGAACTACCAAAATTTTGCAGTAGAAAACGCGCTTCGGTTCTTGGAATGGTTGCAGCCGGCGAAACAGCCCGTCGATTTTTCTGAAACAGAGCAACAGCAAAAGTTAGAACCAAAAGTTTGACAGGGCAGGAGCTGGGACTGAACAAACTAGCATCCATCACACAAACTTGATGAGTAAACGACCTAATCTGAGCAAAGTAATACACATCAAACACTCAGCTGAATCTCTTTAAACCAAGAGGCGAGACGAACAAAAAAATAACAGGTACTATTGAGCAAAGACTTAGAAGAGTGCACTGCAGGACATGAATCGAGCAAACGCAAGAAAGCTACACCTGAAGGTTACCACTAGCACAGTAACAGACGACTTTGCGGCCAGTAAAATGGTCGCCGAGATGACACTGGCCCGTTCTCAAATCCGACCTTCCGACGGATCCCAACTCCGGCGAGACCCGTTCTTCACGAACTCGAGCCTCGAGGGCGAATGTAACAGCTAAAGCACCCCACCCGAGCAGCCTTGAGCTTCGATTTGGGAGAGATGGGGTAGGGAATTCATGGGCCGAGGGGAAGGAGAAGGGTTCACGGTCAGGAACTCGGGATGCTTGGGGAATTTCTACACTTGGGGAAGGTTTATTTAGTGCAAGGAGAAGTGTGCCGCTCGCTGGCCACTCGGCGCTTCTTTTATGCAGAGCTGCGGTTACGAGACTCTTTTAACGGCGTTTAAATGGATAGACTCAAATTGACCATCACATTGACTGGATCAGCCGCGCACACGCGCCTTTGCCCTGGTCGGCACGCTAGTTTTCCCTTTACAAGCAGTATACGTATTTTATTTCCAAATTCAGATAGCTTTATTGATATGACATAATTAGATTCACAAAAATATTATTGGCAAGAAAGCTTGGGTTAGAGTTAATCCACATTCACCTCACCGATCTGAATTCATAGATATTTTTTCTATATATTTGTTCAAACATAGCAAAGTTTAACTTTGAGTAATACTAATATGGACTATATTTCTGTTCGTTTCAACTTCTTTCGTTCGTACGAGAGCTCGGGAGACCTAGCCGCCGCCACCACCTCCGTCTTCGGTTCCCCCTCCTCCGGTCGGCCTCACCGGCGTCGGGAGGGGTGGGGAACCCGATCTATGAGTGGAGTTTTCAATAAAATTAGTGTTTCTCGTAGATTGGATTAGGGTTGTGGTAGCGTCTTTTTCAATGGAGATGGTTTCGTCTACAATGAGTAATCTTTGACCCTACGTTCGACGACGAGATTTCCTTCCCGGCGTCAATGGTGGTGTTGAAAGATTACATTTGTCTAGATATGGATATTCAGATCTTGCTTCGCCAGATCGATTTTGGATTTTTTTCCACATGGTTGCCGCGAGAAGGATTGTCCTTGCAATATCTGTTCTGACTACTACGTTCTCGACAATGGTGATTCGTTCTTTCGGCTCCCAACAACGTCGACCAAGTTGTTTGGTTGTTTTTCCCTGAAATATCAGTGTTTGTACTCTTGCCGATGTTGGTTGATTAATTTAATGACTGTGTGCGTGCATAAAGGCTTGGCATTTCGGCTCAAAATTAAATTATGGGAGAACCTTCGTTGGTATTCACAGATCTGTGGTTTGATATCTTTGTTATTGTTCTACGGCTGCTTTCGGAAAAGTACAAGTTTGTGTCATGGAAGAAGAAAGGGCTTGAATATCTTGAAGATTTGCTCGTCTCTTTTAGTCTTTATTTTGTAATCGATGTAGTCAGCTAATGTATCTCTACCATGTACTATTTGCTACTATAAATAATATATAAGGTATTGATTGTCAAAAAAAAAATGGACTATATTTTAGCATAGAAAAAGTACATACGTGGCATTTCAAACATGGTCACGTCTTATAACTAATACTGCAAGATATACTGAAAATCCCCGGAGCCTACTCTAATTTAAGATATGTCTCTCTCCTTTTTTTTATAGTAATTTGGTTGTATGTATTCTCAATATGTTGTCTAGTATATTACTACTTTGTTGTTGCAAAAACCTGAGAATAGTTGGTATATAAGTGGTATCATATTTATACTAATATATTACCCTTTTGTCAAAACAATGTAAAAGCCAATTTTACGGAAGTGTTCCCTACATGGTTACAAACGGTAGCTGTTCGAAGAGGGGCAATGTTTTAGGGTGAGAGAGGAGAGAGTGTATTTTCACAATATCGTGTATCTCTTGTCTTGTTTGCGGGGTATAGCTCCTGCTAAGTTAAGATCCAACATGATATACAGTCTTATAAAAGTCCATGTCAACTTTACATGCAAATATCAGCTATAGACGGGTAGACACCTTCTTTTAGGGTAGTGCCGGCAATCGGTGTTAAGATCCAACATTCTATTTTAGGCGAACTTGATTGGCCGTTGCCTCGTGGTCGAATTTAGGGTAGTGCCGGCAATCGGTGTTGCAATTTACGGTGTCGACGTCATCTTCAAAAGGTTTAAGTTGGTCATTCAGTCTTATCTCTTGAGAAATTTGGAAGGAAAGAAACGTTAGGGTATTAAAAAACAAATCATGAATGTCATGAGTGCCAATGCAGAAAATGAAGGATAAGCACAATGATTAGATCATGGCCGGTACAAAACATTTAGCGTAAACTATCAGTTTTTATGTTCATCCTTGTGTGTTTTGGTTGGACTTGGTTTCCCTATGTTTGCTACGGAAGTACATGGCGAGTAGTTGGAGGTTTGCTACACCATCTGTCATTCTATCTACAACACTTGTTTGCGAGTTTTAAAGTCGATTAGGTTATACTTTGAAAACCGAAATGGGTGTGGGCAGAAAAAATACGAACGAGGCTAAATTTCGTCGTAGCCCAAGCATATATGGTCGTCAAAACAAATAGCATACGTTGTTCCCATCCTGATGGACGGACCTGGCAAAGCAATATACATACCAATGAACACGGTTCATTTGAATTGTCAAGACTGGTCGCAACCGTCGGCCCACGCTAACGAGATGCGGATCAAATCACATCTTATAATAGGAAGAGATATTTCTCGGCATCAATCCCCCCTTGCCCCCTCATTCTTTGAGAAGCAGAAGGATCCTTTTCGAGTTTCCGTTTTTACATTAGGAATTTATGCTCTTCTATCTTCGACTTATTTGTTTGATTTATATTTCATTTCAATTTTCCCCTCTTCCTCTATCCCTAGCGCTTGAACACATGGGCATGTCTACTCCATTTCGGTTTGTAACGACATACGTACGCTGGTACGCACCTATGTTTCCACACTCGTAGTGGCTGAAGCTTGTCCGCACACGTAACGGTATCGACTGCCACGATCGAGAACGGGGAACGGCGGGGCGGAACTCGGCAACATGCGGAAGCAGCGTCGTAAACCGCGACGCAGCGCGGTGAGGAGGAATCGGGAATTGGTCTGGTGGCTCCGGTGCTCCCCCGGCGAGGTCACGTGAACCACACAGGTTAATTTTCGTCGTTTCCCATCCTCGGAGGGCGAGGAGATCCAGCCTCGCTTTCGCAGAATGCAATGGTACTGTATCAAGTACAACGACGTACGAGCTGACAGCACGGCGTGTCTTGGTCATTTGATCATACGGTTAATTTTGTTTCGGCAACTCCAACTGGCGGATCCAAGCTGACACATTTAGTTTTATCCGTTTGGATGCCAAACGGAAAGGCGTCAATTCCGACCTTTTCTAATCACAGCATCCAACGGAGCGACCCATTGATCTGCCCTTTTTTTTGTGATTTAACATATTGGGACAGATATTTACTGTGATGCAATGTTGCACATGATTAAATAAATAAGTAGCATGAACTATGCAAATGTTGCCACTCCACCCTGAAGCTCAACCAAATCACACTAGAACTGCCAATTTTAGTAGTAGATATTGTCTTTCACGCTAATCCTGTATGAACATGTTGTGCATGATCACACAAGCAGTTAGCACCTCCCACATAGTGTGTTCACGCTCCATGTTTTAGCACAGTGCTGAACATTAGCCCACCGAGATTAGAGCACACCAAAAGCACGCTCTAAATCTTTTTACAACTCCCTTGTTCTATGAAAAACCTTGCTTTCTTCTCCCCATTGGGATTGGAGACTGTCTTTACGAAAGTATATCATGGAAGATATATAACATCAGCTAGGTAGTATCCCTTGGCGTATGTGTAGTCATTGATCTCATAGCTCACCACCGGGAAATTGCCCTCTGAAAATCTAGAGAACACCACAATCACAGCTTTGCAAAATCTGCACATTGACATTAAGCATGTGGACTTACTTATTCGCATGTACTCATCAATCAGATCATCAGCAACTTCATATGCAAGCATCCGAATAGTCGTGATGTATTTTTGATAATAGGAGAAGTCAATCTTACTAAGGGCATCTCGCTTGCATTTGAAGTAATTATCGTGTCCCATCATGCCTTGCAAAAATAGGGGCCGTGTATGTTGGCTTTGTGTGATGGAAATAATCTTTAAAGAGTTGGACATGACTCCCCTTCTCTGTTACCCTGTTACGATCCGACGTCGGTGCACGGCCCAGGACCGAGCCCCTGAACAATGGTCGATGTGTCGCAATGTGTTCATTGACGAGAAGTGTAGCAACCAAAACATTACTCTCATCCTCGGATGCTTCATCGGACGACAAGGTATACAAAATGTTGTTGTAAAAATACTCATCCAAGCTATCCGTCATGGGAGGAGATGAGTTCGTACCTCACAAACATTTCGGGCAAACGATCAAACACTTCGCGGGCGATGTCGACCGTGGTCGTGGATGAGCCTCGAACGGTTTCCCGACCGTCGAACTATGACGGAGGAGTCGGTGGAGACGTCGGCAAAATTAGGCAGGGGTTGGTTGAAGTGGCTGCGAGCAACAACTTTCGAGTAAAGAAATGGAAACAACTCCAGTGGTGGTGGCGGCGGCAGCCCAGCCGGCGAGATGTGGCGTGGCGACGGGCCGGAGAAATGCGGCTCGTGGCGGTGGAGAGGAGTGGGGCGAAGGGGGCAGACACGGGTTGGTGGCGGCGAGGGTGGGATGGAGCTGGGCGAGATGAGGCGAGGCGTGTTTGTTTCACTAGTTGGCGGGCCAAGGGGCCACCGTGGTCGTCCGCATGTGTTCGGAGCGGACGCAAATCCGGCTCAAATTTGGACAAAAAATGGGTCTGCTCTAACAGAAAAAAGGACAATCGGTTCATTTACGTTGGCGCATTGTACCGTGATTTCTGCCGAAACGGACAAATCCGTAACAAATGGAGTTGCCCTTGTTACCCGAGATATTTGTCCAAGGTACGTACTCGACCGGAGTACCGGACCCTTCTCTGCTTTTATTTCTTTACGTACCGTATGTACACGGCAACCGTGCAGTTAACATAAAATTAGCCTGGAACGCGCTGCGAGCTAAGCTAAGGTTCCGTACATGCAAGTAGGATTAGATTAGCGAAGCCACCGCACAGGAAACGCAAGTGCATTGTTCAGTCGGAGTAGCCGGCACGTAGACCAATTTAACAGCGCGAGATTGTCCAGCCGGAGTAAGTAGCGTCACTGAAACGGCGAGGCCGCCACTGAATCACTGATACTCCGGCGCGCGCGCACTGTTTGGCGAGTGCGACCTCGGCCCCGGGGGAGCAGAAGCTTGTTCGTGGCTAACCGAACCCCACGGCTGATTGGTCGGCCCGTCAGTTGGTGCCCGATCCCTGGATTTGTTTGGCCGCAGCGAATTAAACTGATTAATCAAGACTCATCGTTCATGGCGCACGCAACTCGCACCTGCAGATGCTTATCCAAATATGTATCCGCTGTTTGTTGGCAAGCCTCTTTAGAAGAAGAATAATGCGCATCTATCCACGTCCACTCCCTGTCATCCAATCACTCTTTTCTTTTGGCAGCTTCCGGCGATTTTGACACTGTTGACCTCTGGACAAAACTTTAGCACAAAATGAACCTCGGCCGAAACTATTTCACGGGATTGACCCTTTCGAGTAGCGCCTCACGATCAGGCGCTACCCTACACAGGGTAGCGCCTCGTGATCAGGCGCTATACTTCTTGCCAGCGTGGCGAGCCGGGGCCACGGGGGGCCCAGTCTGAGGGGATAGCGCCTCGTGATCAGGCGCTATGGTGCGATAAGGTAGCGCCTGATCACAAGGCGCTACCCTCCTGTTCCAGAAACTAACAGAGAGCCCAGCGAGGGAAGCAGAGAAAAAAACACTAAGTCAATGTGTCGCGCCTTACCATGAGGCGCTATACTATCAAGAGGGCATAGCGCCGCGTGGTAAGGCGCGACACATTGACTTAGTGTTTTTTTCCCCGCTTCCCTCGCTGGGCTCTCTGTAAGTCTCTGGAACCGAAGCATAGCGCCTTGACACTAGGCGCTATGCATCCAAATTTTGCCAAATCCAGAAAAGTGCCAGTTTTTTTTATGGAATTACAACAATTCAGCAAATATTCAAAACTACACAGAAAAGTGCCAGTTTCACAGGAAGTGCATAATAACAACAAGTTCATACAATTTTAAAGTTCACCACTACATAGCAAAGTCGAAATGACAAGAAGGTTCAAAATAAATCCACATAGTGGAGTCCCGGAGATCATCCACATAGCAAAGTCGAAACGACATAGCTCTATTGTGTCGAGCTAGATCCCTTGCCCTTGTCCTTCCTTTTGGAAGTGCACTCCTCTTCCTCCTCCTTCTCCCTTGCGAGACGAGCCTCACGTAGCACCCTCTCCCGGAATATCTTGTTCTCCCTCTCTCTATTCGCCTTCGCAATGGCATCATTCTTCCGCCACCTCGCCTTGAAATCCTCATGACGTTGCTTCTCCGCTTCTTTGTGCTTCATCTCTTGACGACGTTGATACTCCCGATACTCAGAACGCATTTTGAGCTTCCTTTCCCGTTCCGCTTCATCCTCCTCTTCCTTCTTCCTCCTCTCCTCCGCCGCATCTTGTTCTCTCACCCTCCTCAAACCCACCTCCAACCAACCCGGCCTCTCACCCTCCTCGCCCGAGTCATTGACGAGCTTCGGTGTTGCTTTGTTGGGTTGAGACGCTGCCATACCTAGAAACATTATAAACTGAAAGTTAGTAAGTGTCCAATATGAATACAATATGCGATAAAAAATTACAATAATGGATAGAAACAATATAAAAGCAAGTATAAAGTGGAGAAACATACGGATACGGCCCAGCTAGGTATCCTATCATACTCACGGTCCTACCACCGCCACGGCCTACACCACCACCATGACCTCTATAACCAACATGGCCTCTTGTAAGCCCAAGTTGCCTCCCTCTTTGCCTATGGAGAAACTCTTGCCCCCGGCGTTCAAAGATCTGTTAGCGAGCAATCTGTTGTACAAGTTTGCGAAACGACGATCAGAGAAGGCGAGACAACAATCTTGAAGTTCATCGGAAAACTCCTTGCTCCCACAAGCCCTATAGAAGTTTGAGCAAAAATGCCTCATGCACCCCCGGTGGTGTAAACGAGCATGCCCGAGGATCTCGATCTGCACCGCGTTGAGAATTCCTTGATGGCGATCCGAGATGACACAAACTTCCCTTTGAGGTGGAATTATCTTGGTTCTCAAATAGTGAAAGAACCACTCCCAACTATCATTGTTTTCCGCCTCAACTAAAGCAAAAGCCAATGGAATCAGACGATTTCCCGCATCATTTCCTATTGCAACCAATAGAGTGCCCTTGTATGGACCGGTCAAAAAGGTGCCATCGACTGCGATGACCGGCCTACAATGTTCAAAAGCACGGACACATTGTTCGAATGCCCAAAATGCACGGCCAAATACTCGGACAGTCTTGCCGTCCACAATCCTTGTTTTTTGCCCAAACGGCTCAACCACATGGACCATCCCAGGGTTAGTCGCGGCCATGGCTCCCAACAACCTACGGATTCGGTTGTATGCTTCTTCCCAGTCACCATACAACATTCTGAAAGCAGCTTGCTTTGCCTTCCATGCCTTCCCATACTTGATCGTGTAGTGAAATATGTTCTCCACAATTTCAATGACACTCTTAATACTCATTGTTGGTAGTGTTGAGATGGAGTTGGAAACCTTATAACCGAGGAACTCGGAGGTGAGTTGACGGTGGTCTGGTTTCACATCCTTGCCATCCACCTTCTTGCCTCGGCACATGTGTGTTGCAACACAACTAGTTATGTGCCAATCGGGACCTTTCTTCAAAGGTCTTGCTCGCACCTCCCACGGACATCCTTCCTGTAAGCATCTCACCGTGTAACGCTTCTTTTTATCGGAGTGAGCCACCTTAAACGGACGATGGTACTTAACTGAGTACTCCTTGATCCACATCTGAAATTCCAACAAGGTTGCGAATCTCAAACCAGGAGTTATCCCATTGTCCAAATGATTCATTTCCCGGTAAGAAATTGGCCTAGCTTCGAGCAAGATACCCTTTCCGCCATCAACCGTCGCTTCATCCGCGAGAGTAAGGTCAGAAAACAACGGAATTCGATGATCCCGTCCCACTACCTTCTCGAACGCTTCGGCCTCCTTGACGGTGAACCCCTCCTCATCCACATCTTCATCGGGCCCATCGTCATCCGAGTCCGATGCATAGCATCGAGAATAAGGGATGTCATGCTCCATGGTCTCTTGTTCAATATATAAGTCCAAATCTCCAACATTGTTGTCGTGGAGTTCAATCCCATCCTCATTGTCCTCGTGCTCATCGTCCCCGTACTCATCAGTTGAGATGAGTGGTGGACTCCTACCATCTAGGTTCATGAGTGGTGGACTTTGGTTCATGAGTGGTGGACTCTTACCATCAAATGGGGAGGCATGTCCGTTGGAGTCCAAGCTCATATGCGCATCAAACTTTACCGTGGCAAATAACTCAAGAGACTTGTCAAGCGATTCGGCCACGGTTTCCTTGTATGCAACCCAATGAAGTTCCGAGGTGATACGCAAAAACTTCCAACGGAGATGCACTCCATGACCGGCATTATGTCTTCCCTCCAACTCTACAAACTCATTTAGGTTCATCATCAAATTCAAGTCAATCCTAACTTGTTTCAACACCTCGGCGTAGGTAGGACTTTGCTCGAACACCAAGGCATCCCTAACATAATGACAAAAAAGACAACTTAAATCATAGCATTAACCTAACAAGCACTAGCATTAACCTAAAGATCGTACAACCATGCCATGGGTCAACAACAAAATCCAAATCAACTAGCAATTAGGGTTGAACCGAAACATGCACAATGAGGTCAAATGGGATGATTTTATTGGACAAAAATTGAGGGATCGGAGGAGAATACCTGCGGAACGAAGTTGGGAACTGAATCCCCTCGCTTTTCTCTTCAAATCGGATTGGATTTGGAGAAGGATTAGAGAGGGGGAGAGAGAACCGCCGCCGCCGCCGCCTCTGTCTCTGTGTTTTCGGTTCGATTTGCAAGTGAGGCTAGGGTTGGGGACGGCCGCGTCGCGGCTTACAGGTAACAGGAGGGTAGCGCCTTGTGATCAGGCGCTACCTTATCGCACCATAGCGCCTGATCACGAGGCGCTATCCCCTCAGACTGGGCCCCCCGTGGCCCTGGCTCGCCACGCTGGCAAGAAGTATAGCACCTGATCACGAGGCGCTACCCTAACTGATCGTGAGGCGCTACTCGAAAGGGTCAATCCCGTGAAATAGTTTCGGCCGAGGTTCATTTTGTGCTAAAGTTTTGTCCAGAGGTCAACAGTGTCAAAATCGCCGCAGCTTCCATTCACCAAACGGAAAACAGAGAATCATTGGAAGCAGGTCGTTGCTATCCTATCAGGAGTAGTACTCGGAATAAGAATGAAACACTGCACATGTACTACAGATGTACTGTCCAAGCCACCATTTTTGGATAGCCTGACAGTGAAATGCGTCGATTCGAACCTTTTTTTTTTGTGTGTTGATATATGCCTATATTTTAACTTGACCCGCAGACTGGCGACTAAAGACAAGACATGCATGCAATTGCTTCTTCCAGCGGATAATTGGCATGTTACAATTGGCTTCATGTTCATAGCGTGTTCCTGTGTTGTACGTAGACATACCAACGACTAGGTACGTACTGTGGGATTCGCACCTTGGAGCGTCTCCTCTCCCCGTCTACAGTTCAGAGAGGGCGACTTTTGGAACTCCCGAGTCGCACCACCGCATCGTCGTCGGTCCGTTCGATTCCCCGCCCTCCGGCGGCCGCTCCGGCGGCGGGAGGACGGGGAATCGACGGATCTGTACATATGCGTTTAGTAGGTGTGAGTTGGGGCTCGGCCGGCGGCGCCATGGCGAAGGAGGCGCGGTCGGTGTCGGTTTTGCAGGTGGCGGTCCTTCTCCTCGACGGTGGTGCTCCGAGGAGCTCCGGCGTCGACCTGCTGCCTTCAGCGAGTCCGGGGCTCTGCGGAGCTGCTTGGCTCGTTCCCCCTTCGCCGGAGTCCGCGGGACGGCGGATCTGGCTCAGGAACTTCCGGCAGATGTGGAGATGCAGCGGCGTGACGACGACGGCGACTTCAGATGTAGATCCTTCGGGATCGGTGCAGGGCGACTTCCCGCTTGTCTGGGGGGGCTCCTGATCCAAGGCGTGAGGAGCTTGGGCAGCGGCGCGTCGGCCGCAGCGTTCGTCGTCTCCGGCGTGGTCGAGTTGCATAAGGGCTGGGTTGTAATTTTGCTTCTTATGAGGGCCTTTGTGTAATTTGTCGCTGTAACTCTGTGTTTGTCATCGCAAAAAAAAAAAAGGTACGTACTGTGGGCGTGGGCGTGGCTACAGCCTACAGAACGCTACCTCTACGCATAGGTGGCCGTTCCCAATCACATACGGCTATGTGTGGAGCCACCGGATTCCAGTCCGCTGCGATCCATGTGCGCGTCCATGGGCGTTGCTCGAGAACATATCATGTTACTTAAACGGGCGAATTGGTGTATGTGGTGCAACCGATTTTAGTTAAAACCTTAAAATGTTTTCAAAAAATGTGGGAAAAAATTAGACATTGGTAGTACTCATATGATCATATCTAACATGTCATAAAATTTTAAATCAAAATTCATAACACAGATAAAAAATAGATAAATCCGACAATGAATAGTGTCCAAATACAAGTTGGGCTACGAATTTGGCCCAATGTCATTATTGATAACAAATTTGTTATTTTCAGTGTTAATGTTGTGTTTCAGTACCCTAACATTTTTAGATTTTGAAAACCTTTTGGTGATAAACCAAATACGGTTGCACCTGAAGGGGATCGTAGGCAGAAAACAATTTTTTTCCTAACAACGATAACCTTAAACTAGCCAGGATCTATACTATGCAGATATAGTAATACACAGGAGATCGATATACATACCCTTGTAGACCGAAAAGCGGGGATCACGCTCCCGCACAAGCGTTGTCGATGAAGCCGACGAAGCCGACCTCAAGGTCGTGTAGAGGAAGAAGACCTCCGAGCGCCACAGGCGTGGCACCTCGCAGGGAATCGCACACGTACGGCGAAGATGACTTCCTCCGGGCTCCGATCCAGGGACGAGCAGCGGAAGACTTGGACCGGAAATCCAGCAGCACGTCGGTGTGCTTATGGTGGAGAAACACTCACCCCGTACACGACTCCAATTGCGGAGTCACGATTAAACGGGAGGGAGAGAGAGAAATTGGTGTGTTTCAAAAAGGCAAAGGGGCACCCATATATATAGGTGGAGGAGGGAGACCATCTCCCTTGGCTAAGCCATGTGGGACTAATCCCCACATGGCCTAGCCGGCCAAGGAGGCAGCCGGCCACTAGGTGGGCCCCATTCGGCCCACCTAGGGCGGCTGGCCCTTCTCTCTCCTTTTTTTCTTTCTCCCTTTTGGGATTTTCCCCTAATGGGCCTAAGGCCCATTTAGCTTTTAATGCCTTTTAAATTCGAATTTAATTAAATAAAAATATATTTAATCATTAATTCAACTAATTAATATCAAATACATTTTATCTAATTAATTCCAGCTCCGAAAACTATTTCGTCGCTCTCCGATCTCCATCGGAACTCTCCCGGAACATTTCCGGTGCTCTCTTTTATTTTCAATCTATTTATAAATGTCATCCTCCCTTAAGTGTGTTACCCTAGCGGTTCGAGATCTCGCCAGACATAATCGAGACACGCTCTCCGATTAATGATTAATTCGTGGACCTTGGATACCCAGAATTAATCCCTGTGAGATAACGAATAACTTTGTCGTTCGAACCTAGACGTCGAGTCTTAAACCTTTTGCCTGGCGATACTTAGCGTGTCCGAGACTCGTTCATAGATATCATGATACCTAGCTTGACTCGTTATCGACAACACCATCTTCTACTCGTCCGTGATAATATGTCCCCGTGACCTAGTCACATGCTTGCAAGCTTATTTGACATAATCTCACCGAGTGGGCCCAGGAGTATCTATCCTGCTATGCGGATTGGCAAATCCCGCTCTTGATCCCTCATCTCAACATACTCCCTTCCGATACCCGAGAGGGACACCGTTATTGTCATACTATATAAGCAATGACGTTTGATGCAATCAAAGCATCTTCCAGGAATAGCGATAAGAGTTGATCTCACGGTCAAAGGCGTAATGACTACGTCCTACAAATATTGGGTATGTCCATCACATCATTCTACCAACGATATGACTCCATTGTCAACTGACACCGTTGTCACATAATCGGGAAACCTCGATCATCGATTGCACAATGGACTAGTCACGTAGAGGCTACTAGGGACCTGGTTGTCTACGTACCACACGTGTATTAATGTTTCCGCTTAATACAGTTATAGCATGATACAAAAACGTATTATGAACAAATGAGATATGATAAATAAAACACTTTATTAATTGCCTCTAGGGCATATCTCCTTCAGTCTCCCACTTGCACTAGAGTACAATTTATTCTAGATTACAACTTGGTAAAAGCCTAACACCCATAGCATTCTGGTGTTTTACATGCTTGTCTAGTGGAAGAGGCTTTGTCAGGGGATCTGCCACATTCAGATCCGTATGCACTTTGCAAATCTTCACATCGCCTTCCTGTACATACTGTCGTATCACATGGAAGCGTCGGAGAATGTGTTTGGCAGTTGAGTGAGACCTTGGTTCCTTCGCGTTAGCAATAGCACCCGTGTTGTCGCAGTAGAGGGTTACGGGGTCTTGCGCGCTAGGGAACACTCCAAGCTCGATGATGAACTTCCTCAGCCATACAGCTTCATTCGCGGCTTCCGAAGCAGCAATGTACTCCGATTCCATTGTAGATTGGGCCACTATGGTTGCTTCCCGCTTCTCCAGCTTACAGCGCCACCGTTCACCTTGAAAATATATCCTGTCTGTGACTTTGAGTCATCTGGATCTGTGCAGAAACTTGCATCAACGTAACCTGTTACGCCAAGTTCTTCTTCACAGTCCCATACACAAGGAACATTTCCTTTGTCTTCTTGAGATGCTTAAGAATGTTCTTAACAGCTATCCAATGATCCTTTCCAGGATTACTTTGGAACCGACTCGTCAAACTAAGAGCCAATGCTACATCGGGTCGAGTACTTAACATGGCATACATGATCGAACCTATGGCTGAGGCATAGGGATGTTTAGCCATCTCGGCTTTATCATGTGCCGTCACAGGGCACTGAGACTTTCTCAATACCTTATTCTTGATGACAGGCAGAGAACCTTTCTTTGCCGTCTCCATACCGAACCGTTTCAGTATCTTATCAAGATAAGTACTCTGACTTAACGCTAATAGACGCCTTGATCTATCACGATAGATTTTAATGCCTAATACGTATGCAGCTTCTCCTAAGTCCTTCATCGAAAATTTACTGTTTAAATATTTCTTCACGCTATTCAGAAGATCCACATTATCCCCAATTAGTAATATATCATCCACATATAGAACTAGGAACACAACCGAGCTCCCACTCATTTTCTTGTAAATGCAGGTCTCTTCCGCATTTTGGATAAATCCAAAACCTTTGATCACCTCATCAAAGCGGAGATTCCAGCTCCGAGATGCTTGCTTCAGTCCATAAATGGAACGCTGAAGTTTGCATACCTTGCCAGCATTTTCTGGATCGACAAAACCTTCAGGTTGTACCATATACAACTCTTCCTCAATGTTGCCATTTAGGAACGCTGTTTTGACATCCATCTGCCATATTTCATAATCGTAATATGCAGCAAGTGCTAGCAAAACCCGAATAGACTTTAGCATCGCTACCGGTGAAAACGTTTCATCGTAGTCAATTCCATGAACTTGTCGGAAACCCTTTGCGACAAGCCGAGCTTTATAGACGGTCACATTACCGTCAGCATCAGTCTTCTTCTTAAAAATCCATTTATTCTCGACGGCCTTGCGCCCTTCGGGAATCTCCATCAAAGTCCATACTTTGTTGTCATACATGGATCCTATTTCGGATTTCATGGCTTCAAGCCATTTCTCGGACTCGGGCCCTTCCATAGCCTCTTTGTAGTTCGTAGGTTCGTCTTGTTCAATTAACATGACGGTGCAGACCAAGTTGCCGTACCACTCTGGTGTGGCACGTGTCCTTCCAGACCTACGAGGTAGAATAGCATCCTCGACATTTGCTCCCACTCCATCTGTGGAGGACGGTTCCGGAACAGTTTCCGTTGCGCCACTCGGAATTTCGAGTTCAGGATCAACGATCTCGTCGAGGTCTATTTTCCTCCCACTTACTCCTTTGGCGAGAAACTCCTTCTCGAGAAAGGTGCCGTTCTTCGCGACAAACGTTTTGCCCTCGGCTTGGTTGTAGAAGGTGTATCCTATGGTTTCCCGCGGATACCCTACAAAGACGACTTTCTCCGATTTCGGTTCGAGTTTGTCGGGCTGTAGTTTCTTAACGTACGCCTCACAACCCCAGACCTTCAGGAACGACAACTTGGGTTTCTTGCCATGCCATATCTCATACGGTGTCGTTTCTACGGATTTGGACGGAGCCCTATTTAAAATGAATGCGGCTGTTTCTAACGCATATCCCCAAAATGATACGGGCAAGTCGGTAAGAGACATCATAGACCGGACACTATCTAATAGGGTACGATTACGTCGCTCGGACACACCGTTGCGTTGCGGTGTTCCAGCCGGCGTAAGTTGCGGCACAATGCCACAGGCCTTCAGATGTGTGCCAAACTCAAAACTCAAATATTCGCCACCACGATCGGATCGAAGGTGCTTGATTTTCTTGTTGAGTTGATTTTCAACTTCACTTTGAAATTCTTTGAACTTTTCAAACGTTTCAGACTTGTGTTTCATCAAATAGATATACCCATATCTACTCAAGTCATCGGTGAAGGTGACAAAGTAACGATAACCATTGCGTGTCGACACGCTCATTGGCCCACACACATCTGTATGTATGACTCCCAACAAGTCCGACGCCCGTTCCATGAAACCATTGAACGGTGTCTTGGTCATCTTGCCCATGAGGCACGGTTCGCATGTATCGAGGGATCCAAAATCCAACGAGTCTAAAAGTCCATCAGTATGGAGTTTCTTCATGCGCTTTATACCAATATGACCGAGACGGCAATGCCACATATACATGGCGGTATCGCCACTAAGTTTAATCCTCTTGGCATCTACGTTATGAATGTGAGTACTACGATCGAGATTCAACAGAATAAACCATTATTCAGGAGCATCAACATAAAAGATATCATTCATCGAAATAGCACAACCACTTGATACTGAATTGAACGAATATCCGTCTTGCAACAAGCAAGAACCACTTATAATGTTTACACTCAGAGACGGTACAAAATAACATTTATTTAAAACCAAAACTAATCCCGATGGTAGATGTAGAGGGAGAGTGCCGACAGCCACCACGTCAACTTTTGATCCATTGCCGACGCGCATCGTCACCTCATCCTTCGCCAGGCGCCGTTTATTCTGCAACTCCACCTGAGAGTTACAAATGTGAGCAACAGAACCGGTATCAAATACCCAGGTATTACTCCGGGCGCATGTAAGGTAAACATCAATAACATGTATATCACATATACCTTTCTCTTTCCCGGCAATCTTGCCGGCCTTCTTGTCTTCCAGGTACTTGGGGCAGTTGCGCTTCCAGTGACCATCTCCCTTGCAGTAGAAGCATTCCACGCCAGGTTTGGGACCAGATTTGTTGGCCTTGGATCGGGCAACAGGCTTGCCATCCTTCCTCGGCTTCCAGTTCTTCTTTCCCTTCCCACCGGATTTCTTAAAATCGACGGTCTTGTTGACCATCAACAGCGTGTGCTCCTTCTTGATCTCCACCTCAGCAGTCTTCAGCATCACGAACACCTCAGACAGGCTCTTAGCCATGCCTGCATGTTGTAGTTCATGACGAAGCCTTTGAAGCTAGGGGGCAACGATTGCAGCACCCTATCAATCGCCAGCTCATCAGGAATCTGCATTCCAGAGCGTTCAGGCGTTGAACGTAGCCAGACATCTTGACCACGTGCTCGCTCACACTGCTGTGCTCCTCCATCTTGGCTGAGAAGAAGAGCTCAGAAGCTTCATACCTCTCAGCCTTGGCCTGCGGCGCAAAGACAGCCTTGAGATCAGAGATTATCTCGAAGGCACTCATCTTCTCAAACGCTTCTGCAGGTCAGCTTCCATGGCGTAGAGCATGCCACTCTGCACGAAGGCGGAATCATCCGTCTTGGTCAGATAGGCTTTCTTTTCATCCTCAGAGGCGGTGATCGCAGGGGGTCTCCAATGGCGGCTTCCAGGACATAGCCACCTTGTGGGGAGTGAGGAGGATCCTCAGGTTGCGGAACCAGGACATGAAGTTAGACCCATTGGTCTTAAGCTTTTCTTTCTCAAGGAACAGGCCTAGGTTAAAGGTGGGGCGAGACATCTACAATGGAATTTGCAAAACATAAGACTTTGTTCATAAATTTAATTGAGTTCAAGTTTTAGAAAATAAACTACAAGAACTCCCACTCAAACGAATATCCCTCTAATCGTTTAGTGATTACACGACCCTAATCCATTGTGCAACCCCTCATCGTCAGAGCCGGCAACACAACTTCAAAGGTAGACATCGGAATGTCAATCACAACAACTCTGTGACTCATGCTCGACCTTTCGGTCACCGTGTTCCGAGGCCATGTCTGTACATGCTAGGCTCGCCATTATAACCTCCAGCGTAAACGCTTGTGCAAACATGTCTTACACCCACTGTATGCGAACGACGATATGTATGACACCCGATCGTCACGGCCTGCCTCATAACGTAGAACTTTCTTGGTGGTGCACGCCAAAGGGAGAACACTAATGGTATTTTGGAGGGATCATCTTATATTACTACCGCCGCGTAACTAATATATAACAATATATATATATATATATATAGGACGCGGATTTCCTAACAAGGGTGATAGCACCGCATGCTATCAAAAACGTCCGATGTGGTGCCGTGATTCGTGCTGCCGTTTTCTTCCATTCACGTCCGTTCACCGTCAGCGCAGAAAAAGACACCCGTGGCCGGATGAGAAAACCACCAAACCACGACACGACTTCTCGTTTTCTGAAGGAACTGAAAAAATGGCACAGTGCGGCTGGTGTTCCACCACCATCTCGAGGCTCCTCCGATGGTGCTCGATTTGGACCACCGCGTCTCGGGCACGCGCCGCCGCTGGGCCCTGCACCATTGGAGTCGAAGAGCAGGGGTGGCCCGGCGACGTATGGGACCCGTGACCGGCTCCAGGACGGCGGTGAGGACGAGGCACGTCGGTGGCGCCGTACCCCTGCCTCCGAGCTGCGGAACGGACGTTGTGGTCCTCTCGCCATCGACGCGAGACCTCCGTGCCCCTCCTCATCCACCGCCATGGTCCTCCCGCCGCCGCTCCGGCCAGCGTCTCGATTAGGCGAGATCCCGCATCTCGTCGCCCGGGGGAGGCCACCAGCACCGCCCCTAAACCACGGCTTCCCGACTCCACCGCCGGCGTGGCTCCCCCTGCCACCACGGGCTCCTCCCTAGCGCCGCCCCTGCTCGAGACCTCGCCGGCCCGCGATCCCTTCCACCGCGCTGCCATAGCCGAAGGTGCTGGCCGGCGCAGCCATGCTACCGTATGCCCGGCCCGAGGATGCATCGGATATGCAGGGGCGCCACCGGCCCGGGGATGACCCATGGCCCAGGTCGGTCCCGCTTGCCCTCCGCCACGCCTTGCACCACACCGGCATCCGGCCATCGACCACCGCGCGAGGCCCCGGTCCAGCGGCGGCAGTAGCAGGTCGCGATGCGGGGATTTGGTGCGCCAGGAGGAGGAAGATGAGGTGGGATTGGAGAGGAGGGGGATTGGGTCGGGTGGGAGGTGGAGAAGAATGTGTTAGTGGTGTGGTGGAGGAGCCATGGGTCGGGTTTATCGGGTTGGCGTGGGTTGGAAAACAAAATGACTAACGGCTATGTTACGGTGTTAAGTCCATCTACGGTCCGAAATGTCCTATAGGAAAAATGAATGGCTGGATGTGGGTGGGTAGCTACCACCCATGTTAGCCCACTATTTCCCATATATATATATATACACAATATAAGATGCACTCAAAAACATCAAATGTAATGCGACATGACATGGTCTTGCGCCGATGGTCTCCTTCGCGCCCACAGTTTATAAACAATTTAATAAACCTACCTTGACCATATCATATTGCCCCTGCGAACCTATGACCACAACAACGATCTTTTGCATATTTTACGTGGCTAGGGGCTGTCGTAAATAGAACCGCTTCATACCTACGAACCTATGACCACAACAACGATCAAATAATTGCATGTTTATTCATCCCTTTCGGGCCCTCCATTGAAAATGCAAGACCAACTAAAGAGAGAGAGACAGACACCGGCCAGCCACATATACGGTACAAGCCGTATGTCAGTTGTGGAACCAGTCTCGCGTAAGCGTACGCGTTAGGTCGGTCCGGGCCGCTTCATCAACTCAATGCCACCGAAAATGCAAGTGCACGCTAGAGCGTAGCAAATAAAAGAACGATGCCCCCGTGAAAAAACACGGGTTCTAAAGCGTACAACTATATCTACGCATAGATCGGCTCTGATACCACTGAAGGGATCGTAGGCAGAAAACAAAAATTTTCCTAACAACGATAACCTTAAACTAGCTAGGATCTATACTATGCAGATATAGTAATACGCAGGAGATCGATATACATACCCTTGTAGACCGAAAAGCGGGGATCACGCTCCCGCACAAGCGTTGTCGATGAAGCCGATGAAGCCGACCTCAAGGTCGTGTAGAGGAAGAAGACCACCGAGCGCCACAGGCGTGGCACCTCGTAGGGAATCACACACGTACGGCGAAGATGACTTCCTCCGGGCTCCGATCCAGGGACGAGCAACGGAAGACTTGGACCGGAAATCTAGCAGCACGGCGGTGTGCTTATGGTGGAGAAATACTCACCCCGTACACGACTCCAATTGCGGAGTCACGATTAAACGGGAGAGAGAGAAATTGGTGTTTTCAAAAAGGCAAAGGGGCAGCCATATATATAGGTGGAGGAGGGAGACCATCTCCCTTGGCTAAGCCATGTGGGACTAATCCCCACATGGCCTAGCCGGCCAAGGAGGCAGCCGGCCACTAGGTGGGCCCCATTCGGCCCACCTACGGCGGCTGGCCCTTCTCTCTCCTTTTTTTTCTTTCTCCCTTTTGGGATTTTCCCTAATGGGACTCTAAGGCCCATTTAGCTTTTAATGCCTTTTAAATTCGAATTTAATTAAATAAAAATATATTTAATCATTAATTCAACTAATTAATATCAAATACATTTTATCTAATTAATTCCAGCTCCGAAAAATATTTCGTCGCTCTCCGATCTCCATTGGGTCTCTCCCGGAACATTTCTGGCGCTCTCTTTTATTTTCTCTTTTATTTCCAATCTATTTATAAATGTCATCCTCCCTTAAGTGTGTTACCCTAGCGGTTCGAGATCTCGCCAGACATAATCGAGACACGCTCTCCGATTAATGATTAATTCGTGGACCTTGGATACCCAGAATTAATCCCTGTGAGATAATGAAATAACTTTGTCGTTCGAACCTAAACGTCGAGTCTTAAACCTTTTGCCTAGCGATACTTAGCGTGCCCGAGACTCGTTCATAGATATCATGATACCTAGCTTGACCTCGTTATTGACAACACCATCTTCTACTCGTCTGTGATAATATGTCCCCGTGACCTAGTCACAAGCTTGCAAGCTTATTTGACATAATCTCACCGAGTGGGCCCAGGAGTATCTATCCTGCTATGTGGATTGGCAAATCCCGCTCTTGATCCCTCATCTCAACATACTCCCTTCCGATACCCGAGAGGGACACCGTTATTGTCATACTATATAAGCAATGACGTTCGATGCAATCAAAGCATCTTCCAGGAATAGCGATAAGAGTTGATCTCACGGTCAAAGGCGTAACGACTACGTCCTACAAATGTTGGGTATGTCCATCACATCATTCTACCAACGATATGACTCCATTGTCAACTGACACCGTTGTCACATAATCGGGAAATCTCGATCATCGATTGCACAATGGACTAGTCTCGTAGAGGCTACTAGGGACCTGGTTGTCTACGTACCACACGTGTATTAATGTTTCCGCTTAATACAGTTATAACATGATACAAAAACGTATTATGAACAAATAAGATATGATAAATAAAACACTTTATTAATTGCCTCTAGGGCATATCTCCTTCAGCACCAAGTAATTGATTCGTTTCACATGCTACATTCTCGACTCTGCTCCTACCACAACCACGTCCGTCGGATCATTATACACAGCGGGGTCTCGGACGACATGACAAGAAGTTTCGGAGACAAAAAAAAGTAGACTGCTGGACATGAAAAGTTTGCAAACAGCGAAAAGGAAGGTAAAAGATTTGGATGTTTCGCTTTTTACCAACAAAACCCACTCCTTGATTTCTATTAAAAAACGTCATAGTTTTACAAACGAACAAAAGAGAAAGAATGCTAAACATGTAAACAAAGAAGATAGAGCTTCAGTTGTAGCAACCTAGTAACCAATCTGCAACCAGAGTTTCAAAGCAGTAACAACACTTCGAGAATGGGGAGAATATTACCGACATCAAGCCAGACAAACGGGAAAACAAATTAAGCTCCAGAAAGAGACAATTCCATATTTGACACTACTTAAAAATGTGATTCCTTATTTGACCCTGAAAACGTTTATCTCCCTATTTGACACCAGATAGAAATTTTGTTCCCTATATGACACTTCCATCCATTTTGACGTTAAGTGTGGCACACAAAGACCATTGTACCCCTGATGCACCATGTGACCAAAACAACATGTCACATCCCTCTTAAAAACCAATTTTACATCTCGCCGATATGTAGCATATGCTGGAAGTAATTAACCATGACAGGATAATGCCATCTGTTTCCCATGTCAAAACAGCCTTCCTTGGAATCAATCCATCAAATCCTTCTTAGACGGAAGGCTCGAAATGAGCCCGGCTTTGAATTAACGAAGCCAACAACCGGCTAAGGGTTACAACTTACACATCTTACACTCACGTGCTGGGGATGCCAGCTTTACAAATCAAGATCAAAGACAACAGAAGACTACAAAAGATAAGGAACACAAGGAACTAAAGTCTTGATCCAGTCGAAAGAGTATTGTCTTGTCTTCTGTCGCACGGAAGCAAAGCCACCTTCAGACCATCCTTGTCCACGTCGCCACCCAAAGCTCGAGCAAGCAAACAAGTAGGACTCGAGAATCCAAAGAGGGGGTTTCAGAACAACGCCTCCAAGGAGGATAACGGCGCCGAAGAGCATCGTCGTCGCCGGTAGAGTCCAAAGACCTACAAAGCTTTCGCCAAGACCCAATCCTCCAACCTTAGAGCTCGACCGTGAAAACGATGAGGTCAAGTGGATTCTGCAGACACTACCACCGAAGCGAGCCACACCGAGAACATGGCATGTAGAGGCGGAGGTGGATCCAACAGGGAAAGGAGCTTCAAGGTGACGCCTTCACGAAGGAAAATGGAACCCGGAGGTGTCATCGTCACCTGCGATGGTCTCAACCATGCACAGTTTTCACCGGAGCCCCGAGCATCCCGAACACCAGATGCCACCAGGAGGTCGAAGAGCCCGGCCACTGCTTCCGATCTACCTCCCGGAGGGTAGTGACATGGTGCTCCAGCCCCCGCTGAGAACACCAATGACATACGCCAGAACCAGGCACACCAACCATTCCTCCGCAGTGGACGACATGAAGCCGTCATGGCCCTGTCCATCCGAGACCGAAACGCTGCGCAACAGCATCGGACTGGACTCGCAGGACGTTGGACGCCGGAAGAAGGTACAGCGAGCCCGCACAGCTCGTTGGGTGTCACGCTATGGATCTGAGAGAGCCCCTGCACCCGAGCAGGAACGGGCTCCACGGGAGAGTGTCACATGCGGCCGAGGAGAGAGCCGCACCGCCACCGAAGTGACGTGCCTAACCAGGCAGGAAGGACCGGCCGGGGAGCCCCAACTCCTGCCGGCCAACAAGGTAGGCAGCCCCCGCGACGAGCGCGGCCCGGACGACCCAGAGCGGGGCCCGGGAGACCCAGATCGGGCCCGTGCGGCCCAGATCGGGCCCGTGCGGCCAGATCAGGACTGGCTCCATGGCAGGAGCACGCCGCCGCCTACCTACCTCCTCCTCCGCCGCCTCCACCACGACGAGATAACGTCGGCGAGGCGCTGGGCCGCCACCCAGATTCCAACCGCCGGCCGTCGGCAGCACGCCGCAGGGCGACGTCCTGGACTGCCTCCGCACAAGCGGTATCACGGCCGCCGAAGCGCAAGGACGGGCGCGGCCCGCGCAGCCGAGATCGGGCCCTTGCGGCCCAGATCGGGCCCGCGCTGCCGCCACTCCTCCGCCAATCCATCAAATCCTTGTGCTGGGTCGTTTCCATTACCTAGCGTGATGTACTGATGTGCCCTGTATACTTGCATGTCTCGGCGAATTAAATCAGACAGTCTATGTACGTTTTCAAGCGATGAAAATATTCGTACTGTACTCACGTGCGTGTCCAGCAACAAGCGACGAAATTCAATTTAACTTTCACGTAAAAATTCGCGTCGAACAGTGATGGTAACCAATTGTGCGGGGTTACACAATAAGCAACAAAAAAGAATCGTGTCGAACATGCAGTAAAAATCATGTATTATTACTCATTTTATCATGCATAAATATTTTGTCTTGTACACAAATATGTGGTCACATAATGCACTAGGGTCAAAAACATTTTTCATTTACTATACCTATTTAACACCGTTGATGCTCAAATAAACTAGAGTCATATACAGAATAAAATTTAGACCAAGTGTAAAACAGGGACGAGACAAATTTCTATAGCTAAATAAGGAATCATATTTTAAAGTAGTGTCAAATAAGAAATCCTCTCCTCCAGAAAAAATCTACTTCTCCAGATTCATCAACCTACAAACACAAAACATTGTCACACCATCAGGCTTGCTATAGTTGGTGCCCAACCATGAGGTCTTGGGTAAGCTTCAGGAATCATCAACTTCAGCTTTTTCTACTCCTTTCTCAAGATTTCTTCTGTCTTATATTTTCTGCAATATCGCCCACACATTTATCATATTGCACATACGATATACAACACTTGTTGGGTCATCCGGAAACAATGTTTAGAAGCAAGCATCAGTTCCTAAATGCACAAGAACTACCTGCCAAATAAACTTGGAGAAGGCACAATTGAACCAAAGATGATAAATCGTTTCCTTCTCATTACAGAAGTGACACCGCTCAATCCTAGTCCAATCTCTTCTAAGTAAATTATCTTTTGTTAGAATGTTATTTCTTACTACCTTTGTTACTCAGAACTACACAAAGTGTGACCAAACATTTATTAAAAAAACCATTAACATCTAACTTGCCCTTCCAATTACTCAATTTTTCTCAAGGCGATCATCAATTTCTATACATTTCTTATTTAGAAGTTTAAGATAATGAATTAGGACACCAAGACATCGAAAGGGTAGGGAACCAGCCCCAGAACAAAACAATTTCTTATATTACTCATCCACCTCTTTCCCTTGACCAAAGAAAAATACCACACTTGTGAAATAAGTCTATACCAAAATATTACACTTGTGAGAAAAGCAAAAACCCATCAACATAAATCAATACTCTCGAATATTCTTGCAATATATAATTTAGATCTATCTATTAGCTTATATATAAGAAGATACACCATTTTGCATTCTAAAAAAACTCAGTCATGATAATTGTTACATTATGTAGATCTTCGACAAGATGTCTAGTGATGTTAAGCTAGAAACAAAAAACATGAATGTAACCAGTATTATCTAAGTGGCACAGATTACCACTGAAGCTTAAACTCTTAATTGTCCAACAGTACAATTGTAATATTATATCACAGTACATATCAACATAATGATGTGGCGGTTTTGCCAAGATTAATCGAAATATATGTTGTTAATATTGTATGCTCAGGTAATTAATTATAAATAAGTAAAAAAGAGACATTTTCATCTTTATCCCTCCAAAAGAACTGGTTTTATAAAAATAGTTGTAGTGGTTGTATCATTAATAACTAGTGTTGTGATGATTCGTCACGGACCCTTGACTGTGTCTGACAACCAGTAAGCTTACTGGCTAGAGTGCAAAATAATCAGTCTCGATCAGACAAAATTCTAGATGAGGAGGCAGAGATCAAAGTAACTAAGGGACCGTCATGCCCGACACATGGGAGCCTACGATGTGAAGTTTGTATTGGTCCATCTAGTTTCACTCTTTTCTTTACTCACGATCTTCCCCGATAACATTTCGACAAAGCCACGATTTTACAACCTTCTTTACGTGTTTGTGTCCGAGCGACAATGCCTTGAACAAGCCTAGGGTTTTCAAATATTGAGGTGGTGCCTCATGCAGATATGCATCATTGAGGTTGGCTTGTGAGGGTTTGTTGTTTGCAGTTTCTTCTCCGAAGTTGTGAAAAAAATTCAAGATGGCAAAGGTGTAATTCGAGGTGATGACTTTGGGAAATCTCGATGCAACTTTTAGTTTTTTTAGAGTTATGCAACTTTTAGTTTTATCATCGATCTTTCTTGTTTGCGTCGAAGAATTTTCTTAGAAAAAATGTTCAACCCAGCTTAGGCCTTTCTTGGGCCCGAGCCTAAAATCACCTTGGTCCAAGTCTGTGTGACCAAAACCGCCATCAGACCAGGTCATGCTCCATTCTCCTTTTAGTTTGTCACCAGCAAGAAGACAATATTTCCATTTCAGGACAAATGTGTTAATTTACTATCTTAACCAATATTCTGAGAAAGTGTAAACTTCCTTCATCTTTTCAGGAGCGTTAAAGTTGATGGCAATAATCGAATGAGGGTCATAAATGGACAACTTTGAACAAAAAAAAAGGCCCAAGCTGGGTTGAACATTTATCTTAATGGTCTGTGAGGTCAACTGAGTTGTGGTCCGCATCCTAGCAACCACCATGCTCGCAATATTTTCTGGTTTATTTTTCAAAATGATTACTCCCTCCGATCCACTAAAAGGGGCGTGGGAATTGAACTTGCTTAGTACAAGTACATAGCTGTATGTGCGACTGTTTTTCTGGATCAGAGGGAGTATATCACATTGATCGACCAAGAGGTTTTCCTTGATGGACTTTGAACAAATGAAAAGGCTTGAAATTTAGTTGAAGTTCATGGAGCCGCACTAAGAACTAGAAACTAGTATACAATCCGAACAGAGAAGTAAACAGAAGTACATATTGTGACAATTTATCTGATATGGTTTTGATACTGAGCCGACCAAGATGTGAAGATAATAGAGTTAGTCGTTGGGAGCTCCGAGCTGACAACATTTTATAATCCTACTCGTATCACAGCAGTTAGTTGACCAGAACGCAAAGGTTAACAACGAAAAAAAACAGGCTCTGAATACTACCGTGTGCTGAATTCTTTGCCTCATGGAACAGCGGGCGTCCTCATGGAGCGCGCTGAATTGCCGAGATGGATTTTATTCTTCAGAATCGGACAGTGAAACGGACAGATTGTTGGATTGTCTTCGAAAACCAATTCAAATTCATGTAAGCCTGATTGTGATGGCATGCTCAGGGCATTCTGAAATTCAGAAGTATAAATGGACAACTTTGAACAAAAAAAAGGCCCAAGCTGGGTTGAACATTTATCTTAATTAATGGTCTGTGAGGTCAACTGAGTTGTGGTCCGCATCCTAGCAACCACCATGCTCGCAATATTTTCTGGTTTATTTTTCAAAATGATTATATCACATTGATCGACCAAGAGGTTTTCCTTGATGGACTTTGAACAAATGAAAAGGCTTGAAATTTAGTTGAAGTTCATGGAGCCGCACTAAGAACTAGAAACTAGTATACAATCTGAACAGAGAAGTAAACAGAAGTACATATTGTGACAATTTATCTGATATGGTTTTGATACTGAGCCGACCAAGATGTGAAGATAATAGAGTTAGTCGTTGGGAGCTCCGAGCTGACAACATTTTATAATCCTACTCGTATCACAGCAGTTAGTTGACCAGAACGCAAAGGTTAACAACGAAAAAAAAAACAGGCTCTGAATACTACCGTGTGCTGAATTCTTTGCCTCATGGAACAGCGGGCGTCCTCATGGAGCGCGCTGAATTGCCGAGATGGATTTTATTCTTCAGAATCGGACAGTGAAACGGACAGATTGTTGGATTGTCTTCGAAAACCAATTCAAATTCATGTAAGCCTGATTGTGATGGCATGCTCAGGGCATTCTGAAATTCAGAAGTAATGCGTTGGAATACACTCTCTACAACAATCCGACTTGTGCAGTTCAAACTTCAGACTCTGCCACGGTGGGATTTGCACATGCTTGATTGTGATGACCTGCTTCAGTCTCTTAAGTCAGATCTTTTCGCCCTGCACTTATGAACTGATTTATTCTGTCAGTGTTACTCTGAAGTTTTTTTTAATTAGAAACGGGGTTACGCTGAACTCTTAGCATGTTCTTGTCAATACAACCACGGGATGTTGAGGTTACTTATTATGCCGAAAGGAACATTATGGTTGCCATATCCCATAGTACTGAATATGGGAAACTCTAATTTGCAACTAGTTGCACCCGCAACTCATTCTCGGGTACCCCACTTCGAAGTTTTCAAAAATCGCAAAATAAATCATGCACATAGATTATGTTGAATCTTGTGCACCCACAAAATTTAATCTAAAAATATGATCACCTGCGACCTGTACTATTCAAAATTTCATTTGTCTTTTTTGCACAGGCCACGTATGATCATATTTTTGGATGAAATTTTCTGGGTTGTCTATTCAACAAAACGAAACTAGATATTGTAGCTGATACTGAAGTTAGATAATGTAGTTGATACTGAAAATTCCTTCTATGCTGTTCAAAACAGGTGTCAGTTTCATTTTTCTTCAGACCTCTGGAGAAGAAAACAGGCGCAGCTCATGAACATCTCAGTTGCTTCTTAATTTCATAGCAGAACCTAATGAACACTAGTGTAAGATATCCTCGCCCAAAAAAAACACTGCTCGATCAAATCAACGTACAACTTAATGAGTAGGAAAACCATCAGGGAGGCACGGATCCTTCGCTACCAACAACTGATCTCCTAATCAACCAATGATCATAACCACTGCTTCTGCTTCCTCAGTTCAGGTCCTCCAGAACAGGAAGGGCACCTTCACGTCGCACGATCTGGACACCACCTTGGCGTTGGCGGCGAGGCTGTCCACCGCCATGGCGCACCGCACCGTCACCGGCACGGCCCACGTCTTCACCCCGCCGAGCTGCAGCCGCACGGGGACCTTGATGTCAACGTCGAACGGCACCGACCGGAGCCGCTCCGCCGCAGCCATCTGCCCGCGCACGCTCTGCGAGAACCGTATCCCCGTCCCCTTGGCCTTCGCCACGAACACCGTCACGTTCCCAGGCGCCTGGTAGAACGCCGGCCACGCGCCCTGGGCCAAACGCACGCCTTCATACGACACGGCGACGCGGCTCCCGGCGCCGTCGTAGTGCACCCCCATGTTGCCGTTCGCGCCATTGTCAGCGCGGAGTGTCGCGTCGAACCCCGGCGAGAACGAGCCCGGTGCCGAGGCGTTGCCGACGCCGGAGAGGCCGGACACGGCGAGGGACACGACCGAGTACGCCGGCCGCCTGGGCTTGTACACGAGGTACACGACGGCGACGGCGACGGCGAGGAGGACGGCGAGGCCGAGGATGACGAGCAGGAGGTAGAGGCAGGAGCAGCCGCTGCGGCGCTTGGCGCGGCGGGTGTAGTGCTCGAGGAGGCGCGCGTTCTCGGGCGGCGGCACGCGGAAGACCTTGTCCTTGGGCACCTGTATGACGTAAGTGCCGCCGGGCTGCGGCTTGTGCGGCTGCTGCGGAGGAGGAGGACGCTGCTTCTGCGCGGGCTGCTCGCCGTGGGGAAGCGCCGGCGGAGGGGCTTCTCGAAGTGGAAGCTGTAGAGGGGGCTGGATGAGGGGTCGGAGGAGGAGTAGGCGGACTGGTCCATCTCGCCGGAGAAGTCGGAGCTGGTGGCCGCCGCCGCAGCCGGGTGGACGCGGCCGTCGTTCATCATCGGCGCCTGCTCCTCGAGGCGCGCGTGCGAATCAATCTGCGAGTTATATATGCATTGCTTAGTTCAGAATGTACTGAAAATACAATGATCAATCCACATACTAGTACTGATCATATTGGTACAAACTAGCAATGCAGATTGCAGAGTCACAAAACTGAAGTTGGGAGAGGGAAATAGATGCTGAATCAGCGTGCTGTACACGGTTTGTTTTGATCATATTGGTACACTCCAAACATGCATTCTGCCAATACCGGAGGAGACCATCAAGAACAAACGAACAAAATGAACCCGGCTGCTGTGCTAGGCGTCGCCGAGACAAAACCCTGAGCGAAATGACCCAAACATTGGGCGAGAAAACCTCCGCTCGCGCTCACGCCAAAACACAAACACGGATCAGAAGATGAAAGCTCACCTTGTACAGCTTGGGGACCGGAGACGTTGGTGGTCGTCCCTCCCTTGTAAAACCGCTGCTTGGGTTTTCGGTCTTCCAGAGGGTGGAGGAGGCGGTATACAGGACGGACGTGCGAGGAGGTAATGTTGTAGGACAACGGTGGAGTGTAGGCGAGAGAGAGAGAGATCGGAGACGACGACGTTGGTGGCGGAAGGGGTTATATAGAGCGGTGGTTGCTGGAGGCGGCTGGCAGGTAGCTTACGGAGAAAGGAGTGTCGAAACCGTGTGGGCGGCTGCGGGTTTATGGTAAGCTTTCATTGACGGGGAAAAAAAAAAAGTGAAATCGGTGATGATCTTGCGATGGAGTATGCTACTGGAGCAGGGCAAGAAATGGAAATGCGTGTTCACGAACGCGTGTCGCCTCGTGAAAAACAGCTGGACTTGGGTAGCTCGAGGAGACACGCCTCGTAACAGACGGCTGGAATTGAAAGTTGAAAATTGGGGGCTGTTGGCCCTTTCTCTCGAAAAAAACTCGGTTAAACTACACAAGTTTGAAAATTTTCAAATATTAGTGCGAAAACTCCAATTTATTTTTGCACTCTAATGGCGTAGAGCTTCATTATTTTAGCATTAATCCATCCTATATATATATAGATATGTGGCGGCCCTGAAAGGCGGGAGTCTTGTGGGTTGGCGGGCGAGCCCGTGACTCTGGTGCTGCCGGAACCATGGTCGTGTGGACGGTGTGGTGTCCGGTGAGTTGTGTCCCGTGGCAGTGGTGCGGTGGTCGTCTTGGCGGCTCCCCTACCCCTGTGTGAATGGTGGAGAAATCTTGCCGAGGGGAAACCCTCGCCCAGGACGTGTGTCTCGGGCCCCGACGGCGGCGTCTTTGACGTCATTCCCTTCTTGAAGTCGGCGGTGTGGCGTTTCTCCCCTCATACGTGCTCCGGATGAAAACCTAAGATCTTAGGATCGGGCGGCGACGGCGCTTTGCGTCGTGATCTTCTTGGAGACGTCGTCTTGGAGCTCACGGGTGGCCCTCTGGAGGTTGGGTGTCGGACGGCTCTTCGGCGTGTTTCCTCCGGTAAAGCTTGTAACTTGGTCCGCGTTCGTGGCACCCTTGGTTTCCCTTTGTGAGGTGTTGCTCCCCAGGTGGCCGTCTCTACGGAAGTTTGTTCTTGTCTCGGCGGTGTGCAATGCTGTTTGGTGTGCCGGTCTTGGCTCTTAGGGGAATTTCGGCCCGATGACTTTGCCCGTGTTGACGGTGTGCAGCGTATGTCGGTGTGTCGGTCTGTCTCCGATGGGGATCTTCGACCCTTTAGTTTTGCCCGCCCTGCTAGTCTCAACGTCTACGGAGTAGTTCTTAGGTGGCGTCCGCCTCTCTGGTGTTTCTCCTGGGTGTGTGTGTGTGTGGGGTTCAGAGTTGTAAGCTGGGTTCAGCACTTTGTATCCTTGTCGCCGTTCCTGGCATTATTAATTTAATCGTTGGGCCTTTGGCCTTTTTTCTAAAAATAGAATGTCTATCGATTGTTCTAGTTCTAAATTATTTGTTTTTTCTCTGTATACACTCATGTTCAAACCTTCAGAATGAGTTAAACGATCTATTCGCAAGTTTACCGAACCAAGCCGAGTCTAAAATTTAAACTCATTTATTTAAATAAACCGTGATGATCTAACTAGTTGTTTTAGCAAGCTCGAAGCGAGACAATCCAGCTCGACACGGCTCGGCTCAGCTCGAATTCCACACGCACCAGAGTGTCTGTGCATGGCCCCACCACGAAAACAAGCAAAAAAAAATGTTTGCACGTTTCACATCACTCCGCAGACGTGCCATGTTGTATGCGGACTGAGATCTGGTGCCCTGCCCATGGTATGTCACCTCGTAACATTCTCCAACTTGACCATCCAATCATCATCCAATGGTTAGCAACGATTCAAAATTTGAACTAAAAAATCAAACATTTTAGAAAAAATTGAAAAATTTCCAGTAAGTTGTATATGATTCGTTATGTATTCTGAGAAAGTTTCGAATCATTTGGATAATTAGTTTACCGTTAAATAGCTTTTTCATATTTTAAACTTAAAATGCTATTAACTAATAACGAGTGATCCAAATGCCACGAAATTTTTGAAAAACAAACAACGGACCATATCCAACCCTCTGGATTTTTTTCAATTTTTTCTAAAATGTTTTTATTTTCAAGTTCATTTTTTGGGTCAATATTAGCCTTTAGATGATAAATGGATGTCAGATAGGATAGGGCATGTTACGGGGTGACATGTCATGGGCAGGGCACCAGATCTCAGTCCGTTGTATGCACTGTCCTAGGACGTTGCGAGTGGTAAGCGAGAAGACCTGCTGAGCCGTACGAGTTCGCGGGCGGCGGCAGCTGTTTTGCAGCTCAGAACGCGTTCGGGTTCGGCGTCTGGGTGAAGCACCACAGCCCCGTAGGTGCAACACGGCCAGGAACGAGAACCAGCGGCGGCACGGGCTCACAGGCCGTCGCAATGCTTGGCTGGTTCGCAAGCAGCTTGGTCAAACACGTCACATCAGATAAGCTCCAGTATTTACGCAGTGGTGGTCATAGGCGGCGTGCAGCTGGAGGGAGGAAAGCTGATGGTCCATGGCCAGGTGATGCGTGCCCACGTTCCTCCCGTCCCGCTGCCGGCGTCTTCCACCTCGTCGTGCCTGGTACTACTCCACTACTCTGCTATAATTCACACACAAACCAAACCAATCTACTCTTTGTTCCAATAAAGAAACGATCAAAAACGAGATTTGTAGATTATTCTTACAAGATCAAAAATAGATCTTCCCTGGTATGGTATATACTGTACTTCTTTGTGGCATCCCGTATTCAGTAACAGTATAAAGAATGAACACAGGGTAACCCGTCAAAACACCAAATATTGCAGATAGACTACAAAGGATAGCGCAAAATGTTTGATCTGTTCATGAGGCATAGAAGAACTTTGCAGGCAAAATCATCGAATGCTGTAAAACCAGGCAGTGTGATCTACTCATCAATATCACTGCCTTCCAGAAACAAAGAAAAAAATAGGAGATCCTGTATTCACACATACATTTCGAAAGTAGCAGTCACGACTGAAAGAATCGACGGCAAGCAAAGAACTTGGCCTTATGTACTTCCCTCTAATTCCATCTGCACAAGCCCTCTTACATAAACACTCTCTCAGTTCCATCAAGTAACGAAATAAATCTACGTTACATCATAGTAGAACCCATTGTTCCTCTCTCTCCCTGGTACCGCACCACACTGCCCGAGCAAACAAACTACAGACAGAGGAGGGGAGAATAAAATAAAGGACCGAACAAATCAAGCTGAATACAGACAGACAAAAACCCTCAAACGGAGAAGAAAAAAAAGGTCATCCACAAAATTCTATAGCAAAACTTCATATTTTGAGCATTGGCGACTGTACGTGGAACAGAAGTGCCGTGGAGCTGAAAGGAGCGATTCATCGGTTAACCAAGGATAACCTCCTTGAATCAAGGAGGATCTGTTCCAACTTGGTTAACATTGTTGCTACCGGTTGCATTTCTCTTTTAGCAATCAGGTGAGTGATAGTAATTCATTGTTCTTCACTTCCCTCTTTACTATCGCGAGCATCCTCGGACTCCACTGCCTTTACAGTACTCTCCTCGTGGCTATCAGAGAGCTTCTTGAACACTGCATTTACGTCGTCGTCGAGGGTGTTTGGGTCAGTACTACTCATGTTGCTTGCAGTCTTCATTAGTTCAGGCTGCTTATCGTCTGTAGCCAAATGCAGACTTTGAACATGCGTATCTTCTTCAAGATTATATTGTGTTGTGAATTCTGCAGTCTCTCCACAGCCATCTTCATCTTCGTTTTGTTCCAAGCAACTATCCACATCAAGGCCAGAGTGCACGTTCAAAGCAGCAAAAATGTCCTCGACAGATTTTGCGTCAATGACATGTAACTGTCCAGAACCCTCTACGGGCTCTGAGTCAACATCAACACCAGAGACATGTGAGGTTCCAGCATCCAGGTTGGGCTCGTCAACACCATCACTCGCTTGTTTAAAGGCTGTCTCTATGTCTTCCCGAGACTTGGCATCCACAGCCAACATCTCAGCATCAGTTCTACTTGTCACGGGCTCATTTCTGGAAACCCCCAGTTCACTTGCTCCAACTGATATGTATGCTTCCGACGGTGTATTGACTGAAGAAACTTCTGGCACATCGTATGATGGTTTCAACTCTGTGCTCATTGCTTCAAAAGGACTTGCTTCAAGAATCCTTCGCCGAGGATTGTAGACAGTCTGCTCAGGGTCATTGTGAGATGTCCGTAATGACCAACTAAATTCAGGATCACTCACGTAATCAGCCAATGGGGATAGCTTGCCAGAGTCTAATGCACTGGCAACTGACGTGGTCTTCCCGTCAGAAGTTTGAGGGCTTATCAAGTAGTCTTCAGTAACACCACCAGCAGGGTTGTCGGTATCGGAGCTTAGATCAGGCACCTGCTGATTCAGTCTCATTGGTTCTACCCGGAAGTCCCCCACCGCATCTAATTCCGACAGGAAACATTCATCAATACAATTATCCTCTAAAGGCTCAGGATATATTTTGTCAGCATCATCATCATCAGAATCAAGTAGATAAGCTGAAGTTATTTCTTCCTTCATATCAACCATATCTACCCTCTCAGGTTCAGAAGCCACGGAAAAGAATGGGTTTGAGATATCTTTAGGCTCAACCAGCGATTGGATGGAATCACTGACTTCATGAGGAGATAAGGAAATACCGCAGATCTCGGGCTTACTTCGGATGAAACATCAAAGTGCTCCTCAATTACATGCAGGTCGGTCAATGCACTACCAGAACCAGTAAATATTGAAGTTTCATGCTTTTCTTGCATATTGAAGTTCTCGACAACCCTCTCCTCAGGGATAGGATGAAGGTCCATAGATATCGCAGGCAATGCTTCCTTCTCAAAATCAGTTAGCAAGTCCATAGATCCATAAATCAGATTTTCTTGTGGGATTTCATCATTTGAATAGGACCTAAAAACAGCATCTCCATCTTCCTTGGCTATATTGGTCGCACCAAGACAAAGGTCCCCTGATCCCAACTCATGCTCTTCAGCTGGCCTGGGAGAGGCAAGCCATTCTGAGAATTCAACTGTTGTGTTTGGTGCAATGGAAGGCTTAGCACCAAGGAAGTTTTCACCTGCATACCAGGATAATGTTCAAATAAAGGCGTGGGTGGCACATATCCATTTATCAGAAAAAGAGGTTAGATGAAACTTGCTTACCATCTCCATCTTCCCAGCTAAGCAGGTCAGTGACTGGATTAAGTGGCATCGTGGAATTTTCATCTGACTTGAGCATGTCATCTTCATCATGGCCCTTCCCTTTTTCTGAGGAAAGATATGCTTCTCTTTCTTGCGATCTTTCAAAGACAAAATGATGTAGAGAAATCTCACGCTCGTCAATATCGCTATGGTCTAGTTCAACATCCACAGAGTTGATTCCATCTGAGCATTCACTTCCAGCATCTGCCAGGTCACTGTCCTGTCTCAGGAGAGCGGGTGACACATGCTCCTTATGCACATCTGTTTCATCAAGGTCCTCGTGATCCTCCTGATCGGTAACCGAAGAAGCCATATCAGATTCAGTCACAGAACTCAGTTTAGAGTCACTCTTGTCACTGAACTGCCTTTGGAAATTACTTGTGCTCCCTTCCACTGTCTCAGGGACAAAATATGGCTTCAATCTAGACAAACGTCTCTCCTGGGTAGCATCTTTAGTTCCAAAGTTGAAGCTCTCGTGCCTTCTGAAGATTTCACGGTGAGAAGTTGGTGATTCTCCAGGGCTCGAATTATCATGTGCAGATACGCCACTTTCACTGGAATGCTCAAGAAAATCAAATGGGTTCTTTCTAGCATGCAGGATTGAGGGAGCTGAGCCAGGAATTGCCGCTTCTTCAGGATCATAAGGAAGGTCAAATGGATTTCTCCTTGTAACTGAAATATGTGGTACTTGTGCATGGAAGCGAGATAAGTCATCTACAGTTTTCCCAGAGTCGTTGCCATTGACATCCATCGAGTTATTGTCAATTTCAAATATGATGTTCTTCCTGGATCTTCGCCTAACCATCAAAATCTCCAACCTACGGTTCCTTTCCATCTCAGAATATCCAAGATCCATCAGATTCTTTGCATCGTCTGCTGTCCAAATAAATGCAGCTTCCTGACCTTCATCTTTCTTGTTCTCCTCACCATTATCTTTAGACTCATTGTTGCCATCCTCATCATTACTATCATCATCAGATTGATGATCCTGTGAGGACACATGTGAATCAGTGTCTGAATCATCGTTAGGAATGGGATCAGGACGAGTGAAATCAGAACCTAGAAGAGGGTCAATCTCATCAAAAACTGGTGCAATGTCAGTCATTGAAGCATCAGGTGAAGAACTCTCAGCCCCATCAGAGTCAAAACCAGATGAACCATCATCACTTCCAACTGTTGCCCATGGTGAACCAAGAGAGGAATCGAGGAGGTTGTCCTGAACGGCCTTGCTAGTATCAATCTTCAGCTCATCAAGAATTTTATTTTGGAGCTCAGAAACGGCATAAGTTGGTCTGCTAGTTCCAGCAACACTATTGGCTAACTTCTCTTCAGATATATCACTTACTTTGCTAGCTGCTTGATTCAGATTCTCCAACACTTCAGCATGTTTATTAACATTCTCACTGGATGACAACATGTCAAAGGATGCACCCTTCACATTCAGACCTTCAAATAAGCTAGTGTGCCTATCAGTCTTATCTGTCACAAAAAATGAATCTGTGTATTCCTTTTCCTGGTTAAAGTGCAAAGCATCCCCAAAGCCAACCTCGTGACGAAATGGAGTTGACGTTTTAGGTATGTCACGGTGTTCAAATTTCTCATCTTCTTCATCAACTCCTCTCAGAAGAGGAACATCATCATCATGCCCAGTAGACCTCTCTCTGACAGACAGTGCCCGCTTTGTTTCCCTTTCTTTTAGGTTTTCTGTAGCATCCGTAAAACTAGGAACTGAAATTCTCTGATTTGACTCAAAGTGAACATCCCTTGAATAATTTCCAACCTTAACAGCTGAAATCTCTGGAGCAGTCTTGGCATCCTCACTAGCTTCAGGTAGGTTCGTGTCACCATAACTCAGTAGGATTCCAAGAAGAAGAGTAGTGCATATAATTACAGGTGAACAAGATAGTAGGAGCGCAAAGAAACCCGGTGAATATCTGTACAACAAGTAGAGCAAAGCACCGAAACTGAAAAGGACTGGATGTTCAGAGACACATCTGTAGCCTTTTCTGATGGAGAGCTTCAAAACTTTCTTGATACATAAACAAACTTCTTTCGTCTCAAGAGCCATGGCATGTACCCTCTCAGCCTCCAGCACAACCCTAGCATTACGAAAATTACAGACGAGATCAGTTGGCTAGTATTATAAAACATTCTTTTGTACTAATTGATACATACATGCATATATGACTTCGAGAATTTTCAGTTAAACTAATTATACCCACCCTGCATGTCTACCGCAATCCAGTAAGTTCAGTTTTGTTCCTATTTTTAGGTAACCGAGCTCATGCAAATAGCCAGAGTCTTTTTTTTTACCATCAATTTGTGCAATTGTACCGTATACATACGTCACAAACAAACGGTCAGATCCATCGAACTTGTGCAATTGTATGAAATACCGAGCTCACAAAGAGATCGTCCGATGATACATAGGAGGACTAGTAAAGTTAGATCACGAATACCCTATCGCAAGCTTAAGTCAAGATTATAAGCAATACAGTACTTATCAAGCAATTAGCAAGCACTTGTCAACAGCATGAACAAATGAGACGACCAATAAGCTGATCACTAGGGCGGCCATCGCTGATGGGATAGTACTAGCTAGCATCAGATTCGAAGTCCATAAGCTAAACCCCAACTCGAGGAGGTGAATCCATAGCCCACAGGACGAACAAAGCAAAACACCCATCACCTTTACTGCCTAGCTAACTAACAGATCTTCCCCGAAGGGGCGAGATAACAATCAAATCTTCGAACGGGGAACCAAAATCGAGGAACTGTACTGTACAGAGTATCAAGATTCAAGAGCAAGCATCCGACATGACCAGGGTCGATCCCGACAGTTCACTGTCGGAAAGAACATACCTCCGAGTCCGAGGAAGCGAGGCAGGCGGCGGGCAGCACGAGGGGAAAGCTCCACGAAGCGGCAGAGACGGAGTAACCGAGAACCCCTGTGCCGCGATTGGCTGACACGGAGAAACGAGGAAGCCGGGAGCGAGAAGCGACCGATCGCGGGGATGGGGTGGTCAGTTTGAGAACTAGGATTGGGTTTCGGTGGTGTGCTGCACCACCTCAGGATCTCTTTATATATGCGTAAGACAAGGTTACATGAAGTCTATTACAACTAGGAATCGTATACCGATTCAGACTCTAATACCGATTCTCAACACTCCCCCTCAATCTAAACTATTACATACAAGATTTAGATTGGACTTGAATCGGTCTAGCATTTGTCGTGTGGCTGGTTTTGTGAACACGTCAGCCAACTGATCACTAGAAGAGATGAACCGAACCTCAAGTGCACCTGTAGCAACACGCTCTCGAACGAAGTGGAAATCAATCTCAATGTGCTTAGTTCGAGCGTGAAAGACTGGATTCGCCGTCAGGTAAGTAGCTCCAAGATTATCACACCATAAGATGGGTGTACGCTGCTGAGTCACACCAAGTTCCTTGAGTAAAGAATCTATCCATATTGCTTCAGCAGCACCATTTGCCAAAGCCTTATATTCAGCTTCGGTACTCGACCTCGAGACTGTGGGTTGCTTCTTTGAACTCCACGAGATTAGGTTTGGACCAACAAACACAGCAAATCCACTTGTGGAACGCCTATCATCCACATCACCTGCCCAGTCTGCATCTGTAAAAATACTAACTCCAACAGAGGAAGACTTGCGAATATGCAAACCAGTCTGCAGTGTCCCCTTGACATACCGCAAAATGCGCTTAACTGACTCCCAATGAATGTCAGTCGGCTGGGATAGAAACTGACACACCTTGTTTACCGCAAAAGAAATGTCTGGACGAGTAAGCGTCAAATACTGCAGTGCGCCGACAACACTACGATACCGGAAAGAATCATCAGCACCAAGCGGCGTACCTCTCTCACGGGCCAACTTCTCAGAAGCGTCAAGCGGTGTGGAGGTGGAATTACAATTCTCCATGTTGACTCGATGAAGAAGATCAAGCGCATACTTCCGTTGAGTCAACGTCATACCCCCTGAATTGTAAGAGGCCTCCAATCCAAGGAAGTAGTCCAACAGACCCAAATCCTTAATAGGAAAACTGTCCGAGAGAGAACGCACCAGACCATCAACAGCCTCGGAGTAGAGCCAGCAATGACAATATCATCAACATATACCAACATGTATATGTCAACCCCGTCACGAGAAAATATGAACAAGGACGTATCAGCCTTGGACGAGACAAAACCAAGCTGATGAAGAAGCTGACTCAAACGATCATACCACGCACGGGGTGACTGCTTCAGACCATAGATAGACCGCTGAAGCTTGCAGACATGAGAAGGGAAACGAGCATCCTCAAAACCTGGCGGTTGCTGCATATAGACATCTTCGGTCAGAAAACCATGAAGGAAAGCATTACTGACGTCAACCTGCCGGAGATTCCACCCGCGAGACACCGCAAGTGAGAGCACGAGGCGAACAGTAGCCGGCTTCACAACTGGGCTGAACGTGTCACCATAATCTATCCCGTGTTGTTGAGTAAATCCACGTGCAACTAGCCGGGCTTTGTGCTTATCAATAGACCCGTCTGGACGATGTTTAGTCTTGAAAATCCATTTGCTACCAACAATGTTGACGCCGGGAGGACGAGGAACCAAGACCCAAGTGTTGGTCTGCAAGAGAGCCGCAAACTCGTCGGACATGGCTGCATGCCACGCCGGTTCAAGCAACGCCTCACGGTGAGACACAGGAGCGGCAAAAAAATGCCCGACGACGTGGATCATACTTCACGGTACCATCCTTGAACTCTTTTTCTTTCCTCGTATTGTCACGCAGCCGAGTCACCATTGTATGCACTGGAGCAGAAGCAGCAAGAGTCGGAACAGCCGATGGTACCGCGACCGACGAATCGTCGGCAGGAGGCGATACGGGCTGTCCTGGTGACGCTAGCTGGGTCACATGGGCTGATTCGGCAGGAGCTGTTGCACCCTGGGACGAGGCTGCCTGGGATGCGTCCATGCAGGACGAGGACTCCTGGGACGGCGTGCCATGCATGGCCACACCATGCAGATCAATACGTGAATCAGCTTCAATACGTGACGGCATGCCATGCATGGCCACACCATGCAGATCAATACGTGAATCAGCTTCAACGTTGATCATACAATCAGAAATCTCAGTCTGTTCCTGAAACGAAGAATCAACACTTGGAGCAGGCAGGTTAGTAGACAAATAGGACAGGTCATATTTGCGTATTGGCTCACTCGTAACCGGTTCATCGGCTGGAAAGGTGATAGAATCTGCAAGAGTGGACACATCAACCGTCACACCGGGAGTGGAAAAGGGAAACACAGTTTCGTCAAAAACTACATCACGAGATATGTAGATGCGTCCCGTGGAGCGATCCAAGCACTTGTACCCTTTATGCATCGGACTATAGCCTAGAAACACACAAGCCTTAGAGCGGAATTCAAGTTTATGGGAATTATACTTGCGAAGACTAGGCCAACAAGCGCACCCGAAGATGCGGAGGAAAGAGTAGTTTGGCTGGATACGAAGGAGCCTATAGAGAGGTGTTTCCTTGTTGATAACTGGCGTAGGCATTCGATTGATGAGATAACACGCCGTGAGAAAAGCCTCATCCCAATAATGAAGGGGAAGGCTAGAGTGAGCTAGGAGGGCAAGTCCAGTTTCTACCAAATGCCGATGTTTGCGCTCGGCAATACCGTTTTGTTGTGACGTATGCGGGCATGACACGCGGTGGGACACGCCCGTGCGCTGAAAATAGCGAGCTATTTTTTGGTACTCACCCCCTCCGTCAGATTGAACGGCTTTGATCTTAGCGTTCAGGAGGCGCTCAACATGAGCCTGAAAGGCATAGAAGACCTGCTCTACATCAGACTTATGCTTAAGGAGATAAATCCAACAAAACCGAGAGTAGTCATCCACAAAACTAACATAGTACTTGTACCCCCCAGAAGAAGTACGAGCAGGACCCCAAACATCGGAGTGAACTAACTCAAGAGGCAAGGTAGTGACACGAGAGGAAGCAGTGTAAGGCAATTGGTGACTTTTAGCACGCTGACAAGCATCACAAACTAAAGATAAATTGTCTGAAGAGGTACACGAAAGCTCATTTGTTTTAACAATAGAGTGCACTACATTATTGGAGGGATGACCGAGACGTTGGTGCCATTGCGTAGGAGTGACTTTGACACTAGCGGATGCATGGGGAGAGGACGACGACGCCTTGCAGAAAGGAACGGGGTAGAGTCCATCTTGACTCCTACCGTGAAGAATTACTCTCTTAGTGGCCTTGTCCTTAACACAGAAAAAATGACGGTGAAATTCAACAAACACGTCATTATCGGAAACGAGACGGTAAACGGAAAGGAGATTTTGACGAATGTTGGGAACATGAAGAACATCTTGCAAACGAAGGGATGAACCGATCAAATTCGAGTGGCCAATATGCGAAATAGACAAACCTGATCCGTTGGCCACTTGCACTTGATCCTTCCCATTGTACCGCTCGTGGACTTGAAGTCGTTCTAGATCGCTCGTGAAGTGATCTGTAGCCCCCGTGTCCATGATCCAGGGGTTGTGGTCGTTGGCGTTTGTGCTGGTAGAGGCGGAGTTACCGGAGCGCTGGTACTCCTGATTGTAGCGATTTCGACAGTCTGTCGCCTCGTGTCCCCAATTGCCACATATCTGGCAACGAGGTCTCCAGCGGCGTCCACCGCCGCCAGCATTGCGACCATTGCTGCCGCCACCACCATTGCGGTTTCCACCACCGTTGTTGCCACCGTTACGGCCATTGCCGCCGTCATTGCGGCCATTGCCGTAGTTGCCGTAGTTGTTGGCGTTGCCGTATCCGCCGCCGTTGCCGTACCCGCCGATGGGACGGCCTTGCCCCTGCTGTCCGCTGGGACGATTTCCACCTTGGTAGGGTGTGCCTCCGCCTTGACTTCCACCCTGGTAGGGCGCGCCCCCGCCTGGCCTGGGAGCGTTGCCGTAGGGAACATGACGTGATGCAGCGTTGGCCGAGGAAACCCAGCCCTCGGCTTGGGCTTGCTGCGCCTGTAGCGCCTCGAACGACAGGATGTGCGCGTAGAAGTCGGTGTAGGGAACCGACTTGTTGCCTACGGTGAGGGAGGCGGCGATGGAGTTGAACGCCGACCCGAGCCCGGTGATGATGTAGTCGACAAGCTCGTCGTCGGAGATGGGCGAGCCGGCGGCCGCCATGGCGTCACTCAGCGCCTTCATCTTGTGCATGTACACAGCCGCGGACAAGTCATCCTTCCGCAGCGACTGGAGCTGGCGGCGGAAGTGGCGCACGTTTGCGCGGCTCTGGGCGCCGAACATGGCGTGGACGGCTTCCCACACGTTCGCCGCGGTCTTGCAGCCAATGAGCTGGGCTGCGATATCCTCATCCATCGATCCGAGGAGGAGGCCGAGGACCTTCTGGTCCTGAATCCACCAGCGCTGATACGCCGGGTTAGGGACGGACACGGCCTTGTCGCCGGTGCCCTCCGTTTGCATCTTCGCCGGAGCGGCCATAGACCCGTCGAGGTAGACATGGAGATTAGCTCCCGAGAGGTTGGGCAAGGCTAGCCCTCTCCATAAGGTGAAGTTGGTGCTGTTCAAACGTACGGGGATAGTTGGCATGGCCATGACGCCGGCGGAAGAGATCAAGGAGCCAGCAGCTTCTGCTATCTGAAGCGCGGTTGTACTCATCGTGGACGGAAGACTCGCTCGCCGGCGGACAGAACTCGCTCGGCGGATCGGACGGCTCGCTCGGCGGAAGACTCGATCGAGGCTCTGATACCAAGTTTGAGAACTAGGATTGGGTTTCGGTGGTGTGCTGCACCACCTCAGGATCTCTTTATATATGCGTAAGACAAGGTTACATGAAGTCTATTACAACTAGGAATCGTATACCGATTCAGACTCTAATACCGATTCTCAACATGGTCAAAATCAGGGAGGCGTCAGCGCGGAAGAAATGCTCTGCTGGCTGCTGCTGGGTGGTGGGCGTACGCGTCCGTGTCTCCGCGCGGTGGGGTAGTGGGTAGGAGCAGCTGCGTGTTTGGAGCTCGGAGTGCCGCTTTCGGGCGGCGACTCCGCGGTGGAATGGAAGGAAGCGGATTTGGTGGCGGTGGTGGGCGGCGATGGCGATGGCGTCGCCCGGAGAAGAGAAGGGAAAAGAAAAGGAGAAAAGGAGGGCGGCAGTGGCAGTTGCAGAGAAAGCGGAAGGGAGTGGGCGGGCCCGGCCTTTCTGTCTCTCCGTCGGTACAGCTGTGCCGCTTCGCTCACTGGCGGCTGGGCCCCGCCGAGGGAAGGCGACGGCGGCGAGGAATTTTTCTTCTCTGTGCTTTGGCAGCCTGGCTGGGCAGGGCAGGCGGTCGTGTCGGACCGGCGGCGCCGGCCATGGCGCGAAGGAATGAACGGCCGTCGCTTTTTACTCCCTCCGTTCCAAATTAGATGACTTTCATTTGTCCACATGCGGATGTATCTAGACATGTTACAAGTATAGATACATCCGTATGTGGATAAATTGAAGTCATCTAATTTGGAACGGAGGGAGTACTTTTTAGCTGCTGCCGTCAAGATGCCGGTCATGGTTACTTGTTTACTTCTTTTGCTGCCTGCGTGATCGCCTCTCTCTCTCTCACACACACGTACGCGCGTACAAAAAGAGGAGGAGAAAAATCTCACGAGCAGCACACAAAAGAAGAGAAAACAAATTCTGTTTGCACTTGTTGTGGTGAATTTCTCCGTGAACCCTGCGTCACCTCTCCCTCGAGTCTCGAGAACCCTAACGGAGAAAACTGGGCCGGCTTCGGAATTGGTGGACGATGGCGGTGTCGTGGCGTTCTTGTCTTGTTGAAAAAGTATCGTCGCTACAGCTTTCATACCCTCGCATGGGTTGCTCCGGGGAACCCTAGGTCTGGGTCTGAAGATCGGACGATGACGATGCTCGACGCCACTCTCCCTCTTGGGGCATCATATTGGAGCAGCTGCTGATTGGACGGGTCAATAGGTGGTGCGATGTGTCATGTATGACGTCGTCAACAATGAGTCTCGACGGCATTGCGCGGGTGTCAACGATGGACGGACGTGCACAATGCGGTGGCGTTGTCTGACATCGTGGCGATGTCGATGGCAGGCCTCACAAGAGTAATGTGACCCCTCCTACAAATAGGACGGCAGTGACGACTTCTATAGCGTGTCCATATAGGATGCGCTGAGGGTCTATGGACAGGTTTGTGCTCCTGATTCATTATTGGGCGAGTAGGAGCGGCTTTAGGTTTTAAATGATGTGCGTAGGTGTGAGGTTTGAGCTAGACGACCCCGATCATGGCCACCCTTTATCAAAGTTGAGTTAATTGCGCCGGAGGTCACACATCTCGTCACGTACGTGCACATTGGTCACACATCTGGAAAACGGGATTTTTTGGTCACACATCTCGACTTTGCGTGCACATTGGTCACAAACGGGAAGTGTCATCCCGTTTTGGATGGTAAATTTTCAGAAAACCCCCTGGAGAAATATTAATTTTACAAAATGGTCCTCCTAATTTTACAAAATGGTCCTCCTAATTTTACAAAATGGTCCTCCTATTTTTTTTTAGTTTTACAAAATGGTCCTCCTAATATTACTCAGGGGGTTTTCTGAAAATTTACCATCCAAAACGGGATGACACTTCCCGTTTGTGACCAATGTGCACGCAAAGTCGAGATGTGTGACCAAAAAATCCCGTTTTCCAGATGTGTGACCAATGTGCACGTACGTGACGAGATGTGTGACCTCCAGCGCAATTAACTCATATTCAGAAGCTGCGTGAGAACTCACTCAGATCCTTGGGATGCACCTTGTACACGTCCGCCTCGCGCACGAGCTCGGTGAGGGGCTTTTGGCCATGAATCTTGGGCAAGAGGTAGTCGTAGATGAGCTCCTGGTCCGACGGCACGAACCGGACGCCGGGGATGCCCACGTACTTTGCATTGTGCAACGGCGCGACCGCGGCTCCGGCGCCGGGATGCTGCTGCTGGGATGACGAAGACTCCGACGACATTGCCGTCGACGCAGGTTGCAGCGCCCAGCGCGCGCTGATGATGGCGCAGGTTGCCGGGCGGACGCCGTTAGGGTACGAACTGTTCGTCGTGCGGTACGGAAGATCGAACGAGACTCCTTCTACGGAGTACTCACGTTTATATATTTACAGTAAGTTTCGGGGTTCCGAACTTCCGATGAGTCCGGATGATGTTAGAGTTGGATTACAACACCAGGTCATCATAAACCGACTTTGTGTTGTTTATTTGGCTGCATCCTTGATGATCTGCCTCCGGTTGTGTCGTGCTATATATGTTTGGAGCCAATACGACAGGCCATCTTTTCTTGGCAGAAGAATACAATAGAACTTGCTCCAGCAATATCAATCTTCAACTTTCTCAAATAAGTCGGACTGAATAGTGCCCAGATAGTTAGATGTTCAGAATGAGCTAATAAAGCCGGTGGGGAACATTTTGTTAACATGGTATAACTTCATCGACTAGTGTATATATTTGAACTGCAACGTTATCATCGAGAGTATTACTAATTACGGATCACAGAGAGTGAACACAAAGATTAACAAATGAAATAAAAAAACACGTACCTCAAATGCACCATGAATTACTGAACCGCGATTCACATCGGTTGAATATATGCCCTTTGACCGTCTCCAAAATGGTTGCACGTAGAATCCATGGGCTCGGGCTCGTGAAAGCACATCTAGCTAGCATCCTCCGTGTGGTTTTGAATGATAGATGACAACATGGTTAAGAGGACTAACATATTCGACCGCTAGTATATAGAGAAATCCATGGGTGATAGGTTTAAACACCAAAAAATCGACCCAAAGCCGCCAAGATGAGAAAACATAGATGATGAACCCTCGAGAAGCGAAGATTGTGGTAGATGCGTCATGGAAGATAAAACCTCACGTAATGAAGATGCCGCGTGGACCCCGAAGTTGAGGCATGCATCATGGGAGCTGAAGTCTCAAGAGATGAAGAAGCGCGGGGACACAAAAAGCGTGAGGCATGAAAGTTGAGAATTCATAGAAGATAAGGCATTAAAAATTATGATCCTTCTAAGAGTGAATATACTGCGGAACACGGCTAGGGTTTCATGGGAGGTGAAACCTCGAGATGTGAAAAGACATTCCAATTCCATGACAGCCAAACCAGTGGCGAAGCTAACAAGAATCATCATTGGGTTCATTAGACTGTACAACTACACATGAGTTAGTAATTTGGAGCAAAATAAGTGTAATTATAAAGGGATTATCTTGATCTTATTGGGTTCAGCTGAACCCAATGGTTGTATGCTGGCTCCGCCACTGAGCCAAACATGTTTGGGTATGGATTATGAAACGAATTCCATGAAAATGATGGGTGCAAACGACCCCTTATGGTTAGTCTGCGGACTTGGTCGATAAAAATGACCCTTGCCCTAGTGGGTGGGGTTGGAAACTTCATGATATTAAGCTATTATTCTTACGAGTCAAGCAATTTTACCAATTTCTGTTCTTGAGCGTATTTTTTTTCAGAAAAATAGAGAAAAGAAAATGAGTGAGTGAAGCTGAACACGAGACAAGAGCCCTTCCAAGCCGACGTTGTCTACTTGTTAATTTTGGAGATTGGCACGCCTAGACGGCTAGACAGATAGGTGTGTGAAGGTTTTCATTAACTTCTTGTGAAAATCAACCAAAAAGATAAAGAGTGAAGAATCATCAAAATTATGTCTCCTATATATTTCTATGAAGGATTTTTTCTACTATTGATAAATAATCATATTGGAATCAAAGGTACATAGTCATCCAAGAAAATCTTTCGTAAATCAAAGAAAATTCGTAAATTCAAACAATCGTTTCTCCCATTGTTCATCGAAGTCGTCAAAGAGAGAATCCTCTCACTTTTCATTGGATAAAACGGGAAAATTGGTTGATTATTATTTGTAATGTCTCTAATTCAAAACCGAACATGAAATTTTAATTTCATTCTGCTCCTTTATGAATATCCCACCACTAACATATATGTCAGCTTTTCTATTTGATTGGAACCAAAACTCTCTGCTTTCAAGCTAGGCTAACATACAAGGTTAAGTCAGAATGACTTGGGTGTATATGTGCATAACCAAGTTTAGGTTTAATTTTATTCAAAATCTTGTGAAATGTTCACAATTTGAATATAACCTTAACCTTTTTGTTCTAATTTGTTATTAAATTTTGGGGATTCTGATTAGCGGGGACGTGTTGGGGCAACCTCAATTGTGTTGGACATGTATTCGGCTCCATAGCGGACACGGGTCCGGCTCTGAGAATTCAGAGGTCACAGCGTGAACTCAATCAATGGGCCAAAGTTACACGGGTCTCTCTTTTTTCACTCTACCGTATGTGTGCGTTTCTATCAATTATGGGCCTCAAATTTGTATGGCCCCAAGCCGCTCTCACCCTGGGTTTGAGACGGCCCTGAGCGGACATATTTTTAGAGGTGCCGTAGATGCTCTAAATGACCATTCATTCTCTAGCTGTTGAATATATGCAGCCCCGCAAATTATGACGGATTGATCGAGTCGTCTTACATTTGCAGTGTGTGCTAGCTGTTGTAAGGGTTGCGTGAATATATGGCAGTGCGCTGAATACGTGGAGGGAAGTGGGAAACTCGCGGGCAAGCAGGCCGATAGACCGGATGAAAATAAACGAACGGTGACGACGTCCGGCCAGGTCGCCATCGGAGGAATTATTGGTGCATGGTGTGTGCATGCAAAAAGAGATCATCCAGCGTCCCACAGCAAAGCAGCCGCAGCATGCATGCATGGCTGCCGAAAACTGATGGTAGCATACCTCATCTGAGCCGTCACCTTCTTTTGTGGCCAGTGGACGAGCATAGCGCAACACTCTATACTTCAACAACGAATGATGTAGTACTAGAAGAGATAGGCGCATATCGTGGCTGTCGCTCTGAAACAAAATAAAAAAAAAGGAAAATTTTCAGGGCGAAACTGAATTCAAAGTAATTCATTCATAGTGTTCCCCATGATTTCCAATCTTAAAACCAAGCAAGCTCTCTCTAAAAACTTCCGAGCTACAAAAATCTTTACCAAGGATACTTGAATAGTACAGTATCAAATTTGAATATGGGCTGAATAGCATCTTTCTGGTATGAATCGGGCGAATTGGCCCCGTATAGATATGTGTAGACGGTAGACCTATCAGTGTACCCGAACAAATCAAGGTCATGATTCCTTGTGCTCTGCTAGTTATATCATGCAAGCTCACGACAGATGCGTGTGTCGCTACTTTGGGTATGTCTCGTTCGATCTAGCTATGATGAGCTAGATACGTGCGTTCTCCTTTTGCAATTTCAAGACACTCAAATGAGTAAGGTGCAAGTGTACGTACGTGGCTTGCTACATGCAAAGATCATTTTTGTGATCTTCATCGAGAAAATAAACCGTTGCTGAGCCCATAAAAATGTTATAACAGTCACGTGTTTATTAACAAAACTAGACCAAACATCTCACGCGCTTGCCTAGTTATTTAGTCGTGCTTCTGAATAAAGGAAAATCAAGCTAGCATGCGTGTGGCGACCCTTTCTCTTACTCCCTGATCTTTCTTCTTGTTCAAACTTCCTACACGAGGGTTGGATATTGAGGATGCGTGACGTAGTATTTGTTTCTAGAGAGAAATCAGAAATCATGCATTTATTTCTTATTTTTCTCAAAGGTGTAGTATGATGATCCAAGCAGGTATCCATACAAGAGTCGAAGAAGTCGAGTCTGCGTGATGCATGCAACCAATCCCACTTTGTCCTGCATACCATCCACTATCATGCTCATCTCAGCTCACACATAAATATGGGTACGTCCGTGCTAGGTACGTCGCTCGCTCGCTGGATCAACCAAAGGCCGGCCGGCCGGCGGCGGCGCGCCGGCGTGAGGTCATGGACTCATGGGTCATCAAGGCGCGCAAGCAAACGGACGACCGACCGGCACGCGCTCGCGCTAGCTCCCGGCCGGCGCCCGCATTCTTTTCCCCACATCAGATCAGCCCCTCGCGCACGTAACAGGCAACGACCCCGTAGATCAGCTTGGAAGATAGTAATGCATAGCTTTGTACACAAGCCAGCAATGACGCTTCCCCATCGAGATCGATCAATCTCACTACGGGAAAGCCACAAAACACCGACGGCCGTCCTGTACGCCGACGGCCAAATGTCGGGGCCGTCGGCGTACATCACGAGGTAGGGCAGACGACCAACAAGCCGTCGGCGTATAAAGCGCCGTCGGCGTAGCCAAACCGTGCCCGACGGCCGCCGTCGGCGTAAAAAATACCGTCGGCGTACAAGAGGGCGCCGTGACGGAACGAAGTAGCCCGTCCAGCATC